>OY997589.1:21138481-21780981 GCA_963921825.1 Erodium maritimum | reverse complement strand
GAAATAAAAGCCGGTCGGTCGGTTTTTTACCGGTTTGAAAGATACAAAACCGTACCCACCCAAAATGCCGCCGGATTGATATTTGCTTAACCGTAACCGTCGTCGGTGACACCGGTTCAGATAATTCCGATGACGAGGACGGTCGGTGATGGTCGATTTTTGGTGATGACCAGATATTTATACACCCCTATCAGTATTCCTTAAAAAAAAGGAATATGATAGCTGAAAAGCATGGATAATTTATAGGGGAAACTCCACAAAATATCTATTGTTTGACTTTATAGTACAAAAAATAAATATTGAGTTTCCTATCGTTCAAAGTACATGGTTTGGGAAAGTAATTACCAAAAAACATAATCTGCTGTAAAAAACATAAAACGTGAGTGAAATGGCATGTGTGCCGCACGTGAGTTGGGATAGGAAATTTTGTTCCAGAATTGCCCTCAGAGAAGAAGTTAAAACAATGGATTGAACGATAAGTTGAAGCCCTATTTTTCTGGTTTGAACTCTATGTCGTTGCAGAGAAGATAGAAGGAAAGAAGGTTGGGAGAGAAGCTTGAGGGTGAAAGGACGAAAGTTGGAGAAAGAGATGAAGGGTGGTAAGAACGAAGATCAGAGGAAAGAGGATTCGTCAAACACGAGCAAGAAGAGGTACTCTTAAGGTTGGGAGTCTACGATTTGCAATGGTAAGATCTTGAACCCTGTGTAAATTAATATCCTTTTCTGTTGAAATCTGAAATACTGAAACCGTAGAAGACGAAGGTCTGTCCATGGGTCCGATTGAGGTCTAAAACATGTCATATTTTCAAACACAAACCCGAAAAGTAATTAAGATGTTCAACCCCAAACCCTAAATTGAAACCAAACTTATGTTCCTATCATGGTACCTGATATGAAAAAAAACACCTCGCTTTGCTTTTTGAGAGTTACACATTATTGTACAGGTTTGCAATCTATTGACATATAGGTGTTAGGAACCAGTATGGAAAAGGGGCTTTGTGAAGATGTTGTTATTGTTGAATTGTTATGCTGAATGGTTAGGTTATGAATTGTTTATGTATTCAAATAATTGGTTGACAAATTTTTTGTAAGGACGTTGAATGTGGAAGCCAAAGCACATTGTTATGCAAATGTGGAGTTCCAGCTCCTATGCTCATATCATATTCAATTAATAATCCTGGTCGCAGATTTTTTGGATGTGGAAAATACAATGTAAGACATACAGTTCATAAATTTGTAATGTGGTATATTTTGTGATTTTGAATTATTTTTATTGATGATATATAATGGTAGGTGCAGGGGGAAAGAAGTTGTAATTATTTCCAATGGGTCGATGAACTAGTGCCTGAGCTGATGATTCGGATATTGACATTGGAAGAAGCTATACGACATGAAAAAAGGAAGAGTGGGAAAGGGGCCAAGTGTATTTGGTTTTTGTATGGTATAATGTTCTATATAATGTTAGTATATATGATTAAGGATGGTAAGAATGTATCAGTGAAGGAAGACATGTAAGTTCTGTAGAACACAAAGTAGTTGTGTTGTGTACTATCTTAATGTTTGTATTTATGTTATGTACAATGAACTAGTATTTGTGCTATGGTAATGAAGCAGTAGTGGTACCTTTACTTATAAAACACATGATGCTTACAGTGTTACATAATATTAGTTTCAGACACAAGTTAACATTACATCAACCTTATAATTCTGCACTACAGCACATACACATAGATGAAGGAAAGTAATCATACAGCGGGTTTACGAAATAGACTAGTAGTAGTACTACTATCTTGAGATGAAACAATGTACTTTTCATCTCCACTGTCTTCCACCTCAACTTCAGCTTGTCCGAATGGTAAGGGAGAGGAAGGAGGATATGTGTTGGGAGGTTGAATTTGTGGTTTGTCGTTGGGTTGCTCATTTAGTTGCACTAGCTTGCTCTGCACTTCTTCATCACCATCGTTAGAGGATTCGTCATGATCGTCAGTTGGAGGTTGGGGTATTGGTGGCAGTCCATCTGGATATGGATATTGCTAATCTGGCAAATATTCTTCGGGGTGCACATATTGATCTATGGGAGGGGGGCCATAAGATGGAGCCTTGTTCCATTGATCTGTATGCTCAGAAGAGGAGTACCCATATTTGTCCACCCATTCTAAGTACCTCCTTTCTGCCTCTGCCTCCTCTTGTGAAGCTGATTTCTTCACCATTTCTCTGTGTGGTCCTAACAGCCGAAGCATATGATGGTTTTATAGGCCAAAAAATAAAGCACACAAAAATAAAAAATAAGTAATAATTGAAAAACTAAAACATGCATTCACATGTGCACAGTGTTGGAGCCATCACATACATTGTCTGATCAAGGACATGCCCTTACACTGTCCATCTGGAATATCTCAAGTATAGGGAATCCTATTCCCATGGGGTTTGTCAAAAGTGCTACATTTAAGCACATGTAGCTGTCTGCCACTATATGCACACAACTTGCACACTAGTCCAAAAGTTAATGGCCATTATGGCCTTACAACCAACAAAAAATATCTATACTAAGGACCCACAATCAAACCCTAAATCCTAAGGCGGAGGATTGTTGAGTTGCTTCTTCTTCTCACCCAATTTCTTCAAAGGTTGGCTCGAAGTCCTTCCCACAGCTTCTCCTTTAGAGTTTGTTGCAGCAGCAGAACCAGCTCCTGCTTCTTTCCTTGTTGCCTGAAGCCATTTAGCAAATCCCTCGGTAGCCTGCAAATTATGCATGTGTAAGCTTTTGTAAATGAATCTTACATACTGATATATGTATTTCATTTGTTACGAAAACTGATATATGTTAAATATGATATGAAAACTTATACATGTGTTTTAATTTTAACTGCAGCAGCACAGACAGGATTGACGGAATGGTAATAGACATTAAAGGAGAGGAAGCTAACATAAAAACCACTAACGGGAAGACGGTAAACTGAGATTCAATATACCAGCATGTGTTTGTCTATTATCAATGTTTCCTAATTAGTTCTATAAGTTAGGTAGAGAACAAAATAGTTTCCTACATACTAACATGTGTTTTCCTAAATACAATATAGATGTTTCATAAGCTTTTCATAAGTGACAGAAATTTTAACAATTCCCAACCAGCATATATAAATTTTCACAATTCCTAAATACAATATAGACGTTTTCAAGCATTTACCTTTGATTTCTTCCATGCTTCCTCTCCAACAGATTTGTATGTACCAGTACATGTGGTAGTGGACTTTGCCATGCTTGTAATTGTGGGTTTTGCATAGGTTGTCTCCCTTGCTACAAAAGTCACCTTCTTTGTAGATTTCTGAGTCCGGGGTTGCTTGGTTATTGTTGGAGCTGGCTTGAGGGCGATTTTGTTGGTCACAGCATATTTCGCTGCCTTCTTCCTTTGGGTACGCTTCTTCGGGTTGACCTTTGCATGCTCTATTGATTCAACAGCCTTCTCAATGTTGGATATCCCTTTGTCATTACCCTTCATCTCCTCGAAGGTTAATATAATCATCTGATATCTCTTCATGTACAACACTCTCATCAGGTATATGATCATCTGGTTCATCGTCATAGTGCATGTCATCTCCAATCTGATCATCTGCTCTAAGGTTATGAATGGTTATCTCCTCATCTCTTCCAAGGTTTACCGGTATCTCTTCATCACCTCCAAGGTTAATAGGTATGTCCTCATCTCCTCCAAGGTTAACTTCTATGCCCTCATTATTACCACAATTGCCTATCATACTCCCAACATCTTCAACACTAGTAGCAGCCCCATTTTCACCTCCAATGCCAGCCTCATCACCTTCAGGTATAGGATTTGCATCATCACCATCAGGTATAGGATTTGCATCATCTCGTTGTTTCATCTTCCAAGCTCTGGTTAGTGCATTTGCCTTCTCGTACCTAGCACGACTGGCTGCCCGCTTTCTCTCAAGAACGTCTACAAGGTCCGCACCGCTCCTAGAACCAACACGGTGTCCACGCTTCTTATTTGCTTCATCGCCTTTGATGCCCTTCTTGGTAGGGGTTGGGTTGGACCCATAGTCCTTTGTAGTGCAACTACGGATGTTATGGCCTACAATCCTACATCTGCTGCAACGTAGTTCAAGGCCTTTCCTTGTCCTAGTAACTTTGCGGGATTGGCTTGAATTACGTTTCTCCAGACAACCCTTCGCCCGTCCTTTCTTTGGCCTTCCCGGTTGCTTACGGACAAGAGGAAGTAGTATGCGTCCTTCTAGCTCAATTGTTCAGCAACTATCTAACCCAACCAGAGGGTAAATCTGGCCCTCGTAAGTCTTACGAAAAGCTGGTGTTAAATAGTATGCGTCAACAAATTTGTATACCTCCTTCTTAGCCTTCCTCAACGTTGCTGCCCCATGCAGGCATGGAACTCCTGTCAACTACCAGTCTAGACAACTACAAGTTCTCTCGTATATGTTGACTCCGTAGGTGTCTTTGAACATCTCCACCTCGAACAATACAGACCCACTTTGTACCACTTTGCACGTGTTAGCCTTAGCTATTACCAGATCCAACTTGTCTTCGATCCTTGGGCATATCAGAGCATCATCACTTCTAATCAAATTCCCCTTTTTGTTGAACCAATCCATCAATTTTCTCCGGTAGAACTCTAAAAAATTCTGGATTGGGAGATCCCGACCCTTCCCAATCCAAGAGTTAAAGGACTCACATATATTGTTCGTTTGCGCTCCACACTTGATCGTAGTGTTGAAGTAGGCCTTACACCAATTCTATGCTGGTCGTTCGAGCAACCACGCATACACTTTCTCATTCATGCCTCTAGTGCATGATGGGATACCAAATGGGGAGATTTCATGGATGTGGAGACCGAAGAAAATGAAGTCCATATGGAGGCCCTTGTGGATATGGGTGCTTCGGACTTAGGCATGGACGTTGAGGCGACCGAGGAGGTGGGTCTCAAAAAACTTAAGGGGTGTTCGACCATGGAGATGGTGAACGAAGTGGCAACCCAAGTGGAGGGGAAGCCATGCGAAATCTCATTCGAAGGAAAGGTCATAAGAGGTAAAATAATGCAAGTCAATTCAAGCTTTAACTATTCCTCTTCTTCTACCTTTCTTGGGGATGCACGGGATGATGGGGAAAAGGTGGAAGTTCCTACCTTGGTGGGGGAGCTTTTGGACGAGTCCAAAGACATTCCATCTTATGGGGTTGTCCTGAGGAGGTTACAATGGTGTGTGCATGGCTCAAACTGATAGAGGACGGCGCCGACCAAACCGACCAAGACTTTTAAGAAAGCATTTGTACGGAGCTCTCCCACGTGACCCGCCAAACCCTAACGACAAAACGATCCGCTGAAAACTGCTGATACCATTGGGCCGTTACCAACTTTTAAGCGCAATTACCAAATCGGTCATTTCGATGACTAGGTCATGACCGATGTAGAGAAAGAATACGCTGAGAAATACGAACACTACTTCATATGGAAGCACTGGTGGATCCTCGTGTGGGACAAGCCCGGCTGGATGCAATCGTATTGAGTAATGGGTTGTGGGGGTGTAATTGGAAGTCAAACGTGTAACTGTTAGTAATGGTGTACACCTACTGTGAGGAAACGATTTCAAATTATGTCTTTAAGAACACATCCTCAATTATATCGTTGTTAGTAATGTTCACGTTAATTGACAAAACTCTATCTGCATCATAAATTAGGAGTACCAGAGTTGTTGAAGAAGAAACTGATGAGAGGAGGAAAGAATACACTCAAATTAAATGATTCACATTCATCTCCGAATAAGTTGTGCTAGGGTTTCCTTAATGGTCATCGTTTATTCTTATCTATGAAGAAATCAAAATTTAAAATAATACTTTTTTATATAATTACCAATAATTTTACCTAGAATAGACCACATCGGTCTATTCCTACTGTGACTTCAAAAATATTAGACCCATTATTCAGTGTCTAATTGCCACTAATTTTCACATATTCCACTTAATTCGACTGGTATTAGACCGATTCGGTCTATTCCCATTGTGGATGGCCTAACTAGGTTTTATCTTAACCTCTACGAGCATCCACAATGGGATTAGAGCGAATCGGTCTAATCCCAAGCCAATAGAGGTGAATTTTTTGAAAATAAGTGGGCAATAGACCCGAATTCGACAGTCCAATGTATTTGTAGTCGCAGTGGGAATAGACCGATTTGGCAAACCTATTAACCAACAAAACACGAGAACCAAAAAAGACCACCGCCAAAACTAAAGGTTGCCGAACCTGTTTTACAAGCGCCATTTGGGGCATTCCTGAACAGAAGCCCACCACTCATGCTTGTTGAAGGGGGTGGTGACATTATGGTAAACGAACGGGTCATCTCGAGGAGCACCTTGACTTCGGTTGCGGTTGGACCGAGCTCATGCTGGGCTTGCAAGAATGCTAGCTCTAAGCGCCTCACCCATACATTTCTCTTCTGCTAATGATCTTTGATTTACTTCTCGGTCCGAGGGAATGCAGACGAAATCATGGAATTCCAGTCTTCGTACAAACGGTGCCAAAACTCTCTATTATGTCGGCATAAACCATCCACGCAACAACAAGTTGCCTCTCTTCTTCATTGTTCCATGATGGCACCATGTGTGAATCGATTTTGAAGGTAATAAGAATTTGAAGAAGAAAAGGTTGAGCCGAATTTGTTTTTGGAGATGGTTTGAAGTAGAAGAAGAAAAAGGTGTTGCTGAATCTGTTTTGGTTGGCTTCATATGGGATAAGGGGAATCGGTGTAATTAATAAGAGGTGGAATCGATAGGTTTTTTTTACTTGGATGATATCGTAAAACCTTATCACTTGGATAGAATCAGTTAAAGATGATATGGCAGATTCGGTGCATGTGAAGAAGGGTAGAATCGGCCATACAAGACTAAAATGAAATTTGACATTTGTTTTGAACATTTAGGAGTAAGTGTTCGAGTACAAAAAGAAACGAATGTGTTCGAAACCGAATACAAGGATAGGAAATAAAAAGATTGAACATGTATCAAATGTGGTTCATTTCTCGAAGCATGTTGAACATAAAAGCCTCACGGTTGGCCTTCTCGAGTGGGGTCCAGCCAGATATGTTGAGAGCAACTAATTCAGCGTATTGTCTTGTCAATGACATATGGTACTTCATAAGGCATGCTTTGATCTCTAAAAATATAATTTCTTTTCTGCTTATCCTGGACGGGTACGTTCATTCTCGCCTCAGCTTGCCAAACTGTTTCCCGTCAAGACTCCAACATATCTTCCTCCGCTTGACGGGTGCTCTCACGTAAAGTTGTGTATTCAATTTCTTCGGCATCATACTTCTCGCCACTCGATGAATCCATAACGATAATATAATTTTGGAGAGAAAAAAGAATTTATGATGTGGGAATACAATTGTGAACAAGCTTGTAGGGTATTTATAGGAACTTTGTTTATGAATTTTTTATATAACTATTTCGGTAAAAGGAATATGGTGATTCGAGACACGTGGAAGAATCGACGTGCACGGTTAGATTCTGCTCGCTGAATCAGTCCACGTTTCGCTCATTGATTCAGATGGTCAAACCTGAATATGTAGAAACGACTTAGCAGATGGTCTACAGAATCGTAGACCGTCTAAAGTGGCCATTCCTATTCAACGCGAGACAAGGCTCCGAAACGACGATTCAACGCTGAAAAGTAGCTTTTTCACCGATTTCGATTCCCGATTCGGCAGAGATGAGACCCCATTGTGAGTGTTATAAAACTCAACATATAAAATAAAAGAGATCTAAAGTTTTTGTAGAAGACTAAGTATTTCTAGTGTCTTTATGTTCGCCTATTTACAAACAAATGTAGTTAGGTGAAAAAAATACTCTTAACTTATATGTATAACTTTCAAAAGGCCACCATATAAAATTACAATACTCTCTTTTGACTACCACTAGACTAGTTTTATTTGATTTTACACAAAAAAAAACTTAATAAGATAAAAAAACTATTACATAAATAGTTTAGCTTTACAAACCATTTTCTTTCTCGTGTTTTTTTTTTGTATTCGTTCCACTTCTAGTAATACCATTTTATATTTATTTTTTGAGATCAAAAAATTATAATACTTGTGAGTATGAGATTCCTCGTAGTAACATTTTCATATTCAAAAAGTCCGGTTAAAAAACAATAATAGAAATCCAAGCATTTATCTGTCCAACCATGAGGTAGATCAGCTAGAATAAAGCATATCGTGGATAATGATGAAATTCTATCCTATATGTCCTAAGTCCGTGTTAGGTGACCGGGCTAAGAGCATCCCTAGTCATTAGTCATTTTGTTGGCAAAAAGAGGAGGCTGATAGAATAAAAAATTAATAAATATGCTTTTCTCTCTCCTTTTAGCCATGCTAAAAGAATTTCATTTCCGGTCTATGGATTTTCTGTTGGATGATAGGGTAGGCTGATAGCACAAACAAATATTGTAAAAGGAAATTTAAATGTACATAAATAAGATGGAAATGACATTTTTATTGAAAGTATTTAAAATTCTAACATAATAATCAAAATAAACTAGAATGAAATAAAATTATGCATCGCCAAACTTATTCCAAATGTGTTCGATGAGGTCTGCTTTTAATGCATGATGAGCACATTGATCATACATCATTTCGCTGTTTGCTACTATGACATTGGACGGGACGAAACTTTCTCGTGTGAATGTTGGTTCGTTTTACCCACCCTCATCTATTTGTTCAGTGTAGCCATCATACGTATGGCGTTCTGCCTCGACAATCATATTGTGCATGATAACACGTGTATTCATGACTAAGTCGAGGGAAGATGGTTTCCACATTCGAATCGGCCGAGTGATAATGTGAAACCAAGATTGTTGAAACACAAATGCTCGTTCCACATCCTTACTACAGGCTCCTTGGAATTCAGCAAATTTCTTGTGCTTCGGAAGTTGAGCCAAAGGCATTATTTTCATAAAATTCGGCCAAGAAGGGTAAATACCATCAGCAAGATAATAAGGAAGTTTGTATTGCTGAACATACACCGTTTATTGGACCGGTGGTTGCCAGCCATTGATGATGTCCGAGAACAACCTGGAATGGTTAAGCACAGTTAAGTCGTTGTTGGAACCCGTCATGCCAAAAATGCGTACCAAATCCACAAGACCAACGTGGCAACGGCCTCAAGAATCACGGTTGGTATGTTACCGTGATCCCTCCTGGAATGCGAGTATTTCAATGCCATTGGGCAATTCTTCCACTCCCAGTGCATGCAGTCAAGACTACCCAGCATCCGGGAAATCCACACGCTTCATTCACTACTAAAATGTAATTCATATCAGCCTGTATTGGCGTACATTGATACATCAAGCTAAATATAGTAATAACTCCCTTGTAAAATTTTAACAGGTACTCTAGAGCCGTGCTTTCGCCAATTCTCATATAACAAACCTTGAACGTCCTCATATGGAGTTCTCCTCTTGCATCAAAATTTCTCTCCATTTCGAAAAAAAAAATGTAAATAACACAAGATTTTGGGTTTGGAAGAGTTGGGAATGGAATGTGTGATTTTTTTATAGGGAAAAGTACCAATATCTACCCAAAACCATGCTCATCTAACTTATGTTTACTCTGAAGTTTAAAGTTAACTTATGCATACACTTAACTTTCGAAATGTAACTCAAAACCCATCTATTAGCTAAAATGACGAAAATACCCTCAACTACACTTCAATAATTATGTTTAAAAAATTATTTTAAAATTACTTTTGTTATATATATATATATATAATTATTAAATGACTTCATTTTTATTTAAAAAATCACTTCATTTATATTTTAAAAAATTATTTAAAAATGATCATTGAGGGTATTTTCGTCATTTTAGCTGACAGAAGGGGTTTTTAGATACAAGTCGTAACTTCAGGGTATGCATCAGTTACCTTTAAACTTCAGGGTAAACATCAGTTAAATGGGCATGGTTTTGGGTAGGTATTGACAGTTTTCCCCCTTTTTTTATGCTACACATCTGAATTTATACAAAGTTTAGGTTAATTTTAGCAATTAATTTTGTTTTCTTCAAAATAAAATTTTATTTGTTCAAGGGTCAATTATTGGTCAATGGGCATATAGCCGTTGGCGTCGGCTGATACACCCGTCAGTTAGCTTAGAGCAGCTCCAACGGGTCGTGCCTACGCGTCGTGTCTGGCGTAGGCACGACCCTGACACGACGCGTAGGCACGGCTGGTCGTGTCTGGAATCCGTCTCTGCGGTGCCGTTGCTACTGGCCGTTGCTGTTTCTGGCAACAACGCAGCCGGTCGTGTCTGGCGCCAACGGCTAGTCGGTTGGCCAGTCACGACCCGACACGTGGCGACGCCGACTCCCATAGTGCCCAACAATTTCCTATAAATTCATATCTGCCCCAATTGAAATCTCACTTCTCCTCTCTTCTTCCAAGCTTCTAATCCTCTATTCCTCTCTAAATCCTATAGTTTTTTCCTAGTTCTATTTTTTTTGATGGCGAGTCTTCCAACGCTAGAAGAAATGAAGCAAATGACAAAAGAAGAAATAGACGCCGTGATGGATAGGTATCTGGAGGCAACACAACAAGCATTAGAGGATCAACTGATGGCAGCCTTACAGCCAATGGGTGAGGATGATGATGAGGCTGAGAGCTCAATGTCGGCGCCGAAACCCAATCGGAGAGTGATTGAGCGCAACCGCGAAGATGCACACGAAGGGTT
Organism: Erodium maritimum; assembly: GCA_963921825.1. Classification (NCBI taxonomy): domain Eukaryota; kingdom Viridiplantae; phylum Streptophyta; class Magnoliopsida; order Geraniales; family Geraniaceae; genus Erodium; species Erodium maritimum. Next base: position 21,770,240 of record OY997589.1, on the reverse strand, counting down.
GATCCGTGACTACTTTGCGCCTCAACCGGTGTACAGCGACCAACAATTTCGACGACGGTTCCGGATGTCGAGGGACATGTTCCTCCGGATCATGAATGGTTTGAGTGGCCGGTACGCCTACTTCCGTAACGGAAAGGATGCTACGGGGAGGGCATCTTTCACTCCACACCAGAAGTGCACGGTAGCACTTCGTCAACTCTGTTATGGAAGTCCAGCCGATGATTGCGATGAGTATTTGCGAATGGCGGAGACCACTGCGCTGGAATGCCTGAAGAAGTTTTGCATTGGCGTCATCAAGGTTTACGGGCGGACCTATCTACGACGCCCGACCGTGGACGATACAAAACGGTTGTTGCGAATCAACGAAGAGCGCGGCTTTCCGAGGATGTTAGGGAGCCTGGACTGCATGCATTGGGATTGGAAGAACTGTCATGTGGCATGGGCTGCACAGTTCGCAAGTAGGGACCACGGGAACGTCCCCACAATCATGCTCGAAGCCGTTGCATCCCAAGACCTTTGGATCTGGCACGCTTTCTTCGGGACACCGGGCTCCAACAACGACATTAACGTGCTCAATAGGTCTACACTATTCTCCCAAGCAGTAAAAGGATTCCCCCCAGATGTGAAGTTCAAGATCGGCGGTAGAGAATACGAAACCTCGTACTACTTGACAGATGGAATTTATCCTGCTTGGGCAACATTTGTGAAGTCCATACCTGCTCCACAAACGCCGAAACAACGATGCTTTGGTAGATACCAAGAGGCGTGTAGGAAGGACATCGAACGAGCGTTTGGAGTTCTACAGGCCCTGTTTCACATCGTTACTCGCCCGGGTCAAATGTGGGATAGGGGCTCACTCGCAGTGATCATGACTGCTTGTGTGATCCTACACAACATGATCGTTGAGGATGAGCGTAGGCCGTGGCCCACTGATCTGTTTGCAGATCTTGTTGTTCCGGACCACACCGTACGTAGAGGACCACCACCAGCGGTGACCAACAACAGTATCATGGGCCATAGAGCAAGGATTCGGGATTGGAATGTTCATCACCAACTCCACGATGATCTCATCGAACACATTTGGGCAAAATTTGGAGATGGCGGCCCCAATTAAATATTAATCAGCAACGTTAATGTAATTTCTATTTTGTTTGTAATAAAAAAATTATTATGCAATTCTTATTTGGGTTTAATTAAAAGTGTTACAAATATTTGGGTGCTTTTTTAATTTACTGGAACTGTGTAGACACTGCTCCTGACACTGTGTAGACACTACCATTGGAGGAGCAGTGTCAGGAAGCAGTGTCAGGAAGCCAAAAACAATGGTTAGACACTGCTCCTAGACCTCCTAGACACTGCAGAGTGTCTAACCATTGTAGATACTCTTACCGACGTTGCTATCCTCCAGGTATCTGTCGACGTTTTTCTTCTTTCTGTGGATGTTTTGACTCCGCTAGCGATTTGCCAGCGATTGGAGATGCTCTAAGGCAAGCTTAATGGCCATTAAACTCCTTATTCCTTTCTTACCATCATAATTTATCACATTCATTTCCGGTAATGATGAACGATATATCGAATATGATAACTAGGGGTGGGCAAAAAAAACGAAACCGCTAAAACCAACCACCACCAACCGCAAACCGCACAGGAAAACCCGAAACCGGAAAGTTAACGGTAGGTTGCGGGTTCTTGATGATCGAACCGGAAAGGTAACGGTTGGTTGTTGGTTCTTGAAACGTCAAACCATCGGTTAACCAACCAAATCGGTACTGTTCATCATATACATTTGGCTTCATAATAACCACTGATCTGATATAGATGAATGACCCAGGAGCACTCTTTTGTGTCACATGGATTGCAAACATACAACACGATAACTTATATGTAATTTTTCTTTTGTTTTAGAGAATATAGTAATATGTTTTGGCTTGAAATAGAAATATGTGTATGGTTATTGATATCTAAATTTGTACTTACATATAGTAAAGTGGTTGGTTGGTTAAAACCACTAACCAACCGGTTAGTGAACTGGTTGGTTTCACTGTAAAAAAATTGGTTTATGGGTTGGGGCTGATTCCAAAATATGTCAAACCGGTAATATCGGGTTGGGTTCGTAAAGGGTTCCATTGGGTGGTTAACCACCCAATGCCCACCCCTAATGATAACTCTCTTAATAATAACGCATTGCCTTAACAATAAATATACACGAAATTAACTCTGCATATTTAAATATGTATTTCTCAACACTTCTACTTTTTAGAGTATTTGAGATGGAAGAATTATAGAAAAGAGAGATATATAGGTCTAGAGAAGAAATCAAATAGAAACCCCTTCTTAACGTAAAAACTGTGTGAACAAATCCAAACCATTCATTTTAAGAATGAATGGATGAGATGCATTTGATTTGTTGACTTGTTGACTGCAAAAAAAACAACACTTTGTATTAAGTGGTAAGAGTTTTTTTAGTAAAACAATCACATATTTTTTTTTTACCAATTCACTAATTTAATTTTTCCCGCTTCGTTTGAACTCCGATTGGCTTCAAACTTGCGCCATTAGTTTTGTTTTTTCAAGGGCTTTCTATCAAGATCAGTCATGAATATATTTTGAAGCACGAAAAAAAATTATTTCGGGGCTGATTTTTAAAAAAGAGTTAAGTCTGGGTAATTTTTATCAACACTATACACTGGGTTTATCGACACTGAACACTAGTTTTATCACCTCATTTTCCAAAATCGAACATGATTTTTATCACAACATCACATGTTTTTTTATGAACACTAAGCATTAGTTTTATCAACACTAAACACTATGTTTATCATTAAATTACATGTGTTTTTATCATCCCATCACATGTTTTTTTTATCAACACTAAAATCCAGGTTATCACCCTTATTTCGGGGATGATTTTAAAAAAAAGTTAAGTCTAAATAATTATTATCAACATTATACACTGGGTTTATCAACACTGAACACTAGTTTTATCACCTCATTTTCCAAAATAGAACATGATTTTTATCACATCATCACATGTTTTTTTATGAACACTAAGCACTAGTTTTATCAACACTAAACACTATGTTTATCATTAAATTACATGTGTTTTTATCATCTCATCACATGTTTTTTTATCAACACTAAACTCTAGGTTATCACCCTTATTTTGGGGATGATTTAAAAAAAAGTTAAGTCTGGGTAATTTTTATCAACACTATACACTGGGTTTATCAACACTGAACACTAGTTTTATCACCTCATTTTTCAAAATCGAACATGATTTTTATCACATCATCACATGTTTTTTTATGAACACTAAGCACTAGTTTTATCAACACTAAACACTATGTTTATCATTAAATTACATGTGTTTTTTTCATCCCATCACATGTTTTTTTATCAACACTAAACTCTAGGTTATTACCCTTATTTCGGGGATGATTTTTAAAAAAAGTTAAGTCTGGGTAATTTTTATCAACACTATACACTGGGTTTATCAACACTATACATTGGGTTTATCAACAATGAGCACTAGTTTTATCACCTCATTTTCCAAAATCGAACATGATTTTATCACATCATCACATAATTTTTTATGAACACTAAGCACTAGTTTTATCAACACTAAACATTATTTAGCACTAGTTTGATACCCCGATATAAAAAAATTATTAGTGAAGATTTATCAACACTCAACATTGTTTTTATCACCCCAATATAACTTTTTATTTTCGTGCTTCAAAATATACTCATGACTGATCTTGATTTAAAGCCTTTGGAAAAAGAAAAATATTAGCGCAAGTTTGAAGCTAATCGGAGTTGAAACGAAGCGGGAATGATTAAATTAGTGAATTGTTGAACAAAAAATGGACACTTGTCCACATGGCACCATGCTATTACAATTATGTCCTTACTTGTGTGAGATAGGAAGAAATTGGCGTGAGTTTTAGTGGAATTGGGGTGATGACGTGGCATTATGGTGAATATTGGATCTAAAGGGTGTGTGGTTAGGATTGGTTCACACAGTTTTTAGGATAAGAAGAGTTTATATTAGATTTCTCCTCTATAGGTCTATAATTAAACTAATACGACAACACATAAAAGTGGCAGTGTTGGCTTGTCCTATAGAAACTCACCATTTAAAGCTTTAGGCTTTTAATAAGTTTTTGCTTTATATGAAATTTAGGTCATATATCGTAAGATTGTAGCTTAAATCAGTATCTCAAGTTCTGTGAATTTTTAAGTCTATGTGAACAACATTTTGAATTAAAACTTTTAAATTTTCAGGTTTATTTGAACTCCCAGGTCGGTAAAACATTCATAATTGCTCATATCTAGTTCACTTGAACGAGCACTTCAATAAACTTATTTTTAGTGATTTTAGAACTTCATGTTCAAAATGTTTCGACTTTTATATACTTCGGGCTACAACTATACAAATTTTGAGTAATTACAACCCAATTATACATATACATGACATCGACACACATTGCTATAATGACAAAATATGTTTGTTCTTGCATTCACTAGTACAAATGTATTTTAATCTTTAGAGAAAGGCCCCGAAACTCTCTCAACTTTCTCTCTAGTTTCTTCCTAAACCCTAGTTTCCTTGGGCCGCCGTCGACGGCGATGGCTTCATGGCTTCGGCCATGAGGTCATCGTTGTCCTCTTCTCCTTCCTCTCGTTTGTCTGCTTCGGTTTTCTCACTTTCCCCTTTGTTTTTTTCCTTTTCGTTGACTTATCTCTTTACCGGCGAAGTTCTGGCTCGGATCTGTATGTGGGAGGCTTTTTCTCACCGATTTGGTGTTGATGGCCACAGATCCAGTCGGGTACGTCGTTTGGTGGAGGGATTTGCCATCGGCCGGTGCCTCTGGCTTCAGATCTACTTTTTGAGGGTTTGGTTTCCGGTCCCTCCCTCTTCCTTTAGAGCTGTATCGTGGTTTTTCCGGCTGTGTCCGGTGGTGGGTGTCGGTGGTGACATCATGGGCGAGGCTTGGGGCTGTAACTGGGATCTTCGGGGGTGAGATTGGGGTTGTGGTATCTCTTTTTCTTTTCTCTCTTTCCTTCCTTGGTTCGTCTTTCTTCCCTTGCTCGACTTGGCTCTATGCCTTTCGGCTTCACCATGTTTAGGACTCCGTTTGGCGCTTCTGAGTCTTCTCCTCTGTGGAGTTTGCTTTTCCTCCCTGATTTGTTGTGGAAGTGACAATTGTTGGTGGCTCTTTTCTGGGACGGGTTCGTGCTGCACAGTTTCGTGCCTCCTCCCTCTCTGTTCATCCTTGGACTTGAGTTGATGTGCCTTTTAGCTATGGATACTTTACTTCCTCTTCCTCTCTTCTTTACTTTGACCCTAGTTACTTTCCAATTAGTCTTCCTTTCCCCATACCCCTTGTGGATGGGGCTTCACGGGCGGTGATGGCCGGCGTGAAGAGTTTAGCCTTGGGCTTTTGTTGAAGAATTTTTTTCTTTGGTTTCTTGGGGTTTTAGTATTAGTTTTGAGGTTAGAGGTAGATTTTTCCTGGCCCCCTCTTGGGTATCTCCTGGTGTTGGCCGGATTGGAGGCACCATTTTGGCCCTTTGGCCTGATGGGTTTTTTGGTTGAGTTTTGAGGAGGCATGTGCTGTGGTTTGGGTGTTGCGGGTTGCCTTGGAGGTCCTGGTTGCTGCTTGTGTTGATCGTACTGCTGGGGTCGTCTTCTTTCTTTCGGTTTTGAGCTTGCAGGTGGAGGTGTGGTGTTCGACATTGACTGTTTCATTGCCTTTGCTCGGGACTTTTTGATCCTCTGCTACTTTAGGTTGTTTGGACCGGTTTGGGTCCCTGTTTCGGTACTTCATCTTCTAGAGGTTCGGATTGTTTTTGACTTGGGTGTTGTTTCATCTTTGGGCGAGGGTTCGTTTATCCTTTTACTGTTGTTGACATGTGGTTGCCTCGTGTTTTTAGGCCTGGTTTTAACTCTTGGGATTAGTTTCTTGCCTTGGTTGAGCTTCATTTTCTTGTTTATTTCTTTGGGTATAGGCATTGTTAGACCCAGAGTTTTGTTGTAGTTCGTTTGGTGAAGTTGTTCTTCAAGGTTGTTGTAGCTAGGTTCTATGACCTGTTGTAATTTGGTTCGGTTCACCCCTAGTTGGGTGGACCTGTTGGTTGTATGGTTCTGTGGAGGGCTTGCCCTTACCTTCAGTTACACTTTGTAACTGTTGGTTTTTAAATAAACAAAAAAATTGCTGATAAAAAAATGTATTTTAATCTTTCATATTATTTTAGTCGATACAATGATTTTTTATAATAAAAAATGAGTACATAATTTCTTAGACTATTTCTTATAGCTTCATGTAATTTAAATCCTTCAGCGACTCATTGCTTTAGGTTAGTTAAATTCTTCATAGAACTTCTATGCATGTAGGTCATATAAGTTGTGTCGGAGAAGACAATGGCGTTCTTCTTCGTCCAAATCTAGACCTCACTCTTCAGATTTCAATTAATTAAGTTTGTGGAGATGAAAGAGTTCTGACAAAAAAAAAAGAGAGAGTTCAAGATTCGTGAAGATGAAAGAGTTCTGAAATTTTCCAATTTTTTTCCATATTTCAATTGTATTGGCGAAGATGAGAAAGTTCTGAAAATTATTAAAAATTATGGAAATTAAAAATAAAATAAATAATTAAATAAGTAATTAAAAATAATTTATGAAAATTAATCAAAAAAAAGAATTTATGAAAATTAGAAATAAAAAAGATGAAATTAATAATATTATTAAAAATAAAATTTTATTTTTCAAAACAATCTTTTTTTACATATATTTTTAATAATTATGATTTATTTTAAATAGTAATTCAATTTTAATTATAAATAAGGGTGGATTAAGGGTTGGAGGTGGTTTTAAGGTTGCATTTAGGGTTGGAGGTAGTTTTTAGGATTATATCTCTGAAGGCAGTTTCGGAATTTTGGAAAAAATGAACAGTAAACAGATGGAAAAGTGGATGGGAGGGACCAACGGCGTTACTAAACGTTAATTCAAGATATGTGATTGTTACGAATAAACTTTGGGGTATTAAATCGTTAAACATGTATAGTTCATAATATGTCAACGTCATTTACCCATTAACTATTAATGAATGTTTCTATTAAAAAAATGACAAAAGAGCTGAAGACTAAGAGCACGTACAAGGGGACGCCCTGGCCTGCGGCTCGTGTCCCGGCTTGAGGCTCGCGTCTCGGCTTGCATTTTTGCTGGACGCAGGACGCGAGCCGTCCCGTTGTGGGACGGCTTTTACGCGTCTCGCGTCCCGCAAAAACACGGGACGGGCCGAGTCCCGCATCCAAGAAATCCGGGACGGGCCGAGGCCTGCGTCCCGCGTCCGAAGGCCAGCCAATGGCAGGCTGCCACGTGACGTTTCGGAGGGAAAAAAATTCCGACCGTTTGGCAACGGTCGGAAACGATAATATTTTTTAACTAACAAATTTAATAGTTTCTAAACCTATAAATAACCCAACCCCATTCTCATCACTTACCCATTCTCCAATTTCACTCTCTCATTCCCAAATTCCACTCTCTCATTCCCAATATCCTCGTGAAAAATGTCGGACGACGAAAATACGCATTCACATTCATCGATGGCGGACAACGTAGGGCGGATGACGAACAAAGAAGGACTTAGTTGTTGTACTACTACATCATGGCGGAGCTGGAACGATCAAGGTCAGAAGCCAACTTAGAAAGGACCCGCCTATTGCACCAATTAACCGAAAAGTGGAAAAAATACTACGACAAATACAATTCCTTGATGAAAAGGTTATCTCCAACTTCAGAGAAGCCCAGTTTGCACGACACGAGTCGTTTAAGTCCCGAATTTTGAAACTTATGGAAGAGATTGAAGCTGAAATTACAACTCTTCGACAACAACAACAACAACCACCACCATAATAATTCTTGAACTTGTATTTTGTTGGGGTTGTATTAAAGGGGTATGAATAAAAGTTCAAGTTCATTTTTATTCACAGACAAGAAGAACACACAAGCCAACCAAGGCTTAACTAACTAAAGAAACAAGAGTAAAAAAAAAACAGAAAGAACCTAGACCAAAACATCATCCCTAAACACCTCTGACCGGCACACTACCAGGGGGAAAAAAGTCCCTCGGTCCTTCGTTACCTCTGTGGGTAACCCAACCCCAGCCAACACAAGGAGGTAGTCTGGAAGAGGAGAACCGGCATCTAAACGATACCGAGAAAACAATTTACCCCAAGTAAACCCCTAACCCAGAAACCCCTTTATCAGGACCGAGTGGCCGCCGGCCAGCGCTGAAAACGGCCGGTCCGACCCCTCAAAAAAAAGAGGCAGAGGATTAAAGGGAGGGATTCAAACCTGGTAGATCGATGCGAAGTCAGAAAAGAGAGCATGCACCGCGCCACCAGATCCAAGCTCGAGTCCGTCGACCGTGGGACACCTCATCCTCTGCAACTGAGTCTTCAAAACCAAGGTCCACCCGGCCAAAACTCCTCACAGGTAGTCCAAACGCTCCGATGAGTCTCAGAACCCCTTCAGCCCGAAAACAAAGGAAGAGATAGAGAGGATCTAGGGTGGGTTTGGTTTTTCTGGTTTTGAGATGTCTACATTACATTCTCGTGGTTGTAATGAGGGTGTTCCTTTGACCTTGTTTTTTGTTTTGAAAACCTGGTTATTTAATAAAACTTTACGGATGACACTCTGTTTGGATTGTCTCTTTCTCATCTCCAATTTGCGGATGACACTCTGTTGTTTTTGAAAGGAGATTTGGCGGGTTTAGCTTTTGTGAAAGACTTGTTGGAACGTTTTCAAAAGGGCTCGGGGCTGCAGATCAACTTTCACAAGTCCACTGTAGTCATTCTGAATGAGACCGGTTGCTCGGCTTTTGATGTGTCCCGGATTCTTGGGTGTCATGTGGGGTCACTTCCTATGAAGTATCTCGGGTTTTGGTTGGGTGCGAATCCGAGGAAGGTGGCTTCATGGGATCCAGTGGTGGACAAGTTCAGGAAGTCGCTGGGCTTATGGAAGCTGAAGAATTTAAATATGGCTGGACGCATTGTGTTGATTAAGTCTACTTTATCTGCGTTGCCTATTTTCTACATGTCCCTTCTTAGAGCACCCAAGAAGGTCATTAGTATGTTGGAGGCCTGGCAGAGACGTTTTCTGTGGACTAACCCCTACACAGGCAAAATGTTCTGCAAAGTCAGGTGGAGTACGGTGTGCAGGAATCGGGAGGAGGGAGGCCTTGGGATTAGGCGTTTGGAGGGGATGAACACAAGTCTACTGGCTAAGTGGTGGTGGAGGTTTGCCTCAGAAGTTGATTCTCTGTGGAAGAAGGTCGTCTGTGCCTTGTATGGTTGGGATCCACTAGATTGGGATTTAGCCAAGCTGGATAAGCCAGGTTCTTCTTTTTTATTATCTCATATTATGTTTTTGGCCTCCGATCCTAGCTTCTAGGCACTTTTTGGGAATCAAGGTGTGCATTGGTCTTTGGGGAGAGGAGATAGAATCTCCTTCTAGGATGATGTTTGGGTGGAGAAGTTCCTCTGCGTTATAGATTCTCAGCCTTATTTTTGTTATGTCCGGCCAAGTATGCCAAGATGGAGTTTTTCTGGTCTTTGGGCCACTGGAGGATCGGTTTTAGTCGAGATCTTGATGATTGGGAGGATCTTTCGACCGGGTCTCTCATGGACTTGTTGGCGACGGTGCAGGTTCGGCCTGACAGGTGTGATACTATGGTTTGGGTGAAGCAGCCGAAGGGCTTCACTGTGGCTTTGACTTATTTTGAGTTGTCGGGGTTGGAGACCACTAGGAGTGTGGTAGGATGGGCATCGATCCTTTGGGTGAAAGGGATACCCCCGAAGTTTTGTGTCTTTGTGTGGTTGGCGGCTCATAGAGCTTACCCACTATGGAGTTTCTGGAAAGTAGGGGGTTTGTATTTCTCTGAACCGGATGCTCTACTTGTTCTGTAAGTCTTGTTTTGAAGAGGTTGATCATTTATTATTGCACTGTCAGTATCCGGGGGTGATCTGGTCAAAAGTTTTAGCTTGGTGGGGTGTTTTCGGTCCCATGCCTAGGGCGGTCGCGGACGTTCTGTTGTGGTGGAAGGGGCTGGGACCGGTTTGGTGGTGGACAGGGTGGGTTCGGGTCGGTTATTTGACTTTATGGCATGTGTGGCTGGTGAGAAATGGGGTTGCTTTTAACTCTGTCATGCTATCTATTGATGAGGTGGTAGCTAAGGTGAAGCATCATTCGTTTAGGTTGTTGTGGAGTTCGGGCTCACTCAGACAGGGTGTTACTTGTGAGCTTTGGTTAAGGGACCCTGCAAGATGCTTGAGGAGGAAGGGTGATCATCGGTCTGGCCGGCAGTGATAAGGAGCTCGGAAGATGGCTTTTGGTGCTCTTTGTTGATTTATTTTGGTTTGAGTAGTTGTATTTTGGACTGTTGGGACTGTTTGTTACTTTGGTTTTTGGTTTTGTTGCTCCTTGTAGCAGTTTTGGTAGGGGGGAAAAGCCCTTATTGGGTTGTTTTCTCCGCTTCGCTTCTATGCTTTATAGAACGAATGCTCAATAAAATCTTCGCTTATCAAAAAAAATTTAATAAAACTTTACTGATAAAAAAAAGTTCATTTTTATTCGTGTTAAATTTATTGATCATTATTTTATATTATCATTGCTTATTGTTTCAGATTGATTTGAATTATGTATAATATTAACTGTTTTAATAAAGAATTAAATAAAACAGTAAAATATCAGTTAATTAACCAGTCAGCATCCACTGACAATCCAGGACTCAATCCAAGACTCACCATTGTAAAACACAGTTTATTTTGAAGCATGCGTCCCACTACTTTATACAGTCCTTTAATTCAAAGCCCCTGACCCAAACCGTTCTATTGCACATGCTCTAAATACATCTTTACCTGTTTATTTAGTTTGTGAAGGAGGTTGCTCTAAACTCATCTTTTTGATCAAAGAGAAAGAAATGCATTAAAAAGGAAGTGTGGGTCCTGGGATAGAAACCACAACCACCAGAACAAAGTCCAACAAAAACCGGCCTAAAGGCAAAAGCAACAAAAGCAAACAAGAGAAAACAACAACCCCGGTCCACCTCAACAGCCACAATCCCAACAGACTGGTGAGCAGTGCCTCAGGAGATCGCTCGGGCAACCTTGATCGGACTAGTGAACAGTACCACAAGAGACCACACGGGTGAATCCTCTGGCCTCAATAAGGCTAAGTAATCCATGCTCCTCCACCTGAAAACGGGCAGATCGGCCCCAAAACGTGATCCCGGAACAAGTCACTAGTCCCCACCAAGATAAGCAACCCCAAGACGACTCCTGAACAAGCACTCACCAGACCTGGCGAAAGAACCCACCGAAGAGGACCGGGGGACAAGGTGCTAATCTCCTCGAACATGATACAGCAATCCTCAGACGCTCCTAGTCAGCGCAGCGGCCGGAGACTCGATCCACTCAAGAAAGCTGAAAAGCCGACCGGATGCTCTCAGGCTGGAGAAGGACCCCTGTTGAACCCTAGCTAGAAGAATGCTCGGCTCTAAACTCATCTGATAAACCAAAAAGTGGGGGCCTGAAGATCACGACATGTTTCATATTTGTCATGTGTATGGGCCTCTCCCCTACAGCACTATAACTGCTTTGCTTCATTATATAGTCAGTCACGAGCCTATATTTTAATTAGGGTTTCAAGCAATGATGTAAAAATCCCTGCCTGGAGGCGCCTAGGCCCCGCCTATGCGCTGAAATGGGCTATGCCGACCCTATTTATCCTCCTAGGGCGCTCCAGGCCATTTGGGCGGAATATGACCGATTAATCCCCGATTCGACCGATTAATCACCGCCTGGCCGATTAATTGAACGGGTCGGTCAGGCATCGGATCGGATGCGTAGTTAAAAAACAGTTTCTAACCTTCTACAAACCAAGTAAAACCATAAAATTATGCTAGTTGATAGTCATATTTATTGATATTCTTTTAAGAATTGTATGATACTTTTATTTAGTAGAATATTTATGTTTTTTAATATATTTAATGTTCGATATTATTAATAATTTATATAGTATAATATAAATTTTGATGATATATAATAAAATAATAATCCAATTAATCCCCGATTAATTTCCGATTAATCCCCGCCTAGCGCCTAGGACCCCTTCCCGCCCGACTAGCGCCTAACGTTTTTTACAACCTTGGTTTTAAGTAGCCGGACGATAGATAATCACATATATATCCTGTGAAGTCACACTAATCTGCTACCTCACACAAGTTCAAGTTGTATCTAAGAGCATCCACAATGGGCTGGCTGGGAGCAAAAACGAGGAGAGAGAGTCCAAAAAGGAAGAGAGAGAAATTAATATAAAATTGCTGGCCGGGAGTGCTGGCTATTAGCTCATCACCAGCCCTTAACGCTGGCGGGGAGCAAAAATATGAAGGAAAAGGTTATCATAAAGCCAACCAAAAGGGCTACCATTGTGGGGTGCTGGCTGGGAGTGCTGGCTATAAGCCAAAAAAAATGATTTTTTATTGTCTTCGCCAGCGCCATCTCGCCAGCTGCCAGCGAGATGGTTGTGATGCTCTAATTAGATTTCATTTCCTGTAAAATGGAAGATAAATGAATCAACTTCCAAGAACTAGAAGCCACTAAACATCTGACATAACCTTAATCCAAATGTTAAAAGTGTCACTAAATATTATAGGGAAAATTTCAATTTAATACCCTGCCAAATATTTATTTTCAATATAATACCCTAACTTGTTTTTCTTGCAATATAATACCCTGACAAACATTTATTTTCAGTTTGATACCTAACGTTAACTTTCCGTCAATTTTTTGACGGAAAATGATCACATGACCTTATATTTTTGAAAAATACCCATATTACCCTTTGTTCTTTTAAAACCCTAATCCTTTTCTAACAGCCAAACCACAACCCTCAGACCTTGTTGATGATGTTGAACAACAACATCGTAAGCAGCTGCGCGACCCCTCCGCTCATCATCATCCCCATCACAATCCATACCCATCACCATCTCCGAACACTTAATTACAATCCCTAGTCGTCACCGTCTCCGACCTTGCCCCCCTCCACCACGGCGTCAACGAGTTCTCATAATGCTTGGGGAGCGATACGGGAAGCCAGCGACGGCATGGTCCGGCCTTCTTCACCGATCGTAAGAGCATGTACAATAGAAAGGACCTTGGTCAGGGAGTGGGAGTGCAGACCTTGTGCTGACTGGACAAAAGTCAGGGAGTGGGAGTGCAGAAAAGTGGGTGTTTTGCAACAGAAAGGACCTTGAGGTCCTGGGAGTGCAGAACAGTGCTGACTGGATTATTATTTGTTATTTTCCTGTTTTATTTAATTCGTTATCAGAAACCGTTTAAATTGTTTATAATTTAAACAATTTTGGAAATAAATAATTAAGGACAATCAATAATTAATAAATAAATTCAACACGAATATAAATGAACTTCTAATTTTATTCAACCCCTTTTCATACAACCCAAAACAAACCAGCTCCAAGAGCACAAACGACTACTCGTCGTCGTCATGGAAACCAGCTCCAAAGCGATCCCATAAGTGCTCCATAAGATCTTGTTGTAGTTGATGGTGGATCTCAAGATTTATGACACTTTGTTGAGAATCCACTCGTTGCTGGTATGGCAATGGCCCTGGTCCGTGGTGCCATCGTTCCGGTGGTGTCCAATTCGGCATTTCTGGAGGTTGCGCCCACAACAACTCCTCCTCCCCATACTCGTACCGGTCGCGCTCATCCTCTACAATCATGTTGTGTAGAATTATGCAAGTGTGCATGATATCAGCCAAAGTGTGTTTGTTCCAACTACGAGCGGGACGGGAGATGATGTGCCACCTTGCTTGAAGTACTCCAAAAGCCCTTTCAATATCTTTCCGAGCACCTTCTTGGCATCTAGTAAACAACATCTCTTTGGGCTCGTAGGGATGCCGAATAGTCTTCACGAACCGTGCCCATGCTGGGTAAATGCCGTCCACCAAGTAATAAGGTCGGCCGAGGAGCCATACGCAAGCATCCGTATAGCGGCGGTGCACTTCTGCTCCGTTGATAAGCCCGGCCGTGAGGCAGCGTCGGGCCTCCATTCAATGAAGTAAGGGTCGTGAGCCTTCACCGCGTTCATAATCCGTTGGAAAAGTGGTCTGCACATACGGAACCGACGCTTGAACATTTCAGGGCCATATAGGGGTTGTTCGTCAAAATAGTTCGCCATCAATTGGATGTGGGCTTCCGCACGGTTTCTGTTAATCTCTCGGCGCATTGGTTCCCCACGGATGGCCCTCTTGACCCTTGGCATTACTGCCTGCATCTGCCTCTCCATCATCCGCCGGAAACGTCGCACAGCTGGCTGCATTTGGGCTGCCATCTCCTCATATGTCGGCAGTTGGGCTGCCATCTCCGCATGCGTCGGCATCCGGGGAGCCAGCTCCTCGTACGTCATCTCCTCAGCGTCGGACATAACCTCGTCGTCGGACATTTTCGAAAATAACGAGTAGGAAGTGAGAATGAAAGAGTGAAAATAGAGAATGGTGTGACAAAAATGAGAAATGGGGTTGGGTATTTATAGGGATAATTTTATCTGATTTTTGAATTAAAAAAAAATTAGTCGTTGGAGTGACCGTTGCAACGGTCGGGACACGTGGTGCCACCAGGAGCTGCCAGCGCAGGCCAGGGAGCGAGGGCGCGTCCAGCGCACTCGGCCAGCCATCGGGGAGCGGGAGCGGGAGATCGGGGAGCGGGAGCGCGGAAATGGGGAGCGGGAACGCGAATTTTCGCGTCTGCAGCGGACCGGCCAGCGGGGAGCGTTCCCGGCGCGCACGGGGCGGGGAGCGGGCGCGACCCGTTGTCCTTGCTCTAAGAGCAAGAACAACGGAACGGCCCCGCTCCCCGCGCCGCTCCGTTCGCTGGCCGGGCGCGCTGGCCGTTCTACTGTAATCGTCTAAAAGCATGGCCCCGCTCCCCGTCCACGCGCTCCCACTCCCGCTGCACACGCCCCCGCTCCCCACTCGCTGGCCGGGCGCGTTGGACGCGCCTGCGCGCCGTCTGCTGCGCTAGCAGCGTGTGGGGCTGCCACGTGTCCCGACCGTTGCACACTAACGGCTATATATATATTTTTTTAATTCAAAAATCAACAAATAAAACCCTATAAATACCCCTCTCCTCTCATATTTTTCACACCACTTCCTACTTCAACTATCCAACTTCACTATCTCCTTCCCAAATTCTCCTCTCTCGTTTCAATTATTCTCGCGAAAAATGTCGGGCGACGCTGGGTCTCGTGCACACTCATTTGGTGACGAACGAGAATTCACCGAGGACGAACTGGCACGAGGTTTCGGAGACATTCTAACGGGCCCTCGCTCCAACTCCCCAAGCTCGAACCCGGGGTCGAGTTCAGGTTAGTGCAAACTTATTTTATTGTATTAATGCTTTGTATTCATTTTTTTGATTAATTATTTGCACTTATTTTATTATTTTATTTTTGAGCACTTAATTTAATGTATAAATTTTTTTGTATTAAATTTTTGAGCACTTAATTTAATGTATAAATATTTTTGTTAGGGCAAAACCGTCCCCCACAATACCAAATGGCGCCAGGGTTCCAAGTGTCATCACAATGGAGCATGCCCCCACAAGGTTTCCAGATGCCACCGTTCCCACTAGAATCACAATCACAATGGGGCATGGGACCCCAATTCTACAACTACGAGGGTCATCCACTACCCGACGTAGAAACCCCCCAACCATCCTCTTCCCAACGACGAGGCCGAGCCCCTGCCCGAGCCCAACCCCGAGCCCAACCCGAAGAACCAGAGGCGGATGGCCGGACATTCAGCAAGGAGGAGGACAACCACCTCATAACTTGCTGGTTGAGCACAACAAGAGACGCCGTCAAGGGCAACTCGCAAACCGGCAACACATTCTGGTGCGCAGTGCAGAGGAAATACAACTCCCAGAACCGTTACCCACCTCGCCGCTGGGAAGCCATCAAGAAACGTTGGCTCAGAGGTTCCGGCCAGACAAGGAGGATGCTCGGCTATTTGAAGAGGTCCAGGGCCGAGAAGCCGAGCGGCGCAAACGACGAAGAGCACTTGAGACGTGCGAAGGAAATGTGGGAGAATGATGGGAAAGTGGTTAAAGACCACCCGCTAAAGTTCGGCCTGGATCATTGGGTCTGGAGGCTCGATGGCAATGAGAAGTTTAGTGCCGAGGAGGGCACAATGGGAACTGTCTGCCGTCAAGTACGCCAACAACGACAGCGGTCGGATGAGGCTGGGGCTTACAGCTCAACCCCACCTACAAGCACAGGGGAGGAGGGAACACCTCTCAGTGGTGAGTCCCAACCACCAGAATGGGGAGGAAGCGAGAACTACGAGGGGACTCAAGTCCCTCTCAGCGACACACCCCCATCCCCCGAGGCCGACCCAAGTCCCCCTCGCCGACCGCAAGGGAAGAAGGCAGCGAAGGCCGCAAAGAAGGGGGTCGTCCTCACGGCCCAAATGTCTGCCTTCGCCGAACTGGAACGTGCACGAATCGACGCTGAACGTGCACGGTTTGAGGCTCAACGGTCACGTGGCGAACAAGTGGAAAATAAGTATCGCATGTTACAAGCATTAACCCAACAGTGGGAAGCAAACATCGCCAACTACAAGGCCCTGGTGGAGAAGGATACATCTTCCTACGACGAAGAGGCGTTGGCAGACCATAAGTTTTGCAAGACCCAAGTGCGAAGACTCATCACTAGCCTTGAAGCCCAAATTGATGATCTTCGAAGCCAACCCCCACCACCAGATGTCGATCCAACAGAGGATAATTCTTGAACTTGTATTTCGTTTTGGGTTGTATTAAAATGGATTGAATAAAATTAGAAGTTCATTTCTATTCGTGTTGAATTTATTAATTATTGGTTGTCTTTAATTATTTATTTACAATATTGTTTAAATTATGACTAAATTAAACGGTTTCTGATAACGAATTAAATAAAACAGGAAAATAACAAATAATAATCCAGTCAGCATTGTTCTGCACTCCCAGGACCTCAAGGTCCTTTCTGTTGCAAAACACCCACTTTTCTGCACTCCCACTCCCTGACTTTTGTCCAGTCAGCACAAGGTTTGCACTCCCACTCCATGACCAAGGTCATTTCTGTTGTACATGCTCTAAGAGCGAGGCTTTGGAGCTTGGTACAGAATTTGAGGATGTTGGTTGGGAGTCGGAGCTCGGAGATGAAGCCTTCAATCGCGTTTGTGCAGAGGTAGCCTTCGATCTGCTAGTGCTCCCTTCCCCTTGCCAACAAATTTTGGGTTTGATTTGGATTTGGGTAAGCTTCAAGGTTTGGGGATGTGAGTTACGGATTTGGGTAAGTTTGAAGGTTTGGGTTTGGGATTATAAACTAGGTGATGTAGGTGATTCAGTCATGTTTTGTGCTCATTTTCTTCATTGTTTTGTATTCTCGTGTGTTCTTTCTTCAATGATTGGTGATGTTCGTCCAAATTGTTTTGGACAGAATTTGGTGATGTTCTACAATGGTATTGATATTTTAGAAACATTTGTAAACGGTAGCAAATTGTATTGAAATGTGTTCTACGATGCTCTCTTCAATTCCATGGTCAACATTCTTGCAAAAAAAATGTACTGACAAGTAAATGGTAGCAAATTGTAACCATGTGCCTCTTGTCCCAATTTAGTTTGCAGAAAGTTTTGACATTGGGTCAATGAGTTCATCGGAAAAAATGACAAAGGGGAAGGTTATGTGAATAGAGGTTTGGATGATTATCAATTTTTTAAGGGAAAATGGTGAGATTGAGTTTGAGAAATTGAGTTTGAAGAACGAAAACAAAACAATATGAAAATTTAAAAAAGAAAGAAAATTAAAAGAAATTTTTTTGAAGATAAAACTATTTTTCAATATAAAAACATATTTTTATAAAAAAAAAAAACTGATTTTAAAATAAAACTGATTTTTAAAAAATAAAAACGTATTTTTAAAAAATAAAAATTGATTTTAGAAATAAATAAAAGAAGTTGAAAATAAATAATAACAAAAGAATTTTAAAAACTGAAAATTTAAAAAAATGATTTTTTTTAAATCAATGGCATGTGTTGAAAATTTTATTGTTATTGAGGGGCATTTTGGACTTTTTACACTTTTTGGATGAGAAGTTAACGGAAAAGTAACGTTGGGTACCAAACTGAAAATAAATGTTTGTCAGGGTATTATATTGCAAGAAAAACATGTTAGGGTATTATATTGCAAATAAATGTTTGTCAGGGTATTAAATTGAAATTTTCCCAATATTATATAAAAGGTGTGATATCTAAAGACAATTGTTCAATAATTGCAGCTTCAAGGGAAGCAAATAGGGGTCAAAAAGCTAGTAGCCTACCTCACCGTGCCATGCAAAGGACAAAGATCACTGGAGCCTGTGAGGACTGCTACACTGGTCCTACATTTTGCTATTGCTGGTCTCTGATTTCAAATTTTGAAGCCAAAGAAGCAAATAGGTTAATATCTGATACAATCGTTGGAAATTTTTGAATAGAATCTGAAATTAAAACTCAAATTGCTGTCATGTTTCAAACTTTCATTTTGGATTATATTAATTCATAAGTTAATGGCTTTGAATATTTTTAAATTGTTTAGTTAATTTAGTGATATTCTTTAATGATCTCCTCTTTTTTCTTTTGAGTACATTTTATTTACCGAACTCTTGAGATTTGTTCAATTATAGACACCAAACAAGAGTGCTTGTCAATCTCAAATCTTAATACATGCTCTCTTATGTGGTGCTCGGTTACAATTTGATTTTATTCATGGTCGTATCCTGGGAGATAATATATAAAAAATGTCAAATTCAAATATGATTCTCTCTCAGTTGCTACAGTAACTATGAACTTCTTGCTGAAGCTACAGTAGTGTTCTTCTTGTTCCAACTTTCGGTTTGGGATCTCTTCCCTTGATGCTGGGTTTTCGGAGCTACTTTTCTGCTTACTTGATGTTGTGTTCATGGTGTTCTAAACTATAGAACATCGAACCATCGAGTCTTTCTATTCTTTCTCTTTGGTTACTGGTTTTCTCTCTACACTCTGCTATGGCTTCTTCTTCCTTTACAGGCCCTCCGCCTGGATTTGAAGGTGCGGATAGAAGAACTAGAGACCCTAGTGATGACTCACATGCTAGGGAGAATTGTTTACCTCCACAAGGTACTGGATCCTTGGAACGGAGACAGTCTTTCGATCAAAATCGTCTCTTTGTGCATAACTTACCACCGAATACATCCATGGTCTGGCTCAGAAACCTGTTCCTGGAGTGTGGGGAGATTATGAGAACTGAAACACCTACCAAACCGAATGCACGAGGTATCTGGTTCGGTTTCGTTACTTTTGCAACAAAACAGGGTTTCGAAAGGGGTTTGCAGATCTTCAATGGCTATACCTTGAAAGGTTACAAACTATTCGTGGTCAAAGCTTGGAGAAAAAGAATCAGCAGAGTAGCCAGGAGTGAGGAAAGGTTCCACCTTCCCAGTGGTGCAGTTGCTCGGGATTCATCTCCGACTGCAGAAGTAATAGAAGGAGTTGTCTTCGAACCTCATCGGTCTTGGATTGATAGAGGCCATCTGGCCCTCCTACATAAGAACATTGCTCCTGAGGCCATTATGGAGGACTTTAAATTGGAAAGGAATGCGGAAGTGGTGATCAGATCACTAGGAAACAGAGTTGTTTTTGTTTTCTTTCCGGATGAGGAGGTGGAAAAATTGGCTTTGCAAGAGGAGTTGGGCTGGTTGAGCTTTTGGATGAAGATGCTGGTTGATAAAGATCATTTGTGTCGGCAAGGGGGAAAGTTTACTTGGGTAGCTCTCACTGGAATCCCTTTCTTGGCCTGGTGCAATGACACATTTCAAGCAACTGTTGCAGATTTAGGTACTTTTGTTTGTGTTCATCCTTCCTCCCAATTTGGGGTTTCATGGGAAACACCATTTGTCCTCATTCATTCCCAAGAGTATCTAAAAGTGTTTAAAGAAGGGGTACTGAGAGTGGAGGGTATTAACTACAACATTCTGGTCTACTCAGTTGATATCTCCATTGTTCCCTGCTTTGAAAGACCTAACCTTAACTGTGAAAGCACTTCTAGTTCTGATCAGTCAGAAAACTCAAGATCTACTGAGTTAAATGGTTCAGATGGTGTTGGTGTCTTGGATCAATCTATCACAGTGTTAGATGGTGGGATTACTTCTGCTGCACAAGGAGTGATTAGAGCTGTGGAAGAGGAGGTTTTGCTTGGAACAGCTGAAGAAGTAGGTGGAGATTTAAGTGAGGGCTTGATTAATGCAGTTGTCCCAGATACTTTGGCTGCTGATTTTTCGACTCTTGAACCCTTGAGGGTCTCTCACTCTTCTATTTCTCCCATTCATAGCTCAGAAGGTTTAATGGCAGGATCTTTAGTTGTGCCTATTTCTCAGGCTTTGGTTGTTGGAACAGTGCCAAAGGATGTTTCTCTCACTGGTCAGTCTAACAACACTTTGTTGGTGGATCTGGTTGAGGATGGTCATAATCTTGAAGTTCAGACAGATGGGACTGAAGAAGGAAACCAAGTACACCTCTCTTCTTTGGAAGTTGCTCACATAAATGCTGAAGAGACCAACATACCTTCAGTTGCAGATTGGGGGCCCATAGTGCAGAACTTACCTGTCAATGACCAAATTTTGGAGGGAAGGACTTATTCAAAAATAGTTGAGAACAATCCTGTTTTGCCTACAGTTTCAACTCAAACTAAAAACACAACTAAAAGGGGAGATAATGTGGTCGCATACAATACTCGTTCAAGAACAAAGGTTCAGAAACCATTAGTTCCCACAAAAAAATTGAGAACTGGTGGGGCTAAAAATACACAAGTATTTCACAGAGATGGTGCTGGGGCTTGGGATTTTTGCAAAGCTTTGGGTTTACATGCCTACATTGATGATGACCTTGTAGTGGAACAATTTGATAACTTAGAAAATGAAGTGAATCAAACTGTGGAGCTTGAAGCCAATTCAGAGGATGATTATTGTGACTTGGAAGATGTTGAGGAGGGTTTAGCTGAGGAATATCAGTGCCCCTCAATCCCAACTCAGAGACTGGATTCCCCATGAGAGTAATCTCATGGAACATGAGGGGTGCCTCCTCAAGACAAAAGAGGAGGGCACTCAGGAATTTGTGTTCTAAACATCAAGTGATGATGGTGTTGATACAGGAAACTAAGTTGGAAAAGTTACCTGATTTTTTCTTAAGCTCTTGTGGGTTTACACAGTCATGGGAGATCTTATGCATCCCTGTTGTGGGGTTATCTGGGGGTCTTTTAACATTGTGGAATACTGATCATTGTCTTTTGTTATCTTCAAGTATTGAGGACAAGGCTATTCTCTGGACTGGTTGCTTCTTGGCTGAAGAGGTGGTGGTTTCTATTATAAACTTATATGCTCCTTGCTCAGTGGTAGCTAGAGCCTCTTTGTGGACAGAAATCATTACAAAGTCTACTACATTGACAGGTATTTTGGTTATTGCTGGGGATTTTAATGATGTCTTGGATCCCTCAGAAAAATCTGGTTCACATAGAATTACTACTAGCATCAGAAACTTTCAAAACTTGTTGGATGAGTTGGGACTAGTAGATTTACAAATGTGTGGAGGGAGGTTTACATGGTTTGGTCCCAATTCTAGGGCCTCTAGATTGGACAGATTCTTAGTTTCTCCACTCTTATTATCCAGTTGTGTTAACCTCACACAAGAGTGCCTTCCTAGGACTATCTCTGATCACAAACCAGTACTTCTCAGCAATCCAAATATTGATTGGGGTCCTAGGCCTTTCAAGTTCATTAATGCTTGGACATATCATCCATTGTTCTATACACATTCCAAACAAAATTGGGACAGCCTCCAACCAACTGGTACTCCTTCCTATATTCTCTGGTTTAAGTTAAAATCCATGAAGACTTTCTACAGGTCTTGGAACTCAGAAGTGTTTGGAAGGATTGAGACTGATATTGAAGCTTTAACTTTGGAGATCAAAGGGTTGGATATTATTGTTGAATCCAGGGAGCTTGATCCTCAGGAGCTTTCACATAGAGCTCTATTACAAGCATTGCTGATAAAAAAGCTGAAGCTACAAGCTAAAATGTGGTGCCAAAAGGCTAGACTTAAATGGTCTAAGGAAGGGGATCGTTGCACAAAATATTTCCACATTATAGCCAATTATAATGGAGTCAGAAAGAGGATCACTCAGTTGACAGTAGGAGACATGTCTATTACTAGTCCTTCTGAGATTAAGGCTTTGGCTAAGCAACATTTTGAAGAAAGATTTCTGGAGAATTCATCTGTGTGCATTGATCTATCTAGCCTGCCTTTTAACACACTGTCTAGCACTCAAGCTCAAGCTCTTGAATTACAATTCACAGAAGAGGAGGTTCTCAGTGCCATAAAAGCTTGGAATGGGGAGAAGGCACCTGGCCCTGATGGTTTCACAATGAAGTTTTATCAAATTTGTTGGGATTTTACTAAGACTGATATTATGAACTGTCTGCATTATTTTTTCAGTGGAGGTTTTTTGGGGAAAGGAATAAATTCATCCTTCATTACTCTTATTCCCAAAAACAGTTCCCCTCAGTGCTTTGATGATTATAGGCCCATTAGCCTGATTGGAAGCATCTACAAGATTTCTTCCAAAGTCTTGGCTTCAAGACTGAAGAGAGTCATGAATCATCTGGTTCATGATGTCCAATCTGGCTTCATATCTGGCAGACAGATATTGGATGGTGTCTTAATTGCTTCTGAACTAATTCACTCCATCAAGAGATCTGGACAGGAGGTGATCATTTTTAAGGTGGATTTTGAGAAAGCCTATGACCACATCAACTGGGAGGCTCTTCTTAATATTCTTAAATTTATGGGCTTTGGTCAGTCTTGGATAGCCTGGATGAAAGTTTGCATAAAAGCATGGTCTTCAGTTTTGGTAAATGGATCCCCATCTGCTGATTTTCCACTACTAAGAGGTCTCAGACAGGGATGCTCACTCTCACCTCTTCTCTTTGCATTATTAGCTGAAAGTCTTCATTTACTAATGTCAAAAGGAATTCAATCTCATATGTTTGCTGGTATTCAATGCAACAATCAAGGTCCTGAGATATCACACCTTCAATTTGCTGATGACACTCTTATTTTTATTCAGACAGGGATCCAAGAAGCCATTAATCTCAAACACATTCTGCATTGCTTCCAAAAGTCTACTGGTTTGAAAGTAAATTTTCAAAAATCCAAGGTGCTGGTTATGAATGCAAGCACAGTTTCAGTGCAGGAGATTACAGACATTTTGGGTTGCTCAGCAATGGACTTTCCTTTTGATTATCTGGGCTTCCAAATGGGGGCAAATCCAAGGAGAAAAAAAACTTGGGAACCTATTATTTGCAAATTCAAGAAAAGGCTGAGTTTATGGCAAGCTAAGACAAGGTCATTTGGTGGGAGGATTACTTTGATCAAGACTTCATTAAGCTCTTTACCTCTCTTTTACATGTCACTGTTCAAGGCTCCTAAATGTGTTATTCAGGAAATGGAGAAGTGGCAAAGAAGATTTCTTTGGAATGGATCAGTTACAAAAAAAGTGTTGCATAAGATCAGATGGAACTTGATTTGTAGACCTAAGAGTGAGGGTGATTTGGGTATAAAAAATCTCCACATTATGAATAAAGCCCTCCTTGCTAAATGGTGGTGGAGATTTGCCTTAGAAATTGATTCACTTTGGAAACAATTGCTATGTGCAAAGTTTGGTTGGGATAGCTCAGCTTGGAATTTATCTAACTGCATTTTACTATCAGGGCAGAGTTTCATTAGTCATGTGGAATCCTTATTACAATGTCCTAGATTTGCTGAGGCTATGGGTGCTGTGGGAATTCAATGGAAGGTGATTTCTGGAAATAGAGTGTGTTTTTGGGAAGACAAGTGGGTTTTGGACACACCTTTACAATTTAACTTCCATAGATTATTTCATCTCACTACACAAAAAGGGGGTTTGGTTTCATCCTTCTGGTTTAATGGTGAATGGATTCTTTTGTTCAGGAGAGACTTAAGAGGCTGGGAACTTGATCAGTTCTATTTACTGTGTGATACTATTAATGATACTCACCTCACAGTAGGAGAGGATGTTGCTACTTGGATCTTAGACCACAAAGGCTTCTCTATTCAAAAAATGTATGCTGCTTTGGAAGAGAATTCTAATACCACCCTTGATTGGCCTGCACTCTTATGGGCTCCTATTCTACCTCCTAAAATAGCTGCCTTTGCCTGGTTGGTCTGTATGCAAGGTGTCCCAACCAAATGCTTCTTGTTGGCTAGAGGTCTCTACAATGGTACTATCTGGTGTTCACTTTGTTCCAATGAACCAGAGGAAGCTGATCATTTGTTTTTAGGATGTTGTGTTGCATCTCAAGTTTGGTACCTGATTTTGGATTGGTGGCACATTCATTCTGTCATCCCAGACACTTTCCTCAACTGGTTTAAGTCTTGGGAATCCCTGGGGCCTTTCAAGAATAGAAAACATTGGAATATGCTATCATCTGTGGCTATTTGGAGAATCTGGTTGGCTAGGAACCAGGCTTGTTTCAATAATAGGCCTCCTACTGCTCCTCAGATCTTGCAACAGATACAAAATGATTCATTCCAAATTTTGTGGGCTAGATTCAAGGAGGGTCACTCTTTCCCTTTCCTTTCTTGGATCAATGATCCCCTCAGTTGTGGAAATCACAGACCCACTGCAGCAATATTTCCTGGAGTTCTGGCTCTTTAAGCCTCTGTGTCTGATTATTGGGGTTGGTTTTGGGGTGGTTAGGATGGGTGGTTGGGGGTGAGCTGGGTTTTGGTAAGGCTGGTTTTACAAGTGAGTGGTTGGAAGTGGACTGGTACATTATTTTGTGAGAGTGGGTGTCACTTTTTTCCTCTTTTCATCTAGTGTGTGTGGGTAACATCTTTCTTAGGCTGAGAGGTAGTGTTTTGTTTTGTGAGGGCTATTCATTTGGCCTTCCTTTCAGTAGGTGGTTTGGCATTTACTGCCTTTTGGGACCTGGTCTATTGGTTTAGGACATTTTCTGTCAAATTGGTGTTGGCTTCATCTTGTTTTGCTGCATAATTTTGCAGGTTTACCTGCTGCAGAATTTGGCAGGTATATCTACATTAAAATTTGGCAGATGGAGCTAGGGTGACTGGTGATTTATTGAATATTTGCTACATTTGGAGAAGGAATCAGTGGTGACTGGTTTTTGGTTACAACAGCATGGTTTACTTCAATTTCCTTGATTGGCTTTGGTTCCTTAGGTCCTCATGCTTTGTTAATTGTTGAATGTATGTAACTTAAGGAGCAAGTTAGGCCGAGGTAGGTTGAATTGAATGGGTAGTGCATTGTACTTATTGTTTCTCTTACTTGGGATGCAAGCTAAGTTTTTGAATGTGGCTAACTTGAGGGACAAGTTAGGTTGTGGTTGGACTCTTTGTAAGGGTAGAGGGTTATTAAGGGTTCATTGTAAGGTTTGTAATTCATTTGAGGGTACGCCCTTGGCCGTCTTTTCATCTTCGAAAAGTCGATTTATAAATTATCGAAAATTGCTGATCAAAAAAAAAATCCTAGGAGATAATAAATACTCATGTGGGGTGATAATCGTTTCAAGAACATTGATTTAAGCACATCATTTGCAAAAAGCATCTATCAGTATCTAAGGTTTTATGTCTCCTCTTCTCTTCTATCTTTCATCGGTCGCGCTTAATCCCAAGCCCCACCCTCTGCCCTCCATGACATCATCCTGTTACATCCACAAAATCAGGCCCGGTTCTTACCACACTATACCAAGGGACTGGAACGATATGATTCGGAGGAAGATGTACACCTCTTAGAAGTTAATATCAAGTCCTACCACACCGAAGCCATCTCGACCGCCCGTACCTCCCCCGCCTCTAATAGTACCCTAGTCGCCCCCCTCGACAACATTGCCACTATCAACACCGCCCTTAGGATCATTGATCTCCACGTCCCTAATAACCACTTTGAGGAATCCTACTTCGGATCTCGACAATTAAACCCCTGAAAGGACGAAACAAGATCCAACAAAGAATTCGACTGACCTCATACCTATAGTGACCCCCACACGAGTCCTCAACCCCTCAACATGTACCTTGGGAATTAGAAAAGTGGTCGATCCTTAAGATATGACCGGATTTTGAGGACGACGGATCCCCCTCTGAATAGGGACACCAACATATATTCAAGGACAAAGTCGCTGACCAGGAGTAATTGTCCGAGACCGCTCAATCCCTTGACATGTACGTTGAAACATGAGAGCAATTGTTGGTTCTAAGAACGTGAAGGACATTAGAGGAAGACGGGATCCCCCCCCCCCCGGGGGGGGGGGGGGGGGTTGTTGAAAGCAGCATACACTCAACCGACACCATCAATGAAGTACTAGGGACAAAGCACATGACCCCTTCTGGGACGTAACAATCATGCGAGGCTTTCCATCCAACCCCGCCCACTCCAATGATTCTCCTTGATAGTCCATCAGCTACAACGTTTTCTTTGTCCTTCTTATACTTGATTACATATGGAAAAGTCTCTACAAACTCAAGCCACTTCGCATGGGGCAGAGAGAAGGGATAGAAAGCACGCGAGAGAGGAAGGGGTTCAAGACAGTATCACTTGTTTCCTTATTTTCGAATATACTTTTTTTTGTAAGTATCAAGTAAGAAAACTACATGTTTCAAAAAAAAATTACAAGTACAAAAAGATGAATATATTTTGTTTTTTGATTAAAAAGGTGCAATTTCATCGAATATTGTTCAAACGACAATAGAAGTACATCAGGTAAACCTTGACCACAACAAAAGAGATATTACATGGTATTGAGTCTCGTAGGTCTGTCTACACATAACTCTGAGACAAATGAACCGACACATGCGTTTTTTGGAAAGTCATAAACGCCAATTGAAACGAAAAAAAACTACAACGAAATCGATGATTTCTTCTCAAGTTAGTGCGTAGATGTTGCATACTTTGTAGGGTTCAACCGAACCTACTGTTATCAGCTTCAAAGGGAGGTAGAGCTCTTCTTAGGGACCCCTCCCAGGGCCAATCTCTAGAGCACTGGATTCCTTTCATTCCTCCATGCGGGGCTGTTTCCCTACTCGGTCCTGATCATCTCGGGGCTCCCCAGTAGAACCCCGTTTCACTCCCCCACCTCCTGCTCCACAACTAGACTCAACTCCAGCTCCAAGTCCAGTTCTATCTCTACGCCCAGGCAGGTGTGGGGGATCGGCTCTACTGCCCCCAGAGGGTTGGCCGATCACCAAGTTCTTCCAACCCAGATCAGCCAACCGGGTGTGGGAGACGCTCCAAGGCCTCATACCCTGAGGTGCAGTAGCTGAGGATATTATCGGACCCCTGTTGCGAGACAAGGGACCTTGAGGTGCAGAAGTCGAGGACACTGGTCGGCGGGATATATGACCATCCCAATCTGTTGCATACATCTTAGGTTGGCGGTCCCTCTAATACTCCAACATGGAGGAGTCGAACCTGAGAGTACCTACCATCTCCTGATCACATTCATCTACCGTGTGACCAATCATGCCACAATTAAGACAAAAAAATAAGGAGTTTTGTATAGTTAAGAGTGACACAACCAGATCGGGAAATTCCTAGAATCAAAGCAAAATCTAATGACGAAGAGGGCGCTCCACAAGGTGCCAAAATCTGACCTTCATTGTACCGCCCTACAGATGCCCCATTGGTCACATGGGACCTCGACACACAATTTTAGTGTCGAGCCGGTCGTCTCTCCTGTGGTTTTGGTGCGTACTACCGGAGTGAGACCATGGGCTGTGGCGGATCCAGCTCTTTTAGTGAGGGGGGGACTACTTTTTTTATATAGTAACATATAACGTCAAAATAATATAACCGATATTTAAATTATTAGCATTGCATAAAAGTAATAAATAACTACTCATTAGAAGACGTGATGTTGAGATTGCATATATTGAAAATATTAAAAAAATCATTCTTAATACAATTAAAAATATCTTTTTCGTTGTATACGACCGTACTATTATTCATTTATTGGACTCCTATTTGTTTTTTTAACCAAGTCTTAATGATATTCATAACAGAAAATATTATTATTTCAGTAACGATGATATTCAATCATAGTATCTTTTGAAATATATTTTTTTTTTGTGATTATAATAATTTTGTAACAAACCTACTTCAAAACTCAAACTAATGGTAATCTCAAAGCCTAAATAATAACTGAAATACGAACAAATTTAGTAGAATAAATTTTGTACATGATTAAATTAAAACTTAAATGGATGTGTTTTTATCCCTACATAATGTACTAAATAAAAATTTAAACTAATTAAGATTGTGAAATTAGAAAAAAAGTAGAAATATAATGAAAAAAACAGACAATAAACACGGTCATATCCGAGAAGATTTTGAACACTCACTTAGACTGATTATAAATAGGAAATAAGAATTATTAAGGGGGGGCTATTAATTTTTTTAAATTAAATATAGATAGAAAATAATATTTTTAAGAAAGTTGACCATGGGCATGCATTCATAATTGTAGTCGTTCCAAGGTAGGAGGCTCCCTAGCCATTGGGTCCAAATCAGCCAGTAGGAAGGGTCGTCCATCAAAATACCACAGCTCATTCCCATGAAACCATGAGTGTGTCGTCGGTGTCTCGAAGTAAAACCCGAACACCCCAGACCCGATGTCCTTGATGACAAAATCTTTGGCCGACTTTCCCCATGTCTTAGTGATAATCCTAAGAAGGACCTCCTTACGGGGTGGCTCGGAGGTCCATGGTTTGCCCATCATGGAAAATTATTGACATGCTAGGACCGATGGGCTCACAGGTTGGTATGGGACTTCCACCCCATCATCTTCACCCTCCTCTAGGGAGCAGGCCGAGAGGCTATTCTAGAGATTGAGCAAATGAGACTCCGGCGATACAGACAAGTTCGACGACTTCGAGGCCATCCCAATCTCCTTGGGTTTGAAAAATCTACGGCGGTGGACCATTCCCGGTGGAGGAGAGAGCAATGTCGGGATCACCGGCACCCGTTCAACGTTGGGGACGAAGATCCCCTCACAGAGGGCCTCTAGCTCCTTCCGCCCTGGTTCCTCCCTCACCGGGTCAATCATAGGAGCCTTACCCCGAGAGGGGTCCTTAACCAGTGGAGGCGACAGAACAAATACAGGAACCTCCGATGACGATTGTGAAGCGTTGGGTGGAGAAGGTTCCGATGACGGCTGGGGAATAGATGTAGCGCCAAAACCCCAGTGTATCTTGCGGCTGAAGCTAGGGTTTGAGTCTTGGAAGGACGACCCCTACGAGGTCTGCTCACCGGTTCAAAGGATCCTGGAGAGAAGACGACGACCCCCGTCGGTGGAACAGAAAGGGTGATCGTCGTGGGAGAGAGAGAGGGACCAAAACAGGTTGCTTCTTCGGCCTTCGTCGTTTCGTTTTATGAGGAGGCATAACCTCCGAAGAGGGGCGCGGTGGGGGTACATGTGGTAAGTGTTGCTTCATATGGGACTGCGATGGGACAATACCGACGATGGGTGCAGCGGTCATGTCAACGATAGGGGTAGGAAACTCTGTAGGGAGCTTGGGTTTTGCCTCGGGAAAGAAGAGTTCTCGACATGCAAGAGAGATATAACTTTTTTTTAAATGAATATATTAGAACAATATTTTTATAATATCTAAATAATCATGTAGAAATTAAGAATAAAAAAACAGCAATCATATGAGAGGCACAAAATTATTTTATCCTATTGTATAAAATCATTATATTCCCCTGCTTTTCCTCTTTTACTTTAGCTTTTGTCACTCACTTGCTTGCCTAGGCCTTCAAATCCCATCTCGTTCACACACTATGGAAACAATGGATCGTGATGCAATATTTGAATATGATATGACAAAGGCTACTTCAAGCCACTGAACCGACTTTAAGTCTTTCCTGTGATAACATTCGATTATTTCTAGGATTTTTTTTTTTTTTATCAGCAAAGCATATATGAAATAAATGCTCTATGAAGTATAGAGCAAGTTTTTGGATACAAGGAGCATATTATTTCTAGGACTTGGTTTATGTTCTTTAACCCTTTTTTTCTTTCGAGTACATATCCGACTGAATCCGATTTAATATCAATCATACATGCCTTTTCTCGAACCCTGGCCGGAAAGAAAAGACAATGGACAGAAAAGCTCGGATGCCATAAGCATTGTTTTGAGGGTACTTAGACCTTTAACAATGGCGTTGAATATCCGTTTTTTTTTTGTGTCGTCGAATCGTACGAATTATTGGTTCGTGTCGTCGAATCTGTTCTAAAAAGTTGGGAAGGGGTCAGATCTACGAAATCGTGTTTTCGACGTCGAAAAATACGAAAACTCTTACCTGCGTCTATTCAACTGTTTCGAGCCAGCTGAATCGGGCCCAACGATTCCCCTTTGGAAACGTGGCGACTAAATTCAAATTGATATTGAATAACGACTTTAAATTTCAAGCGACCGAAACGTCTTCTTCATGAATCCTCTGCAACTGTCTTTGCACCTCCCGTTTCTCCGATCTTGTTCTTTGGCGCCGACGTTTCTCCTTGCGGTTAGAGCATCCATGTATCCCCGAGCTTCTTCTCCTTCCTTTTCTCCGAGCTTCTTCTCCGATGCCGACGTTTCTCCTTGCGGTTAGATCATCCCTGTATCCCTGAGCTTCTTCTCATGTCGTTTCTTCATCTTTCTTCTCCGATGTAGGCGTTTCTCCTACCGGTTAAAGCCAACCCGTCTCCCCGAGCTTCTCTGATTATCTTCTCAGGCATAGATGTTTCTCCCGGGTGTTAAAGCATCCTCGTATCCCCGAGCTTCTTCTCAGGCATTTCTCTGTGGTATTTCGTTGCGACGTACCTCCCGACTCAACTGCATGACACATGAAACCAAGTTCAGAAAATGGTCGGTTCCACACAGGGCAGATACACGCCGAGATTCAACATGAAGGTGATGTTTCACCACCGCGAAGACGTGTCGAGGCAAGACAGGACGACTACCAGTATGGAGGAGGCCGGGAGTGGGAGTACGTGCCCAACTCCCAGCATTTATGTGATGACGAGGAGGAGAGGTACTAGGCTTAGGAGCCGGAGGCATACATCCCGTCTCCTTCGGAGGAAGAGATAATACAGGTAGCCCATGTGCGTAACCGCTACAACAATAACATGGTTTCAGCCTCAATGGCATGACGTACCATGGCCCAAGGAGTTGGGAAGCCGGGAGTGGCTCATCCTATACCGGGAAGGGGTCGGGGTACACCGGGACTACCTCGGGGTATATTGGGACTGGGTCGGGTTATACCGGGATGGTAGTCCCTACACTACAGCGTCCAAGATCTAGGATCCGCATCCGTTTCCCACCACCACCTCTAGCGTAGATGATGGCTGACCAGCCTGCATCCGCCTGTGGATACCGAAAATCGACTCCCCTGGAGGAAACGACCTTGATTTCTGCATGGCTGAATAACCCTAAGAACTCATAACGTGGGGCGGATCAGACGACTAAGCCATTCTAAGAGGCCATCCATCGTGAATTCGTCAAAGCGACGACCGAAACAGGTTATGCATATCGGTCGTCCAAGAAATGCAAGCAACATTGGAGCGTAACGAACCACAAGGTTAAGATGTTCCAAGGTTGGTGGTCCAAATTCAAGCACATCTACCAATCTGGTAAATGCGATGACCATGTCACGGAGGATGCGGAGAGGGGCTACTAGGAGTAATACGATCACGTCTTTGCTTGGAAGCATTAGTGGAGGCTCGTGTGACACAAGCCATGCTGGGAACACCGTTTCGAGAACGAATTCTTGACGACGAACGACAATTTCATCGGGACTGAGGAACGTCGCACACCAAGAACTCTTGACCTGAGCAACCCAATGTCTCAGATGGACATGCTAGCGGTTGTTGCTGAAGATGTCGATGGGTCACGGCTAGGACCAGTTCATGAGCACCTCACTCTTGGTCGGAATACCACAAAGGCTAGAAAGGGAAAGGTCAAGGAGACGGTCGATAGTCCTACACACGCCGCATTGGCCGAGAGCTTGATGGCCATCGAGAAGGAGCGGTCGATGCAGGTACTGGACCAAGAGTCCCTCATGCAGGAGTTTCTCTTACTCTAGGACATGGATACCTCCGGTATGGATCCCGAGGATTTGACAACCCATCGACTTTTTCTACATGGCATGACGAAGAAGATTTCAGGGTTGGTCTAATATATAATGGATCTTTGTTTTATGATAATACCAACTGTGATCTTTGTACTTGGTCTTGTGAATATTAATTTACGTTATAATTTTTAGGATGTTGAGGACGTTTATCATTTTATCGCACAACGCTAACAACATTCCATTAGAGAATTACAACAACATGTACGACAATCCACCTGATTCGTACCTACAAAGACCAACTAAATTAGGCAAGTGGAAGAGGAATTAGCAGAGCTTGTGAAGTTGAAGAAATTTTTATATTTGTAATCCACTTGAAAGTCGAACAATTATAATCAGATGATATTTTTTACATTCTTCTCGTCAAAATTTCAATAAAAACACACAAAACATTATACGTCACCGATAAGTGCTTTAATCAGGGTGTAATTGCTACTGTGATGCCTAAAAGATTAGACCACGCATCACAGTCAAATCTAGGTCTAATTTAGCTGTTTTATTTTGGCCAATTAGATCGGTCCATTCCCATTGTGGAAGGTCTTAATTCCCATAGCTAAATCATACCATTTGTTTACACTTTATGGTAAGACAAGGCCGTGAAACAGGACACAATGCAAACATCGATAGAAATTTTTTCCAAATTCATCATAATCACACTGTTGTTCTTGTGAATAGGATGGACTTGGAAAACTTTTCGATCGAAGTTTTAATCGTATAAACATGACATAATCAGTCATATTCGTAATATTGTCTTGTGCCCTACGACTCCACTCTACAAACACTCTACACAGAACATGGAAACACTAGTTTTCTTTCAAAACCAGAGTGTTGCAGCCCCATCCATGTATGGAAACTGCGCTAGAATATTGAGATTTTGTATGTGAACAAGAAAATTGATGTACTAGATTTTTTTGCGATACACATGTCCACATTTACTTTTATCGGCGAAAGAAAATTTAATTGAAACCTCGAACGAGGAGAAAGAGGAGTTACAAGATCTAGCTATAGATCCACACAAAAGAAACCCCAAGACGATCATATGTCGACTTATAAGGGAATACAGGAAAAACCACAGACCAACCAACTAAGAAGAAATACATCCAACACTACCACCCAAGAATCCAGACACTGAACTGAACAACGTCCAAGAAATACAACCAGAAAACAAAACACCAACCAAAAAATACATCCAAAGAACAGAATGGAATAACTCTTAAACAACCACTAAGAAATCCGAAAAACTCGAAAAAGACCACCAAGATGCGCAAGATGAGGCACCCCCCAACAAATCCTGACATTCCAAGAATAACCGGGCAATCGACCAGACATACCCCATTGAAAAAGAGATACGAGCAAGTGCGACCGGACGACGGCCAATACCGCGAGCGCCCTAAAACCAACAATGATAAACCATTACCATTAAAGCCCGCTTCTAACACCCGAAAACCACATAACACAACGAGTGGTCAAAAACCACCCTGAAAGTCGCAGACCAACACCTTAATAACGACTAAACCCGGTCAATGCCAAATGAACTACGGGGTCGAATGACAGAAGCAAGTTAACTTAGAATAAGTTAGGAAAAGAGGGGGGGAGTCCTCACCACACGGAGATGATCTCCAAACCTTAAGGTCTGGGAGAACCAACACTGAAGCCGTAGAGAACTTGAAAATATTCAAAAAGAATATGTGACCGAAATGCTTCAACTGACAATAAGTCTGGATCCACAACAAATCAAATCTACAGAAGGAGACGAAATGCTTCCCACTGTAGAAGAAGAGCTAATCGCCAATGAAGGAGTTCCCTGCACCATCGAGCAACACCATCCCGACCAAACCACACGTTGCCAAGCCAGATCCACAAGCTTTGTCCAAACCAACCGAACAGAAACCCCAAAACCGAACTACTAACACCACAAGAAAACTAACTCCTAGAAATAAGAAAGGAGACAACATGTGGAGAGGATCGGCTAAAAGGATTCACCCAAAACGTGAATTCGATCATAAATGGTGAGGAGCTCCGGCGAGGAAGCACACTCTGACTGGACTTTGCGAAGATCCACCCGAGTAGAACCGACGACCGCCTCTGAACAGTAGATCCGACGACTGCAATTAGGGACGAGATAGGCAACACCTTCGGCTTTAAGAACCAGCGTTGGAGAACGGAAAAGCGAATGACCGACCAAAAAAAATGGGACGGACGAGCCGTTGATGGGTCTCGAACGCCTCCCACACCAGATCTGAGGGCTGAGACTAGACAAAGGCTTAGACGCGGTCAATCCTCCGGCAGAAGCTTCAGTCATGGCAAAGAAGGACGGTGAGACGAGGAGGGGGCGCGCTGAGCTCAGGTAGTAAGGACTCCCGCCTCACTGATCAACAAGGCATCATCACCCAAAAAGTTCATCTGGAGTACCCAGAGCTTGGACAGTGATAGAAATCAACCTGAGAACTTGGGGCCAAACGAGCTCCCAAAGAGCGCCAACACGACCTCACCACCTAGATCTAGAAGCTTGGCGCCGAAAAGTGACGCCTGAGGAGGGGTACTGGCTGGAGATTTAAGCCATCAGACGCGAGACGACCCGAACCACATCGATCTAAAGCCGAAGGTCAGGAAACAGTGACCCACGCCAAGTAACGAGTTCGAGGCGCCTAAAAGATATACCAGAGATGGACAGACACCGGGCGCCACGACTGGATTTGGGCGAAGAAGAAAGAGAAAATGGAAGAAAAAAAAGGAGGAGAAGAAAGGAGCAGAGGGTAGGGAGAGAAACCCCGCCGCCAACAACCATAGTGGCGAGGAAGCCACTATCGTCACCGACAGAGGGTAGCATCGGCGTTTGAAAGGATAGGATTTGGAGAGTCGCAGTTCTAGGGGTTGTGTGTCTTTTGGCTTCTCCAAAAAAATCCCCTAGAAAATAGTGTTACGGAAATGATCAAGATTGAAAACTCTGACCGATAACGTCAATCACCTGTTGTGCTTCGTCCTAATATACTTAAAATAAATCTATTCATTTTCATGTTGGATCAGCAATAATTTCTTTGGAAAGTCTCCAAAATCTCTTCAATGGATCCATCGACATTATTATAAGAGAAGATGAAATAACTCGAAGCGAATAAGAACCCTATGTGCTCAATTCAATTCAAAAATAAATTAATTAAATTATTTATTTATTTTTGATCAGCAAATTTTTTGTTTATTAAATCTAGTTTTCGATATGAAAACTAGACCAAGGGCAAGCCCTCAAACATACAATAGACCAACTATCAATTCATCTAACCCCTTACAACTGTATTTCAACCCAAAACTTGAAACCACTACAAAACTTGCAGTGCAAGGCACCCAAAATGACCTCCAAAAAACCTGATTTGGTACCCCTATTACAGCACCATATCAAACCACCTTTTCTCCAGTCTTAGCTAACCAAAAGAATTACCCCCAAATGCTGCAGATCCTCCCAAGCGTGTGCTTCTGATGCCCTGCCATTTTTCAGAAAATGCAGTAACACTCAAAGTAATGACCCTCCAACTATTTTGCAGGAGATCTCCAAAGAGAGACTGTCAGCTTGTAGTCTCCCCCAAGCTGTATTGGTCTGAAGTAGGAAGACCAGCAACAAAACAAACCAAAAATTAAACAAGGTACACCTCTAAATTCTGTACCTAAACTGCATTGTTGTTAACAGACCCAAAACAGACTCCAAATCAAACAAACCTCAGATCCTAACAATGGCCACTAACTACCCCCTCAGGACAGACCTAGTACCCACACACCAAAAAGAACACTCTTAGATGAAAAAACCACTCACCACCCCAACTGATACACAAACAAACCCTCACCACACTCCCCAAACCCTCCCTTACCCACCCAGATCCCCAACCCCAGCAACAATAATCAAATACCCCAACCAGACAAAAGCCTCTGCCTCTTTCTCCTAAAACACTCCAAGGGATTGTTGATCCAAGATAAAAAGTTGAAGGAGAAATCTTGATCAAAATCAGCCCAAAAAATTTGGTAAGCATCATTCTGAACTTGTTGTAGGATCTCCTCAGGGGAAGTGATAATGTTGTTGAAAAGGAGATTGTTCCTTCCCAACCAAAGTCTCCAGATGAAAATAGAGACTAATAATTCCCACTAACTCTTGACTTTACAGGGGCATAAGCTTTTCCAAGAGATGAACCATTCCTTTATTCCCTCAGTACATACAATTTGATTCCCCACCAATTTAGTAATAGGCACCATACCTGCCAAGAGTAAGAGCAGCCTAAGAAGAGATGATCAATCTCTTCAGGGTGATCAAAGTAGAAGGGACACCAAATGTTGTCAGAGTATAAGCCCATAGAGAGTAAGAAGCATTTGGTTGGGACTACATTTAGACAAAGTAACCAGAGGAAAGCAGCAATTTTAGGAGGGATCTTTGGTTCCCAAATGAGAGTTGGCCAGGTCAAGATTTCATCATACTCCAAGTCCAACTGCTGGTACATTCTGTGCACAGTAAAACCTTTGTTATCTAATAACCAGGAAACCTTGTCTGGTTCAGTACTGGTGATTGATATCACATTGATTAAATCACAAAGGTTATCAAGCTCATTCTCCTCCCATCCCCTTAATTCCCTCCTGAAAATCAAAGTCCACTCCCCAAAGCTCCAAATTTTGGCTAGAGTGTGTTGCTTTTGTTGACTGAGATGATAAAGTCTTTGAAACCTAAACTTTAAAGGAGTATCAGTGATCCATAAATCATCCCAGAAATTGATTGAATTGCCTGAATTAACCTTCCAAGTAAGACCTGTAGCTCCAAAGGCAGTAGCAAATTTAGTACACTACAAAAGGGATTGAATGTAACTCACATAACCTTGTCCATTATGTAGGGAGAATTTGGACAAGTCCCAAGCTGTGTGATCCCAACCATATTTAGAACAGATCAATAATTTCCAGAGTGAGTCTTCTTGTACAGCAAATCTCCACCACCACCTTGCCAATAATGCCAAATTCATGATGTTGAGCTTCTTTATTCCCAAACCCCCTACACTCTTAGGTCTGCACACTAAATCCCATCTCAACTTGTGTAACACCTTCTTGGAAACAGTTCCATTCCACAGGTACCTCTTTTACCATTTCTCCAATTCTCTGATCACTCCTTTGGGGGCTTTAAATAATGACATATAGTATAAAGGTAAGGAGGATAAGGATGATTTGATCAGGGTCACCCTCCCCCCCAAAGTTCTTGACTTGGAATGCCACAAAGTTAGCTTGTTTTTAAATTTATGAATTACAGGTTCCCAAGTCTTTAGCCTTCTAGGATTAGCTCCAAGTTGAAACCCCAAATAGTTGAAAGGGAGAGACATTGAACTACACCCCAAAATACCAGTAACTTCTTCCAAATCCATAGAGTTTGGATTGAGTAGTAATACCTTTGATTTCTGATAATTGATCTTCAAACCAGTTGCCTTTTGTAAAATATTGAGGGTGTGTTTTAGATTGATAACTTGCTGTCTCCCTGCTTCCAAAAAGATCAAAGTGTCATCTGCAAATTGTAGATGGGATATCTCAGGCCCTGATTCACTGCACTTGATACCTTTGAACATATTGTTTGAGTAGCCTTTGATCATGAGTTGATGTAGGCATTCTGCCACTAGAGCAAACAATAATGGTGAGAGGGAGCAGCCCTGCCTCAAACCCCTCAAGAGTGGAAAATCTTCAGAAGGTGAACCATTTATTAATATAGAAGACCAAGCCTGCATACAATTAGACATCCAGCCCCTCCAAGTAGTGCCAAACCCCATACAACTCAAGATTTTGAATAGAGCTTCCCAGCAAACATGATCATATGCTTTCTCAAAATCAATTTTGAATATAACAACTTCTTGGCTGGAATGTTTGATGGAATGGATCAGTTCAGTGGCTATTAAGACACCATCCATGATTTGTCTCCCAGCAATGAATCCTGATTGTACATCATTCACTAGAGTGTTCATCAAGGGTTTTAATCTAGCTGCAAGCACTTCAGAGAGAATCTTGTAAGTGCTATTTATGAGGCTAATGGGTCTGAATTCCTCAAAAGAGACAGGTGAGTTATTCTTGGGAATCAAAGTGATGAATGAAGAATTCAAACCCTTGCCCAAATCCCCACCCAGATAAATATGCTCCATCATAGCCATTATATCCCCTTTCACAATGGACCAACAAGATTGATAAAACTTCAGAGAGAATCCATCTGGTCCAGGTGATTTTTCTCCATTACAGGATTTTATTGCTTCCCAAACTTCTGATTCAGTGAAAGGAGCTTCAATATCTTGAGCTTGATTTTCAGAGATACACTTGAAAGATAATGATGATAAATCAATGGGAGAGCTATTAACCCCAGAGAATCTAGCAGCAAAGTGAATTTTAGCTACCTCTTTAATACTACTAGGGGAAGAATAGGTTATGTCACCTTCTTGAATAATTGTGATTTTTCTGCTGATATTGTTGAAATTTGCTATCAAATGGAAGAATTTAGAGCACCTGTCTCCCTCTTTTGACCATTTGTGCCTAGCCTTTTGACACCAAATCCTTGCTTGCAGCTTAAGCTTCTGTATCAGTATTGCTCTAAGAGAAGCTCTCTGACAGATCTCAGTAGAAGTAAGGGCTCTGGATTCAAAGCAAGTATCCAAAGTATTTATCTCTTCTTGTAACAGTGCAATGCTCTTGTCCAGCCACCCAAAAGTCTCCACATTCCAAGCTCTATAAAAGGCTTTCAAGGATTTCAGTTTGAACCATAATTTGTAAGAAGGAGAACCCAGGACCTGAATATTTTCCCAGCAATTTTTGGTGTCAGATAAGAAGGTAGGGTGTTTGATCCAGGCATTGATAAATTTGAAGGGCCTAGGACCCCAATCCACCACAGGATTAGAAAGTAGGATAGGTTTATGATCTGATATATTCCTAGGTAAACAGGATTGAGAGAGGTTGCTGAATGTGTTTAGGATTGAGGGGGAGATGAGGAATCTATCAATCCTTGAGGCCATGTTCCTAGAATTGAACCAAGTATACTTCCCACCAGTCAATTGTATATCAATGAGGTTTGAATCATCTAGGAAGTTTTTGAAAGCCCTCAGGCTAGTGCTAGAAAATAATTCACCAGTCTTCTCAGATGGATCAAGGATAGCATTGAAGTCTCCAGCAATAATAAGCTCCATAGACAAACTTGATAAACATGCTGTAATGTCCACCCAAAGATTTGTTCTAGCAGATACTTGACAGGGAGCATAGATATTCACCACAGATAAAATAACATTCAAAGGTAAGTAACAACCTGACCAGTAAAGGGCATGATCTACAATGTTATGAGACTGGTGATTGAAAATGTCTTTGTTCCAGATGGTAATGATGCCCCCTGAGTTACCATCAACTGGGACAAATAAAGCCTCCCAAGAATTATTAAAACCACAACTAGAGAGGAAATAGGTGGGTAGAGTGATCATTTTTGATTCATGTATTAGCACCATTGCAGGTCTTTGCTTGCTACACAAGTTCCTAAGAGCTCTTCTTTTCTGACTAGAAGAGGCTCCCCTCATGTTCCAAGAAATGATTTTCATAGAGAAGAGAGTCTCTGAGTAGGCAGAGTTTGAATCTCTCCTTCCTCAGCACCCTCTAGATCACAGTATTCATCATCAGAGTTGGTTTCCAATTGCACAGTTTGATTACCATCTTCTTCTAAGTTATCAAAATGTTGAACCATCACAGCATCTGAGACTTGAGCAGTCAACCCTAAAGCCTTTCCATACTCCCACGTACCTGACCCTCCTAGATTGAACGCTACAACAGTTCCCTCCTCCTTGTTACTCAGTTGAGGATTGACAGGTTTGTGTAGGATAACCTTGGTCTTTGATCGAGTATTATAAGCCACACTAACCTGCCCTTTTTTTTTCTCTTGCAGTTGGAATCATTAGAAACCAATGGAGTCTCCAACACCTCATTAACACCAGAATTAGTGTTTAAACTTTCATTTCCCTCCAAAACTAAGTGATTGGGAAGAGGGTTTAGTTGGCTGGACCCCACGATTGTAAGTGTTGGAGTATTACTCATCATCTCATTAATGTGTTCACTAATCAAAGCTAGCTTTTGTCCTTGTGGGTTTGGAGTAGTCCCATCCTCAACTGTTGTAGATTGACACTGATCATCCTTCCTTGACCTCACCGGAACAGTAACTAGGGGAAAGGTGTTTTCTTCTCCCAAAGAATCAGGTGCAAATAATGCCTCTTTGAAGTTCCTTGTAGCTGAACCAATCTCCACAGGAATAGGACCATTATGGGAGGAGATCACAGTGCCTAAAGATTTCCTAAGAGTGGGGAAATTCACAGCATTGATCTGTAGTTCTTCATTAAGATTCTGTGTTTCTTTCACAAGCTCATCTGTCAATAATAAACAACCCACCTCTGCATAGGCTCTTTGCACTGCAACAAGGTCCGAAGATTTGTTGGAATCTAAGGAGTTAATGCCATTTGTTTCGCCCAGAATAGAGACTGAATCATTTGATTCAGTGCCTGAAGAGGAGTTAATGCTAACTTGAGAGTAGTTAGGAATTAAATGAGGAACAAATTGAATATCAACTGAGGCAGTCATGATTCTATGTTCCTAACCTTCTAAAAATAGAGCAGATTCTTTGTATACCCTCAAATATTCTTGGGCATGAATCAAAACAAATGCCGTCTCCAAGGATGAACCATTGATGGCATCAGGATGAATCCAG
This sequence comes from Erodium maritimum, assembly GCA_963921825.1. NCBI lineage: Eukaryota > Viridiplantae > Streptophyta > Magnoliopsida > Geraniales > Geraniaceae > Erodium > Erodium maritimum. Next base: position 21,729,184 of record OY997589.1, on the reverse strand, counting down.
ACCAGTGACCCAAGATCTTCAACCACTGCTTCAAAAGTTTCAGCACACCAGCCCAGAAGTGGTATGCCATGCAAAGCAACCCAAGTAAACTTGCCCCTTGTTTGCAAAGATGAATTTTATCAATCAACACAGTCATCCAGGGTCTTAACCAAGCAGCTTCATTCTCTAGAGCCTCCTTCTCCAACTTCTCATCATCAAAATACAGTAACACCACACGATTACCCAAGGATTTAATTACAATCACCCCTTCTCTCTCAGCTTTGAAATCTTCCATTATCATTTCAATGGGAAAGGATTTATGAAGAACAGCCAGGTGACCTTTGTCAAGCCACTTTCTATGAGCTTCAACCACTTTCCCCCTGACAGTCACTTCTCCAGGTTCAATCTGCACCGGTTGTTTGTTCCTCAATTCAAGGTTTGCTGCATTATTCACGCCCTTCCGCTGTTTAATCCAAGCTTTAGTCACAAATAACTTGTACCCCTTTAAGAAGTACCCATTGAAAATCTGAATCCCCTTCTGAGCAGCTTCCTGGGTTTTGAAAGTCACGAACCCAAACCATCTTCCTCGAACATTAGGATTGAGGGGTGTCTCAGATTTTACGATCTCCCCACACTCAAGAAAAAGATTTTGAAGCCAGGTGCTTGATATTTTTGGCGGGAGATTATGAACAAACAGTTTTAAATCTTCCCTTCCCAAAATCTGTGATGAAATAATAGGAGTCCTCCCTATTCTTCCACCAGTGTGTCCCAGAACACCCTTCCTCGTAAAGCTTTCAAAACCTAGAGGAGGCCCAGACGCTGAAGAATCCGCCATTGTTCAACAAGGAAACAGAGTATAAGCTAGAGAATTACAACCAAACCAAACGAGAATCAGTGTTCGCAAGGATTGTGAATGAGAATAATTAGGTGGTCCGATGGGTTAATCCATCTTGGACACAACACCTATGAATCGAAGATGAGTAGAAGATCAAGCGAAGAAATGACGAACAGCTTCCAAAATTCTTGAGAGTGAACAGTGTAACCCCAGATACTGTAGCATTCTAGAGAGAATGAAACAAAAAGTTTAAAGACACCAAATTATAGCTTAATTAAATAATTTTAAAATTGGATAAAATTTCAATCCATCATCGATTTTGTACCCGCAACAAAAAAGGTAAGGACATGTGAGACCAAATCATATATGCTCGTTGTAGACCCCCTTTATCTCTTTCAGTTCTTAAATATGTATCACGCTGCTGATACATAATTGAAGCAACATAGCTGTAAAATACTTCCCTTCAGACAACATCGTATCATCATCCTTACCTAAAACCGGTTGTCTAAATGATGATCCACCCACCTCTATCTGTCTAAAGCGTTGTAAATGATGGTTAACAAAAAGGCAGAGATATTTCGTACCATCATTTAAGTCCCATCCATCAACTATTAGCTTATACTATGGGCATGGGGTACCAAATTGCAAAAAAAAAATTAAATTTTAGTTAAAACTCAAGTTGCACATGGTTTATCAAATATAATCCCAATCTTAAGCCAAGAAAATAATATGAACTTCCATTAATATATGACACTTAACACGATGAAGGCAAGTACAAAACATAGGAATGAACAAATCGGGAACTAAAATGCTGTAATAAGGTAGGAGCCGCAGTTTTTGACCGTTTATGCAGAAGGTGACGGTTTGGTCTTGAATCTGTAAAGCAGCTTCTTTTTCTTGGAGTTGGTGTTGTCAATGGTGATGACCACTTTTCCTGGTTCCCCAGCTTTAAAACTCTCACAAACCACGGGCTCCACATTGGGACCAAACTTTCTGCACTTTTGGATGATCACAGTGTAGCTCTCCTCCGCATTGGGCACAAACTCTGCACCATACCTCACATCCCACCCCACAACCCTCACTTCCCATGTCACCACACAATCCTGTACAGACACAATTATTATTTACCTTAACAGAGGATCCAATGTTGTAATTGATTCCTTGGACAATGCTTGTGTAACTATAAGTGTATAACTCACCTCATGAGTAACTGGAAATTCTACAGTGTGCTTAGCAGATGGTTTGAGGGTAATCTCGGTGACAGCATCAGATGGGTCAAAGTGACCAGTCTTGCTCAGTCCCCCAAACTTGACTGGCACTTGGTCGGCTGCTATGTACCTGACCAGTTCATTAAAAATTCAAATTTTGGATTACCCAAAAGGAAAAGATCGAAACTTGATGTCGGGAATGGATGGATTAGTGGATTACCTGAATAGGGTCTCTGCAGATTTGGAAGGACCGGCGAAGACAAATTTGCTTTTTGTTCTCTGAGTGAGAAATGGACTGATCATCCTGTTCACAGCCAGGTACCACCACGGCACGTTTATGAACACCTACACACACCAAATGTTTAGAGTCAATTGGATTCAATAGTTGAGGGCTTGATTTGAAGTTGTGTTGAAATTAATGAACCTGTTTGGCGACGAATTCTGGATAATTGTCTTGGAGGAGCTGAAGGGCTTGTTTGGTGGCTTGCCGGAGCTCCCATTTGGCTGGTCCGGGCGAGTTCTTGAGATCATTGACTTGGACGATCGTGCAAGGGCCAGGACCGGCGGGAGAGAAATCCAATTTCCGGATACTCTTCTCCAGGAAGCGAATTCTCCACCGGAGGAATTTGAGGCGCTTCTCTTCGTCGGAAAATGTTTTCTGGTAAAGCTCCTTGTCGTGGAACTCGCCGTAGACGTTGTAGCAGACCGGGTGGCCTTCCTTGTCGGAGCCGTGCATGAAGACAGCCTTGCTCAGATCCTCGTCCTCCTCGTCCGACAGAACCAGTTGGTCGATCCCGAACTCTTGCCTCCACCGGAGAGTGTTTTTGAGCATCGTGAAAGCTTCATTGACCTTCAAGTCTCTTGCTCGGAGGAATTTGAGAAGAATGGTGTCGGTTCGCTCGTCGGCCAACAATGGTATCCCCCAGATGGTCACTTCGTCTGCTTTGGGCTTCTGCTGGTCAGCCGGACTTGCCGGAGCAGAGAGCTTGCTCTGCTCTCGCTCCCTTTCTTCATCCGAACCAGACACGGCCACGATTGTCTCTTTAATTGCTTCCACAGTCTTGGCGCCGTCATCGTCCACGACGACAGACTCGCCAGTAACGTTCTGTTGCTGAGCTAACTCAACATCAAGTTGAGGTTCTGGCTTTATGGGTTCCTCAACTTCGGGCTCCGGCTTAACGGGCTGCTCCGCTTCCGGCTCCAGCTTGACAGGTTGCTCTGTTTTGGGTTCTGGGTTCGGGAGCTGCTCTGTTTCTGGATGCGAAACCTGGTCTTTGGGGTTCGGAGAAGTAGTGAATTGGTGGGTTTTGAGAGCTTCTTGGACGAGGAGTTTAAGGTCAAGGAGGGCTTTGTGTTCGAGGTCGACCGGAGGATCAGCAGCAGCAACATCGGAAGCCTCTTCTTTGTCAGTATCAACATGATTATCGTCATGGTCATCAACAGGAGGGACTAACTCGGAGTCGGAATCGGAGCCAGAAGGTGGATCTTTGTCATGAGATCGAACCAGATCCTGTAAAGATCGTGACGGTGGTTTCGGGTGATCGGGAACTGGCTCAGACTGTGAAACATGAGCTTGGTCGGCCATTTTAGGAGGCAAGAAGAAGAAGGAACAGAAGAATTGAGAGTGAGGGAAATAGAGAGAGAGGGTTTGGGTTTAAAAAGGGAATAACGAAGTGAGTAAAGAGAAAGAGAATTGTGGTGGGGCCCATTTTCGTATATTTGAGGACCCATTTTCCCATTTTCTTTCCGTTACATGTAAATCAATTGCGTAATTTCCGCGCACTTTTATCTGCATCTCTCATTTCCGAATTCCAACCGTTCCTTTTGTTGGGTGCCATTTTTGATAAATTGATACCGTTTTAATAGTCTTCAAGGAAACCTAAAGAAAACAGTCTCAAAGGTCTTACAAATTGAGCATTAAAACAAAGTAAATAACAAGACCGTGAAATCGGCTTAGGAAAAGAGATGGATACCCAGGTTTGGCTCTCGGTCGCCTTGGGTTGCGGGTGATTGATTACCGACTGGTTCAATGTAGGGTGATGATCATCACGACTCATGTATATGGGTTGTGGTGTGCCCTGTATTTTGTGGTGTGGCTCGGTCATGAAAAGGGTGCAACGAGGGAAGGAGGACCGAGTTCGGGTGGATGTGCGAGGCTTCACCTCCATGGTCAAGATGGTGACCGCCGGCGCGACAATCCTAAGGCGGTCAGGCACACCTGCAACCTTCTCTCTCGAGTTAGGTTTTGCGTTTTCATGGTTGTAACGGCAAGGATGATTGAATCCACTTATAGCAACCGTGATCCGAGCACTGATGAGGGCTAAGGTTGGCGAGTCTCTCCCCACCGGTGTCACCGATGTCTCGAGTAGGTTCTCGATCTCCTTTGGTCCCCTCTGCGACGACCGGTGAGGAAGGGAGCACAGAAGGGATGGAGATGATGTTCTCTGCAAGAAAGGCAGCAGAGACCATGGGGTCTGGTGCGGTGTTGGCCGGTCGGATGTATCAGGGTGTGGCGTACGGGATCAAACGCTGCACGTCGGTCAAAGGTCCTCGTCCGATGGTGGCCTTGCAGAAGAGGCTGGGGAAGCCAACAGAGAGGACGGGGGCGAAGGCTGCGTGGTTGAGGAGGCTGGGGATGAAACCCTCTAGGGGTTTTTATATATAGAAATCATCTAAATTCGTGTGAATCAATTCAAGCTACTCAATTTATGAATTGATGGATGAGATGGAATTGAGTTGTTGACTGCAAAAGCACATCACTTTTTGGTAAGTGATATGAGCTTTTTAGTAAAACTAGCATATTATATTTTTTTACCAATTCACTAATTTAATTTTTTCCGTTTCGTTTGAAGTCCGATTGGCTTCAAACTTGCGCCAATATTTTTGTTTTTTCAAGGGTTTTCTATCAAGATCAATGATAAATATATTTTGAAGCACGAAAAAAATTTAATTTCGGGGCTGATTTAAAAAAAATTATATACGAGTAACTTTTATCAACACTTTACACTTGTTTTATCAACACTAAACACTAGTTTTATCACCTCATTTTCCAAAACCGGACATTTTTTTTATCACCTCATCACATGTTTTTTATGAACACTAAGCACTAGTTTTATCAATACTAAACACTCTATTTATCACTAAATTACATGTGTTTTATCACCCCGTCACATGTTTTTTTATCAACACTAAACTCTAGTTTATCACACTTATTTATCAAAATTGAAAATGATTTTTATCACCTCATCACTAATTTTTATCACCTCAGTACATGTTTTTTAATCAAATTTTAGCACTAGTTTGATCACCTCCGATATAAAACATTTATTAGTGAAGATTTATCAACACTCAACAATATTTTTATCACCCTGATATGAATTTTTATTTTCGTGTTTCAAAATATATTCAATATGCTACTTGATAGATAGCCCTTGGAAAAAGGAAAAATATTAACACAGGTTTGAAGATAATCGGAGTTCAAACGAATCGGAAAATATTAAATTAGTGAATTGTTGAAAAAAGAAATGGACACTTGTCCACATGACAACATGTTATTACGATTATGACCTTACTTGTGTGAAAAAGAATGAAAATGACGTGAATTTTGGATGAGATTGGAGTTATGATGTGCCATTATGATGAATATTGGATTTTAAGAATATGCTAGTAGAATGAATTCACACAGTTTATAGGATATGAGTAGTTTCTATTAGATTTGTTCTTCTATGTTAAAATAAATAACAAGAAGATATAATACTTAAACTTCAGCATTTCTTTTTTCTCCTGTTGGATATAAAACTTAACAAAAACATGCCATATATAGGGGTATGATTTCACGGCCTTTGTACAAGTGACAATTCTGTAATACAAAGACATGTGTACACTAATTTTTTTTTCGAAACAAAGATTCTCATTGAACTTAATAAACCTTACGACAAATATTCTATATTCTAAAAAGCTCTCCACACACCTCATTCAAGTTTCTCTCATACCCTATAAGGGTTTTCAGTCGTCGTCGCTCCACCGCCAGCCACCGTCCCTCCTTCATCGTTTGCAACTCATGTTCTATTGTGATCCCTCCCCTACGCATCAGTTATGGTTCTACCAGTCTCACGCTGCCATCGAGATGGTTATCCCACTCGGACACCATGGTCGTTGGACCACCTCCCCCATGATCGCTCCTTCTCGACCGATCATCTGCGTCCCCCCATGATCGATCACCCCAACCCCACTCTGATCCTGGGGCCGGAAATGGTCCCTCCCGATCAGATCCAACCCCATGCAGAGGTTTTCCACAACCTCGAGGTCTCTGGCCAGCGAGGCGACGCCAACGACGACGCCCCTACGTCGATGATCACTCCCGATCCAGCCCCTCCTCGACTGTCACCGCGTCCGGTGGTTCTGAAGGACAAGCCGGGATCATCCCTGGCCGTCGGCGTATCTACAACGCCACCAGTGTCGCTCCCGACCCACGTCGGGCACACATCAGTGGAGAGGGAGATCCACCGGGATCTGAAATCCCTCCCTCGGCCACCCCATTCTCCGGTGGTGGCTCGATACCTCCCGCCGTCGGGGATAGAGGTCCGTGCAGGAGCAGCTGGAACGCAGTTGGAGGGACTTGACCCTCCGCATCACGAATGATAGGACCCGGCGGGGGTGGAATAGTCACTTTGGGACCTATATCCACAGACCCAGGACTACTACTGCCGGGGAGTCTCGGGAAATCCGCACCAAAGGCATTACTTTCTAATTATTATTCTGTTTTAGGTCGAATAAATTGTTGGCTAGCTAGGTCGTCTAGGCTTTTTCTTTTAATGTCTCGTTGTTTTGAGACGCTGGTAAGGAGTTGTCTTGAGTTTGTGTCCACGATTCTAAGTGGTCTATTATTATGGGTTCATAAGCGCCGAGCTTGCTACGGTCGGCCCGGACATACATCTGGAACCCGAGGCGGTCACGCTTCGTCCTGTTTGATTACCTATTGGTATTAATGAAAGTCTCCGGTTACCCGTTTCAAAAAAAAAACCTTACAACCGAAACCAAACAAGCGTTACATTCACCAGTCGTTCTTGAGAATTCGAGAGATGACCAGCGAGACGATAACTCTCAACAGGGCGACGCGGCGCCTAAAAACCAACTACCGAGTCATTCTTTCTTATCGACGTTCCGAAGAGAATCACTGATTGAAACACCCGACTGGTCACGCCGCCAAAAGCGACCACCACCTCTATCGGAGATCTGAGATTCCGATAGAGGGGACCTACAAAAAAATAAACAAAAGCACAAACAACAACTACAACGAGCAGGAAAAACTCGTGGTCGGACTCCGATGACAAGGATTGGCTTCGGAACGAAGGGGGGAGGTGGTCGGAGCTAACGGTAAAAGATCTGATCCACTTGGGGCGAGGGCACGGGACAGGCTGTATGAGCACTGAAAGCAGGAGTACAATGCTCGGACTGCGAAGCTCTGACGACGAACGGTGGAAGAAGATCTGGTCGTCTGATTGGAGGAAGAGAATGGCGAAGAGGCTCGGCTAGAGTATCTCGGGTCGTCGTTGTCGGGATAAGAGGCGGGAGGGAGTGAGCTTCGCCGAGATGCTCGAGGTCGGCCATCGTTGGCAGATGTCGAGGGCGGGGCGGGAGTGTGAAGAGCCAGCAAATCTGCCTTGCTGGAGTACTATGTCGGCAGATCTAGCCGGCGATATCTCCATGTCTAAGTTTTGGAGTTCATCGTTAACGGGGTCACAAGTTTTCAAAGATTTCGAACTTTTCTGAAACACATAACTCCATATATCAGGGTGGACGACCGCAACCAATCTCTCGCAAATTAGAGGACATGCCTTAGACCTGGTGTTGTGGAAAATCTGAGGACCAAAGGCTGCGCCGAATGGTCCTTTGGGGGTTGTCCCCTATGCGCCTTATGCTTGAGGACGACCTCCTTCCAATAACGTACTACCCCTTTGCGAACGGGAGCACCTTCAACCGAAGCTACTCGAGAAGGATCCAAGCTCCAAAGGACCACGGATTGGACCTCATTCACTTGTGTCGAAGCTAATATTGCCACAACTGTATCGACACTAGGAGACTAAGCTACATCGGATGGAAGAGCCTTAGAAAGAGCACCATCTGCCACGCCCCAAATCCGGTATTGACCGGACCCGAGACACGACTTAGTGAATTTCAAATAAAAGCAATTTAAGACAAATAATAACTGATAAAGATAAATAGCATAAACAACGGAGTTAGAGTTTCTAAGTCCTACGCTCAGTAAAATACATAAGTTCCAAAATAACCGTTTCGTCACTACGAAAATATAAACTAAACAAAAAATCGGACCCTCGCTAGCCCCATGCTCTACGATGTCCTCTACTCCAAGTCAAAACCACTACCTGTAGAAAACACAGTAAAACAGGGGGGTGAGCTTCACGCTCAGTAGGGAAAACCATCAAAACCTCCTTATCTCGCATTTACCAAAATGCAGTTCCATACGTTAAAATATAAACAAGGTTTTAACACAATACGACATTTAAACCTACTAAAAGCCAATACCCCTCTTTAAACTCGTATACTCAATGTCCAACTAAACCAACACCGATTCCACACAACGCCTACCCTGAGGCCACACCACGGAACAACCCAAACACAATTTCCCCAACACATAGTCAACGACACTCACAAGTACAATCATAACCAATCCAAGCAAGGAGTTCACACACACTCATAAACAAGGAGAACACCCAAAGTCACAACACAACAATATTCATTCAATTCAGGCAATCTCAAATACACAAATCGTAACCCTCGCACGGTCTAGGGAGCAACCCTCTCGGCCCGGCGTAGCCGCACGAAACTTCCCCAACACAAAGTCGGGATAGGCGGTCGACCTCATCGCGGAACACAGCGTTTTATCGATCAACGGAAGGCAGGGAAATCGCCTATTCGCGGCCTGGAACCTCGCGGCTCACAACATAGTGTTTTACCGAGTGCTAGTTGGAAGGTAGGGAAATCACCACTTCGCGGGACACAGCGTTTTACCGACTCACGGTCGGAAGGTAGGGAAACCACCTTATCGTGTAATCACAGTACACTCAAATCTCATACTTTACCAATCGCGCGCCGGAAGGTACGACTCACCTTACGGAAGTACTTCTCTCACACTTTACCGGCCGCACATCGGAAGGTACAACAACCCCTTTCGGGCACATCTCAATACAATTATCACAAAACAGTCACAATCACTTTCACAACCACAGTCATGTTTCAATAACAACACCGCCAACATGCACATACCGTCACTTACCGATACCACTCTCCACGTGGTTACCCCACCGGCTTAACCGGTATCCCCAAACATTCCCAATCCAACATATCAAGTAAAACAGGGAAAAACACTCAAATCACTGATCATGCGTTCTCTAGTCAATTCTACTCGTTTTCATGTTCGTTGTTTATTAACCGGTTCAGACAGCACAACACAATCCAAACAGTCAGCAATCAATCCTACAGGCACGACATGGCCCGATTCTACCAGCACGACAATTTCCCAAGACAGAAACGTAAATGTTCACAGTTCAATCGGCTACGCTAGTTGTTCTCATCCTACATGCATACTAGTTGTTTACCGGTTCTTAGGTTTCCCAATATGCATTCTAGTACGATCAAATTAAAGTGGGTTTGAGGAAATCCCTACCTCTAGACGAACCGACAGCTGCGCCTCCTAGCTGCTGACGTCCTGGCCAACATCGGTCTTCTCCGTGCTCGGGGTAACGGCCTGGTTTAACATAAAAGGGACGTATCAGTCCCGGTCCAACCCATAACGGTCCTCAAATTTGATAATTAAATCCAATAGTTTTCTTTATCCAAATGTCCTTTAAAAGTATGATACTTTGTCCGATGTCCAGGTATTTATCTGATTTTAAATCCCAATTAATTAATTAATTATTTAGTCTGACCCGGTCCGACCCGAGTCCGACCCGAATCCGAGTCCGAACCCGGTCCAGAACCAGAACCCGGACCTGACCCGAGCCCAACCCAGACCCGGACCCAAACCCGTCTCAAGACCCGGACTCAGATCCGGTCCAGGCCCGAGGCCCAAGTCCGATCCAGGTCCAGGTTCTGGCCCGAACCTTGTCCAAGGCCCAACTCGAGGCCCGAGTCCGTTCCTGGCACGAGCTCAAGCTTGCTCTGGTCTGAAGGGGCGGCTAGGGTTCCGGTTAAGGTTCCTGCGACGGCGGCGGCGGCGGCGGGACTCGAGGGGGAGGGCGATGGTGGTTCTTGACGGCGGGGGGTGTTAGAGCACAGGGAGAGACGAGGGAAGGGCGGTATAGCCATTTCCGAGCTCCTCAGCTCCGGATCTGACGGCGTTGTCGCCTCGCCGGCGAGGGATAATAGATCTGGAACCTCGAGGCTCCGGCGACACCCTTCCAGCCGAGAACGACCACGTCGAGCTCGCGTGGGTACAAATCTGAGGAAAAGGGAGGACGAGGGAGGTGGAAAGGGTCGGACAAAGACTCACCGTCTCTGGTTCCTGTGATTCCAGCGAGATGGGCTCGAGAGGTCGACGGCGGCGCGGGTTTCGTTGAATCGAAGAAGAAGACGACGGAGAAGAAAGGGGTTTTTGCTGGTGGTGGTTTCTGTCGAGGAAAGCAGCGAGTGGAAAGGGATTAGAAGAGGAAGGAGTTGCCGGAGATGGGTTGTGTCCGGTGAGGTTCGGTGACACAGTGAGAGGTCGAGAGAGAGGAGGAGGCGAGGGAGGGGATGACTCGGTAATTATGCGTAACAATGAAGCTGAAAGGTCAGAAGATTAGGGTTTTGATCGAAGCGAAGTTGGGCCGGTTCTTGTGGGCCGCGCGTGCGGTTTGGGCCTTGACATGGCTTAGCCCAAGTCTGATAATTGAGCAGACCCAAAATTTTCCCCTCTTCTTGTTTTTTGAATTTCTTTCTTCTTTGTTTTTTATTTCGATCCAAAATTAAACTCGTTCCCAACAACGTTAATATTTAATAATTTAAATATTAAAATTTCCCGGTCTTTACACCATCCATGGCTGGATAAGAAGCTATCCTCTAAAGGGGTTGAGACGACTCAGCCACGTCGTTAGAACCCATCTGACTCGACTCCGCTCACTAGAGATCTCTGCGCGAGGTCCCCTAACCCCCCCCCCCCCCCCCCGATCTGACTCATGAAGACTTGGAGCAGTGGTTGACTTTGCAGATGTGGTCAACACTGGAAGTTGGTGATGCCCCTCCCGGTGTGTCGGCAACAGCAGGTGGAACATTGATGGTAGAGCTGAGCTGTCGTGGATCACGAACAAGAGCCCTTCTTGGCCCCAACAACCAGTTGAGGTTTGCTTGCTACGCTACCTTTTCAGGTCCAATGAGTCGAAGGACGAGCAACGAGGTGTGGTGGGGGGGGGGGGGGGGGGGGGGTGACACACCACCTCGCCCTGCCAAGGTCGGAGCAAGTCCGCTCCCCAGTTCCCTCATTTTTCGAAGTTCTGCCTGGATGTTCGTTATCTCCTAAATTGTTCCCGATATTTTACCACGAGCATTTTCAAGTCGGGTTAGGAAATGATCATCATCATCGACGAGTTCTCGTCCACAACAACCAACAAGACGACTGTCTCCCAACTACTTTTCTTGACATATCCGGAAATCTTGTTATAAACTTAGCGTTCAATATCTACATGCTTAAACATAATCTCACCCTTTTCTTTTTATTATTTAATTATTATGTATGTTTGATTTTATGAGTAATAGAATTCCTATTACGTAAAAAAAGACTATTTATTGCGTTAACTTCGTGCCACCAATCCATACATGTTCTTACTTCTTACAACACAATATGTCACTATCACTTATCATTTCTTTTTCTGAAGAATATCGCTTACCATTTTTTTTGTACTATGACATCACACGGTGATATACGGACGTTTTTTTTACCATAGTCTTGCTGGCCTCAACTTTCTAAGACCAACCACAACCACACATCTACCTGAGAAACTCTAAAACGACTACAATGGCTTCTTCCTGACTCATTTTGACATATATAGTTTTCTTGACCATCTCCAGCTTCACTCTCTCTGGTAAGTGACCTTCATCTTCTCTATTGCCCCTATTTGATTTTTCAATTTCTGGGTATTTCCCATATTGGGACATTTGAGTCCTTGATCCAACAAGCCATGTTCTCTCTTTTGATGAACAAGTAAAGTTATGTGGAATATGTACAGTTGATGCATAATCCTGGGGCTCAATTGAGTACTCCCCCTTTCACTAGATTTAGCTTGTTATTCATGTAATTAGAAGACTTTGAAATGCTGTGTTGGCAATGAACGGCATAGAATACAAACTTATTTGGGTATAAGTCTATAAATTGAAGCATGTCACTGATTGTTATATACAAGAATATGCAAAAGTTTCAATACTCACCTTGAAACTATTCACCTCCTGTGATCTCTCATTGTTCTTCATATATGTCAAAGTTTGAATGTGATCATCATCTGTACTGTTTTTGGTGTATGGTATCATCTTATTGATGATTTGCCATGAACTTGTGTAGATAGAGGCGAACAATCATGGCTTCAGTTTCAATAGACCTCATCCTTGCAAGAGTAATCTCTATTTTTGAAAGTGAAGCTTCATTGTTGGAAGGAGTTAGTGAGGAAATTGATGTCACTAAGCGGGAGCTGTCAACCATGAGATCGTTTTTGATGGATTCGGAAGATAAAAATGGCTTGACAGAAGGGGAGAAGACATGGGTGGCACAAGTGAGGGACGTTGCATTCCAAGTAGAAAATATCATCGATGAGTTCACTTATCACATTAACAGCCAGCAAGTTGGGGGACAGTTCAGCGGACTTCTGCGTAGAACTTTCTATCTGCCAAAGAACCTATGGGTGAGACATATAATTGCAGCCAAGTTACAGAAGATCAACAAAACCATGAAAGCTATTTCCGAAATCAACCGGAGGTATGGTGTTAAACGAGTACAGGGAAGTATTGGTTCACAAAATGAAAGGAATTGGCTTAAAAACCTTGGAGAGTCTTCCCTTTTCACTGATGAAGATTATCTTTTAGGGATTCAAAGTGAAAGACAATTGTTAATGGGATGGCTAATGGATGGAGAGTCACAGTTGACCTTTGTTTCCTTGGTTGGAATGGGAGGGTCAGGGAAGACTACACTTGCAGCCAAAACCTACACCAATGAGACTGTAAAACAGTATTTTGGGTGCTATGCATGGATTACTGTCTCCCAAACATATGCCATAGATAATTTGCTGAGAAGGTTGATCAAGGAGTTTTATGGGGCAACTAAGGAACAGATTCCTCCGGACTTGAGTTCTATGGCTTACAAAGACTTGTTATTCACGCTTGTGAACTACTTGAAGACCAGAAAGTACCTTGTTGTCCTTGATGATGTTTGGGATCCAAAACTTTTGATGGAAATGATAGTGGTTTTTCAGAACTCACATCTTGGAAGTCGGATCATAGTCACAACAAGAAATGAAGATATTGGCTCTTTTTCTTTCGGAGTTCCAAGCCATTGTTGTCGCGTCCAACCATTGTCCAAGGCAGAATCTTGGTCTCTTTTCAGTATGAAAGCATTCTCAAGCCGCCATAATAAATCTTTCCCATCAGAGATTGAACCTATAGCTCAAGAACTTGTTGGACGATGTAAAGGCCTTCCTCTTGCAATTGTGGCGTTAGGGGGTTTAATGGCTTCAAAAGGAACTAAAGAAGAGTGGAGTAGGGTTCTTGACAACTTGGCTTGGCAGCTAAACAACAACCCAATGCTAGAAGCAGTGACAGAGAGGATCTTGTTTCTTAGTTTTAATGACTTGCCATATCGACTAAAGCATTGTTTCTTGTATTGCTCTATCTTTCCTGAAGATTTTCGCATCAGAAGAAAACGGCTTTTCAGACTATGGTTAGCAGAAGGATTTGTGGAGCAAGTTAATCGGGTTAGCCAAGAGGAGGTTGCAGAAAGTTATCTTTCTGAACTCATCTCTAGAAGCATGCTCCAAGTTGTTGGCAGGAATGGAGCGGGAAAGCCAAATCTGTGCAAGATGCACGATCTTATGCGCGAGCTTGCTCTATCGGTTTCAGAAAGGGAGAATTTTTTTTCTGTGTATGATGGCAAACAAAAACCTGAAGATCATGATATGCGGCGTCTTTCAGTTCAAATAAGTGATGATGGACTCAAATCCTACAACGGTATGTCACAACTCCGATCTCTTCTTGTGTTTGTCAAGTACTTGGCATCTACTGCGTCTTCCTTGGACATGTTACCCTCTGGACTAAAATTGTTGAGAGTGTTGGAGTTAGAGAATGTGCAGATTGGTATGGTACCAAGTGAGGTACCATATATGTTGAACTTAAGGTACTTGAACTTAAGGGGAACTCCAATCAAGGAGCTTCCAAAATCCATAGGAAACCTACTTAGCCTTGAAACCTTGGACATTAGAGACACACAAATAGATAAGCTTCCAAGTGGAATAGCCAAGTGTAAAAAGTTGATCCATCTAGTTATGTATCGTTATACTGGAAAGCATGGTGATTACAAAGGTTTCTATGGGACTCGTGATTACAAAGGTTTCTATGGGACTCGAGCACCGCCAGACATTTGGAAGCTGAAGAAGTTGCAGGTTCTGGCTTGCATTGAGGCAAGAGGTGACATCATAAAACAAATAGGCAACATGACGCAACTGAGGAGTATTGGAATCACGAATGTTAGAGAAGAAGATGGAATGGACTTATGTGTTTCGATCCAGAAACTGAAGCTGCTTCGTTATTTAGATTTGATGGTAGTTGACGAAGAGGAGTTTCTTGAAATAGGAACTTTGTCTTGCCCTCCTCCTTTGCTTGAAAATCTTGTTTTGGCTGGAAGACTGAGGAAGGTCCCACGGTGGTTTCCTATGCTTGAGAACCTCACTTGCTTGCATTTGGGTCGGTGTAGATTAACGGATGATCCTCTGCCCCACATTGAGGCACTTCCCTGTTTGGCAGAGCTATTGCTGGTTAAAGCTTACATTTGGAAGCTGTTGTTTTTTCGTCTAGGTTTTGCTAACCTCAGACGGCTATATCTGCGTGATCTCCCTGAATTGACTGAGATAGTTATTGAGAAAGGAGTCATGCCCGATCTCCATCTTCTAGCACTCTCCAATGTGATGGAGCTGGAAGCAGTTCCTCGTGGTGTTGAGCACCTTACACAACTTGAAGAGATGGAGCTCTGTCAGGTTTCGTCACAACTTGTGGGTCGAATACAAGGAGAAGGAGCTGTGGATCGTCCAAAGGTGAAGCACATCCCACAGATCAACTATTATTACCAGGCAGAGAATGGGATGTATCGCAAAAGCCTTTCCTGACTCTGACTTCTTTCTCACTGCGTTTATGTTGCTGCTGCCTTTCTAAATAACCTGTTCAGTTTGACTTACCATAGTAAGTGTGATGCTCAAATTTTGCTTCTGGAAATCCGTAAAATGGTTAGGTTTCATTGCGTTTGTATCCAAACACTGTACTTGGGGTTCTATTATACCATAAAAAAGTTGAATGTGTTGGTGCTGAACCAATAAGTGATGAAGCCCAGAATATGAATTCTTCAGTGGTAGCTCAGAGGTTACAATCAAGCAAGGTTGTATAAAACGAGATGGAGTGACAAAAGAGGATCTTGCTTCTTAGTATTATTGACTCAAAGCATTGCTTGCATTTGGGTCAGTCTAGATTAACTGATGATCCACTCCCTTACATTGTTTGCTTATGCAGGGGAATCACTAATCAGTAGTTACTGATTTGAGTTTTTAGGTTGATTGGATTTAAAGATGTCGTTATTGTCGTGGTTTGTTGTTTGTGTTTTCCTGTTTTTTGACTAAGCTCTTGATCACTTTGTCGGATACGCGTTTTTGACATAAACAACACAACTACATAGACAGAGACTGCCTTCGACTCTCTCATGGGCGTTTCAGATCTCCTTCATCGGTTTTTTGTATAATTATGTGAAATCTCCGCATAGTTAGGTATAATTAGATGATATTATTCTTACTAATATTGGCAACACGGATCGTTAAAGTTTCAGATCCAAATAACTTTTTTGGAACCCGTGGGAAATTTTTTTATACAAAAGGTAGCTAAGTACAAATCTTATGGCTTAAAGCTTTAAACCCAAAAATATAGTTTGGGACCCTACTACAGACAGATGTACTAACGTTCTAAGCCACATAACAAAATCATATTAGGCAATATAAGAAACAATAGATTAACATAATTGTTAGCCACGACAAAGCAGACTCAAGGAACTAGAGACTCTAATAGGTTGTTATCTTGAACTGCTATGGGACAACGATTAAAAACGAGTCCTCTTCATGGAATCAAGCAGCGTTCAGACCCTATCTTGAGCAGTCTTCATCAGTTTCGTTTGTTCTGTAGTTTAATTTCTGTTTGTCTTTTTTATTTTTACAAATCATATTACACGATCACCTTGTCTCAGAGTTATTGTTCGGGACACTTCAAATATATACTGTTTTTTATAGATTAATGAAATTCGAACCCTTGGTTCAAAAAAAAACATCCATGTAAATAATTAGGGAAGAATCTATAGTCAAGAGCTATCCATTACAATTAAACCCTTTAATACAGATATAGGAGTAATTACAGGATTTGCGTTGTCAAAGTTGGATGACGGTTGTATAGAAAAGTCCAGTGGGGTCTTAATCAAAGTTGGATGACTTCTTTTCCTTATCAAACAAAATATCAGACCAAGCTTTCGCACTAACGCAAATTCCTCAAACTTTGAAACTTGGATTACAAGTTAACCTGACCTGAATTTGCTCGATTTGGCAGCTGACAAGAGTCGATTCGAGTTTCTTCTACTTGTGAAGTCGCTTCTCCGAGGTACTGTCTCCATTTCCGGCCTCTCTCTTTTTTGTATGCATGTATTATTATTATTTTTGCTATTTCCAGATGCCCAGATTCAGTTTCGTGTTGATTCCCAGTGTTCATATCAATGGGTGTTCGTTAATTTCTCAATTAGACAAGTTCTTCCGAGTCTTTGGTCAGTCCTATGCTCACCATGTGTTTGATAATTTGTCTCTGAGTTATCGATTGAAAATTGTATCATCCCAGTACCGGTGGTGCATTTCCTCTAGTGTTTTGCATATAAAAAAACAGCTCTGTGAACTAATTTGTTGCTAGGATTTTGGTCTTAGGATTCAAGTAATGATTGGCATGATAGTTGGTGTACTTTATTAACTACTTGATAAACAGTTTAAGGCACACCTATGCGCTTGATCTTTAAGGATGAATCGGGCTTTAACATAATCAGTCCCCTAAGATTATTTTTTTTTTCCTATGATGTTGTAGTTATTCTGTGTATAGATGTTTAGACACGATCATCATGTATACTGATGATTTTGGAATGGATTTTTGCAGATAGGGAAGATAGTTTTAAGCTAAGGATCCTTGCACTAAGTTCTTGCTGTTGAACAGGTGAAGAAAAAGAGTTCCAACAACATGGCTTCAGCTGCAATAGACCTCGTTGTGGGAAGAGTATTCTCTGCTCTTGAGAGCGAAGCTTCCTTGTTGGGAGGAGTTGGCGACGAAATCAATGCGATCAAGGAGGAGTTGTTAACAATGCAATCGTTCCTAATCGATGCGGAGAAAAAGAATGGTTTAACAGAAGGCGAAAAGAGATGGGTGGAACAAGTAAAGCAAGCTGCATATCAAGTGGAAGACATTATTGACGAGTTTGCTTATCACATCAACAACCAGCAAGTTGGGGGCAAGTTCACCAGATTTCTAAACAGAACATTTTACCTCCCGAAGAACCTTTGGGTGAGACATCAAATAGGAACCAAGTTGGAGATGATCAACAAAACCATAAGAGCTATTCCTCAAAGAAACCAAAGCTATGGTGTTGTAGAGGTCAAAGGAAATAGTAGTTCCCAGAATGATACAATTTGGCTACACAACCTTGGAGAGTCTTCTCTTTTCACTAACAAAGATGATCTCGTGGGGACTGAAAGTGAAACACAAGTGTTGATGGGATGGCTAATGGATGGAGAGCCACACTTGACTGTTTTTTCCTTAGTTGGAATGGGAGGTTCTGGAAAGACCACGCTTGCTGCCAAAACCTGCACCAATGACACTGTAAAGCGGCGTTTTGGGTGTTCTGCGTGGGTTACAGTCTCACAAACATATGCCATGGATGATTTACTTAAAAGGCTGGTTAAGGAGTTCTATGGGGCAACAAAGGAACAAGTTCCTTGTGACTTGAGTACCATGGCCTACAAGGACTTGGTATCTGTGCTTGTGAGCTTCTTGAAGACCAGAAAGTACCTTGTGGTTCTTGATGACGTTTGGGATGCAAAGCTCTTGATGGAAATGAGGGTAGTGTTTCAAGACTCAAATTTGGGAAGCCGGATCATAGTCACAACCCGAAACAAAGATATAGCTTCATTCTCTTTCGGAGTTCCAAGCTATTCTCATCACATTGAACCACTGATGGAGTCGGAATCTTGGTCCCTTTTCAGCATGAAAGCATTCTCAGCCCGTCAGAACAACTCTTGCCCACCGGAGATCGAGCCTATAGCTCAAGAACTTGTCCGGCGATGCAAGGGCCTTCCTCTTGCAATTGTGGCATTGGGGGGTTTGATGGCTACCAAACGAACAAAAGAAGAGTGGAGCAGGGTTTTGGACAACTTGAGCTGGCAGCTAAACAGCAACCCAGTGCTAGAAGTTGTGACAAAGAGGATCTTAGTTCTAAGCTTTAATGATTTGCCATACCGGCTAAAGCATTGTTTCTTGTATTGCTCCATTTTCCCGGAAGATTATTCAATTGATGCTGAACGGCTTACCAAACTGTGGCTTGCAGAAGGGTTCGTTGAACAAGTCAATAAAGTCACGCCAGAGGAGGTTGCAGAAAGTTATCTTTCAGAACTCATTTCTAGAAACATGCTTCAAGTGAGCCTCAACGGAGTTGGAAGGCCAAGAGCTTGTAAGATGCATGACCTTATGCGCGATCTCGCTTTATCAACTTCAGAAAGGGAGAACTTTTTTCTTGTCTGCGATGGAAAGCATACACTTGAAGATAGTGAAACACGCCGTCTGTCCATTCAAACAATTGATAACAATTTCGAATCCTACAGAGGTATGGCTCAACTACGCTCACTTCTTGTCTTTGTCAAGGACTTGGCCTCTTTTTCCCTCTCAGGAAGGGATAGGTTGAAGTTGTTGAGGGTGTTGGATTTGGAGGATATGCCTATAGTTAATGTACCAACTGAGCTGCCATATTTGTTTAATTTAAGGTACTTGAACTTGAAGGGAACTCATATCAAGGAGCTCCCCAAATCTATAGGAAACCTACATAACCTTGAAACTTTGGACATTACTAGAACAAGCATTGAAAAGCTTCCAAGTGGAATTGCAAAGTGTAAGAAGCTGAGATATCTAGTTATGTATCGCTTTAACGGGAAGTATGGAGATTTCAAATACTTGAATGGGACTCGAGCACCGTCAGAGATATGTAACCTGAAGAAGCTGCAAGTTTTGTCGTGTGTTGAAGCAGAAGGGGATATCATAAAACAGATGGGGAACATGACGCAACTGAGAAGGATTGGGATCACGAATGTTAGAGAAGAAGATGAGAATGACTTGTGTGTTTCACTAAAGAAACTAAAGCTGCTTCAACTCTTGGACTTGAAGGTAGGCGATGAAGAGAAGTTCCTTAAAGTAGAAGCAATGTCTTCACCTCCTCCTCTGTTGAAGACTCTTATTTTGGGTGGGAAGATGGAGAAGGTGCCACATTGGCTGCCTTCACTTCAGAACCTCACCTACTTGTTTTTGCATTGGTCTAGACTAACAGATGATCCTCTACCTCTTATTGGGGCACTTCCTTGTTTGACTGATCTGCGTTTCATTAATGCCTTTGCTGGGGAAGCCTTGTGTTTCCTTACAGGCTTTGCTAAGCTTGAATGTCTGTATTTGCGCAGTCTTGATCAGACAACAGAGATAGTTATTGAACAAGGAGTGATGCCTGATCTTCGGGTTATGAAGCTTGTTGATTTCAGGGTATTGAAAGCACCTCCTCAAGGTGTTGAATACCTCGCCAAACTGGAAGAACTGGAGTTACTTCGAGTTTCTAAGGAGCTCGTGGATCGCATACTAGGAGAAGGAGCGGTGGATTTTCCTAGGGTGAAGCACATCCCACAGGTCAGCTACTCTTACCAAACGAGGAACGGGCTGCGTCACGCTACCCTCTACTGATTCTTGCTTGCACAATAAGGTAAGGCTTCATTGCATGGAATTATTCATTTTCTGCATTTGCACAAAGTTGCCATACATCTTGTTCACTCATTGTTACTTTTGCTTTTGTCTTGCAGCCCTTCCTAGAGAACCTGTTGGATTTGGTGCTCTCAGAAGGCAGATCTTGTTTTCTTTCCGATGACATCAATAGGCTAACCTCATGAGTGAGTGATTCTGGGGTTGCCTATGCCCAGATATAAGTATTTCGTATTCCTAATTTAGTTAAATTTGTATTACCTAAAATTAGTATTTCGTATTTAATATAGAGTTACTGTCTATATGAAGAGATATTTTCATTTTATTGGAAAACAAGAATCATCAATAATATATATTTTAGACGACTAAAAGATCAATTTTCGTTTTCTTTTTCTGTTTGCTCCTTGTTTCTTGTTTTTCTTTTAGACAAGGCTTAGCCTTTGCCTCCCTCTGCTGGAGCTCCTTTGTTATCGTTGGTTGCTACTCTGTTTCTTCTTGATTCGGGGCTTTCTAATTCTTCTTGGAATCAGTTTAATAAAATTTTCGAGCTTATCAAAAAAAAAGATCAATTGTTCTTGAATTATGAGTTACTTCTACCAAATGCTTGTATTGGTTTCTTCTTTCTGTTATAATTCTCTCTCTTGTGCATATTAGTTGATTCTCAATCTATCATATTCATATGGCTTGAGTTT
This sequence comes from Erodium maritimum, assembly GCA_963921825.1. NCBI lineage: Eukaryota > Viridiplantae > Streptophyta > Magnoliopsida > Geraniales > Geraniaceae > Erodium > Erodium maritimum. The sequence goes on along the minus strand of OY997589.1, from coordinate 21,708,206 downwards.
GCTTTGGTGAAAATGCACACATATCCAATTGTCTCATAAGATGACACACCAAGGCAAGGCTACTCATTGTTTACAAAACCAACTAGAACCAACACAAACTCTAACCAAAACACCAGAATCAGATCTATATTATAGTTTCTGACCATTGCATATCCAGACTAACTTCAGTACAGCCCTCTCTAAATATTCACTGAATGAATACTAGCAATAAATCATTGCAGCCTCCCTTGATGAGGACTCAGTCGCTGAAATCTATACTTCCACTGCGAGAACTGCTGGCGTTGCGACTGTGTAAGGAGAGGCCCCTCATGTGCCCGGACACATCAGTCTTCTTTTCCTTGAAGAATTTCTCCCTCTCCACATGTTTTGCAGGTGGGGGTGGAATCAGAACTGGTGCGTTAGGTTCAGGTGATGGTTCTGAGATCGGGCGTATAAGTGGACGGTTCAGTCTTTCTCCTGGAATGGTTGATCCTAGCAAACCCAAAGGAGGCCGCTCAGCCACTTGCTCTTCATCTTCAGGCCTTGCACATGCTTTCCCTTTTCGTAGTCTGCCAATCACGGGAATGAAAAATAATGCAATCATATGGAAAATTATTGTATTACAAAATATATATGCAATAGGTTTCATGTAAACACCACCTCTCAGAATAGAAACTAAGAACCAATCCTAACCCTTGGATCGTCAAGATGAAAGGCTCAGATTTTTTTTTAAAGTCGCTTAAGGGCATGAATGGTAAATATGCAGAACTTTGAATTTATTTTTATTTTATAATAAAAAAGCCCCTAAAAATCCTGGGTCGTTAGATCTACGGATTCAGAAACTCAATTGAGTTCTTAATTTGTATTCTAAGAGAGGTCTCTCATATATATATGTATCAATCAATAATTAATCTGTAGTACCTTCGGAAGAGCTGTTCAGCCTCCTCTTCCTCCTCATCTGCCTCTTCATGAGCAAAATGACTTGGAGTTGATGCAGGCCTGCGTGCTTCCTCGTGAACAAAACCATTTAATGGGGGCGTTGGCCTACCAGAAATAATACCATCGTGTCTAGAAAGAACTTTCTGGAGCTGCTCATTCAATTCGATTGCTCGAGAAACCATCTTCTCATCTCTGGGTTATGTTAAAACAAGAAGCAGATAAATTCACTGAATTGCATAAATTCACACTTGCTTAGTATTAGTATTTCCTAATTAGTAGAGTTAAGCCCTATGTAAAGGGATGCTCTCATTGTATTGAAAGACAAGAATAATCAACAATATTTTAGAAGCTCTACCACTTCACAGATTAAGGATTCAATTTTTGGAGCTTAAATTTCCACCTGTTACCCCTTGTTCTCTTCTGTCTTCACTACTAAAGTTGTTATAACCAACTTAGGGAGGGATATTATTGGCAATCCATGACTAATTATCCAACTAAAATAGCAAAGGGACACTTGTTTTCGAACATCCCTTTTAGAAATCTGAGATACTTAATTTTTGATGGAGGAAACTTATACCATATATGTATTTCATAAATAAATAAAATTATACTTGAGAGGCACAGTGCACATGTTTAATAATTAACTCGTAACAAAATATATCCCAGAAGCGATCATACCGAGAAGTTATCACAAGATGCATTACTCGTTGCTTCTGGAACGAACACTGCTCCACAAGATCAAGTGTGAACTCATCTTGTGCTCCCTACAAGAACAACATAATGACAATCAGATGAGGTGCCGTTCTTTTTCAGTTAAATTAGGGGTACTCAGTAACCAGAAAACTCATAACATGTTTCATTATGTAACACATTTTCTTCCTGACATATTGCGTAGTACAGCACTATATATGACAAACATTCCTATTTATATGTCAAAATTTAGAAAGCACGGAATAATCAGAAAAAAAATATATAGAATCAGGCATGAATCAAATTCTTCCTGGTAAGACAAGCTCGTAGTAACTGAACTCAGATGACATAGAAGACAGTAAATCACAACTGTCACATATTGGATTCCTTCCCCAAAAGGTGATGCCAAAAGAATTCCATTCTTAAACTGAATGATAGGAAGTCATATTTTTTAGAATCACTTCTTGACACTGCCAGGTCAAGCACAAATTGATAGTTTTGAGCTGCTAAAAACGAATGTGTGATAATGGCAAATCAACATACCTCAGGATGTTGAGTATCGACCGCATCTAGGACTTCTTTCAAAACCTCTAAGACATTATTAGCCTTCTGAATGATGCTGAAAGGATAAATATGGACTGAGATGTACTTTCCCAGGAAAGAGAATAGATAACAATATAGTCTAATAGAATGTCACATGCAATATTTTCGGGCACTGCCAACGATAATAAACTTAGCGTATAAGTAGCAATAAATTTCTACATAAAATGTGAAGATTCATGCTGCACAAGAGACATGATCAGAATTCACTCGTTAGAGTTGGGGATGACCACAGAGTCATTGCTTTAGCTGTAGGAACATATGAGTTGTCTTTGTCAACATAAAGCAGAGGGAAAACAAAAATTTTAATCAGAACTCAAAACCGGGATCCATGTAATTCGGTTAATCGATACCAAATCGAGTGGTAATCATAACTCTTGTAGATTGAGCCTGATTTGAGATAAAGACCATTGATTATAATTTATATTCTTCCAAGGTCTTCTCGAATCAAGACATTTTCAAAAGAACTATCCAATATGCGATGTGTGCTAACACTTCTGTTCCCAAAACAACTTCGCAAACCCAAGATATGAATCTTATTTTGGGTAGAATGTTTGCTGCAATTATTTCTCTCCCAGAACCATACATGACCGAGAATCATCACTCACTCAAGAGAGAAGAAACCAATTGAATAGGTGTTGGAATTTTTCCCCCACAAAAGGGCTAAGGCCGTGAATGAGATTTGATAAAACAGAAGGAAAGAAATCAATCTAACATGCATGGTTTTAGGTAGTGGAAGAGTATTGGTTAGCATGTCAGCCCATCATCATGTTGTATGTACGTGTTATCTTATTAATCATTTATTTAACTTCAATTTAATTATAAGGGGTAATTGCTAAAATTGGGCACAGACGAAAAATTGTACAATAAAAAATATGACCTACAAGCTGCCTTGTAAATGGTACACAGTCGAAAACATTTACAATCTTTTAAAATAGATGAGAAAAGACTGAATATTTCGTTAAAGTGGAAGAAATGTCCTCATTTTTATCATGTGCAGACACATGAGCCTATTTCTGTCAAAAACCCTAAATTACCAGACTCTAAACACAAAAGCTTTTGATTCTCAGCCCTAAACTAATCCTAATACTCCTCCGAAAATCACAACCTCAGTCAATGTTGATGCCGACAAATAAAATAAATTGGATATTGTAGTTCGACCATGCATGCTTCTCGAAACACTACCCCGACCACGTCTAGAAGAACACGACACTGGAAACACCGACCCTGTCTTGAAGCCATATGTCGGAAACCTTGACCCCGTTTCACGCGTCCTGCGTTTGTCGCCGTCCTAGAGTTCGGCGGGTTGTGCCTTTTCTCCGACAAGATTGTGCATCCTCCCTCTCCAACCGGACCTCGCCCTCATCATCGTTCTGAGGCATCGGGGCGCATCGCCGACCACAAGGAAGGAAGTGGCTGAGCCATCGGAGCGCATATCCCGATCTGGAACGATAAACCGAAGTACCGAACTACATGGTTGATTAGTGAATGTGATTCATTGATACATATTGATTTCCCCCCTCCTGGTTTTACGAATGTTATTCGCAGCATCAGCCTTCATGTGCGAAAAATCCAACTCCTATTCAATTGGTTTCTTCTCTCATGAGTGAACGATGATTCACGACCACGTGTTTTGGGAGAGAAGTGCTAACACGCATCGCACATGCTTTCGGTTGTTCAAGTGGATACCATTTCACTGATTTATGTTTGACAAAACCCTACATTTGCATCCCCAAGCGATTCATCTCACCCTGTATGTCGTTATCTGGTACAGGATATGTATATACCCAACACCAAAGTCCACTCAAACAATGTTTCCTTTACTATAATATGCTCTACAAGGTGAAAACAACAAGTTTGGCGACCAAAACATAAAAAAGATTTAGCAGCATGTTGTACCTAGATTCAGGAACCTCAGGCTCTGTATGCTGAACAGCCTCTGTTTGTCTAGAGGTAACTTCCACATTCGGTACAGTGCTCTTTTTTTGTTGAACCTGAATATTTGGTTGGACCTCACGAACTCTTTGAGGGAACTGTACTCCTGCATTCTGGGGAACATTTGAAACAAAAAAGCGCATAAGAAGTTATCCAGCATCAGAAGTGGAACATTTTCAACCAAACCAAGCATACAGTCGTAGATTTAACATCTCCTAGAATTAGCATTAAGTAGTAGTTAACTAGAAAAAATAGGATTGCAATCTAGCTACTTCTGAGTTTAAATATATGGTATCTATGGCATAGGGAAAAGCCAAGGCCTTATAAATGTTGTATATCCACTCACCACCAAATCATAATATGCATTATAGTACTGTGGAAATTTTCCTGAAGCACCACCAAGTGAAGTCTGTGTGGCATCTAGAAGAAGAAATATCCTCTCCCGTACAGGCAATTCTGACTGTAATAAATGAAGATGAAAAATAAATAATTAGTAACACCTATGGAATCATCTAGCAGTCAGAAATTACATATGAACAAACAAATCTACACCTTTTTCTTCACTATCTTCACAAGAACAGGAAGAATCCCTGTATCAATGACCTGCTTGTGAACAAGCTCCCCAATATTGTTCATCAACATTTCCAGCAGCTTCATAGTTAAAAAAATAATGATGGTTAGTTAACTAATCATGGCACACATGAAACCGTGAAGATCGTGTGAAGACTGAGCAGTTACTTAAGTTTAAAACATTAGGAAATACTCAGACAAAATAGACGTATTTTTAACGGCAAAATACAATTCTTACCAAAACTGTGTATAGTTGAGTGTTTGGGTTTTTACTCCCCAAGCGCTTTTTAATAGCTTTAATGACATCTTTAGCTTGCCTGTATATTTATGCAAACAAAACCATGTGAAGGAGAGGCAGAATTCCTTAAGCATATTCTCACTCCATGAAGGATTAAAAAGCAGTTATCAGAAAGAGAGCACCCGAGCATATAAACAAAAATATACCTTTGATCACGTGTAACTATTTCACAGATTTCAATATTTTTTGTCCAATCCATTTCAACCAGTGCCTCGCTTGTTGCAGCGTTTACAAGCTCAGCCGCCATCTTTTACTTATTGCTGTACTCAAGATGACAGGAAGGAATATATGAATGAACTTGCATATTTGTATTGAGTGAGGAATCGGCATGAGTGGTTTTCATCTTCACATGGAAAATGCTAAAATCGAAGAATACCAAGTTAAAATAAGGAGACCATCAATTTCCACAATTTATCTACCATCAACTACAGCAATGAAGCCTATGCCCACAAATTTATAGTAATTGTAGGTGAGGTTGTTTTTATGGGAACTCTATATGCAAGTCAGTTGATTCACGGAAATTGTCTCTATAACCGCCGGCCACTTAGTCACACAAAACATGTCCCCAGTTAAAATGGCATACCTAACAACAATCATAATAACAATGCAGACCCATGCAATAAGATCCCATTCATTTCTTCACAATTGATAGCTTTGCTTCAGCAATGAAACTTCAGGTTTTTATGTCTACACAGAATCTGATGCTAACACATAAAAATCTCCAAGGAGCTTAAACCCACTGGAAGACCCCTTTCATCACTTTCCCTAATTAGAAAGTTCAATGTATTACCCAAGCATTTAGAACAAAACAAAAAGCACAGGAATCACAGAATTGAAAACACTATATACCGATACAAAGAAGTAAAACAAAAAAAAATATGATCAAAATCAAAACAGAAGCAACAAGTCATTTTCAATTCCAAATAAGCAAAAAAAATGGACTAAACAGGTAAATAAACAAAACAGCTTTAACTTGTTGCTGCCAGATCTCAATTAAGAGACCAACAAAGCATCTAGAACCACTGATCGATTGCTATTGTGAAGAGATCTCAACTCAGCAGAGCTCAGCTTCTGAATCAAGCTTAAAAGGGATCGATAGAACAAGGATGAAGGACAAAATGAAAACTCACCTGGGTCAAGCAGGAAGCAAAATCAGAAGAAACCCAGAAAGCAGCTTCAGCATTTTAAGTTGCAGAGATCGAATGAGTGATTGACAAGCACACTCCTGTTCTATAATACAGAAATGAAGCCTAATCAGATGAGTGGTTTTCTCTTCCTTTTCTTTCTGGGTGCAGCTTTTTTTCTTCTTTCTTTAAAGTGAGAAAATAAAAATAGAAACTTTATTTAGAAGCCGGGTTGGATTGTATGAGACTCGCTGTTGCAGGCACCGCCATAGCTAATATTGGGACCTGTAGTTTTTGTGGTCTGCGACTGCGACTATTAAATAAATATAATTCAATAAAATAAAAATAGTAATAAACTAAAGCTTCTTTACCAAGGAGGCTGGTTGGCACTGTGCTTGTGTCTGGGATTTCTAACGGTACCTGCCTGTCACCTGTTTATGACACGTGTATGGTTGCAAGTGTCTCATCTTATGGGAAAATGTGGTGTTCCCATGAATACTAGTTAGAACTTCCGTAATAGAGGTCGAAACAATTACCGAAAAAGAGAGAAAAAAAAAATTTGCTTATGTGTTGGTTTTTTTATTTTCTTTTTTCTTTCGATTCGATCTCTCTTAAGTTTGTAAATTCATCGATGTCCAATCTTTCTTCTCCGATTCATTTTTCTCTCTGTCTCTCCTCCCTTGTCGTTTCTTTTTCTTTTTTACAAATCTCTCTCCTTTCAGCGATCTTTCTCCTTACACGCACCGAATTCGACCCTCCCCTACAAAATCCACTGAATCCGACGCTAATTTGTGTTTTTTTTTCTACGCTGAATTGATCTCTTGATTCGCCTCCATTCTGAACGATTTTATAATGAAACTTAAGACGACAAATATAAAAAAGAGTGACATTTGTTTTCTTAATGTAAGTAAACTTTAATATTATATATGAATCTTTTCAAAAAAAATATTATATATGAATCAATGATAAATAAATAAACATACTCTAACTATTATATCGCTCTTATTGAGAGAGGAGTATAATCTTGGTACGTTATCAATGAAGAGCTCTACTAGGGTTTCAGCGGCGCCCTGTCGGGCCTCACCCCGACCAAGCCTCCACCCCTCTCGGCGTAGTTTCGGTCCCTCCCGGCGTAGTTTCGGTCTCTCGTCTCCGCTGCCATGACGCTCTCCTCGTTCCTCTACCTCGTTTGTTGCTGCCATGCCGGAATTAGAGGATCTCCCCTCTCTGCGAGGCAACCTACCTTGGTCCTCTTCGTCGGCGATTCCTCCTTCTCTTCCAGCGCTACCTCTGCAGCCACCACTGAAGCAACCATCGTTATCTCCACCTCCTTGGCCTCCATCGAGGCATACGAACAACTTACAGGTTCGATGCACTCCTGTTTCCTATACCTCTTACAGATTGATCTGGCACTAGATCCTATTGTATTAGATCATCTCGCCTGAGCAACCCTCGCCATCTCTGAAGCCGCCATGGGCGTGTCCATGTCTCTGGCCTCCACCGACTCTACCTCCTCGACCCCTCTCTCAATTCTGGATCAAACTAATCGAGTGAGCCTTTTTTATTTTCACTACTTTTGTTTTTGCAGGGTCAAAAAATAGTGCGCGGTTGAGCATCAGGGACTGGCCCTGGAAGGGGTCCCATGCAGATGCTTTCCCTTCCCCCATCACTGTTGTTGAGATCTTTGATTTTCGGCGCTCCCTTCCCCTTTTTCATATTCTATCCTTGCCTATATGGCTTTCAAATACCATCTATGACGGTTCTAGTGGAAAAAGGTTCAATGAGTCATTGCTCTTTTTGTCTGACCTTAGTGGCCCGGGAGCTTGTTCCCTGATGCATATCGATGTTCTGATATAAATTTAATACAATTGCAACTTTCGCTCAAACAAAATAAACATACTCTATGATGTATAAAAATGCAATTAACAAAAGAAATTAGGTGCTTAAACTAAATTTTACTTCAATCACAAAGTGAAAATTAATAATAAATATTACAACTTATAATGCATAAATTAATAATTGAACTTGATAGAGAGAAAAATATTTAATTCGAGATGTACTAGAAAGTAGAAAGCATAAATTTAGTGAGATTTGTCTTGTTTTGTATTTGTTTTCTAGTAGTAACGGATACATTAACTGTTGTAGTTTTTCAAAAAAAAAAACAATTATTGTAGGATATATTGAATAGTGATATCAACTCATTTTCTCATAGTGTTTTTTTTGGAAAAAGTAATATAAAATTATTTATATATTAATGAAAAGATATAAATACGTCTGATGAACTTCTATGAAAAACAGTAATAACATGTTATAGACTTTCAATCGAAACATAAAACAGCGCAACACAATATATATATCTACTTAAAGTCGAACTCAAGACCTTCCTTATGAAAAGTTGAGCTTTGATCACTCTTGAGGACATTAGAAATTGAACTTTGGATACATGTATTTTTCAAGTTTAAAAGCAGTCTTTTTTTTATTAAAAGGTGTAATTTCATTAATTTAGAGTTTCAAATGCATCTGAGTGCATCAAAGATAAATCCCTGATCACGAAGAACAAACAAAGAACACAATTGTTCGCTATGCTTTTCATAATATGACAGTCCATGATTGTATTGGACGAGGCACCGTATAGACAAGCTAAAACTAAACTATGACGAAACTGGCTATTGTTACTCAAGGTATTGCCTAAAAACTGCATACTCTATAGACTGCGACCGAACCTACGATCTACTAGCAATAGGCCAATCATCTCCACATGTCCAATCAGATGTCTGGACATCTATATGGGATATGGACGTCCTACCAAAGGTGCGTACCTTTTTATGGAGGACCTGTGCAGGGCGCCTACAGGTGGCGACAAGACCGAGAACACGTATGGTGGAAATGGAAGCCATTTGCCCAGTGTGTCAGGGGGAGGATGAATCAGAGTTTCATCTCCTGGTCACATACCCGGTGGCGGCAGAGTGCTGGCGACTCAGCGGTTTGAACCTCCCAACCGTGGTGGAAGATATACTAGAGTGGATGAGATCTATCCTAACCATGAACCCATTAGCCAAAGGGGGAAGGTAGAATGGCTTATTTGGGAAATCTAGAAAGCTAGAAATAAGAAAGTTTGGGAGAATAAGCTAAATGCTGGAAAAAAAGATCGGACACCGAGTCCAACTCAGGCTAAAATTAGGGTAGAAATCAGGTGGACCCACCCGCCTCAAGGAACGTGGGTCATCAGTACGGATGGTGCCTTATTTGTCACATCAGTACAGGTGGGAACAGGGCGGGTGTGCAGGGATGACACGGGGATGCTGATCAATGCTCGGTCAGCTTCGTTCCATGGTCCACAGAACCCAACTCTCGTAGAAGCCTATGCCATTAGAGACGCTCTTCAATGGGTAGGACGAAATCCAGGGCAGAAAGCCATCATCGGGAGTGATTGCAAGGTCATAGTGGATATGATCATCAAGGGAGGAGGGTCCTCTTCCCCGATAGGGATAGTCGTTAAAGATTGTAGTTCCCTATTATTTAGTCTCGAGTACGTGCAACTCGATTTTGTTAAGCGGACAACGAACAAAGCAGCTAACTGGCTAGTTAGGGCGGCCTGTTCTTCCCCTGTCTGGGAGTGGCAAGGAGGGTTTATACCGGAGCCATTTCACCATATTCTTATTGCCGACATTCAATAATATCCATCGTTTATTCTTAAAAAAAATTATTGTGTCCACAGATTGTACGTTAATCTACTTAATATATTATCCTCATACTCCACTCAAAAGATCGATCTGAGCTTGAGCTTCTAAGACCATCTACAATGGTTAGACACTGCGCAGAGTCAAGGAGCAGTGTCAAGGAGTGTTTTTTGGCTTCCTGACACTGCTCCTCCAATGGTAGTGTCAGGAGCAGTGTCTAAGCAGTGTCTACACAGTTTCAGTAAATTAAAAAAACACCCCACATTTAAATACTATTTTTATTTCAAACCACAAACACATTACATAATATTTTAAACGCTAGTGCATATTTAGATAATTTAAAACATGATTATTAAAATAAGATTAAACTAATTCCTAATGTTACTAATATGTAAACGCCACCTCGCATCGTCCTTGAGCATCTCCCACACAGGACGTTTTGCCCACTGCCCGTATTTGCCTTCATAATCAGAAACGGCCGCGGCATATATTTCGTCATCCGTTGCCCCTCTCCTAGGCTCGGCCAATTTCTCCCGGTAGATTTTATCAAACCACTTGCACTTCTTGCTCATCTTCTGGAAGTGAACCTTGACTTGCTTCTCTGTTCGTGGTGGCCACGTATCGTTCCCGGTGGCAACGTAAGCCACGTACAGAACATGCCAGTACTGGCCCCCGTGCTCGTAATGGGTGAGCCAATTGACCACCAAATGTATTTCCTCCTTTAGTGACCAAAGAGGCCCGGTTGCCCAATTCGACATATCGACTTGGGAGAAAATGAGAGGAAATGAGAGAATTTGTGAGAGAGAGAGTTTGAGAGGTGTGAGAAAATGAGGGAGTGGTGAGGGGTATTTATAGGAGGGGAGGGGGACGGGTCGGCGCGGCTGCCACGACCCTAGGGTTACTCAAATAGTAACCCTAGCACGCTCTCCGAGGCTCCGAGAATCCGATAAACTTTTTTTTATTTACATTAAGAAAACAACTAGATTAAAACTTTTATTACATAGATTAAAAACTAAAAAATACATTGAAGCCTAGCCTAACCTAATAACTCCAAACGCTTCCCGAGACTTTGAAGGAGAGAGGCACGAGCCGCCTTTTCATCCGCGCCCATGTTGGTGGTGTCTTGGCGAAGAACTGCGTTCAAGGTGTCCATGACCTCCTTCTGCATCGTCCTTCGGATGTCTAACTGTGTCTCTTTCCTTTGGGAAAGAGTGTCGAGGAACTGCATTTGGTCGGGGTAGCCTAGACGACGGTTGGGAGGATTGGCCTTTGCCTCGACCCTTGGCCTTGGCTCTCTTCTGCCCGATCGGACGCTCCTCGGTGGTAAATGAATTCAACTCGTGGTCGAACTCGTCTCCACAAGTGCGAGACTCCTCCATCCTTGTCCGCTTGCTTCCTTCACTTTCGGCGTCGAGGTTGAGGTCGAGGTCGGGGATGTCACATTTTGGAACCTTTTTGGTCGAAAACTTCGGTTTCCCTCTCACGATGAGCCACATATGCTTGAATTTGAACACGTTCTTTTCCTCCTTCAAGTACGCCTCTTTAGCGGCTGCCATGACGTCTACCTCGTTCCTCCCGCTTGTCACCGTATTCTCAATGCTGGTGTACTTCTCTTGGAACTTGGTGATGAAGGCTGTAACCTTATGCCAATGGTCCTTGCAAGCCATCCACGCCCGAGGTGGGTCCTATGCCGGTCTAACCGCCTCGTACTCGGCATGTACCTTTTGCCAGTACTGGTCATTCTTCTGGTTCTTCCCGTTGATGGGGTCGAGCGAGTTGTTCAGCCACGCACGTGCCAATCTTTCCTCCTCTCCGCTAGTCCACTTCGGTCGCGAAGGTGCTCTCGGTGCCGATGAAGATGCAGATGCCTTCCCCTTCCTCCTCCTCGATTGCGTCGGAGCAGATTGACAAGGTTGAGTGGCCAGAACGAATTGGGAAGGTTGCACTTGCGACTCTTGCCATTGAGTGGGCGGGGTGTCTGGAGGAAGCGGTGTTGAGTACCCTGATTGGAGGAGTTGGGAATACGAGGAGTAGTTGGCCATGAAGTCCTCTTCGGTGTGTTGAGAACTCTCGTCTTCGTCATCCAAGGACTCTACAAGGGATTGGAGGGCTCGATTCGGGTCCATTGCGAGTGTAGGAAATTTTTTTGGAGAGAATTTGATGAGGAATGGAGGAATGAAAGCTTGAAACAAGTGAAAAGAGGGTGGAATTTGATTTGGGGTGGATCTGTATTTATACACAATTTAAGGGTTTTTTTTGGGTCAGCGTCGCCACGTGTCGGGTCGTGACTGGCCAACCGACTAGTCGTTGGCGTCTGGCACGACAAGACGCGTCGTTGCCAGAACCAGCCACGACCAGCAGCAACGGCACCGCAGAGACGACACGCTGACACGACCAGCCGTGCCTACGCATCGTGTCAGGGTTGTGCCTACGCCAGACACGACACGCTGACACGACCAGCCGTGCCTACGCGTCGTGTCAGGGCTGTGCCTACGCCAGACACGACGCGTAGGCACGACCCGTTGGAGCTGCTCTAAGCTATTTATGTTTTTTTTTTCTAAACTGAAATTTTCATTTATAGGCCAAAATAAAATACATTAAAAGACGGGAGGAACAGAAATACTTTATCACTCACATTCATATTAAAAACGGGACTCATTTGAGAGTTTTCTGCAAATATAATTTTTTGAAAAAATATTTAAAATAGTGAAGAGATAGATAGCAAGTCACAACGTGTCGCCACGTGGGGATGAGGCAGTTGTTTTAAATGCTCTGCGTAGGGACATTATCGGGTTCAGAAGCAAGATCATGGTACAGGTGTCAGTTAGATATGGCGAGTAACGTCCAAAAGTATGGAGTATGTTTGTGTACTCTCGAGACAGAGACTTTGGTGTGTTGCGCTGGACTGAACTCTCTCCGTTTCCAAAATCGAAACTTTCTGATTCAGATGGATTTGACTTTCCATGTCATCCATTTTCTTTATTTTGCTTTATTAGTCGATAAACATCACTTTGATATTAACGACTCCCATAAATTCAGGTTAAATGGTCCAATTACCTATTTCTCAATTATCAAAATGTTTTCAGTTTATTTTCAAATTTAATCATTTTAACCGTTAAACATTTAAATTTAAATTGTATAATACCAGGCCTTGTCTTACCTTTCTTTTCTACTAGCACAATAGAACTTACCCTAGGGTTTTGTGACTTCCATGCCGACAGCGGTGATCCTTCCCACTAATGATCATACGACAACGGTTGATGGATCGAAAACACGGACAATAGGAGCTCTTCACCTGACGTCCCAGTTTTCAACCCCATACGCAACGTCTTCTTCTCTCATGTCAACATCCCCGATAACCGATGAAGTTACAACGGTGGAGTGTCGAGGCCATGTGTTCTCCGCCACCCCGACGGTGGAACGAGGAATCTCCCGATCTCTTGGGTGAGAGGAGGTAAACGACTCCAAGGGACCCTCTTGGAGAAGCCAAAATGATTGACGAGGCGAACTACGGCGACCGGCCCTCGCCCCCGTCAACAACAACAATTAGCAACCTCTCATTTGCTACATGTTCTGCCTCGGGCTCCCCTTCCTTTTTCATTGGATCGTCTAGTTCGGACATGAGTTTTGAGGGAGTTCGGTGGTTCCAACCAGGGATGGGTATCGAAGGAGGAGGATCCATCGGAGGAGGGGGACATGGACCTCTTCATGGTCGGTGGATCTTTACCTAAACACGCTCTAGGTCAAGTGAATAGAGAAGAGACGTGACAACGTCTCGGGGAAGAGTAACCCGAGGAGATCGGTGTTACTATTTCGACACCGGTAATAATACCGAGATGGAGGCGACATGAGAAGGAATAACCGGGTAGGGTTCCTGACCCAATCGAGAGATCCGTAGAGTCTTGCGACCCAACCCATCCAGATTGGACTCATGGTAACCGTGGGTCTGGGTTAGTCCGTGGGCCTATCCCGGGCCAAAGGGATTTCTTGGGCCGAGCCCATCGTCGACCTCAAGAAGACCCAATTAGGAGGAAGAAATGATGTCGGAGCCGGCCCATTTTGGACCAGCGTCACGTGTAGGGCCACACTTCCAAAGGAGCATCTCATGCGACGGCGTGGGGTTATAAGCACCCTCGCCTAGATCAATGAGTAACCACCCCACAAGAAGAACAATGGTAGTGGCTCTACCAAGTTCTGGTACGGTATTAGCCTACTATCTCTGTGGCCAACACTCTCGCGTTTTGGAACCTTACTTTATCAATCGAAGGGGGACGATGCATGCTGGCAACCCGGGAGAGTATATAGTCCGCCTCGGCGTTATTCCGAAAATGGGTCAACTCTATTTTAGCCTTCGTTTGGATTCGTTGTATCGGTGTCTTCGGACACTATCGCAATATCCCTTTCCAAACATTTCAGCAAAGCGGTTCAAAAACTTGAACACTTTTATTTTATGTCTTCTGTTCTGTTTTGGGTCCTAGAATGTTGGGACCAATTATTTCGTTACTTAATACTTTATGATTGTTTTATCCACCTTAAAATGGACTTTTTATATGATAATCTCATGTTTTTCTTAAAAAAAAAATTAAGAATCTATATATTTTTAAGGGAAAATTTCATTTTACCACCCTGTCAAACATTTAACTTCAGTTTGATACTCTGGCATAAATTTTTATCAGTTTCATACCCTAACCAAACTTTTAATTTCACTTTCATACCCAGCCGGGTAAAATGTCCAAAATACCCCTAACTATTACTCAAATTTTCATCTCATGCCATTGCCTCAGAATTTGAAAAGAAGTGAAATGACAATAATACCCTTCATTGTTTAGGGTGTTAAACTGAAAATTTCAATAATTTTAAAACAAAATCATTTTTTTATAAATTCAATTTTTAATTTCAAAAAATCAGATTTTAATTTTAAAAATACATAAAAAAAGTTTTTTTTATAAAAATATTTTTTTATTAAAAACAGTTTTTTATATAAAAAATCATTTTTATTTAAAAAAAAAAACAGACGCGACTGCGTCTTCTCCGGCGTGGTCTCCGGCCACCCAGCCCCGCCGGCGTCGTCCCCGACCCCTCCCACTTCGCCGGCGTCGTCCCCGTCGTCCCCGGCGTGGTTCAGATCTGGTTCCCGATTTTGTTCGCCGGGCCAAAATGGAAGGTTGAAGGTCACCTCCAACGATGGTTGAAGCTGCTCCTCCGACCATAGGGGGGTCTTGGCGGAGGTGAACTGACGAAGTCTTGGCGGAGGAGAAGAACCTCGGCTTAATCGAAGGAACGAGCTCTGTGGTTTTAGTGAAACAAGCTTCCATGGCGGTCTAGGCTTCTGTAAATTGTTGCTTCCGCAGCTCCTCCAACAATGGAAGGTTGAAGGTTCCACCGGAAGGTCCAAAGCAGTGTCGAGGGAGCAGCTTCAACCATTGTTGGAAGTGACCTTCAACCTTCCATTTCGGCCCCGCGAATAAAATCGGGAACCAGATCTGAACCACGCCGGGGACGACGCCGGCGAAGTGGGAGGGGTCGGGGACGACGCCGGTGGAGCTGGGTGGCCGAAGACCACGCCGGAGAAGACGCAGTCGCGTCTTTTTTTATTATAATAAAAATGATTTTTTATATAAAAAAACTGTTTTTAATAAAAAAAATATATTTTTATATAAAAAAACTTTTTTTATGTATTTTAAAATTGAATTTATAAAAAAATGATTTTGTTTTAAAATTATTGAAATT
Source organism: Erodium maritimum (assembly GCA_963921825.1). Classification (NCBI taxonomy): domain Eukaryota; kingdom Viridiplantae; phylum Streptophyta; class Magnoliopsida; order Geraniales; family Geraniaceae; genus Erodium; species Erodium maritimum. Next base: position 21,692,661 of record OY997589.1, on the reverse strand, counting down.
TTCAGTTTAACACCCTAAACAATGAAGGGTATTATTGTCATTTCACTTCTTTTCAAATTCTGAGGCAATGGCATGAGATGAAAATTTGAGTAATAGTTAGGGGTATTTTGGACATTTTACCCGGCTGGGTATGAAAGTGAAATTAAAAGTTTGGTTAGGGTATGAAACTGATAAAAATTTATGCCAGAGTATCAAACTGAAGTTAAATGTTTGACAGGGTGGTAAAATGAAATTTTCCCTATTTTTAATTATCGTTTTCTCTACATTGGGGGGGGGGGGGGGGGATATAATGATGATATCCTCAAACATATATGTGGTTTACATATATAGATACCCTAGAGCATTCATAATGCTAGCATGTTGGTGTTGTCTGTTCATGTTGACTGCTGGATTAAAAAATTAATATTTCAACAAATTATCAACCAACAGTCAGCACTAACTGCCAACATTATGTAGTGGCTGCATGTACGTGCTTCCTATTCAAATAGAAAAAATACATTTTCCAAATTTATTTGATAAAATAGCTTAGATTGATTAAAAGCCGAATGATAATGATATTTTGAACGAAAATAATTGAAATGCTAACATTGAACTCAAACTAACTAGCATGAAAATACAATTAAGCGTCGCCAAATTTATTCCAAATATTTTTGACGAGGTCGTCCTTCAATCGATAATGAGCACATTCATCCTGCATCATCTAGGTGTTTCCAACTATGACCTGGGACGGGACGAAGCTTCCTCGCGCAAATGTTGGTTCGCTTGGCGCACCTTCATCTGTTGGTTCAATGAAGCCATCGTATGTATGACGTTCTGCCCTGACTATCATATTGTGCATGATAACACATGCGTTCATGACTAAGCCGAGGGACTAGGGCATCCACATTCGACTCGGTCGAGTGATAATGTGAAACCGAGATTAGAGGACCCCAAATGCTCGTTCAACATCCTTCCTGCAAGCTTCTTGGACTTCTGCAAACTTCTTCTATTTTGGTCGCTGAGCCAATGGGATTGTTTTCAAAAAACCTGGCCATGAAGGGTAAATACCATCAGCAACCATTTACCGTATATTAGACCCATGGTTGCCAACCATTGATAATGTCCACGAACAGTCTGGAATAGTTGAGCACAGTTAAGTCATTGTTGGATCCCGTCATGCCGAAGAACGAGTATCAAATCCATAACTCACGCGTGGCTACCACCTCGAGGACCACGGTTGGTCTGTTTTCTGTGGTCCTTCCTTGAATGTGAGCACCTCAAAGACGTCGGGAAATTCTTCCACTCCCAGTACATGCAGTCAAGAATGCCAAGCATTCTCGTAAATCCACGCACTGCATTCACCGCTAAAATGTAGTTCATATCAGCATGTGTTGGCTTACGTTGGTACGTCGGACCGAAGATATTAACTACTCCCCTGCAAAAAAAATCACACGCTCCAAAGCCATGGTTTCGCCTATTTTCAGGTACTCGTCCAGTCCATCGGCTGCGATTCTATAACACAATTGCCTAATAGTTGCAGTACATTTTTGATACGGAGATAACAAAACCGTACCCACAACGTCAAGCCGTTGACTGAAGTACGCATCATTATCCTCCAATGCACGGAGAATGCGGAGGAACACATACTTTGGCATTCTGAAACGACGACGGAAATGCACCTCCTTGTACACAGGGTTCGTGCCAAAGTAATCGCGTATTAAACGTTCGTTCGCTTCTTTCCGGTCTCGTGCAATGTAGCTTCTCTTCTGTGGTTGTACTGCAGCCATTGCGTCGTCTAACAAACCCTGAACGACCTCGATGGACATGTAATCTTGGAGTGCTCCCTCCAATATTTGCTCGAAACCATCTCCATTTTGGTGGATAAAAATAGACACAAAGAATTCAAATGTAGGAGGAGAAAAATGAAGGTGTGTTTTTTTTTGGTGCAATTGTCCCTATTTATACATAATTTGAAGATAAGAAAATTTATTTTTTCAAATTTTAAACACTTTTTTTTCAAGGTCACACAATTGGCCAACTAGATTTTCTATCTGTTGGCGCCGATGCTGAGGGCTGGTGGTGAGGTCAGTTTCGGCCCTCACCGCCAGCGTCGAATCGTTGGCTCCCCGCCAGTGTTTGCTCCCCGCCAACGCCTCCCCATCGGCTTCCCCACCAACGTTGTGGGTGCTCTTAATATTCATACTAGTGGTAGGCGACACTATTTGTTTAAAAAAATGTATAATTTTTTGTTCTCCATCCAAATCTATTAGACTTTTTTAACAAAATGACAATTATATCTTCGATTAATTCTAAAGATTCTAGAGTTCTAAGGTCCCCCACAACGTTGGCAAAAATCGAGATCCCTGATCCACAGCCAGAGCGCAAGCTTGAGGCATCAAGTCGTTGCAACCGAACGGAGAGCGAGGAGCCGCGCGCCCCATGCACAAAGCCGACACTTGACGTGCGGTCAGGTGCCAAACCTGGACCCGTTAATAGTGGCCCAATCCTTGGCCGCCACGTGGCCAACAATTAAAAAAAAGTTACCATTAGAAATTCCCAATGGTTATGTTACATTTGTATTATTTTAAATCTTAAAATTTAATAAATAAAAAATAAATAAATATCCGTTATATAACACATGACACCCTCTTCATTTTTGCATCAAATTACAATAAGTTCTTTCTCAAATTTACTGCAAATTTCTTATAGGAAATAAATGTCGAACGATTATGAACGACACAAGTCAGCCTCAAACTTTTTCGGTGCACCAATAGGATAGTTTCAGCGAATGTTCCTGGATAAACATATTTACTATCCAAGTACGTACATTGCTCCGCCCAATTATTATGGCTTTCTACCTGCTTCGCAACCTCCAAACATCTTAACAGCGAGGTCCGGCCAGTCCTCGAGAGAACTCATACCACGGGCGGTGAAGAAGAAAGTCCAACCATGAATGCTGGCAGAAGATCTCTGATTAATATCATGTTGGTTGCTCGCGTCCGAAGACACGTTCAAAGAAACCGACAAGTCGGGATATACTTAACGAAGCACAATCGCGGATGAGTATAGTAATGGGTCCACCTTCAAAGCTCGGGAGGGTCCACATATGAAGAATCACTAGAAAAAAGTATTCCCTTGGGTGAAAATATTTGAAGGTTGTACGGACGAAGTCAAACGTACATACATCAGCGGATATAACGATATATGCATACGGAAATGGTCATGCATGCATACACCCACGATGCACGGGAACACATTGAACTAACTGTTTTCGCTTACTTTTATGGGTGGAAGGCACTACGTCATGAGCCCAAACTTCAAGCAGAAGAAGTCGTTGGTGGGGGGGGAACAAGATTAAACAAAGCAAGTACCTATAGTTTGTCCCCAACTACTGATTCTAAACAAGAGTTCGGTCATGATTCACAACCTCAATCGATCCCTGATTCTCGACCGTTTCCTAGCCCCGTAGAGTTATCGCCATCATTACCACCACCACTACACCTGCAAGTCTGTCCTCTAGGTCAGAAGGCGACCAAATAAAGAAAAGAGGTCGGGTCCTAAAGAAAACCCAAAAATCCTACAGACGATAGAGTTCTTACAGGCCAAAAAAGATCTATTGGGTGTTTAGTAGCGCTACCTCATGGCCGTGAAACTGTGGGACATGGAGGAGAAGGACATTTCCTCCATGAATCCAGTGTAGTTTGATAGGTGGCAGGAGCGACTCAAATACCTCAAGAGTCTGCTTGACGAGGCCAATTCGAAGTAAGGTTTGTTTATTTTCGTTGGTTAGTATGTACTCAACAAGATTTTGGACTGACAATTTTCAAATTTATGTTGGTCCTTGTCTTAATTAATGTTTAATCCTTCATGTGTAATTAATTAAAATGTGTCATTTTTAATGTGTAATATTTTAAATCTGAGCATCTTTACAGACATCTCTATATGCTTCGTGATGTGGATATAAATTGTATCGATTCTAGATGTTTTTAGCCCACATTCTTAAGCATTTTAGTCCCGGGATTGTATAATTTGGACCACTTTTCTCTCATTACTCGTATTGTGTCTCTCAATATGTTTTGTAGGTGATTTGAATGAAAAAAGGGCTAAAATAGAGAAAAACCCGGTTTTAGGAGTTTTGGAAGTTGGATGATCTTGCGAATGGTATAACTTCTTCATACGGACTCCGATTGCCTCAAATTTTATGTCAAATCGAAGGGAATTCAGAGATCTACAACTTTCGTCAAGGGCCCAAGACCATCCAAAACTCTCTGCTCCACCACGGAGCCGTGATATTTGTCCGTGACGGGTCCCACTATGGAGCCGTGACGGAGATCGAAAATGGTCAAAAAATCTCTGTTCCATCAAGGAGCCATGAGCGCGCGCAGACTGGCTTCCCTAATCCGTTTCAGATTCGATTTTTACCCTATTTAACCCAAAATTCAGCCTTAGAATAGATTTAACTTGTATTTTTGAAAGCTAAGAAGAGAGGAGAGTTGAGAGAAAGCTAGGGAGAGGATTTCTACTTGTAAGAACATCATTGTAATCACACTTGAATATTGTATTTCTCTACTCTCCTCCATTTATGAAGCTTTGTTTTTGTTCATCAATGACATCTTCTTCTTCCTTTTTCATGAGTAACTAAAACCCCATAATCTAGGGTTATGGGGGAGTAGAGATTTATTTTCCAATGTGTTGAATGTGAATGATTATTGTGTTGGATGATTTGATTTATGGTTTGTATTCGATTTAAGCTCAATGCTCTATCTCCCGGGTAGGCCTGATAGAATGTGGGAATTGCAATCTAACACTCGTGAGAGGTGGGTTGCAATTAGGTCAGAAATCTTATACAAATTGGGTTTAAATCTAGACTAGTGATAGCTAGGTTAACACGATTGCAATAACCATAGGATTCATACCGAAAGTTAGAAATTATCAAAGAACGTAATGCTTTGGGTCTCCCTACATCTTGATTCGTGAGAGCTGGGTGGTTAGATTCCATTAGGGTCCGAAACAACGTGAGGAGTTAGGACTAGTTTGAGAGATGATTCGTTGCCCTTAAAATCAGACAACTTCACAATGTTATCGGCAGTTAAACGCATTGGAAATGGTCTCTATGAACCCACAACCTTAGATTGCTTTTTCTTTGAATTAAAACTCTTCTAAGCTTTGTGAGTACTCGTTCACTGTCATTTCGCTTACTGTTTACTTTTCATGTTTTAAAACCAAAAACCATTATAGTATCGAAATAGCTTGACTACGACTTTGAGATAGAACGTGCTTGACTCGTGCTCCTTTGGGTTCGATCACTCGGAACTAAAAATCCTGAAATACTACTTGACGACCGGTACGCTTTCCATGTCCTTTTCTGTGCTAAAACCACAGGACGTCAAGTTAATGAAGGTTTATTTTTTTTCGTTGTTTAGTATGTACTCAACAAGATTTTGGACTGAAAATTTTCAAATTTATGTTGGTCCTTGTCTTAATTAATGTTTAATCCTTCATGTGTAATACTTAATGTTTAATTAATTAAAATGTGTCATTTTTAATGTGTAATATTTTAAATCTGACCATCTTTACAGACATCTCTATATGCTTCGCACCACTGCAGAATATCACAATTCAACATCGAAGCCTCTAGGATCGAAGCTTCGAAGATATAATATTTAATTATAAGTTTCGGGTTCAACATCTCTCCAAGCATCTCATGGTTATATATGTTCTAACCATTCCTCAATCCTATAATCTTAACATTGACCCCAAACCTTTGTATTAATTACTAAATAAAACAAAAAATAAATGGGTAAATATCTTTTGGTATCTTTTTAGCACAATAACGAGATTTTATTGATATGGGAACGTAAGCATATAGATAAAGGAATTGAAAAATGAAAGAGTAAGGCAAAGGTCTAGTCTGTAGGCATCGACAATTAACTATATTACAAAATGCTCGGTTATACCATGATGATTAAAGGGGAGGACAATGCCTCGAGGGGTTGGGTAGACGGTAGGATGTCGGCCGTAAACACTATTTGTCTCGACCTAAAGATGTCTGGGACTATGGATCCGTGGCGCATGATAGGGCAACAGATATCCAAGGAGTAACCCATGGAGTGGGGGAAGTAGGGTTCGGTTGTGACCCGAACGTGGCAGGGCGAGGTGTGTTTCCCCGGACACACCCCCTTGTTGGAGAGGACCCTCATGAGCTTTGATGAGACCGCTGAGTGGGTCTTGTCTTGATCATACTTGGGGTCCCCGAGATTGTGCTTCCTTGTCCCAGAAGGTCCATCCTTGAGCTCCAAGGGGGAGCCTTGGAAGATTCCAAGGATCTTGTAGCGACCAACAATATTCCCGAGTTAAGAAAGAGGTCTTGTGTCGCCTTTATCTCTTCAAGTCTCGGGGCTCAACCCTCCTCAGGAGTTCGGATGGGCTGATCGTCCATAATATGGTCCGCCCCCTTTGGTGGTGGTGTCTTAAGTAACAGATCCTGGATCGGGGGTGAGGCCCGGATGGCCAGATTACTCTATTCTGGAGGAGGGAAAGTGTGATGGCACTAGAGTGCTTGCGGGATGTGCTACTTGTCTACCCATGCATCTGGGAGAGTTTCCTTTGACCTGGTTTCCCTTCCTCACTCCGGAACCAGGTCTTGCACCAGTTGCGACGATGTGTTAGTATACCGGGCACACCATACATGACCTCTTGGGATGGGCATTTTTGCTGGCTTGCGAGACACTGCCTGGAGCAGGACAATCTCGCCTTGGTGGTTGGTCTGTTTTCCCGAAGGAAGATCGGGACATGGGTTGCCGGAACCGAGAAGGGGTTGGGGCCTTCGGGTTGGACAGGGGTCCAAAAGCGTTGGTCCGGTCGGGAAAAAGATCTCTTTCGCACTCCTATATGAGCCAACCACGTGTTCTTGGCAGTTGAAGCAGGCCTCCCCAACCCGGAAAATTGGTGGGGTGAGAGGTTATTCCTTGCTTGATAGAGACGGCCAGAGGAGATAGCGAGTTACCTTCCTTCTCTCCTGATAGGGTGTGTTGGGTAATTCCGAGGAGGCTCTTCGGGCTTCGGCCTTGTTATGGATCTGGAAATGGGAAGAGGGTAGAGTCCTCTAGGGCCATCACGGGTGAAGGCTGAGAGAGAGGTACGGAGGAGAGATGGTGATATGCTTAGTCCTCCTTATGCGCTCCGATTTTATGAACTCCCGCGTGGGTGTTGGGGGAATATCGGGATGCGATGGGAAAGAGCGTGGGTATGTCTCGAGCACATCAGTTTTTGACTTGGGACTCGATGTGGGTGCAGGAATCTTGAGTGAAAGAGGCTTCACAAGGGGTGTTAGAGTTGTTTAATCCATTAGTGGACACAGAGGTCGTCGTAGGGGAAGCTTGCAAGCGGAGATCCGTGGCGGTGACGACGCGCTGAGGAGGAGAGTTGAAATAGAGAGAGAACCCTACTGGAACATTTTTTACTGAACTTTTGGTGCCCATTTGTTCGGTCCACGAATCTTTTTTCGATTTGGGATTAAAAAGTAACCGATTAATGTTAAATGACCTTGCTATCCTTTTGTTATTTTAGTTGAACTTTGACTTAAGAGTATAAATTAATTAATGTTTAATTAAATCTTAATAATATCTTTTATATTTTAACTAATTAATAATCATGGTTTATTTTCACTAATTCTTTTTAAAGTTATTAGCGTTATTATCATCCGAGTACCCTAAAAATACTCTGTGACAAATAAGTACCCAAACGAAACATTGTGTTTCAAATTAGTACCCGCCGTTAGTTTCTGTCTATTTTCCATCCGTTTTTAATCCTAACAGTCAAATTTTTAAAAAATATTAATGGCCGTTAGTAACATTAATCGGTTACTTTTTAATCAGTATTTTGGTAACCGATTAATCTTTTTTAAAAATATTAATGGCCGTTAGTAACATTAATCGGTTAATTTTTAATCAGTTACTTAAAAAGTCCAAAATACCTCTCACTAACAGTCAAATTTTCAAACCCATGCCATTGAATTTTAAAATTATTTTCATTTATTTATTTTCTTAATATCAGTTTATTTATTTTATAAAAATTTAAATACTTTATTTAATATCATAATTTAAAAAATCAATCTTTTATTTAAAATAATCATAATTTAATTTTATATCAGATTTAAATACTTTATTTAATATCAATATTCTTTATTTTAATCTTTCTCTATTGTTTAATTTTGACATTTCTTTTTCTTAAAATTACTTATTAATGGAATGACATTAACCCTATTACTATGATGATTTTCAACTTCAGATTCAAAAGGCGAAGAACATCATTTGCAACAACCATACTTGTCATGATTCTTAAGTAATGTTACACTTTCTCAGACAACAAAATTAACCACAAAACGTGCAAAATTTCTATAATGATCTCCCTGGAGAAGAAGACCCAGTAGAGGAAGGAAAGGGTTATGTTGAGATCAAAGAAGAGATCGATTACTACGAAGAAGACCAGGCTCTAGAGCTTGATGATTTTGCTCTGTATGAATTAAAAACGATGAACCAAGTTCAATAAATTGCAGCAACCATACTTGTCCTGATTTTGCTCTGTAGATCTGGAATTTTCCCCCGTGAAACGATGAACCAGGTTGCAGATCTGGAATTTTTCCCCCGTGAAACGATGAACCCGTGACTTGCTGGAGAGAGATGAAAAGGGGATTTGAAGAGCTCGCTGGAGCCACCATCACCATGGACGTGGTTCGTGAGGGAGGTGACCGGAGGTGATTTCCACGGGTGGTGCTGTGTTTGTGAGGAAGAACGAAGAAGTAAGAGCAAGGGGTCTGCTGTGTTTGGAAGAAGTAACAGGTTGAGTAAGTTGAGTAAGTAAGTTGAGTAAAAGGGGTAGGGTTTATATTGTTCAAGGGGTGGTTTTGGTATTTTATTAACAGAAAGGGTCATGTGTCAGACACATGATTATTTTCCATCCAAAATGGATGGAAAACTAACGGCGGGTACTAAGTTAAAACACAATGTTTCGTTTGGATACTTATTTGTCATAAAGTATTTTTAGGGTACTCGGATGATAATAACCCAAGTTATTATTTATTATTTTGAATATTTTTTTGTAAAAAATTAATAATCTGTAAGGAGAAGTTGATAGTGCTTTGAATTTGTAAGGAAAAGTTATAATTTTCACTGTTAGTATTTGTGCTTTGAATTTGCAACGAGAAGCTGATAGTGGAACAGCTGGATCTATGAGAATGGAAAATTTGATCGCATCTATATCTACTACAAATGCATCATATGATGGAGGTAGGGGAGATGTAGATGCATCTCCCCAATGTATGCTTATTCCTAAAGCTAAAACTACGAAAAAAAAATCATCTAATTATTGGTTTTTTTTATATTGGTAATGAAAGATGGTTAAGAGAAGGCGAAGTGTAAGATGTGTTCAAAATCGTTGAGTGGTAATATGAAAAAAACGTGTTTTACTTTGTCCCAAAACCCATAAAAAATACCGAAGGTATATCGATAACTTAATTAATCTCTTACCGAAAAAGACAAACCATCAAGCTTAACCACTTGGCGATTTGGTCAAGACATTCAAAATTGTTTTCACTAAATAGATTTTGCTTGATGAGATGTCTTTTGCACTTGTTGAGGGTGAAGGGTCTAGAAGGTTGTGCAAGTTAATCAACCGTTATTTGTTGCCCAATATAAGAATATTGTTGCTACATGTATGTTTAGAATGTAGGAATATGAAAAGTCAAAGTTGCATGCTTATTTAAAAAAGGCTAAAACTAGGGTATACTTGAATACGGACACATGAACTTCCAATCAAAATATAAATTATATGGTTTTGACTGCTTATTATGTTGATGACAATTGTCAAATCTTCTAATAGTTGTTGGTATGGAATCAAAGTAGAATAAATATTTTACTTAGATGTGTTCGTTGAAGGATCTTCAGTGTGGGTTGGGGGGTGTGATTGGGTCATTAAAGGGCAAAACGGTGGTGGCGAACAACTAGAATTCAGCTCTGATCCCCTCAGAACCAATCAAAGTGCTCGCATATGAAAATCAAACCAAGTTGCAACCTACCTTTCGCCACTAGAGAGGTTTGGTTTCATTCGTTTTTAGTAAGTATGGAGCGGTCATCGAATCCTAGTTGATTCAAAGACCCAAGTGTAAGTATGAAATCAAAATATGAGGTAGAGAAACTGGTTTGAGGCATGAATGAATTGAGGGTATGTATTATTTGTTGCATCAGTTTGGCCGGAATCCATGTCCAAAACAAGAGCTTTAAGGGGTCTGGAGAAAGGTTGTTAGGGTCTGGAAAAAGTTACTGGTAAGGTTGATGAGGCAAGTAATTTGAACATTTTAAAGGGAATTTTTGTAATCTGTAGCAGTTTTAATACACACTCGAAAGGAATTAATTAAGGTCTCTGTGGAGCTAGGCCCATGTACGTTGATGAGGTTGGGTATGTTAAAAGGTTGAGTAACGAGGCAATAAATTCTAACAAATCTGGGTTGGGCCAACAGTAGAATTTGGAGATGGAGAAACCGGAAAAGTCCTTCGATGGTCCAAATTTAAGCTCTGACGACGATGAAAAGTACGAAGAAGAGAATGTTTGTTAGAGATCAGGTCTTTTATTGTAGTGAGAGCATGTACATCGTGAGATCAGGGGTTCGGGGTCAGGGGTTCAAAATCATGTGCTGATTAGGATGAATTATAATGTGAACCCCTAATTTTAAAAGAGCACCACATTGTGGGGATCATGTATGGGGTCAGGGGTTCATATAAGTGCTGAGTGGATGCTAACTGGATATTTAATTATGCTTTTGCTGAATTTATTTTATTCATATTTAAAATAGTAAATACTAAATTAAATTGGAAAAAATTGATAAAATGAATTAATAAATTAACTAAAAACACAAAAACAATTAACTAATAAAATTGATGAAATAAAATGGATAATTAAACATGACAATTCATTACTTCCCGAACAGTACATCAAACTACAATGCTTTTGGTACATCAAATTTTCTAACTCATCTAACTACTCGGAGTCGTCATCGTCTGACCCTTGGTAAGTCGCTCCAAACCGATCCCATAAGTGCTCCATAAGGTATTGTTGGATTTTCCGGTGGGTCTCATCGTTTGTGACGCTGATTCGGGCACGCACCCGTTCTTGGTAGAGCAAGGGGCCTCCTCCTTGATTCCATCTTTGAGGTGGTTGCAAATTTGGTAATTCTAGAGGGGGCTCGAAATACAATTCGTCATCCCCTGTTTCGTACCGGTCCCGTTCATCCTCCATAATCATGTTGTGTAGAATGATACAACAATGCATCATATCAACCAAATTATCAGCCTTCCCAATACGAGCGGGTTTGAAGGACGCCAAAAGCAGGTTCAATATCTTTTCGAGCACTTACTTGGCATGTGGAAAACAATTTCTCTTTGCGTCCATAAGGGTGGCGAATCGACTTCACGAACCGACTCCATGTGGGGTAAATGTCGTCAACTAAATAATATGACCGGTTGTAGCGATGGTTGTTGATCTCGTAGTCCACGACCATGGAAAGTGTCGTCGAATAAGTGGCCAGCATTGAGGACTGTGATGTCGTTGTTCGAGCCAGACATCCCAAAAAACGCATGTCATATCCACTAATCACGGGACGCAACCGCTTCTAGCATAATGGTTGGGTTCCCGAGGTGGCCCACCCCGATCGAAGGCTCCTTGCAATGCGACTGGGAAATTTTTCCACTTCCAATACATGCAGTCGAGCTGCAAATCATACTGGGGAACCCCCGTCTATAGCCCAAATCGAGTAATCGCTGCATGTCAGCCTCATTTGGCTTCCACTCATAACCTCCATGAAAACCTCAATAACGGCCTTACAAAAACGTTTTAAACAATTGAGTATGGTACTTACCCCCATATGTAGGTTTTCGTCCAATGAATCGGTTGAGCACCCATACACTAGTATACGTATCGCGGCGGTGCATTTCTGGTGCGTTGATGACCCAAAGCGTCCGAAAGCGTCCACCTTTTGGACGAAGTAAGCATCATGCACCGCAACCGCATCCATAACCCATTGAAATTGTGGTCGGAATACGAAATCGACGCATGAACAACTTGGGCCCGTAGATTGGGTTGTCGTTGAAATAATCCCGCATCAGTTGGTCGTGGCCTTCGAGACGACCTCTGGGAATCTCTCGCCGGGAACCTTCCCCACGTTCGATCCTTTTTCCTCCATGTGTTGATTTGTGGCATTGCCCTCTCAACCATTCTGGCAGTCCTCCGCCTGAGTCCTCGCTCCCAAGCACGAAGTTCGTCGTACACCTCGCGACGTGCGACTTTGATCTCCTCCCTCGTTTGAGCCTCGTCGTCGGACATTTTTGATCGAATAAATGTGAAAATTTAGAGAGCAATAGTAGAGAGAATTTGGAGAGAAATGGGGTGAAAGGGTATTTATAGGGTTGGGGAAAATAAATGTTTGTATTAAATTTATTTATTTTTAATTCAAAAAAATAAACGTTGAAATCGGACTGTTTGGTAACGGTTCGAATTTTTTTTGCCCGTTAGAGCCACGTGTCACCCGGCCATTGGCTTGGGCGCGACTCACGCGGCTCACGCACCGCGTTTGTGCATCGCGACGTGCACCGCGCTGGAGTGGTGTGTGGTTCGCAAACCATGCACGCCACAACGTGCGTGGTGCGAACCACGAACCACTCCCGCGCGGTTCGCGGTGTGCGGTGCGGGGGCGTGAGTCGCACGATGTGGATGCTCTAAGTAGATGCTTTTAGCTTTTATCTGCTAGTGTTGTGTTGTTTGTTTTGTTTTCCTTGTGACGAGTTAGTTTGGCTTGTCGGTTTTTAGTCTCTTTTTTTGTGGTTCTAGTTTCTTTTCAGAATATGTTATCCTATGATTTTGGGTTGCGCCCATCTTAAACTCTTGCATTTCGAGCTTCTCTTGTAACCAATTTTTAGGTCTTTCGGTCTTTTTAGATACTCTCTTTCTCAAAGAGTTAATCTTTTAAAATAAAAACTTGTACTTGTAAAAAAATAGTTAATATTTTACTGATATTGTGAAGCTGAACATGTTTATTTTTACAACTCTGTACTCTTGTCCAAAACTATGTTATGTAACTTGCATTGTTGACATGATTTTTCCTTGTGATAAATGTGTTATGCTTAAATCACATATTAGGATAACTTGGATGAATTATATGCTAAATATGACATGTTGTTTGTTGTTGTACGTAGTTTAGAACCCATAACTATATTAGATAATGATATGTGTGAAGTAGGAGTTTATGATGCTATGTTTGTTAGGACGGTCGAGGTTGAGACTGATAATGGTAAGTCAGAGTTAGAGCTTTATTTATCTAATACTAGAGTGAAAGTTGATAAATATTTTGATATTTTGGATTGGTGGAGAAAAAATGTTGAAAGATTGCTAGCCATTTCTAAAATAGTCAGAGATGTTTTAACAAATCTGGTATTCATTGTTGTTTCTAAATCAATGTTCAATTGTAGTTCTAGGATTGTAACAGATTATAGAGCTTCTCTGAATCCAACCACAGTTGAGTGCTTGATTTGCCTCCAAGATTGGTTGAGGTCCCAACCTATCCATCGTTTGATGAGGAGGAAACGGCAAAATGATTTGAGCACCCTGAAGAAAATAATAATTTTGACTTTTCAGAGTTTGTTTTGGAAATATTTAAGATTTTATCTTACTCTGTTACTAACTTTGTTTTCTACTTTGTTTTAATATTAGCGGATGGTTGTTAGTGAAGCAGCTTCATAAGGTGATGAGTATGAACATGAAAATGAGGGCATGAAGTTGTATAAGATGATGATGATGATGAAGGCATGAAGTTGAAGGCAGCTCCATATGTAAATTTCTATTATATATATTTTTAAATGGTTTATGGTTGGACTTGTAAGAAACTTGATTATTATTTATATAAATTAGTTCAAAAAAATGTTTTTTCACTTAATAGTTAAAGAAATTTTGTGAAAAACTTGTTTTACTTTTTTGTACTACTTAAAAAGGCTGAAATGGGCAAACTAGGGTCAAAACAATGAGCTCATTAAAGTCCGGATAAAATCCGAAATCGATCCGATCCAGTACGTACCCAAAAGGCCACAAATCCAAGATTTTATAATTCATCTGGTTAAGTTCCGGAGATAAAAATTATGAACTTAGATGATCTGATCCAAAAATTGAATGGTCAACAATCTCAATACTCAATCAGTTTACACCCCTAATTGAAGTATGACAATGAGAGGGTATTTGCTGAAATTTTTGTGAGTATTGGACGAGAGGGCACGACATTGTGCAACTCAAACTTACAGACCCGTCAAATAGAATAGATTCTATGAGTTCGTGTAAAATTTTGAAAAATATAGGTAACAACTTGCAACTCAAGGCCGGATGTAATTAGAAGACGCAAAAGAAGTGAAGGTAATTCTTTGGAAATGACGTTATCCCTAGATCCTCAATTATTTCGCTCCAATAAATGAAAAAAAAAGTATAAAGAATATTGTACATAAATATAAAGCAATGTCAAGTATAAAAAGAAAATAGGTCTAGCAAAAAGATAGCTTGCTGTTTATGAGAGGAATGGAAAAATAAAACAGTTCCATCTCTGAGCCTCCTCTCCTTATCTCCTACTCTACTGAGAGAAACTCTCATCAAATCAGAATTAACAATCTCAGGTTTTACTGAGTATTTGCCCTCAAATTGGGAACGACTAGACCTCACTTACACCAATTGGTAACCCGATCTAGATGAGCCATACATTCCAGGCATAAAACTCTACTAACTCTACTCTATTAGTTCTCCTTCCACTTGTTGAGATACCTCATGAAAGCATTGGCCGGGTTGTCCCTTGGAGAAGCGCGCACACGAGTGGATCTCCGAAGAATAGCATCCTCCATTTCAATCTCATGAGCTGATTCCTTTGCCCTCTTCTGGAGCTCTGAGCTGCAATGGTGAAAGACACTTGTGTATATGCTTAGTCTTGTACATATAATCATTTAGAACATCAAAGTTACACACACACACACACATGAGAAAGACGACGTGAAATGAACAACTATAGGTGTTTTGCTTCCTTGAAATGAAAGTCCCAATTAAGAGTTCCATTACCCTTTCAGTTTAGTTCATTAAGTGTGAATTACCAATAATCTCACTCTATGAGTTAGTTATAGCAACTTGGACAGTGGATGTGGGCACTTGGGAGCACATGGAGGTAAATGGTGGAGAGTCGAGCAATAAAATTTGAATGCTTAATGTTTACAATACTTTTTTGGGGCAGAGGCAGTGAAATGACAATACTTTTTTGCATGAACAAGTTCTATTTCTAAGTTACTCTGAAATTTACCGACCATCTAATAACTCTTCCAAATCTTGGAAGCGCTCATAAATTCTCATCGGAATCATAAGGAGCAACTCCATAGAAATGAAAGGTAAGATGAGTAATTCTTATTTTGTTCTAGAACGGAGACAAAAACTAACCTTATTCTGCTGTAGAATTTCTCCATCTGTCCATGTAGAGCCTTCTCTCTCTCACCTTTACAATTCAGGGAACCCATCAAATCATCCATCTGTCCAAGAAAAGAATGAAATAGTCAGAAAAATTGTGTAGTGAACACTTAGTCATATACATCAAAAATGTAGTCATACCTCTTCCTTGGTACTGTAGAAGCCCCATTGCTTGTTGTCAGAACTCTCAACAAATATCCTCCCCTCATGACGAAACCACCAGTACCTGTTGTAATGTCTGTCCTTACCCAAGGGATTGGTGCGTACAAACAGCTTCTCCATCTCCCGCTCATAATGTTTTCTCTGTGGCAGTAAAACAAATATTGTCTATTAGATGAACATGTAAGGTAAATAAGACTGAGAAAGAACAAGGAAATATATCTAACCCTATCTTTACTGCTCTTTCCCCTTGCTTCCACTCTATCGTCCCTCAACGGTTTTTGTGCTTCCTTGCAATCACCGTTCAACTGTTTTGTTTCCTCATCTTGGATGCCCTTCAAAAATTGATCTTCTACAAGATGTATCGTGTTTTCAGTCTTCTGCTTCTTTTTATTTGATCGACTGTCCACATGCTTCTTGTCACTGTGAAATGAACCGTAATACACTTCAAACTCATCATCACATTTATGTGCTTCATGTAAACTTATAAACCAATATAAGAAAACAAACCTCTTTTCATTTGGATCATCATCACTTTTTTCCTTCACTATGTACCCATTTTGTCCACAATGATTAGTACTTGCTGATGTAGGCAATGTATTGCCATCAGACCCTGTCTTCAACCGTTCTTTCTCTTCTCTTCTCTTTCTACCTTCTTCCAGTGCTTCCTCCCTTGTTGTAGCTCCAAGTACGAGCCGCTTTTCAATACATTCATCCAACTTCCTTCTAACAAGATCTGTTTCAAGGGCTTGATTGACCAATTCACTGAGAATGCGCAATTTGGCATGAGGATCCAACAGGCCATAGTGCCCCCGCTTGATAGTTGGCAGATAAGTAGTTAACTCAGGAATGTTGATCATGTCTATGAAATCAGACAGATATTCTGTCCATTTCATCAAAGTGACCTGATATGAATGAAAATGAAAAAAAAAATCAGAATTCACCGAAATCAATTCTATAATAGGAAGAGAGTAACTTATGGGGGTGGTGAGATGTTTGACCTTTAGCTTTCGCTTTCTCTCTTGTATAGTTGAAAAATATTCACCATCATCATTTATGAGTAACTGAAGAAGAACCATATGGGTTTCCACGATAAGAACCAAATTAGTATCCTTGTGGCAAACGGCCTTCTCTAAATCTTCAAGAGAGTATGGCCATAAGTGCAACAGCCTGCCAAAACTAGAACAAAAATCCCAAACCACTAAAAGATCCCCAACACAGTCCATGGGAACATTGAAGTCCCGAGATGGAGAAGGGCGGTCAGTGAAAATAGGATCATCTGCACCAGGCTGCACCAATAAATCATCGATTGGATATTTGATGGATTCATTTGCTAGATCATCTTCTGCAAATTAAAATACCATGATCAACTATAAATCTATAAGAAACATGTAACCTCCCACGATGCAAAATCTAAAGTGTTTTGTACAAAAGAATGCCAATATAGTAGTATACAGTAGACGATATTGTTGCAAGTTTCTTTATCAGCTATATGTGCATCAAGATTTGAGCTAAACTTCTTTATGAAGAAGGAAGAGAGCACCAAACTTTTGTTTCTTATTCGGTAATATTGATGTATCATGGGCTCAAGACTTCCTTTAACTAGAAAGGAACTCTAATTATGCCACTTGAACCTAACCTTTAGAAAGAGGTCCAGCGGAAGTTGGAGAGAGAAAGAGCCCAACAAGAGTTGGAGGAGAGAGGCCTGACATGAGTTAAGAGAAATAGGTAATAAAGGAGGGGTAGATACCGCTGCTGGGACTTAAACCCTGGTCCCAATGACCCAAGTTCAAGTGCTTGACCAGTGGACAAGCAAGCTTTGGTAAGATTGATCGTAAGTATATCACACTGGAAGAAAAAAAAACAACTCCAACCTTATGCTTACCTCTATCAATATTTGTTTCCTTAGCACTTCTCTTCCTATTGCGGACTACAAGTCCATTCTCAAAAGAAACTATGTTCCTCAACTCCTCTGGAGGATCAGCTGAAATTGCATGCTTCATTGCCAGTTCATCGTGAATGACCCATGGAACATGTCGGTATGTCGATTCCCGAATAAAAGACTTCAAAACATTTCTATTATAAGGAAATTTTTTCTGTACTAGATCTTCTTCATTTAATATAGCACTTTCTTTTGTGTCTTTATTTCTGTCGAGCCAGGCTACCTCGCATTGGACTTTCCCAGCACACTCTAGAATTTTCACTATTTTACAAGGAAATACATCACCATCCTTCTTTCCATGCAATTCAGCACCTACATATAAACGTTCTTGCAAGTTTGAAGATATTGTACGAGCAAGCTCTTTCAATGGAAGCATACCTGTCATGATAAAAGGTCATATAGAAATTGTTGGACATCAAAACCATATTAGATAATATTAAATATACATATGTTTCCAGGGTGATCAAACAAAATACAAGAACAATAAAAAGGAAGTAACATATATTTATTTTTAAATAATTGATAAAATAAAATCCTTACTGAATTGAATGATTCCCAAAGCAATTGCCGTTAGCTCTTTGGGGAACTCTTGAACTTTCTCAGCTGCATGTTTTTCTGACACCAAAGCCTCTTCATAAGTAAGGTTAACTTTTCCAGTAACTTTACATTTCCAAACTTTCTGGCGATACAGATTCATTCGTTTCAGATATTCACTGATGCAATACACGAAAACAAAGGCATGACAATTAATTCATTTGATTTAGCGACAACGTAGAAGAATAACAGAATTCAAATTTGAAATGAATCAGCTTTCTATCACAGGGTCTCAAAGACATCCACTAAATTGCATTTATGCACTGTTGAGCTGAGCCCTTTTCCTAAGTGAGAGTAAGGCGCGACATAATTGGGATTAAACTTACTATCTGACTATCTTCATTATAATAACTTCTCAGATGAACGACACTTGATGATATTAAAAGGCAATGTAGCATAAAAGAACATCAGAGAACAATACCGGTAATTAGAGAAGATCTCATTCGTGAACCTAACTTGATACACAAGCTGGTGAGGTTTCACCTCAGAGGGGGGTTCGGACAATGCAAAAGGTTTTGTTTTCAACAAAGGCATTGTAAGAACTTAGAACTCAGCAAGACCACCTCAACACTACCAAACCAGGTAATTGTGCTGCATCCAATATGCAGAATTTGATTCCTGAGAAAAAATTGTGCCACAGAGATATATTACTTTTAAGGAAAATCTTAAACATAAAATGACTAGGCAATCTTGAATTACATAAAGGCACATGCATAATTCAGCCCCAAAGAACTCAAAAGCTCCAAGACAACTATGAATGTGGGGAAAGAAGAAGAAACTTCCATGTCCATGTACCTCAACCTTATCTTATTATCAACTGCAAAGCATATACAGGGAATTTACAATAGATTTTGAAGAGAAAATTATATAAAACATAGCCCTCTTTGTGTAAGATTAGCTTCTATTCCTCAAATCACCATAGCAGTAGCAACAAGAAAAATAAATGGGTGACTGCAAAAATGAACCCAGTCACTGAGTAGGTCACATTAGATAATATATAAATGAAAAATTGGGTTGGAAATAAAAAAAAAACTAAGAATGGAAAGACAAGAATAAAACAATATTAGCAGCAAGCACAAACTACAAAAAGAACTACAAAACCAGTCCAGCAACTGTTGGGGCATTACAACATGGAAAACAAATCAAACAAAAGTAACCAAGAGAAATAAGAAATAACACCAGAGTTTACGTGGTTCAGCAATTAAATTACGTTCAAAGCGACACTACTCTTTTCTCATTGTCGTACACACATACATTAATATTTGCAATTACATAGCACTTATTGAGGAAGACAAAGAGTGAACACAGAAAATTAGGATTCCTTATTCCCTTGGTAATTGAAAAATCTTCCTTACCTTCTATTAGACATTTAGGAAAACTAGGACTATGTCTTAACTCTTCATGCACAAATAAGGCTAGCATCTACAAGCCCAACAACAATGGAATCACAACTAAGGAAGTAAGTCCCAAAAATTTATATGAAAATTGTTGAATAGTATGAGGAAGCAGATGCTTTTGATTCTGAATTTTGATAACCTATAAGAAAATATACAAAAGAACTATAGCATACATAACACAACAGAACAACAATTCAAAATTTAGCTTTATTCAGTATTGTCCAGTTCGAAACGCATCATTTACAGACCCAAATGCAAAGAGCCACAGAACAAACCCTAAAACCATCATGTTGCGGTGCAAACAAAAATCGAGACTTTGAGACATCAAAACAGACCATGAGACAAATGAACGAAACCGATAATGCCGAAGAACAACAAAAGGAGCATGGAAATCAAAAACCCACAACCCCATTGAAGAGAAAAATATCCGAAATCAGAGGAAAGGTGCGTTTCCCGCCGGAATGTCAAATTAGAATTGAAACTGAAGGCAATAGTTATAGCTAGAGCGAGGAATGGCTGACAAAAACGAGTGGGAGAGAATGATCTTACAGTATAAATTCGAAGGAACAATGGTGAGCAAATGCGAGAGACGAAGAGCTCGCTTTTCTCTGTAAAAATTGGGAGTTTCTTTTCCTCGCTGGAGACGAGTCTCAAGCGAAGAAAGAAGCTTCTCACGTTCTCTCTCTCCCTTCCTCTTTCGTCCCCCCTTTGTGGGAAGCAAAATATAAAAATTTATTTCGAGGGACTGTATAACTTTAGTTTTGCAATAGAACCCCAGTCTCTTCACTAATATAACTTCTGACACCCCAAATTGGCAAAATCTTTTTAACATATAGATATTTTATTGATGATGAGAAATCCGGTGGGAACCATGTTTTAACGTAGAAACCGCGAGAACCAATCTAAGCCATCCATTTTAAGAATGGATGGATGAGATGCAATTGAGTAGTTGACTAATCTAAGCCATCCATTTTAAGAATTGATGGATGAGATGCAACTGAGTAGTTGACTTGTTGACTGCAAAAAAAACAGCATTTTTTAGTAAGTGGTAAGGGTTTTTTAGTAAAACTATCATATTACTTTTTTTAATCAATTCACTAATTTAATTTTTCCCGCTTCGTTTGAACTCCGATTGTCTTCAAACTTGCGCCATTAGTTTTGTTTTTTAGGGGCTTTCTATCAAGATCAGTCATGAATATATTTTGAAGCACGAAAAAAAATTATTTCGGGGTTGATTTTTTTTATAAAAAAATCTGAGTAATTTTTATCAACACTTTTACACTGGTTTTATCAACACTTTACATTGGTTTTATCACCTCATTTTCCAAAAATGATCATGATTTTATCACCTCATCGCGTGATTTTTATGAACACTAGTTTTATCAATACTAAACACTAGGGTTATCATTCAATTACGTGTGTTTTATCACCCCCATCACATGTTTTTTTTGAAGCACGAAAAAAATTATTTCGGGGCTGGTTTTTAAGGAAATTATATCTAGGTAATTTTTATCAACACTTTGCTCTGGATTTATCAACACTTTTACACTGGTTTTATCGACACTTTACACTGGTTTTATCACCTCATTTTCCAAAACTGATCATGATTTTATCACCTCATCGCTTGCTTTTTATGAACACTAGTTTTATCAACACTAAACACTAGGGTTATCATTCAATTACGTGTGTTTTATCACCTCCATCACATGTTTTTTTTGAAGCACGATTTTTTTTTTCGTGGTTGGTTTTTAAATAAATTATATCTAGGTAATTTTTATCAATACTTTACATTGGTTTTATCACCCCATTCTTAAAAACTGATTATGATTTTTATCATCTCATCACGTGCCTTTTATGAACACCAGTTTTATCAACACTAAACACTAGGTTTATCATTGAATTACGTGTGTTTTATAACCTCATCACAAGTTTTTTCTATCAACGTTAAACTCTAGTGTATCACACTTATTATCAAAATTGAACATGGTTTTTATCACCTCATTATTTGTTTTTTATCACCTTATTACATGTTTTTTATCAACATTTAGCACTAGTTTGGTACTTTGATATAAAACATTTATTAGTGAAGATTTATCAACACTCAACATTATTTTTATCACCTTGATTTAGATTTTTATTTTCGTGCTTCAAAATATATTCATGACTGATCTTGATTTAAAGCCCTTGAAAAAAGAAAAATATTGGCGCAAGTTTGAAGTTAATCGGAGTTCAAACGAATCGGGAAATATTAAATTAGTGAATTGGTTAAAAAAATGGACAATTATCCACATGGCATTGTGTGAGGAAGATGAAAGTGGCATGTATATAGGTTGGATTGGGGGTGATGATGTGGCATTTTGATGAGTGTTGGATCATAGGTGAATGTGGTTAGGATTGGTTCTCACGGTCCCTATGTTAAGAGTGGTTCTCAATAGATTATAAACTCGTAATACAGACGCAAGCAGGAGCATAAAAAGAAATTGACGTGAATGTAAAGAAATGAAATAAAAGGATAAGACATAAGTCATGATCGGTAGGTACCAAACGTTAACTCTAAGACAATATACTCAGCTAATTTAAAGACAATCTATTGGTGGATAGTTTTCACACGGATGACTACTCAGTTGTAGCGCATAACGATCATTATCTAACTCCACCTGAAAATGCTGGTAATAAAAAGATCTAAGTCATTTGAGAGGATAACATTTATCCAAGGAGAACACCATATAATGGGGAAAGAGGGAGTCAAACTTACATCGGCATTGGCAGGGTGAGGCGTGCATCCCCATACACACCCCAATGATACATCTCACACTTATTGTCCTATGAGATCTCTTGGCATGTCGATGCTCTAATCGGGAGGGGGGCATATCCCTCGAGACGTGTAGTTTTTTGGAGCCCCCAATAAGATTCTCCAAGTTAGGCAGGCGATTTTGCTTTGCACCAGCTTCACTTGGTCTTATGGCCTCAGGGATTCGAGGCGGTGGTACCGAACAGTGGCACGCGTGCTTCCAGCACCCCGGGCGTGCTGATGTGTTAGGCAGAAGATCTTGAGTTGGGACCATGGTTCTCCGACCCAACAGAGTGGGGAACCAAATCTTATTCGTCCAAGGGAGTAGCTAGGAGGCCCTCAACACTCCTTCCCTATCGTGGGAAGCAGGTACCAGTGGGAGTGGCCTATGTCGACCGATCCCGACTTGGAAGAGGGGGGATATCTCCCATCTCGTGGCTTTATATCGGTGGGACCAGTTTGATAGAGGACTTGGAAGGATACTCTCGGACTGCATAGCGGTTGATAGTTTATGGCGGCCAGACAGAGCCCCTTAGCGACGGAGCCATCGTCATCAGACCGAGGGAGAGGAGAGACGCTCTGGTGGTGCCCCTTCCCTGTTCAAAGGGGTAGGCCATGACATAGTTGACATCTCCGTTGAAGGGGACGCGCGGTCTGGATCTTTAGCGGAGGAAGAGGTATGTGCACAAGATCCAGTTGAGGAGTTAGGAGGGGTCATCATAGCTCGTAGCATCTAGTAAACGCGCTTCGAGGGCAGGGAACATAGGGGGCTTGGGTTCCGTTTAGACGTACCCAGTTGTAGTATGATTGGGGAAGTCATGGATGACTTTGACGTCGGGGAAGAAGAGAGGACATGTATGGGTGACACCAGCCGTGAACAAGGCGAAAGTGGAGGGGACAATACCTATTATTTTTTGGCCAGTTTGGTTTTATAAACTCTTGAGGTGGGTCCGGTGGCATGATACAGGGGTGGTCATCCTAGATGGTGGATGACAGCATGTGGGTAAGGAGCAGCGCGATAGTGATGGCGATGACTGGGGTAGTATCGGAACTCGGCAAGACAGGCGAAGCACGAGGGTGATGGTGGTTAGAGCAGAGCAGAGGAAGCCTGAGGCGGCTAGTGGTTGAGTTATCGAGAGAGGAATCGCAAGGTCCTAAGGCGGCGAGCGGCGAATTTAGAGAGGGAGAGAGGAGGCACCGATCCCTAGAGGCATAAAAAAGGTCTGATAACAAGTTAAGCTATCATCGAGACAAATTCTAAAATTAAAGGTATTTAAATAAAGAGGGTTAATACTATTTAGTACCCTTATGTTTCCTATTTTTATCTTATGGTCTCGTATGTTGCAAAATATCTCATACACTATTGGTCACAAGCATCTACTAGCAAAAACTAACAGAATTATATGAAATGATTGTATTTACCTTTTGACATTTCAAATCAAACTATTTTATGAGTTGAAAGTCTATTTTACGTCTTTTTATCATATTTTTTTTAATCAAATTATAGTACTTTATTAATAACATCGAACTACAGACATATGGCCAATAACGATAATAGAAATGTGAGAACAAACACTGAAATGATAGGAAATGAAATGGAGAGTGTCACGCCCCAAATCCGGTATTAACCGGACCCGTGACGTGACTTAGTGAAATTAAATAAAACAGTTTAAAAGTAACGAATATCTGATAAAGAATAAAATAATATAAAACAACGGGAGTTTCAAATCCTGAGTCTTAGCTCAGTCAAATACAATAACTCAAAAAGCGAAGTACGTCTCTACGAATTATAAATTAACCCCGGGCCTCCGCTAGCTCCCAGCTCTGCGTAACCCTCTAGTCCAAAGTATAACTATCACCTGTAGAAAAACACGGTAAGGGGTGACCTTGACGCTCAGTAGGGAAGGCCCCAAAAACCACCTCAAACAGATTTACCAGAAAACTATTCTACAAGTCTAAGTCACGTCAAACGGTTAAAACAACGATGCGACACTTAAGCCAATTTAAAGACAAAACCCCCTTTTTAACCTGACGTTTACCAGTCCAACCATACTAACTTCAGCTCAACACCATCCAATCGACTAAGGCACACAACGATAAGGTTACAATCCAGTAAGACACCCAATTACGTTTCTAAACTAACTTTTTAACGATTAAAAAGAGAAAGCGACAACGAAGACAAATAATCCAACTTAAACCAATTTCACTTGACCCGACCGCAAACTGTCCCGAGATTCCACATCCAAGCCCCTTCACAACCGACTTACGGACAACCACAAATACGACACTTTAACTTACACGGAAGCTACACACATGAATTCACCATCAAACAATCAAATCAAGTCATTCACAGTTACACACACCTCATAACAAGGAAACACCCATAGCCACAAACTCAGCAACACTCATTCAATCCAAACATTAGCGAAACACACAATTCGTAACCCATGCACGGTCTCGGGAGCAACCCGCTCGGCCCGGCGTAACCGTACACAACTTTCCTATAACACACAGTCGGGAGAGGCGGTCGACCTCATCGTTGAACACATCTCTTCGCACAACACATCGCAGACACAGTGTTTTACCGACACACGGTCTCTTCGCGCAACACATCGCGGACACAGTGTTTTACCGACACACGGTCTCTTCGCGCAACACATCGCGAACACAACATTTTACCGACACACGGTCTCTTCGCGCAACACATCGCGGACACAACGTTTTACCGACACACGGTCTCTTCGCGCAACACATCGCGGACACAGTATTTTACTGACACACGGTCTCTTCGCGCAACACATCGCGGACACAGCGTTTTACCGACACACGGTCTCTTTGCGCAACACATCGGGACACAGCGTTTTACCGACACACAGTCGCTTCGTGCAACACATCGCGTCTTTCTCGGGTAACCACGGTAACACAGTCACAAACACAATCACACTCACAGGTAACCACAGTACTACGACCACAATTACGATCACTCACACACATGGCACACTTTCCCAAAACATAGAAACACACGCTTCACCGAATATCACGTATCATCCTTCTCAACTTACCAACCATAGCAACACATGCTTCACAGAATACCACAGTCACGTCGGTCTATCACTCACCCGACCATATCACAACCAATGGTTCACATCGTAACAATCACGGCACACTTGCCCACGCATAACAACAACAAGATCCACCGAATATACCAGGCTTTGACCCTTAATGACACTCACAAACGTTCCACACTTACCATCACTTACCGTCACCACACTCAACGTGGTAAACCCCACCGGCTTAACCGGTATTCGTTCCCCAATATCCCCAATCCAACATATCATGAAATCATACTCAAATCACTATCATGTATTCTCAAACCAACTCTACTCGTTTTCATGTTTATCTTTTATTAACCGTTCAAATAGTACAACATAGCAATCCACAAACAGCAATCAATCCTACATGCACGACATGGCCTGATTCTACCAGCACGGCAAGTTCCCAAGACAGAATCGTAAATGTTCATAGTTGATACGTCTATACTAGTGGTTCACATCCTATATGCATACTAGTTGTTTATCCGTTTATTAGGTTTCCCTATATGCATTCTAGTAAAATCGTAATAAGCGAGTTTCGAGGTAATCCCTACCTCTTGAAGAACCGACAGCTGCGTCTCCTAGCTGCTGACGTCATGGCCAACACCGGTCTTCTCCGTGCTCGGGGTAACGGTCTGGTTTAACACAAAAGGGACGTATCAGTCCCGGTCCAACCCGTAACGGTTCTCCAATTTAATAATTAAGTCCAAAGTTCGATGTCCAAAAGTCTGTTTAATTGTCCGATAAATCCAGGTGTTTATCTGATTTTAAAACCCAATAAGTGATTAATTTAAATTAATTAAATTAATTATAAAAGCTGGTCTGACCAGGCCCGACCCGAGTCCGACCTGGATCCAGGCCCAAACCCGAGTCCAGACCCGGTCCGAGCCCGACCCAGAGTCCAGACCCGACCCGGACCCGAACTCCAGACCAGACCCGAACTGCGAACCGGACTTGGACCTGGCCAGGGCCCAAGGCACGTACTGACCCACTTCGGCGGTGGAGGTGTCAAGACGCTCGGGAGGGCGAGGGGAGGTTGAAGGAGTGAGATCCAGACCTCACCTGTCCAAATCTGGTGCGGTGAGAAGCTCGCCGGCGAGCCTGGCTCAGATCTGGAGTTGAGAACTCCGGCCGAGCTTCTACGCTCAAACACGGTCCATTTGAGCTCGAGCGTTCAGAAATTCCGGGCTAGGGATGACGGGGGAGTAGAAGAAGGATGGGAAAAGGGCTCACCGTCTTCGATTGGGTCTGTCAACGGCGCGGTGCAGCTTGGTGGTACGGTGGCGAGGCGTTGAAACAAGTCGAGGAGGACGGAGAAGAGAAGGGAAGGGATTTTTAGGTACGGGTGTGCTGAAGGTGGATCGTGGGTGACGGAGGAGAGTCGGGCGAGGGTGGTGGTGCTCCGGCGAGAGCTTTGGCTCGAGCAGGCGAGGTCGCGACGAGAGGGACGAGAGGAAGGAGGAGTTGTCCTCGTGATGCGTGCGTGAATAGTGAAGCTGAAGCGGCGCGTTCTTCGTTTTGATCGCGTAGGGTTCGCTACTGCTGAAGGCGTGGGCTGGGCTTGAGAAATGGTACGGTTTGGGTTGCTCGGCCCAAGGCGTGAGTTCGTGAGGCCCAAGCCCAGGTCTGGCCTGGTCCAGACCAACCTCTTCTTTTTTTTCTTTTAAAATCACTTATTGCAAAATCTTACCTCGTCGTTTTCAAATTGCAAAAGATAACCCTTTTTAAAATAAGTGGGCTTTATAGAGAGACTAGAGTCGTGACCAGTAGGTAACAGACGCTAACCCTATAAAAAAAACCCGACGAACCAAGGGTACTTAGCTAGAAGATCATAACCATTAGACGTGCTACCATGAGGTTGCCCAAGAGTCCTATTATATGACTCGACTTGGAGCTGCCGCATAAGGCGATAAATGGGTAGCAGGGGAGAGCACCAGACAACGGGGAGGGGGAGGGGAGGCTATCGGGTTTACACCGATGATGGCATGGTGGGTCGTGCATCCCCATGCATAACCAGATGCGAGTTGACCCAATCATATTCCCAAGCGAGGCTGTGCAACAATCCTCGCTTAATTCATGGTCGGGCAGTCTACATCCCTAGGTGTTGGCCCATCCAGACATCTGGAATACACGTGGGGGGATCTTGGTTAGGTAGGAGGTCCTGTATTGCCAGGCCCTCACTTGGTCCTTTCCCTTCATTAGGGGAAATTATGATACTAAGCAGGGGCACACGTGCTTCTAGCACCAAGGATGTGCTTTCAGAATATGTAAGAGGTCTCTTATTGTTGGGCCGCCACTTCTTTTCTAGGCTTCGGGGGCACCTACATGGATGGGGACTAGGGGTACATTTGAGTTTTTGAGATTGCCTCAATGAATTACTTTTGGATTGCTTCAGTTGGGTTTCCTTGTGCACTCTTAGTCGTGTGCAGTCCATGATTCTGACAGGTTTGTTTCCCCCGCGTCTCAATCTGTGGGCGAGTCTTGAAAACAGACATTTGAAGAAGCCCCCTCGAGGAGTTCATCGCTAGCAGGCAGATCCATAGGAAGAGGGGGAGTGTAATGGTCGCGGTGGCTCGTGGGGTTCCATTGGGATCAGATAATTCGGTTATTTGCAAGGGATGGTCGACAATCATGGTTCTGAAGGAGGCTAGTGGGAGTCGACCCGTTCCGTTCAGCCATGTCCCAATGGACCGCGACAAGCGTGGTCGATAGAGTGGAAACCTATGGAGAGGCGGTGGTAGCGAAGTAGAGGTGGGGAAGGATGGAGCCCCGTCACAGGCCGTTGGTATCTTGGGTGTGGTCAGCGAGCCATCCCGTATCCCCTTCGATGAACTAGGCGGATGCATGGTGATAGTCCCATGGCGTCCCCCGCATGATGCAGTGGGTTCAGTCATTATATAGAGTTGGTGAGGGGAAGTGGTTGATCGGTCATGATAGTTTTATAAAAAATTTACGGCTTTTTATCATTAATTCACTAATAATTTAAATAATTATTTTTTTATAAGCTTGAATTTTTTTATTAATGAAAGACCAATTCCAAGAAGGAAAAAGAAGCTGAAAACAACGATAACAAATGAACTCATAAAATGAGCTAAGGGCCTAAAGCCCGAAAATTAAACACAAAGACAAACAGAACGCACAAAAATGATATGACAACCACCTCAGGTGTCTCACCGAGACCAACGAACAATGTCTCATGGTGAACAAGTGGATCCTCTAGTCTTATAAAGACTAAGTAATATGTGCCCCTCCACTCCGAAGAGTATATCAACCCTTAACCTTCCCCTAGATGAGCACTCGCCAGACCGCAGTAACAACAGGCAAAACCTGAGAGGAGTAAACCACCCAAAGCTCCTGCACACCAAAACTCCACACCATCAAAACCGACCCCGACCCCTCCTAGGCCGAATACACCAACCAAGCTTCCTGCACCAATCCGCAAAAGAGAAACCAGACCTCATAGAATTAGACTGCCACATAATAACAAATGAATGGTTCACTATCTTCCCCATTACCACATCCCCAATCTCCATAACCTGATTAAAAACAGCAGTATTGTTGAGCAACCAAAGATGTCACACTGTCACATAGCATACCCGAATCCAGACCTTCTAAAAATGATGAGACCCCACACCTCTGCACACCAAAAGCACCTCTACAATAGTCTTGGGCATAACTCATACTAAACTCCACCACTCAAAAACCTTACCCCAAATCCACCAAGATACAGAACAATGTAACAATAAATGATCAATGGTCTCCATAACAGACTTACAAAGAGGGAAAACATCTAGTTAATCGTCAAGAACATACCCCTACTTTTCAAAAAAATCATCGTAGGCAGAGCATTCTGTAATGCCAACCATAAAGTAGGTTATGTTTTGGAGGGATCCTTGCTACCCATAACACCGAAATCCAAGGATCGACCACCACTAAATCCTCCTTCATAAAAGTAGAGTAAGTAGTAGAGACAGAAAAATCAGAAGAAGATTTCCTTCATAAAAGGACATCCTCTAAATCAGGGGAAATAACACAATCTTCTATACAAGCAATTAAAGCACATACCTTATCTCGTTCTCTGTTGTCCCAGCTACTTCTAAAAGCAATCGACCACCCCTGATCAATCTAAAAATCAACCACAGCTCCAACCCCAATAACAACCCTAGAGAATGCCAACGGGAACCAAACCCTCAAAGGAGTGTCGCCGATCCACACATACTCCCCAAAAGAGATAGAATCACCTCGTCCCAAGTTCCGGAAAGGCTCTGATTGCCAAACATCCTGCAAAATACAAGATTTCTAGCAAGATCCAGAATATGGTTAAACAAATAACAATTACCAGAATTATCCAAACGAGATAAATACCAATCATCGATATCCTAACCCATCCTTAAACAAATGAGGATTTTCCATAAGGATCGTTTATTAATAACAAATCGCCACCACCACTTCGCTAACAAAGCAACATTCATTTCGCCTTTCCCGCGAAGGCCGAGACCCCCCAAATGCTTAGGCCTGCAAACAACATACCATTTAACCTTATTCAAAACTCAACCATCGCCCCCATTCCTCTAAAGAAACCTCCTCTATATAGCCTTAAGGGCTTTAATAACCTCTTTTGGTGCCTTAACCAGGGACATGAAAAATAAAGGCAAACCAAAAAGGGTAGAGTGAATCAAAACAACTCTACCAGTCACAGAAAAATATTTTGCATGCCATAAAGCTAAAGTTGAATGATACTTACTAATCACCGGTTCCCAAGTAAGCAATCTCTTAGGCGAAGCACCCAAAAGAAAGCTTAAATACTTCATAGGCAATGAACCTGATGTAAGTTTTAATCGAATCAAAATCATGCAATTGAATCCCTAATATTGCATAAACCTTAAAAGCCTAGATCTTAGAACAATATGATTTCCACAATCAATAATAGATCAAGAGAAACATACCTTGATCCATTAGAACAGCGAAAATAGTATTTGATTGATGGATTTGGTTTCTCCCTCTTGACCCTCTTTAGGCGGCTTGATTAGGTTTCAGAGATAGAACAGAAAACTATCGTAAATGGGTAGGGAGAGGACCAAATCCCTAGGGTTTCATACCTATATACCCACCATCAGGGTTATAATGGGAATTACCTTATTTTGATTAACCAATAATTACTATCTTAATTATACCAACCACTTGGGCCACATAATGGGCTTATACATGAAAGTATCCAACATTCTCCCACTTGACCCAAGGGTCATTGTATAATCTGGTTTAACATAATTTGTGCATTGTATAAGGTAGACTAATCATAATATTGGTTACGACATAAAAGTCATTGTCAAATATGAAAACTAATAAGGATCATAGCGGTTGTACATCAATTTATGACGTAGTCCTTTCTATGTATCACAATATTAGCATCACACTCAACAAGACACATAATAAGCTTTTCAGTAATGGTCCCATAATGTCTTATTAAAGACGAAATCTTGTTTGTTCACATAATGCATATGCCAAGCATAGAACAAGATTCATAAATTATATTAGAAACCAAATAAAAGAGCTCAAGGTGTCAGCCACATAAAACTTAAAATAACATTAATGATGACATCCAATTATCCTCATGCTTTCAACATAATCTTTAAATGTTTTATGAGCAATCATTTCTTAATGGATCTGCAATCATAAGAATTGTGCTAATGTGTTTGATTGATACTCTTTGTTTCTAAACCTCTTCTTTAACGACAAAGTATATCAATTAAATATAATTAGCACCTTTATGATACATTGTGTTTCATAAAGAAGACTACTACAAAATATCACATTAATTTTCAGCAACTTGACGATAAAGTTGACAATTTCAAGTCCTGAAATTAAATTTTGTAGTCATAAGCCTCAAAGCATGTTACGAACTTAACCTCCATAGTGAAAATAGAAATAACATTCTACTTCATACTTTTTCATGAAATTTGAATAAGCATATCCATCACCCTAAGGTGATAAGATCTCTTAAAAGTGAACATAAAATTTTTCATTCTTGTAGATACATCAATACTTCCTTTGCAGCTTCACATAAAGAATTTCATAAAATTGTTTTCCAGTTCATTCTTTGGTCATTATTAGAGACCAATATTAGAACTTAAATTGGAACAACAATTATAAAGCATTTATTCATCTTGAATCTCTCTAGAATTTTATAATGTATGCTTTATGAGACAATCCCCACCATCCTTGCGATTTATTGATCAATATATCACAAAGGATGTCTCAGTCATACATTTCGTTCCCCAAAAATTTAGAGATAAATTTCTTGGTTCGACCATTATAAACCTAGATCATTAATAACAAGCAAGATATCGTCAACATATAAACCATAAATTGTAAACTTGTTCCCGCTGATCTCTAGATACATACATCGATCAACGATGTTTTCTTTAAGTCCAAAGAATATGTTATCATTAAACTTTAGATAACATCGTTGGGAAACTATTTAACTTTGTATATTGACTTCTTAAGTTTACACACTGTGTGTTCTTTTCTATCAACCACAAAACCTTCAGGTTGACCCATATTTTTTTTTTCATCTAAGTTCTCATTCTAGAAAAATAGTTTTCACTTCCATTTGGTGAAACTCTAAATCGTAATGAGCTACAATTTAATTTTTATGGATTATGAAAACAGAACGGTACCACTCTATGATTTCAAAGTTATAATTGGAATCCTATAGATAGACCACTTAATCATTAGATTTAACAAGTTTCGTAATGTAGTTTCTAGTGATTTATCTATCATAGACTCATTCATTTCAACTCCATAATGTGGTGCTTAGACATGAATTTGTTGTTCTTGTATATCATTATCATGGTCAACATGTACATGAACAACAACTTGAGAAGAAGATGGAGACAAACAGACATGCACTCTAACTTCTTGAATCTTTATTCCAAGCTCACACTAACCATATGCATTAAGGTACAATTATGACTTTTGCAACATCATTATGTTGGTGTAATCCATATACCACAACCTTTAAGAACTTAGAAAATGGAATGGACACTATCCACTTTCATAATAAATTTTGTAATCACCATCTCTTTCATTACAAACAATTCTCACCCTTTTGTCTAATTGTATCTCAACATCATTCAAAAACACCTCAAGAATATCTAACGTTTGAGATTTGTCATGTGATAACTAGACACATCTGTAACGCAAAACATCATCAATAAAGTTGGTAAATACTTTTATCCATCAAAATGATAGAACATTAACCCCATAAATGTCGGTGTGTACAACTTCAAGGAGCTATAAGCTTCTTGTGACTATTTCCGTAAGTATGTGTCTTATGTGCTTTCCTTAAATGCACTCAACACAATTTTTATGATCAAATAAATCCAAATAAATGAAGAGGTCATTCTTTACTAACCTTTCAATCATTTCCTTAGATATATGACCCAAAACGTTATGTCACAAGTAAGAAAAGTATTTATTAAGTAAACCACATTTAGTACCAATGTAATAACCACTCCCGGTCAACACCAGTCAAATCTGCGAAAAACAGGAAAATTTAAAAAATTTAGACCGACACTTAAATGAACCTAAATTTGACCCCGAGGGTCATACCGGACTTAAGTTGACCCCGATATCGACCAAAGTGAGTTCCGGGGGACTCAGGGCAACTTTCTGACCAATTTGGGAAATGTTGCTTTTCGCTGGAAAAGTCAACCGAGCGACGTTTTGGTCCATTCGAGGTCCGTTTTGGATCCAAAAAGCTTATCCGTCGTCGCAGCGGTCTTAGTTGAGCCGTTTCCTTGTAGCACGTGAAGTTTCGTAATTTCTTGGAAAAAGTGCCCGTTCGGGGCCCGAGACGTCCGAATTTCGTGAATCTGATTGGAAAATATCTAGGAGATATTTTCCAAAAAGGGGTGGGACCCACTTGCCACATGTCACCAATGTGGTGGTGTTAGGTTTATTGGACAAAACAAAAGATGGAAAGGTGATGTTAGTTTGGTAATTATAGTAAAAGGGTGTGATTTTGAAACAAAACAAAGGAGATGACTTGTTAGTCTCGGCCATTTAACAGAAAAGGGGAGTTGTGTAGAGAGAGAAAGTGGAGAGAAGAAGGAGAAGGAGGAAAAGGAAAAAGAAAGGAGAAAGGTTAGGGTTTTTCTATTTCCTCGATCATCAAACCATTGGATTGTCTCAAAGATAGAAGAATCGAGTTCACACCGTCATTCTCTACGGTGAGCATCTAACCGATTTTCGTTTTGTTAAGTTTGAAAGTTAGGGTTTGGGTTAAAATTAGTAGTTTATGGTTGTGTTGAGGTGTGGGGTTCGTTGGAGGTGTTTTGGAGCGAAAGGATGACCGTTTTCCGGTGACCGGAGGCTCGGGGGGAGCTCCGGCCACCGTGTATGGTGGCTGGCCGGCCATGGGGTGGCTGGCCGGAGCTAGGACTGGCCACCACCATGGTGGACCGGCCCCAAAATGGCCTTAGCCATCCACGGCCAAGGGTGGACGGGTGGGGCCCACATGCTCGGGTATTCGGGTTTCGTGTTCGGGTGGTTTAGGACGTTCCCCAAGTCGTTAATCCACACTCGGATCGAAATTTGGAATTAAATTGTGAAAGTTGTAATTGACGGGTTTAGAAACTTTAAACGCGAATTAAATTACTCGGAAGTCGGAATTTGATTCCGTCGAGTGCTTAGGAACCCTTGAATTATTCTAAGACCGTAGAAACGAAAACGGGAATTTTCGGGAGCCCCGGAAGGACGTTTTCCAATCCCGGGCAGATTCGCCGGGTCGGGCGAAACGGGCCTTTCCGGGTCCATTATCGACAATGTCGAGTAATTGGGAAGTTTGGGTGTGATCGACATTGTCGGGGTTACTTTTGGGTGTCAAGTTTATTAAAATTCAGTTTATGCCTGCAAGCGTAAAAGTGTTTAAAATTGTGTTCTTATTAGATCGTGCCACCGACAGAGGAAAGGGAAAGCTAGGCGAGTGACCGAGATCACGCCATAGCTTGTTTGTGAGCTTTTGGAGAAAGCATACGAGGTAGGGAAAAGTAGCCGGATCTCGTCCCTGACTAGGGAAAGTTAACAGTAGAAATGCATGTGACACTTAGGTGTCGTGGGTTAAGTAAGTTTATCGAATAATAGAAAGGCAGGCGACACCGGTTGGTGTCGTATGATACGGGAATGTATCGAACAATAGAAATGCATGTGACACTTAGCAGTGTCGTAGGAGCAGTGAATTTATCGATATTAGAATTACTGGAGGCATCTGATTATGCCCGGAGGTTGATTATTTAGTTTGTGTCTTGGGTGGCCATGAGAGCCCGTATTTTACTGTTGGTGTGTCTTGGGTGGCCATGAGTGCTCGTGGGGTTGTTGAGCCTGTGTCTTTACTGTTGGTGTCTTGAGTGGCCATGAGTGCCCGTGAGGTTGTTGAGAGCCCGTGTTTTACTGTTGGTGTGTCTTGGGTGGCCATGAGTGCCCGTGGGGTTGTTGAACCCGTGTCTTTACTGTTGGTGTCTTGTGTGGCCATGAGTGCCCGTGGGGTTGTTGAGCCCGTGTTTTACTGTAGGTGTCTTGGGTGGCCATGAGTGCCCGTGGGGTTGTTGAACCCGTGTTTTACTGTTGGTGTCTTGGGTGGCCATGAGTGCTTGTGGAGTGTTGAACCTGTGTTGTTGCTGGTTGTTGAACTTTGTTTGTGATTATGATTGCGTGGAGGTTGGCTGGCTTGCCTGACAGGGATCGGCAAAGTCGAGCATTCTTTGGCTAGCATGGCCTGACAGGGATCGGCAGGTTGAGCATTCTTCGACGATGGAGGGTTGCTCCCCTTCCGACTAGCTATCGGAAAAGTAGCTCGATATATATCGCTAATAGGTCGACCGCCTGGACTGACAGGGATCGGTAAAGTTGCGTGGGGCAGGCTCGAGCCCATCCGGTTAGCAACCGGCACTGAGCAGCTGGCTGGAGTGCGAGCCTTTGTGATCTTGTTTGGTGTGCGATCCTTTGTGATCTTGGATGTTGCGTGGTTATCTTTTGAGTCTTTGGTGGAAGTCGTAACCGCTGTGTTGGGTCTACATTACGTGTCCGAATGTTGAGTCGGTTGAGGAAAGTAATAGTGGTCGTGTGTCAGTCGGGTTACTTGAGTTTGGGGATAGTAGTCCCCGGCGTTTGGGTTGTTGTTGGTGTTACCGGCATTGTCTGCTAGTATGTCGTAGTCAGTCTGTTATCCGTGGTGGTGAGCGAATGCTCACCCCTAGCTGCTTTTCCTACAGGTACTGGTCGTGGGACGGACTAGGTGAGCTCTCGAAGCTTGAAGAGCTAGGAGCGGGAGTCCGGGTTACCTTTTTGAGTCTAGCGACGTACGCCATGTATTTTGTCCGCTTGTTGGGACGTACTTTTGAGTTGTAAATTATTATTTTGATGAACAAAGTGGTGGTTTTAAAGTGATTTATTCAAAAGGTTTAAAAATGTTTTATTGTCTTAAACGTTCGCGTTCCAGGTTCGGTTCTACTGAATTTGGGGCGTGACAACCAATATTAGAGCATCTACAATGGTTAGACACTGTGCAGTGTCTAGGAGCAGTGTCTAACCATTGTTTTTGGCTTCCTAACACTGCTTCCAGACACTACTCCTCCAATGGAACAGTGTCTAAAGCCATGGTAGGAAGCATTTTTGGAACAAAATGGCTGGTAGACACTACTTGGCGTCGTTGCTAGATTCAACAACGACCAGTAGACACGACACCGCAGAGACGACGGGTAGACACAACCAGCCGTGTCTACGCGTCGTGTCAGGGCCGTGCTTACACCAGATACGACGGGTAGACACGACCCGTTGGATCTGCTCTTAGGATGCAAGGTTTAGAGAGTCTCGACAAAAGGACATCAATATATAGTTTGTACAAATCATCATAAAATCCTAAAACCAATAAACAGATTTTGCTTGAACAAACTAAAAAGGGATTAATATATAAATTATACAAATCATCATAAAATTCCATAACCCGTAAAGAGATTTTATTTGAACGGACTAAAACACCCTTCCTATTAATATATATATATATATATATACCAAACTTTATCAAGTTTAGAAACTCAAATGCGAGACATTAAAAATAACATAAAAGTCATAAATAAAAATCCTTGCATAGTTATTGGAACATAAGTTATGGCACACCAATCAATCCACAAATCATTATAAGAAACTTTAGTTAAATTTGATTCGAAACATAATGAAGCAATAAACTTATCCCATCTTTCGAATCATGTCTTACGTTTAGCGCGGAATTTCTGGTAGTGTTCGATCCTTTCATATAAGCAATACATATCGTTGTTTGGTCTCTTTTTGTGGATTTGAGCAGATGATTGTTCTAGTTTTTATGGTCCTTGATTGCCTTTTTCACTTTCTTCCATTCTTTATTTATAGCTCCATTATGACCAATGAGATTAGCTAAATGACTTTCCACTTACTTCCTCTTTAGTGGACATAATTTATAATTCATGCATATTCCATTAACTTTAGAGTATCAAAGTGTACGTAAAATGTACTATACTCAAAAGTAGGGAATTAAGGATAAACGTTACTCGAAAAATTTCATTTACTTCCATTCTCATGGTCTTCATTAATCTTGCTGCAATATTGTATTTCAACAATATGCTCATGAATGGTACAAGAACCATCAAACTTCATGGTGGTTAATGTACCCATTAAGGCCCCATTAAACGATTTATCAGTCAACTTACTAAGAGCTATTGTCCACAAAATTCATAAATTTCTTAATATCTTAACTTACATTAAGCGTGGACATAATGTTGTTTGCTACATTCATTCACACAAACATTAGACTCAATTTGTTAAATCTTTCCTAAGCTTCATGGAAAGATCTCCGCTCAATATTGCTAGTATTCGTAACAACAACATATTTCTCACTTAAAAGTGTTGAATCAAGATTCAGATTACTAAGATGAAACCGAACTTATTCACACCATTTAAAGAAATTAAACTTAATAACAAATGTACCGTATGAACGAAAAAAACAAAAATAAATGCTTCAAAATCGATACTACATGCTCACACATTATTGCCTTGAGTAATAAACTTAATCTATAATACAGATTCATAAACATCGTATGAAACAATCATGTATCATATTGGAGTTCACCTTTGGGTGTAACAACAATATATACTAAACATAAACATAGTTGATGCAAAAAAATAATTTCACGTAATTGGCAACTAACATACTACGATTAAGCATGTTTGTAATATTTGGATACACTAAACATACCTAACCGAACACACTAACTTTCCACATGAACGTTCATAAATTATAAAACGAATAATCAACCTCTGGGTGATCCATAATTAATTTATAATTATGAACTTCAACACACTCAAGATAAAATTTAAAATAACGAAATGTTATTCAATTCATAGTATCACATAAACATGAGAAGTTGAATTTATTTTAATTTGATGTTTATGAGTCTTCCAAATTTGGTCACTTTGGCGACCAACAAATTAATACATAATGTAAACATCAAATCAAAGCTATCATACTCATTCGTCAAATAATTTCATTATATTTGACATTGTCCACAACTCCTTATAATTTGGCCACTTTGGTGACTAACAAATTAATTCATAACATAGACAATAACACGAGTCATTAAATTTATTTTAAATTGATGTCTATGGATCTTTATAATTTGGCCAAATTGGCATACTCGTAGTCAAACAATTACTTTCAATTTGACATTGTCTATAGATCTTTTTAATTCGGCCACTTTGGTGACTAACAAATTATTTCATAATATAGACACGTAAACGAGTAATAAATTATATTTAATTTGATATCCGTATAACTTTATAATTTGGTCACTTTGGCGACAAACAAATTAATCATAATTAGATATCAAATACATCAAATGCATCATGAACAATAGACCTTGATTTTGGAAACTTTAGGGTCAAATTATTATTTGGAAAACGTTAGAGAAAATCATAATTTCCAAAACCTTTACTAGTAAAACAATAATTTCCAAAACTTAAGAGATTCTTATGTAATTTCAAAAAATCACCTTTTCCACTTTTTGCTCGACGTTACTCTCTTCTTACAACTTTTATTGTAAGATTGTGGCTCGTTCTTCCGTCCAACCTGCTGTCAAGGTTGCAAAGTCGAAGCCGGTAACAGTCAAACCGAATGTTGAAGTTCCGGCCAAACCAAAAGCAAAGAAGAGGAGACAAAGGGCTGTACAGGCGTCTGTTGCAGGGATTGGTGAAGGTGGTTCTGTTCCAGTTGTGACGACGGTTGAGCCTCGGCAAAAGGACTCCGTTCCGGTAAAGAAGTCGGTGACGAAAGCGTCGACTCAGGGAACAAAGGTATACATTTGTAATCTCCCGGCTGGTACAACCTTGGAGTGGGTACGGAATTCGATGGAGACTTACGGCGAGGTAGTTTCCGCCATTGTCCGTAAGCGGCGAAACAAAAGAGGCTTTCTCTTTGGGTTCGTCACATTTAGATCGACGGAGGCTGCTTTGAAGGTGATTGATACTTTCAACGATTTCACTTTCAGTGGTCATAAATTGACTGTTGCTCTTGCCCGGTCTGGTCATTCTGGATCGAAAAAAAGAAAAGAGGAAGAGAAGAACGTTGGTTCAGTTGGTTCAGTTCCTCTGCAAACCATTTTTGATAAGCTTAATCGCCAGATTAATTCAAACCGGTCAGAGGTCGATGTTGCTGACCTGCAGCCGACCCCGGTCGCCGGAAATTCGCGGAACAGTGAACCTTTTCCAGCAATGTTGACTCCGGCGTCGACGATTCCAGCGACAGTGAATTAGGAAAATCAAAGATTTGATGCGATTTTGGGTTCAATTTCAAATCACCTTGATTTGATTCCCGTGATTTACTCTTCCCCATGCGAAACTGGAGCTGCAATTTTGACTGAAAGTCGCGAAATTTGTCGCGCGATCTGTGTGCTTCCTCGCGATACTGGCGGGTTTAATGGCTTGCTTCCACGCGATACTGGCGCTGCGATTTCCTCTTCTCCTCGCGTTATTAACGCTGCGAATTTGGTCAAAGCCTGTGAAGATCGCGTACCTGATTCCCACGCAGCTTCTCGCGTGAATGCTATAGTCGAGCCTGAGAATAGAGAAGCAGATTTGGGTTTCAATTGTTTGCATGCTGGGCTGGTAAATCAAGCCCAAAGCCCAACTGCAGACCCTTTGGATGTTGGGCCACCTGTTACTAGGCCAGTGCCAACCCTTGAGCAATCTGGGCTCCTGGTCCGTCCTCTTGCATCATGTTCTGACTTGGTGAAGAATTTTCCCCCAAACTCGGACTCTCAGGTTTCATCGTCTTCCCCCCTTAACCCGTCGACAAGTTTTGATCGAGACTTCCCAGTTTGGTCGCCAGGAACTATTCAAAAGGTTAAAGGGAAAAGAAAAAGAAACCTCACCAGCCTTTTCGAGTTTCGACCCGTTCACTCTGTATGAGTGAAGCTCAGAAGCTTGAGGCTTAGCGCATAAACGAAGCTTGGAGACATTTTAAAGCTACAGGGACTATGCTTCAGATCGAATAGTTTTTCCTTGTATGGCTTTATTTTTCCCTTCTACGTTTTTGTTCCTTTTCGTTTTTTAGGCAGATTCTCTTACCGTGTGTGGTAGAGTCTCTTTTGAAGGTTAATTTGGGATAGCTTTGTGCGGTCCCCTCTTTTTTCCCCGGCTTGGGGCAAAAAGATCTTCGGTTTTGTATTCAAAGCCCTAATAAAATCATCATCTATCAAACAAAATAATCATCCATTCATGATACAACCATCATGTATACCATCCACTTTACAAACATACATACAACAACATTCAACCACATCTACACAATACAATCATTAAATATAATATGAACACAACATATACACAATACAATCATTAAACATAATATGAGCACAACATATATCACGATGCAAAGCATCTATATTTTTTTTTGATCAGAGCATCTATATATGGTACACACAGCGCACACAAAGAAAAATGACGCCGGCATAAAAGGGATGCATAACAGTGGGTATAAAATTTAATCGGAAAATCACAAAGTTCATAAACCAAGCTCTGATATCACATGTAAGTTTTAATCGAATCAAAATCATGCAATTGAATCCCTAATTTTGTATAAACCTTAAAAGGCTAAATCTTAGAACAATATGATTTTCACAATCAATAATAGATCGAGAAAAACATACCTTTATCCATTAGAGCAGCGGAAATAATACTTGATTGATGAATTTGGATTCTCTGTTGACCCTCTTTAGGCGGCTTGATTAGGTTTCAGAGATGGAATTAGAAAACTATCGTAAATGGGTAGAGAGATGACCAAATCTCTAGGGTTTCATACTTATATACCCACCATGAGAGCTATAATGGGAATCACCTTATTTTAATTAACCAATAATTACTATCTTAATTATACCAACCACTTGCGCCACATAGTAGGCTCAGACATGAAAGTATCCAACACCTGAATCACAACCCAATACATCACTCACCTTCTCAACTGAAAGAGTGGCCGCATTCATCAAAATAGCCTTAGACTTAGCAAAATTCACCTTAGTCCCGAGACCAACTGAAACCCTTCCAAGTCAGATTCTAATAAAACCAAATCAGCAAGAGACCCCAAAAAAATAATATCGTATCATTAGCAAATTGTAAAAGGGAAATGCTGAAACCCGAATTACCTATATCTACGACTCTGAAATAACCGGCCTCTTTACCTACCTCAAGATACTTGTGCAAACCCTCCGCTGCAATAAGGAACAAGAAAGGAGATGAAGGGCGCCCTTGGCGAATCCCATTCACCATCTCAAAATCCCTATTACGAACTCCATTAACCAAGACAAGGGCGGTACAAAAGATGGAGGGCACGAATGGTAGCGTTTCTTTTTCGGGCGTACGATCTGGTGAAGCCTGATAACAAGACCAATGGAATGAGAGGTAGGTGCTTATGTGATGGTTTGATGTGAAGGATCAATCAAAAAATTAGAGAATATCATATAGACAATACTGCAAAAGCTTACTAACAAAAGCTATGGAGAAGTGCGAACAATGACAAACAATACAGAAGGGAGAGGAACAAGATCTACAGTTTAGTTTAGGTGGTGGTTTTTCAAACTTATTATTATTTCTTTTTAATTTGTGTTTCAATGCTTGTGTTATTAGATGTGTATTATTATTGTGTAAAATTTATTAATTTAGTGATGAATCTTTCCTTTTCCGAAAAAGAGTCATAGCTAGTGTCGATTACGTTGCCGTTCTTTCACCAATCATTACTCTTGCAGTTCCCATTATGGTCGAACCTTCCCTCGTCTGACACGTGGCGCCCCTCTTTAATTCTATCTTTAACGATGATCAGTGAGTGAGTGAGTAAGATTATAATAATGACGTCAGCCGAGTGATAAAAAATTAATAGAGAATATCGGGCCGATGTTCCCGGCGAGCCACCAGCGTATTCGGTTATAGTGTGAAACGACAACACACGATAAACTTCTACTTCTCCGTAAAAATATCAAAATCAAATATTCCTTTCGGGTGGGAGTGATCGTTGATCGCGCAACGACCTCAGATCCTGAATGCAACACACATCCTCTCTCTCCTCGATACGCCGTCGTTTGCTCCACCTCCGCCATGCCCACTGCTCCACCGTCGTTTCGGGCACGCTCCGACAACGACTCCTCCGCCGCCACCCCGCCCAAGTCCTGTTCTACTAGCCGCCACGCCCACAGCTTCCGAGTCCTCAGCAACCGCATTCACCACGAAACCGCCCTGGCCAAGAGCCACAGGGAGAAGAAGGGCTCCGCCGCGGGGCTGCCGCCGTCGTCTTCCTCCGTTCGCGGCAGCGAGGCGCTACCGAGATTGCCCACGACGTCTTCGCTCGCCTCCGCGTCCAGGGTCCCGTCGTTTAGCGAGACTTGCGAGGTTAAGATCAACGACATCGTCGGCAATGGGATCTCCGGCGTCCTCCACAAGTGGGTCAATTACGGCAAGGGTTGGCGTTCACGGTGGTTCGTTCTTCAGGATGGAGTTCTCTCCTATTACAAGATCAATGGCTCTAAGAAGATTGCTCTCGATCCCGACGCCGAGAAAAGATCCAAGGTCATCGGAGGGGAATCGTTTCGCCGGCTATCCCGCCGCCCTGACCGCTCCCAATCTCGAGCTTCATCCGATTCCGAGCCAATAGGTGAAATCCATCTAAAGGTAATTCTCACTCGAATTGAATGTTTAAATTCTTGTCATACACATAATTCCAATTTCATCATTTCTTCTGAAAATAATTGAAAGTTAATTTCAATATAATTGGATGTTAAGATTCAAATTGCATACATCATTCCAATATCTCCTTTTCTAGATCAATTTTAGATGTTTCCAAATGGTGTTTGTCAATTGAATTTGAGTGAACTTTGCATTCAGATTCAAATTAGACAAATCACTTCTTCTTTCATGATTTCTGGATCAATTACTGGTGCATAGTAGAGATAATTGTCAGTCAAACTATACAAACATTTCAATTAAATGATTTTTAGATCAACTGTAGGTGTCTTCTGTGAGGGAGAGCCAATCAGATGACAAGAGATTTTCGATATTCACTGGAACTAAAAAGGTGTACTTGAGGGCCGAGAGTAGCGAAGACAGGGAGGCTTGGATGGAGGCACTGTTGGCAGTCAAGGACATGTTCCCACGGGTCTCCAATTCCGAGCTTCTGGCCCCTGCATCGACCGTCTCTTTCTCCACCGAGAAGCTGAGGCAGCGTCTTTTACAGGACGGTGTTAACGAGGCTGCCATTCAAGATGTGGAGCAGATTGTGAGAAATGATTTCGCTGCCATCAATGACCACCTCGTGGCTCTCCAACAGAAGCAGTTTCTTCTCATTGACACACTACGCCAACTAGAGGTAGCCACCATGGCATTTACGGTATTTACCCATTTGCATCTGATCATATATGTTTCTAAAATTTAACTTCTTATAGACATGGTGTCATTGTTTTGGATTGAATCTACAGGACCGTGTGTGCATCTTTTACCTTTAATTTGTCTAAACTCGTTCAATGACCACCTCGTGGCTAATGTTTGTTGATGTGGATTGATTGATTTCATAAACATGAAGTTGTCCTTTTGAGAGACTCTAAAGCTGCCATAATGTGTTATATATGCACACACACATATACCCGATTAACTGGCTCAAATATTCCTAACTGCCGATATTGCCCTTGGTCTTCTTTATTACTACATGTGTGTTC
Source organism: Erodium maritimum (assembly GCA_963921825.1). Taxonomy (NCBI): domain Eukaryota; kingdom Viridiplantae; phylum Streptophyta; class Magnoliopsida; order Geraniales; family Geraniaceae; genus Erodium; species Erodium maritimum. Next base: position 21,648,895 of record OY997589.1, on the reverse strand, counting down.
CCGTGGCATAATATGATAATGCATTTTGTGCACTTCATTATCTGTCCTTGCAGACAAGTTTTCCTCTGTAATACCTTTTCTAGTATTATATCACGGGCAGGCGGAAAATATATCCTCAGGACCATATTCTCTTTGGTTATATTTTATTTTCATGCCTCTTGTAGACAGAAAAGGTTGACTTGGAGAACACACTTATTGATGAGAGCCAAAGGCAAAAGGAGAGTGCACCTTCTTTTTGTTTGAGGCAAGACAATAGTGGTATAATATGTTTTTACTTGTCTTCACATTAAGAACTGTTCAATTAGCCGATAGCCAAATATTTAGTTAGCTGTATCTGAAGTATATCTCTAATGAAAATGTAAGTTTGTTTTTCTGATTTTTATTTTCATATAAAAATTCAGATGGAAGTGCAAGTGATTCTGATGATGATAATGGCCGAAATGATGCTGCTGAGGTTGACACAGAGGATGATGACATTGTATTCTTTGATACTGCAGACTTCCTTCCATCTTCCAAAAGTAGTTCCGTGCCTCAAGCATCATTTGATTCTGAGGAAGAGGACATTTTTGGTTATGAGGATGACGGAGATCCTTCCATTAAATCTGTTGGATCTAATTATCCATGTCTTCAGAGGCGTAAAAAATTGCCGGACCCTGTTGAGAAGGAGAAGGGAGTCAGTCTATGGTCGATGATTAAAGATAACATAGGGAAAGATCTTACAAAAGTTTGCCTTCCAGTCTATTTTAACGAGCCCATCTCTTCTTTGCAGAAAGGTTTTGAAGACCTAGAATACTCATACCTTCTAGACCGAGCTCAAGAATGGGGTAAAATGGTGAGTATATTTTTTAATTAGATGGTCTTCCTTAGCAGTTTACAAGGAATAGGTTACTTAATCTTAAAATCAATTTTATTTTTGTAATATAAATTATACTTCGCTTGCCTCTTTGATAGAACATAGAGTTGTGGTTCTCCTCTCATATGGTCATATATAACCTGCATACTTTATGACAAGGAAAATATTTGAGAGAAGGTCACTAAAATTTATCGGTGTCAAATTATACGCTTTTCATGTTAGAGATGGACTGTGGAGTTACAGAATGGTACCCCAGCACTAATGGTGTCATATGGGTAGAGAGAAATCAAATGATTATGATTAATGTGTGTTGATACGTGTGGAAAAACTGGATTGAGAAATTCTGCCTGTATGTGGGAGTTTCTAGCCTGGGAGAAGTTAAAGAGCGATATTTTTTCTTTTACCACATGCTGGTTTTTCACGTGTGTAAACTCTTTAGTGATTTGCTGTGCTTTCAGTAATTTTACGTGTCTGAAAATTTATTTGAAGTTGCTGCACTTCGGAAGGGAGTATTTTAACCTTCTTTGAAATGATTTGTAGGGCAATAACCTTATGAGGATTCTAAATGTAGCAGCATTTGCGGTGTCGGGATATGCTTGTACTGAAGGAAGAAGTTGTAAGCCATTCAATCCACTACTGGGCGAGACATATGAGGCTGATTATCCTGATAGGGGTCTTCGCTTTTTCTCCGAGAAGGTATTAAAGTGATTCTCAGATGCTTCATAAGGAATTTGAACTCTTAGTTCATTTCGCTGACAATATGAACTGAATGTTTTATAGACTGAAATCCATGTATCGACATTTTGCTTAGTCCATCATGGTCTAATATGATGTTTTTGATGAGGATGATACTTGTTTTCTTTAGACCCACCCATTATATTGTTACATGTTGATACTGAGATCAGATATATTTACTGTTAATATTGTTACAGGTCAGCCATCACCCTATGGTCATTGCATGTCATTGTGATGGCAGTGGGTGGAAATTTTGGGGAGACAGCAATTTAAAGAGTAAATTTGGCGGTCGTTCAATTCAGCTTGATCCAGTTGGTGTTTTAACTTTGGAATTCGATGATGGAGAAGTTTTTCATTGGAGTAAGGTGAGTTGTGCCATCTGAGAACTCTTCCTTGTCTCTTTCATTGCCTGCTGAATATCTGACTTTTCACTGTCAGGTAACCACATCCATTTACAACCTCATTTTAGGAAAACTCTACTGTGATCATTATGGTACGATGACTATAGATGGAAATCGCGAGTACTCATGTAAGCTTAAATTCAAGGAGCAATCAATGATGGACAGAAGCCCACACCAGGTTGTTCTCCCCCCTTGAAGTTATTCCTGGCATTAGTATAGGAAATCCTTTACCATACTTACTCAATATTGGATAGATTATTATGGCTTTGTTTGAGAGCAATGTCGAGTTAGGCACCAAAGGAAGAACTAGACTAAGAGGGATACTTTGCTGGTATTAGATCCCTATACTTATTCACTGTCCAACTTTTGTCCAAATTGCTTCAAAATGTTTTTTTGTATACAGAGTAACGATGAATTAATATTTATGACTAAATTTGTATTTCAGGTACAAGGTACCGTTCAAGATAAGAAAGGAAAGACAGTAGCTACTCTATTCGGGAAATGGGATGAGACCATGTATTTTATGAAAGGCGAATCTGGAAAAAGAAAAGGGTCAGATTCACAATCAAAACCTGGGCTGCTCTGGAAGCGGAGCAAACCGCCAATGCACCAAACAAGATATAATTTGACTCGCTTTGCCACCACCCTAAATGAACTCACACCTGGACTGAAGGTATCGTGGGGAATTATTTTGTAAACCTGCTTCAATCCAGTGCCTTCTTTGGTTATCCTTGTAATTACTAGACTACTACTTACATTGAGTTTTCATAACACAGGAGAAGTTGCCACCTACAGATTCAAGACTGAGGCCAGACCAGAGATGCTTAGAAAACGGAGAGTATGAGAAGGCCAATGCAGAGAAGTTGAGGCTAGAACAGAGACAGCGACAGGTAACACAACATATTCACTTCAAACCAAAGCTCGTATGTTAAACTGGTCAATCACTTGAACTTAGATCTTAGAAATCAAACGGTACTCTCACTCACATGTATTATCTCTCCAACTCTTGTCGGGCCTCTCCCTCAATCCTTGCCGAGCTCTTGGCAATAATATAGCGCTCCTTTCTACGTAAAGGTGGCTCTTAAGACCTTGATACATCCATCTTAATAATTAAGAATCAAGTGTGTAGTGTCCCCTTACATTTACACAAGTAAGGTTAATTACTACCTTTACTCGGTACACAATTTGCTGAGCAAGAAAAAAAAAATTCACTTTAATGGTCAGAAGAACAACTTTTTATGAATTGTGACAAATTTAAACGTAATGTGCAGGCGCGGAAGATGCAAGAGAGTGGTTGGAAGCCAATGTGGTTTGCCAAGGAAAATGGTAGCAGTACATACAGATACATTGGTGGGTATTGGGAGGCCCGTGAGAGGGCAAAATGGGAATCATGTCCAGACATATTCGGTCAGGTTGCTTCCTCTGAACAATCCTCTAATCAATAAATCCAAAAACTTCACCATCTAGCATGTTTCTTCTCTCCTTGTCCCATTCGTTTCTACTTGGTGCTAGCCTTCCCTTTAGTCAAGCAGGCACCATGAAAATGCATACATGAATAAAAATTTCTTTTGATCTCTACCTTTTGTGTCAAATTGTAAAGAATTTGTTGTGATCTAAATATAGAAAATTAGACTGAGATGAGTTGAAGTAATGTTTGGTTTTTGGTTAGTGAGGAATGAGATTTGATTAGAAACAGACAGTAAGTAAATACTAAATAGGCAAAGGGACTGCAACAAAAGGATTTAGCTGACTGTGAAAGTGACTGGAACTGCACTGGACAATACTGGTATGTAAGCTGTAAAACGACAAGTCGTGGCCTGGATGGAGGGTATGAAAACGACAAGCTTGAAGCCTTGAGAAACACCCCCACTGGACAGGACCTCTCAGCTGCAGAAACATTTTGTAGACAATGAAACATCATCTTTCTCAGAAGTTCCACTGTTGTGTCTGCATTTATTTATGTATATACAATAATAAATTGATTAATTTACTCTGTTTCGGGGAGATAAATGTGCTGTGATTAGTTTTTTTTTTTGAGTTTGATTAGTTTGTTTTACTAAAAGTTTATTTCTCTTATATATCTTGGTTATAGAGCATTAAGTGTGTTTCATACTGTCATTACTAAATAAGGATTATCCAAAAGATATTATTGATAATTTGTTTTAATATTATAACAAAAAGCATATTTTGTACCATTTGAAAGTCCAACATTCATTCTCTTTTATATAAAAAAAATACCTAAATATACATGGAGTAGCAGGTTTCTTTTTCAAAATAATATAAATATGAGGAGTAACTGGGCATTGAGTTTCAGTAGTAGTTTTGGTTTTAAAAAAACAAAAAGAAATGTGGGAGTGGTACTAGGTAGCAATATTTGTATTGGATAAATATAGTAAGTAGAATGTTTTGTGAGAGCCATGATGAATTGAGAAATGGAGGTTGAGGCTGAGTGGGAAAGCACTACTATTTTGTTGAGGGTAAATGTGGAAATCGTGTAGGATAATGGGTGACCACTCTTACACGTAGGACCCAAATTACGGACGGGTCGAATTAATTAACACGTGGGGCGGGATTCTGGTTTATTTTGAACACAAAAGGCAATGTAATCAAACAAAAAGGACATATCTCTTGATTAGTAAGTCAATTTTTAGTCCAATTAGGTGAGATGAATCGTTTTGTTTGATATTGGAGGCCTAGTTAGTCGGCCAAGTATTGAGTATTTTTATTATAATTTGTAGTAATGTTATCTTATATTAAAATTAAAATTATTGTATGATTTTAAATAAAATGTTTATATCCGTCCCTCTTTTAGGTTTCCCATCTCTCTGCTTGTAATCGATGTCGTTCTAACATGACCTCCACCACTCTCACCATTTTTTATGATGTCCTCGCTACTTTCCATGTGAGTCCGTCGTCCCAGGTGATCCCGATCATGCCCCTGACACTCTCTCAGGAGTTTATAAAACCACCAAGAACATAGAGAAGAAGGGTAAGACGACACCCCCCACCCCCTTTAACCCTCCCGCCAACTGTCGTCGACGAAGGGGATGAGCATTATAGGCTCCACTGCTACCAAACAATACCAAGGAACTCCAATCGGCCCTCCCAATCTGATAACGATACCTGCCTGACAGATGTTGCCACGACCTCCACTGACGGCTGCTGACCCAACCCTGGGCCATTTCTCGGGGCGACCCACCCACCCCTTAGAGAGGAACATCCTACCAAATCAAGGCGACCTAACAATCTTACTTTGGAAGTAGCGAAGCAAACTAGGATTTGCACCCACCATAATCCGGTGAAGGACCGTGCTCGGATCCCTTGGCCAAGTGGCATACCTGGCAGCTAGACTACGATACCAACAACAACGACCATTTCTGAGTTGGACTCGACCTTGGGTCGGATCTACGACCCTCATATAGGAGACCCCCCCCCCCCCCCCCCCCCCCCCCCCCCACCAACACCTGAAGCAAGACTCGAGCGGGAGAAGCCCGACCCCGATACCCAACTCGCCATGAGCCTCTAACGGGTATGGGATTTCGACAACCTCTGCCCTATCCACCCTCGAGGTGTTATTCCCTCAGAATACGTACCATTAGGAGCTTCACAACTATCTCAACACATGATTTCCTGCCTACCGTTTTGGTGCATGCCTGGAGCGGGGTAAATGTATCCCCTTGGGTTGGTCCACTATTCCCGACTTCCAAAGAAGGAGGACTGGCTGAGCTACGGACAACACATGATCTCCTGCCTGACCAGAAGGAGGTCATGTTCATCGTCAAAGTCCTATACAATAACCCGACTACCATAGGACTCTTCCGCTGAGAGGCTACAAAGGTGAGGCTTGCAATGCAGTCTTGCCAAGTCTAATGAGTGTGAGATCGAGTAACAAGATGTGTGTGGGGACGCACATATCGCCCTGTTAAGGGTCGAACAATCTCGACCCAAATACATCCCCCATTTCCTGAGAATCTCTCTGGATGCCCGATATTCCCCATGTTGCCTGAAGAAGGTCTCTACTTTGAGAGCACCATGTTCAAAAGATACCACCAACGTCGTCAGGTTGAGACACAAAATAAACAACACATTGTAGGCATTTTTCGATAGTCAAAAAGATCTATCTCATCAATATACACTTAAATTAACCGAGTATTTACTAAGATTAGCCTCGAAGGTTATGCCTTGCCCCTTCTCTTTTCTTTAAATTATGTCCATCATATGTTATCTTGCTCTAAAAAAATATAAATCTTTATGAAAGTAAAATACAAACATTTATCCAAATTTTGATCAGATTGTAGCCTAACAATAAGAGTGGATTTCATTGGTTGATTGATCAGACACGATCCGGTATAACGGGCGGACCCGGCCCATTATGATTATGATTTATTACATGTTTGGTGTCTGGGTAGGGTTATACAAGTCATTTTCACTTTGTCTCCTGATTCTGATTCTGATTCTCATCCCCTTCTTCCAAGCAACAACAGTCGTAGCAGCAGCGAGCATTTCAGACCCTATTGGATTGGATTCAGAAACCCATCTCCTTCTTCTGATTCTGATCCTCATCCTTACAATTCCGCTCATTTGTAGCCGTAAAATGCTACCTCTGTTCCGTTTTCCGGCCACTCTCAGGCGGCCATAACCAGCCCTTAACACATAAAAAATGCGAGAGGCCTTCCTCACCCTCTCCGAAACCGACATTACCACCACGAGCTCCGAACCCCAAGGCGAGCTTGTCGCCGGCCGTACCCGGTATCGGCGCGTGACGCCCACAGTCTCCTCCGCCCCCTCTTCGTCCTCCAGGATCACTGATGAGAAGCCCTTTCTCAACGGAAACCTCTACACAGGCGCTCTCTCATCTGGCAATGTCCCTCACGGCGCTGGCAAGTACCTCTGGTCCGACGGGTGTATGTACGAGGGCGAGTGGAGGAACGGAAAGGCCTCGGGGAAAGGCAAGTTCTCCTGGCCCTCCGGCGCTACTTACGAGGGCGATTTCAAGGCCGGCAAGATGGACGGCCTCGGCACCTTCATCGGCGCCGACGGCGACACGTACAGCGGCTCGTGGGTCTGCGATCAGAAACACGGGGTCGGAGAGAAGCGCTACGCAAATGGGGACCTGTACGAGGGCTCGTGGCGCGCCAATTTGCAGGATGGCTGTGGGAGGTACCGGTGGAGGAACGGGAACGAGTACGTGGGTCACTGGAACAAGGGCGTGATTGAAGGAAAGGGGGTTTTGGTCTGGGCTAACGGGAATCAATACCAGGGTTTATGGGAAAATGGCGTCCCTAAGGGCGGAGGAGAGTTCACATGGTCTGGTGGGATCCGCCGGAGCAAGGTTTTGATGAGTGGTGAACAGGACAAGAGCCTCCAGGATTTGCCCAGAAAGAGATCGTCAGTGGATGGGCCCAAAGATGTTAACCTTCCCAGGATTTGCATCTGGGAATTGGACGGAGAAGCTGGTGACATCACCTGTGACATTGTTGATAATGTGGAGGCTTCTATGTTTTACAAGGATGCTTCTCAGCCAAACAACCCAGGAGCTGGAGCTGGACCTGGGGATTTGCAGAGGAGTCCTTGTTGGTCTGCTATTCCAGACAGGGAGGTTAAGAAACCTGGGAGGACCTTATCCAAAGGCGATAAGAACTATGATTTGATGCTAAATGTCCAACTGGGTATTAGGTATTTTTTTTGTCATGATCTCATTTATCAGCTTTTTAGCTTCTAGCACTTCACTTGATTGTGGTTTTATTTGTAAGTTTTAGCTGCATCCTCTTGTAGATATACTGTTGGGAAGCATGCTTCCATTCTCCCACCACTCAGGGGTGCTGATTTTGATCCCAAGGAGAAGTTCTGGACCAGGTTTCCTCCTGAAGGATCCAAGTTTACTCCACCGCATCCGTCAGTGGACTTCAAGTGGAAAGATTATTGTCCCACTGTGTTCAGGTATTGGTTTAAAGTTGTTGGATTTTCATCAATCCAAGACTTGGGAGTTTGATATCTCTTAATTTTTTGCATTTTGTTTGTGATATTTAGACATTTGAGGGAATTGTTTGCAATAGATCCTGCTGACTACATGTTAGCTATTTGTGGAAATGATGCACTTCGGGAATTGTCTTCCCCCGGGAAGAGTGGAAGCTTGTTTTATCTAACTCAAGATGACAGAGTCATGATAAAAACTGTGAAAAAATCTGAAGTCAAGGTTAGTGACCAGCCGCTTTTGACTTTCAATCCGTTGATTTCGAAATTAGCAGTTTCTTTCTCTCCAGATTGTACATTCTTCTTTGAATACATTGTTACCACTGATTAGTAACCATGTTCAGGTGCTTATTAGGATGCTCCCGAGTTACTACCAACATGTTTATCAGTACAAGAACTCCTTGATGACCAAGTTCTTGGGGGTGCATTGTGTAAAACCAGTTGGAGGTCAAAAGGTGAGTGTTATTTTTCATTAAGTTGCTTACTTTCCCAAATGCTTATCGGTTTCTAATCAACATTCTTGTTGTGATTGGGACTAGACTCGTTTTATTGTGATGGGCAATCTCTTCTGTTCGGAGTACCGTATCCATAGAAGATTTGACTTGAAAGGTTCTTCCCATGGCCGCACCACTGATAAGGCTGAAGGTGAAATTGATGAGACAACCACACTTAAGGATCTTGATCTTAATTTTGTGTTTCACCTCGAACCCTCATGGTTTCAAGAACTTGTCTGGTACGTTTGGCCTAGTAGCCTGTTATTAACTGCCACTGCCCAGTACTTATCTGTATTTGTTCCTGATTGCACTATGGTTTTTCTTCATTCGTTAACTGCAGGCAAATTGATAGAGACTGTGAGTTCTTGGAAGCGGAGAGAATAATGGATTATAGTCTTCTGATTGGCATGCATTTCTGTGATGATTTAGAGGATGAGATGAAGATGCCACCATCTGATATACATGGTAATCTACTCCTTCGGATCATAGTACGGTTGAATCTTTAAATGTCACAACTGAGGTTTTGGGGGGAATTGGCGGGATGATAATAAAATTATGAATTGAAGTTTTATTTCCTTTAATCAGGCAAAAAAACGCATAATGACAACACACTTATGCGAGGATACCATTTTATCAAAGCAGAGCAGAGTGAAGACTGGATTTTGGAAGACCGGTATGTATTTTATCCTTCAAGCTGTTTCTTTGTACTGTTTTATCTTATCCAGATTGCCTTTAGTTTTTCTGAAGTGGTTAAAACATGGTCTTGTTTTTTTTCTTGTGAAAGCATAGTTAGAGTTAGCGGCTAATGGTCCAGCTTACATATACAACATATGTAGTTATCGAGAATATAAAAGTTTGGACCCATCCAGTGTCATATTTTTTGTTGCTCAACATGTGCCTCAATTTTAGCTTTAGTGTCTATATGAACCCAGAACTTAGTTTTGACAATCAGAAAGGAAATGGTCACTACTTGAATTGAAGATATTACCAGTCATACAAGCAAATGAATCAATAGTTTGTGATCGAGCTTTCTATCCACTTTTTTTCTTGCCCCTCATAAGAGTCAAGTGTTAAATGATTGTTTCCTTTAGATCCAATATTGTTGGTCTGAAATGACTGAAAGTAACATGAATGACAATGTTGAAACTTGGGTTGTAGTTACAGTTATAGACAACAAATGTGGGTGGGGCCTCCTTGTCTCTTCTTCCTTTCTGTATGGAAACAAGACATTTGTGTATAGTTGTTCAATTTTGTTTGCTGATGAAATAATGTGAATAACTTGTGTTTATTGTTGACAACCTGAATCGTCAAAATTATGTTTGATGTTTGTAGGAGGGGTGCTGTGGCGTTAGGGTCAAACATGCCAGCAAGGGCAGAGCAGGTGCAGAGGAGGATCCAGATGGATCCATACATGGGAAGTGGAAATGGAAGTAGTAGTAGCAACAACTCAACACCAACACAGAATGGTGGTGAGTTGCTTGATGTAGTCCTATATTTTGGCATCATTGACATTCTGCAAGATTATGATATCTCCAAAAAGATAGAACATGCATACAAGTCCTTGCAAGTGGATCCCACATCCATCTCAGCTGTGGATCCGAAGCTCTACTCCAAAAGGTTCCGGCATTTCATACAGAGAATTTTTGTAGAAGAAAAGCGATGAAGTGAATGCTGCAAAAATATGCAGGTAGAGAATCAATGAACATGTTACTGTTAGAGAGAAGAGGGGAGTTTTAAAGATATTTATTTATTTTTTGGACAAAGTGGGTACTTCTGAAAATGTATATATGGGTGGGGTGAAAAGGAAAGGGAATTAGAACATGTATAGTGAGGAGTTTTGGTGTGGCACTTTGTGGTTGCCTGAGGAAAAGAAGAAATAGGGATTTTGAATATTCACCTAAAATCCAAAATTATTTAACATAGGTCTCGAAAGATTGAGCATGTCGACTTACTTTCTAACTGGGTCTTGTCATGGTATGTGTAAGATGTTACTAGTCAGGTTGGGATCCTCATCATAGTTAAGGAGAAGGAGAAGAAAAGATTAGGATAGAATAGAGAAAGGCAATTGGTTTGCGGTTGCATCATTGGAAGATTGAAGCTATATCATTCATTTTCGTAATCCTTACATTTTTATTGTAAAAACATGTACGGTAACAAGACTCATGTTAGGACTTATATGTCGATGGTGGAGAACAATGAGTTTGACCTTTAATTTTAGGATAAATTACAAATACATGCCTTAATTTTGTAGCGTTTAATTGGTACTTACCTTAAAGTTTTTTTTAGCTGATATTTACACAGATGTTTAGTTATATAATAAATAGTCAAAGCCGTCAGTTAAAATGACGAAAATACCTCAACTATACTTCACTAATTATTTTTTAAAAAATATTAAAAAATCATTTTTGTATATATATATATATATATATATAGGATAGCTATCAGGTGCAGACCTTATAACTTCGTCAGAACGTAGAACTTTCAATCTGGGCCCTTGGATCATAGAATTAAAGGCCCAGATTTAATACATATCTTTTTAATATCTTTTTAATTAATGCATATCTTGTAATTGATTTCGTAATCAATCACCCCCACCCCCCTGAATTTCGGTGGCCATCCGATTTGGGTAATCAATGGTCCAGATTATATATATATATAGGGGGACTATCGAGTACAAACCTATTTTCGGATCAGAACGTAAAACCAATCTGGACCATTGATTACCCAAATCGGATGACACCGAAATTCAGGGGGGGTGGGGGTGATTGATTACGAAATCAATTACAAGATATGCATCAATTAAAAATATATGTTGTCACGCCCCAAATCCGGTTTTGACCGAACTCGAGACGTGGACTTAGATAAATAAGTAATAAAGACAATTTAAAAGAAATAAGTTTTGAAATAGTACAGCGAAATCCAAAGTCCGATCAAATGAGTCAACAGCTCAAATGTAAAACGTAAAAACATTGTTTAGTTTAAAATACACAGTACGTCTCTAGACACTAGCCAAGACCCTCATCAGTTCCCAACTCTGAGAATCCCGCTAATACTGATCCTGCTCAACACCTGAAAAACAACAAGGTAAGGGGTGAGCTTTCACTCAGTAGGAAAAGTAGTTAAGGTTATGGACATCAGTTCAATACCACGAGTAACCGTCCAATTAGGGCATACTAGTAAAACATAACAACTAACAGTCAAAAGAAGCAATTAAACCAAGACAACGCTTGACCTTCGCTCAGGCACAACCCGTAAATCAAACTCACAATGAACCGAACACATACTCTTCTCAACTTTTCTCTTGACACTCATCACCTAACAATTCCCAATGGACAACACTCACGGTTACCTCACAACCGACCATACGTGCGAACTCGCACGGCAACACAGAATACAGGTAAAACAGAACCTCGAGTCACTAAACACTATCACAAGACCATAATCACACTTAAAACAACGCACAAATCCAATCAGCACGCACAACACACACAACAGAACCACACAAAACTTAGTACAACCATTTCCAACATCTCCGGCTTTCACAGCCCGTTCCATTTTTGTCGTACCGGAACACGAAGCATCGGTCCCGACATCTTCCCGTCACGTAGAATCGGGGTAACATCCCAGACCGGAAATCCCTCAGTCGGACGTCTTCCTGTCACGTAGAATCAGAGCCTCACGCATACTGGACCGGCACATACCTCGGTCGTACGCCTTCCCGTCACGGAGAATCAGGGCCTCACGCATAACTGACCGACATATACCTCGGTCGTAAGTCTTCCCAGACCGCAGAGCATCGGGATAACGGCCTCACCGTCCTCATCCTCGATACTCTACACCGGCATACTCTCTCAGTGTAGGTATCATACCGGGTACACATCCTCTTGGAACACCGAACTTCAAGGGAATAACACGCATCCCAAAACCATAGTTCGGCCCCGATATACCAACCCAGCCAAACTCACCATAACACACAAATCGGTCTATCACTCACCCGATCATATCACAACCAAGGGTTCACATTATATCAACACGGCACACTTGCCCACACTTAGTCACAACATATTACACCGAGTATAATCTTATTAAGACTCAAACTGAGTTCACAGGAAGCAATTAAGCACCTCAAACAACACGCAATCCTAAGGCTCGACATGGCCATTCTAGCAGCACGGCAATTTCCCAAGATATTGAAGGCGATTAAACTAATGAATCACATCCTACATGCACACTAAGACTTGTCAGGTTTGAGCACCCAAGCCCCGAAGCACGGAACCCGGTGCACTGTTCCCAATGCACGGGTCCCGAGGAACGGTTCCCAATGCACGTGTTCCGATGCACGGTTCCCAAGGTGTCCAATTCGCGCGTTCCCGCTTTTAGTCCCGTACTCAAAATTCAGGTTCTCAACCATGGTCCCAAGTCCGATTTTATCCGTTCGGTGATTCTGTCATCCAAACGCTCTGGATTCGTTCAACAATCCATAAAAAACATTTTTATTTAATTTTGTTTTGGTTTTAATTTCCTTTCTTTAATTTTCTTTAATTTTTGCTTCGTGTTCGAACTGATCCAGAATTGTCACGGGAAGGGGAAAAAAAAGCAGATCTGAGAGATGGTACACGGATCCGGTGGAACCGACCACCGGCGGTGACGCTACCAGCCGAGGCCTCACGGGGGTTGCGGCTCTCACCGTAAGGGAAAAGAACGGCGGCTGGGCGGTTGTTGCAGCCTTGGGAGCGGCGGAGCACGGCGAGTTTTCTCGCCTCAGCTCTGGACCGTACGGCGAGGATCTCGACGAAACAGCGGCGGTCTTGGCTCTGCAGATCTCTCCGGCGGCGGAGCGGCGTCGACACGTTGGATCCAGAGTGGCGCGGGGAAGGGACTGCGTCTCGCGAGCATGAGCACCGTCTCCCGTCACTGGTCGGCTCGACACGGTCACCGGGAGGTAGTGGTGGCCGGGATCGAACACGGGAGGCGGCGGGTTGAGGATTGAAGGTCTCCTCCCTGGCCGGTGAGTCTGAAACGAGCACGGGGAAGAGGAGAGGTAGAGAGAGAGGTCGGGAGAGGTGGACGGCTGCGTGAAGGGAGAGGAAGAGGGAACGAAGCCGAACCCTAATTTTTTTGGCTTTTTAACGCCAAAGCCACAAACTAGGCTCGGATGAAAATCGGCCTGGGCTCGAAATGTCTGGGCCTAAGACCAAGTTCTTAGGTCTGAACTGTTTAAGGCCCGAGTAGCCCAATTCCCTTATTTTTTTTTATAAAAAAAACAGTTTTCTTCCCAAACGACAGTCCGAACGAATCAATCACAACAAAAACGAAGTTTGACCGGGGCGGTCTTCACAGTCTACCCTCCTTAAAAGAATTTTGTCCACGAAATTTAAAACGAACGTACTCCATTTAATCCTTCCTCAAAGGATGTCCGAACAAAAACTCTCAGTCCATCAACACCCATACTCGCGAGGATACATAAACCAGATAATTGATATCGGAATCCTCCGTCGGTAGAAATGTTGCACCGGCACTCGCAACTCTGGTCGAGATATCCTATACCAAAATCGTCTATCGGTATAGGCATCATACCGGAGCAACACACGGGGAACTGCGCGTACGTGGGACTACGATCGTTACTCAGACAGTCCACACCACCTCTCAATCGTTTCTCGAACAATTCGGGATCAACAAAGGTCGACTCTTAGCCCTCAACTGTTCCCCGCTTGGGCATTTGACCCAACCTACCATACACTGCTTCGTATGGTGCCATAATGTTACTGGCCTAAAAGCGTTGTGGTGGTCGCACTCGGCTAATTATTTCCGGACTCCAGCAAACGGTGCTCTTACTTCTATTGTGCTCTCGTATGGGTCGTACTAGTTCCCTCGGAACACTGGCGTTCGACCTTTACTTGTTGACAAATGATGTGCATCGATCCAAACTTCGCACCCACTGCCCGTACGTATGTGACAGTCGAGTTGCTCGATCGTATCGCCATCGGTCGCCGGTCACAATCGATCGACGTCCCACGTCTTGAGAGTCAGTCCATTCCCAGGATGACATCGAAAGTCGTCAAGTTCGACACAAAAGGTTACTAAGAAAAGGGCGTTCAATTACTCTCCTCTCACACGTACGACACACGCTCAACAACCCACAACGTACTTAGCCAGGGTGTCAAGACATCAGGAACACATCAAGGTTCTACTCTTAGGCCCCCATGTCTCTTCAAGTGTAAGGACGAACAGAAGAAAGCAATGCATGTGGGTTATGGGCCCACCACACTTCCGCTGCGCCACTCTGATCTCATCGTCACTCGGCCATCTCCCTTGGCCGGTCTGACAGTGTACTGGTATTTCTGCGATCCTCCGCCGCTTGGGCACTTTTCGCTAGTAAACCATCGAGGAAAGCTTGATACTTCGCGATTCGGTTCTCTTCACTTGCTCAACACGTTTGAAGAAAGACAGTCCAGTACGGGAAGGTTATTACGACTGACACTAGTCGACACCGTCGCACCCCCAACTAGCGTGCCAAGGTACACAGTTCTAAATTCCGTCCCAACATTCGTACTTGGCTGAACTCGGGGCGCGAACTAAGAAATAACAGAAACCGACTTGAACGAAGTAAAAGTTCAAAAACTGCTCCAATAACTAATAGTAACAAAACCAAAACGAGTCAAATACAAGTCTTAAAATAGAAAGTACGACGCTCAAGTCAAAACAAAAGCAACTCCCGGACTCTTGCTAGCCCCATGCTCTGCGATGTCCTCTAATCCAAAACGTGCTCGAAACCAAGAGCGATCTCATGATCGGAATCCGGTCTCTCCGCTCGTGAATCGGTGACAGCATACACCTGGCCCTGCCGTGTCGGGGGTCCGCCTCTCGGAGGTGGTGGAAGTGTCACCTGCTGCGCAGCTCTCTGTCTCGGCGCTGGGGCGCTCGCTGCCTGCCACGGAGCTTTCTGCGTCTGAGCCTAACGCTGCTGACACTGCGGTGACTGCCCAGCCTGCGACTTCTGTGGTCGCTGGGCCGACACCTCCAAAAGTTGATCGGGGCACCTGGAAACGAAGTGTCCTGGCAGACCACACCGGTGAAAAAGCAGTGGGCCGACACTCGACCTCTCCTTAGATCTACACACTGGACGGTCCACTGGTCCGCTGCTCCCCGGGCAGTCTCGAGCCATGTGACCCGTCCGTCCACATCCGTAGCACGTGCGCCCTCTCATGGAAGGTCCAACTGAAGCCACCGATCCAACCTGTCGCGGTCCTCTCGACTGGGTATGAGTCCGAAACGATCCCGAGGTCCTCTGCCTCCTCGGATCCCGAGTCTCGGATGGCCTCAAAAAGCTTCTCGACCTCGGCCTGACCTCCTGAGTCCTAGCTGTCTCACGGAAGCGTCGCTCCACAGCCAAGGCCTGGTCCACCAGGTCAATATATACCTGGGTCCTCAAAACAGCGACCCGGTCCACGATCGCAGGGCGGAGCCCTTCCTCGAAACGTCGGCAATGGAGAGCCTCCGTTTGTACCATCTCCTGAGCAAAACGAGACAGGGCGGTGAACCTCGCCTCGTACTCGGACACTGATAGTCCCTCCTGTCGCAGCTCCAGGAACTATTGATGCCTGTCGTCCAGTACTGACTGAGGAAAGTACTGCTCAAGAAAACACTATCCGAACAGCGCAAAGTCATCTCCCACTCGCGCCTGCTCGCGCTGCCACCAGTGGTAGGCCTCTCCCTCTAGATGGAAAGCTGAGAAGGACACTCTCAGGCCACCGCTCAGAATCCTGGATGTGTCAAGGTTGCGGGTGATCCGCTCTAGCCACCTCTCGGCTGCCTCGGGGTCTGACTCCCCGGAAAACACAAGAATACCTAGCCTGCGGAAGTCTCGCAGCGCCTGTGTAGTGTAGCTGTCGACCTGAGCAGGTCTCTCGATGGTCGCTGCAGTGGAAGCAGGCACAACCTCCGATATCGAAGCTGTGCCCTCTCTCTGGGCAAAGGCTGCTACCAAACTCTGAACAGTGCGAGTCAGCTCCTCCAGAGCTGCCGCCTGGGCTGTCTCAGCCCTCTCGTGCCCCTCAACGGGTGCACCCTGAGCACTACTCGCCCCTGTCGGCTCAACGGTCGACGACCGTCCCCAGACCCTAGCTGGCCGTCCTCGGCCCCCAACTGGCCGTCCTCTGGTGCCTCGTGGAGCATAAGTACGTGCCATGTCATAAATCCTCTGCACGGATAACGAACATGTTCAGGTTTTTAACTCGAAAAGACATCGCGCTTAGAATAACTAACGCCACACACAGTCCACAACAATAATACTTATAGTAGTAATATACTCAGTATAGTATAGTCACACAATAGCACACAGCAGAGAAGTCTGCACACTAGTGCGTCACACATAGCTTATACACTCAAATAACGAGGTTACTCACAACTTCACACAAAAGTCACCCAAACCACAGCTTATACCACATCAATTCCACAAAGCAACTACCACACCACAAACACACCTCAGACAACGACAACTTAGGTTTAAAAGACTTAACGCGTTCTCTTTCTAACATAACATTCATGTTGACCCCGCGTCGTTACAACCCGGTTCAGGCGTCCCCGAATTACGTTGTAACCACTTGGCATCCCTCTATTCATGTCCAGCTATAGTGGCCCCTATAGCTGAATCGTGATGGTACATACACTTCAGTTTCTACAGAGAATCGGGCATGACCCGTAATTTTACCACCCATCCGCTTATGCGGGACCACCAAATACCAACTGCACACAACACCCAATCACAATTTCAACGCACATCAATTTATCTCAACCTACACCTCAGGTCTCGGTAATCTCACTCTTACCGCCCGACTAAGTCCATACTTGGAAACCAGTTTAACTCAAACAATAACGACAAACCACACTAGTTCAAAAACACACGGTACTTAGACCAGACACCCACCAACCCGAGACTCTCTCCGTCTCGTTTCTACGCGTAGGACATCTCCGACTTGCGTGACCGACACACGGTAACTTAACGACCCCACTCTACCCACCTAATTGACGTACGGTCCGAGGTTTTGAAAAACGAGTTCAAAATGTAACCAGGCTCTGATACCAAATTGTCACGCCCCAAATCCGGTTTTGACCGAACTCGAGACGTGGACTTAGATAAATAAGTAATAAAGACAATTTAAAAGAAATAAGTCTTGAAATAGTACATCGAAATCCAAAGTCCGATCAAATGAGTCAACAACTCAAATGTAAACCGTAAAAACAATGTTTAGTTTAAAATACACAGTACGTCTCTAGACACTAGCCAAGACCCTCGTCAGTTCCCAACTACGAGAATCCCGCTAATACTGATCCCGCTCAACACCTGAAAAACAACAAGGTAAGGGGTGAGCTTTCACTCAGTAGGAAAAGTAGTTAAGGTTATGGACATCAGTTCAATACCACGAGTAACCGTCCAATTAGGGCATACTAGTAAAGCATAACAACTAACAGTCAAAAGAAGCAATTAAACCAAGACAACGCTTGACCTTCGCTCAGGCACAACCCGTAAATCAAACTCACAATAACCGAACACATACACTCTTCTCAACTTTGCTCTTGACACTCATCACCTAACAATTCCCGATGGACAACGCTCACGGTTACCTCACAACCGACCATACGTGTGAACTCGCATGGCAATACAAAAAACAGGTAAAACAACACCTCGAGTCACTAAATACTCTTACAATCACACTTAAAACAACGCACAAAGTCAATCAGCACGCACAACACACAGCAGAACCACACAAAACTTAGTACAACCATTTCCAACATCTCCGACTTTTACAGCCCGTTCCATTTATGTCGTACCGGAACACGAAGAATCGGTCCCGACATCTTCCCGTCACGTAGAATCGGGGTAACATCCCAGACCGAAAATCCCTCAGTCGGACATCTTCCTATCACGTAGAATCAGGGCCTCACGCATACTAGACCGGCACATACCTCGGTCGTACGCCTTCCCGTCATGGAGAATCGGGGCCTCACGCATAACTGACCGACATATACCTCGGTCGTAAGTCTTCCCGGACCGCAGAGCATCGGGATAACGGCCTCACCGTCCTCGTCCTCGATACTCTACACCGGCATACTCTCTCAGTGTAGGTATCATACCGGGTACACATCCTCTTGGAACACAGAACTTCAAGGGAACAACACGCATCACAAAACCATAGTTCGGCCCCGATATACCAACCCAACCAAACTCACCATAACACACAAATCGGTCTATCACTCACCCGATCATATTACAACCAAGGGTTCACATTATATCAACACGGCACACTTGCCCACACTTAGTCACAACATATTACACCGAGTATAATCTTATTAAGACTCAAACTGAGTTCCCATGAAGCAATTAAGCACCTCAAACAACACGCAATCCTAAGGCTCGACATGGCCATTCTACCAGCACGGCAATTTCCCAAGATATTGAAGGCGATTAAACTAGTGAATCACATCCTACATGCACACTAAGACTCGTCCGGTTATTATATAACTAAAAGCAGTTATTCTAGTGAATCACATCCTATATGCCAACTAGGACCTTTCCGGTTATTATTATTACCTAACATGCATACTAGTAACTTTCCGTAAATAAACCGGTATTCGCTACGTTCCCTACCTCAAGAAGAACAAACAGCTACGTCTCCTAGCTGCTGACGTCCTGGCTCGCTACCTCCGGTCTTCTCCACGATCGAAGCCGGACTCTAAATTAACACGGAAAGCTATAATTAACAATGGCTCCAAAGTTAATTTAAAAGTTACGTACAGACCAATTTAAATTCAACAAGTTGCCTTCTAAACTCGAACGGATAAAAAGAGGGTTTATACGACGAATCGGGTTCAAGCACACGAGCCCGAAGCAAGGAACCCGGTGCACGGTTCCCGAGCCAAGGTTCCAAATGCACAAGTTCCGAGGCACAATTCCCAATGCACGGGTTCCGAGGCACAGGGTCTGATTTGCGCGTTCCCGCTTTTAGTCCCGTACTCAAAATTCAGGTTCTCAACCACGGTCCCAAGTCCGATTTTATCCGTCCGGTGATTCTGTCATCCAAACGCTCCGAATTCGTTCAACAGTCCAAAAAAAAACTTTTTATTTAATTCTGTTTTGGTTTTAATTTCTTTTCTTTAATTTTTGCTTCGTGTTCGAACTGATCGAGAATTGTCTTGGGAAAAGGAAAAAAAGCAGATCTGAGAGATGGTGCACGGATCCGGTGGAACCGACCACCGGCGGTGACGCTACCGGCCGAGGCCTCACGGGGGTTGCGGCTTTCACCGTAGTGGAAAAGAACGGTGACTCGGCGGTGGTTGCAGCCTTGGGAACGGAGGAGCACGGTGAGTTTTCTCGCCTCAGATCTGGACCGTATGATGAGGATCTCGACGAAACAGCGGCAGCCTCGGCTCTACAGATCTCTCCGGTGGCGGAGCGACATCGACGCGTTGGATCCGGAGCGACGCGGGGAGGGGACGGCGTCTCGCGAGCCCGAGCACCGTCTCCCGTCACTGGCCGGCTCGACACGGTCACCGGGAGGTAGTGGTGGACGGGATCAAACATGGGAGGCAGCGGGTTGAGGCTTGAAGGTCTCCTCCCTGGCCGGCGAGTCTGAAATGAGCACGAGGAAGAGGAGAGGTAGAGAGAGAGGTCGGGAGAGGGGGACGACTGCGTGAAGGGAGAGGAAGAGGGAATGAAGCCGAACCCTAATTTATTTGGCTTTTTAACGCCAAAGCCACAAATTGGGCTCGGATTAAAACCGGCCTAGGCTCCAAAAGTCTGGGCCCAAGACTAAGTTCTTGGGCCTGAACTGTTTAAGGCCCCAGCAGACCAATTCCTTTTAAAAAAACAGTTTTCTTCCCAAACGACAGTCCGAACGAATAAATCACAAAAAAAACGAAGTTTGACCGGGGCGGCCTTCACATATGCATTAAATCTTGGCCTTTAATTTTACGATCCAAGGGCCCAGATTGAAAATTCTACGTTCTGACGAAATTATAAAGTTTGTACTTGATAGCTATCCTATATATATATATATATATATATAGAGGGTAGCTATCCAGTCAAAACCATCCTTATTGTGCAAACTACGAACCAATTTAAGCCACAAGATGCGGTCAAAGTGACGTCAGCAGAGCGCGCGCGATGCTGACACGTGGCCGCTTCGCGCGCGCCTATGCCCGCTCGCGTGAGTGTGTTGACCAGGCGCGCGCACAGTGCTAATAGTTTGGGCGCACAATGCTGATAGTTTTGCACAGTGCCAAACTATCAGCACTGTGCGCCCAAACTATTAGCACTGTGCGCGCTCACGTGTCAGCACTGTGCGCGCGCGCCCACGTGTCAGCACCTAGTGAGTTCGTAGTTTGCACAATTAGGCGCGGTGTTTTATATATTTATTGCCCACGTGTCAGCATCTGGTGCGCTCTGCTGACATCACTTTGGGCGGATCCTATGACTCAGATTGGTTCGTAGTTTGCACAATAAGGGGTGGTTTGTACCTGATACCAACCATATATATATATAGGATAACAATCAGGTACAAACTTGTATCTTTCGTCAGAACATAGAACTATCAATCTGGGCCCTTGGATCGTAGAATTAATGGCCCAGATTTAATGCATATCTTTTCATATCTTTTTAATTAATGCATATCTTGTAATTGATTTCGTAATCAATCACCACCCCCTGAATTTCGGTGGCCATCCGATCTGGATAATCAATGGCCCAGATTAGTTCTACGTTCTGACCCGAAATAAGGTTTGTACTTGATTGTTCCCCTATATATATATATATAGGTACACAATCCGTTGTAAATAGATCGTTATGTTGTAAAATGTAAATAAACCTGAGCCATCGGATTAGAAAAATAAAAGGCTTCGATCATTTTATCATAACTAATGGCACATCTGTAAATTATGTTAATTTTAATTTTATGTCAAACATTTTATACACTGAGAGGGTGATTTTTGTAATTTTTGTTTCAGTTTTTACCTAACCCTTACGTTTCTTTCTCTCCATCTTCTCTCGCAACCACACTTCCCCTCCTCCCTATTTCATAGCCCACCACCATTCTCTCCTTCGTTCCCCTGCCTCTCTACCCCGAATCAACCCCAAGCTTCAATATCATTCATCAACGTTGAGCCTCGCACGAGAGGAGAACATCAAATCAACAAACCGGAGAAACTACTCCCGCGCTCTCCGGTTCACGGCCTCACCGCCATTGGAAGTCGTCCATGGCGCTTCGTCCAGCTCGGTTTCACGGCCTTACCGCCGTTTGAAGTTCGATTACTGCTGCCGCCGCTTTACCAGATCTACAGTTCCGAGAAGAACCACTGCCTTGTTCAAGCGTTCATCTCCAGAGTTGCAACACCGATCTGCACCGTCGCGAAATCGAACTCATGGTCTCTCCTCCATCTCGATGTAGATGATCCAGCTTGTCTCCATCCAAGCGTTCATCTAAAGATTGGTTTGTACCTGAAAGCTCCCCTATATATATATATATATTGTAATAACCACTCCCGGTCAACGCCAGTCAAACTGCGAAAACAGGAAAATTTAAAATTTTTAAGACAGACACTTAATTGAACCTAAATTTGACTCCGAGGGTCATACCAGACTTAAGTTGACCCCGATATCGACCAAAGTGAGTTCCGGGGGACTCAGGGCAACTTTCTGACCAATTTGGGAAATGTTGACTTTTCGCTGGAAAAGTCAACCGAGCGACGTTTTGGTCCATTCGAGGACAGTTTTGGATCCAAAAGGATTAGCCGTCGTCGCAGCGGTCTTAGTTGAGCCGTTTCCTTGTAGCCTGTGAAGTTTCGTAATTTTTTGGAAAAAGTGCCCGTTCGGGGCCCGAAACGTCCGAATTTCGCGAATCTGATTGGAAAATATCTAGTAGATATTTTTCCAAAAAGGTGTGGGACCCACCTTGCCACTTGTCAAACAAGTGGTGGTGTTAGGTTTTGGGACAAGACAAGAAGACAACCCTTAAGGGGGTTCGGCCACACCAAATTCAAAAAGAAAAAGAGTTAGTTTTAGAGAGAGAAGGAGAAGAGAGAAAAGGAGAAACAAGAGGAGAAAAGCTAGGGTTCTTGCCACTATTCACGAGCTTCAACCATTGGATCGTCTTAAAGCTAGGAGAATCGAACTCCCCTCGACATTCTCTACGGTGAGCAACTATCCGATCTTCGTTTTGGTTAAGTTCAAAAGTTAGGGTTTGATTAAAATGAGTAGTTTATGGTGGAAATGAGGTGTGGGGATCGTTGGAGATGTTTTTGGGTGAAGAGGGACGTTTTCCGGTGACCGGGAGCTCGGGGGGAGCTCCGGCCACCATGGAGGGTGGCCGGCCGGCCATGGGGTGGCTAGCCGGCCATGGGGTGGCTAGCCGGAGCTAGGGTCGGCCACCACCATGGTGAGCCGGGCCCATTTGAGCCCTAGCCACCCACGGTCAAGGTGGGCCGGGTGGGGCCCACTTGCTCGGGTGCTCGGGTTTCGTGTTCGGGTGGTTTAGGACGTTCCCCGAATCTTTAATCTACAACCGGATCGAAATTTGGAATTAAATTGTTAAAGTTGTAATTGACGGGTTTAGAAACTTTAAACGCTAATGAAATGACTCGGAAGTCGGAATTCGGTTCCATCGAGTGCCTAGGAACCCTTGAATTATTCTAAGACCGTAGAAACGAAAACGGGAATTTTCGGAGCCCCGGAAGGACGTTTCCAAAACCCGGGCAGATTCGCCATGTCGGGCGAATCGGGCTTTTTCGGGTCCATTATCGACAATGTCGAGTAATTGGGAAGTTTGGGAGTGATCGACATTGTCGGGGTTACTTTTGGGCGTCAAGTTTATTAAATTCCAGTTTATGTCTGCGAACTTAAAAGTATTTAAATTGTGTTCTTATTAGATCGTGCTGCAGACCGAGGAAAGGGAAAGCTAGGCGAGTGATCGAGATCACGCCGGAGCTTGTTAGTGCGCTTTTGGAGAAAGCATACGAGGTAGGGAAAAGTAGCCGGATCTCGGCCCTGATTAGGGAAAGTTAACAGTAGAATTGCATGTGACACCGGGGTGTCGTGGGTTAAGTAGGTTTATCGAATATTAGGAAGGCAGGTGACACCGGGTAGTGTCGTATGATACGGGAACGTAGCGAACATTAGAAATGCATGTGACACTTAGTAGTGTCGTAGGAACAGTGAACTTATCGATATTAGAATTACTGGAGGCATATGACTAAGCCCGGAGGTTGATTGTTTAGTTTATGTCTTGGGTGGCCATGAGAGCCCGTGTTTTACTGTTGGAGTCTTGGGTGGCCATGAGCGCCCGTACTTTACTGGTTGTGTCTTGGGTGGCCATGAGAGCCCGTGTTTTATTGTTGGAGTCTTGGGTGGCCATGAGAGCCCGTGTTTTACTGTTGGAGTCTTGGGTGGCCATGAGAGCCCGTACTTTACTGGTTGTGTCTTGGGTGGCCATGAGAGCCCGTGTTTTACTGTTGGAGTCTTGGGTGGCCATGAGAGCCCGTACTTTAATTATTGTGACTTTTCTGTTTCTTATTAGCATGATTCCTATTTTATTATATATGAAGCGGGCTGCATATTCCATCTCTTATGTTAAAATAAGTTAACACTAGCCACTTTATTACTACGAAATCGCTGGGTCGTTAGTGATTAAAGAAAGAAGGAGCTTTAAACAAATACTATCAACCCTTATATAAGGGATCGTAGCATCCTCGGTTAAGAACCCAAGTAGTTTCATTTGCTTGTTTGAATCATGGCCAGTGAAATGAGCAAGATTCTAGTATTTGGAGCAACTGGGTACCTTGGTAAATACATGGTAAAGGCTAGTGTCTCCTCGGGACATACCACTTTCGCCTATGTTCGTGCAGATCCTTCTAAGCTCCATCTTCACCATGAATTTGTATCCATGGGAGTCACTATTTTCCAGGTAAGGATTTTTTATATAAAAAAGTGTACTTCTTTCCTCGTACTTAAACTAAATTATATAGCGTTTTGAGTCCAACTGTTGTTGTTTTGTTCTTATACAGGGTGATTTGGATGAGCATGAGAAGCTTGTTTCTGCGATCAAACAAGTGGATATTGTTATTTCTACTTTGGCTGTTCCTCAGCATCTTGAGCAATTCAAGATTGTACAAGCCATTCAAGAAGCAGGCAACATTAAGGTATACATACTCAACATCAATTAATATGTGATACGTATCACTTATTAGAACGGATTTGAATTCTTTTGAGTCGACAAAATGTTTGTGAAATCGGTATTGAAAGTTTGTTGTTAACATAAATTATACGTAATTTGGTGTTATTACAGAGGTTTATTCCTTCGGAATTCGGGAACGAAGTAGACAGGGTGAGTGGACTTGCACCTTTCGAAGCGGTGCTAGAAAACAAGAGGAAGATCAGGAGGGCCACTGAGGATGCTTGTATCCCTTTCACTTATGTCTCCGCCAACTCGTTTGCTGCTTATTTTGTTGATTACCTTCTTCATCCTCGTGACCAACTCGATCAAGTTATCGTCTATGGAACCGGTGACACCAAGGGTCAGTTCATTCGTCCATATATATATAGGAATGTAATCCATTGTAAATAGATCTTTATGGAGTAAAATATAAAAAAAGAATATTAATAACAAAAATATGTAACATAACGATCTAAAGTCCCAGATTGATAGTTCTACGTGTGACAAAAAGTTACAAAGTTTATACCCGGTAGTTATCCTATATATATTTAGTTTCAAGACACTACTATATATACTCTCAATATATAGTGTTTATTTTGCAGCTGTACTGAATTATGAAGAAGATGTAGCAATGTACACCGTGAAAGCAGCAACGGATCCGAGGGTAGCTAATAGGGTCATCGTGCTCAGGCCTCCAAACAATATTGTGTCTCAATTGGACTTGGTCTCGTCCTGGGAGAAAAAGACCGGGCGATCTTTCAACCGTGTTCATGTTCCTGAAGAAGAAATAATTAAACTCGCAGAAAGTAAGTAATTACTTAAAATCATAAATTAATTACGTGTTGAAATGTGCATGAAGTTCATATATATGTTTTGACATTGCAGCGCTTCCGATTCCGGACAACATATCTGTGGCGGTTCTGCACAACATATTCGTAAAAGGGGACCAAATGAGCTTTGAGCTAGACAAAAACGACCTCGAGGCCTCCGAGTTGTACCCTGAGCACAAGTACACTTCCGTGGATGCTCTACTCGATATTTGCCTGGTTGATCCACCCAAACCTAAACTAGCAGCTTTTGTCTGATGCTTGTATATCGTTACATCCTTTCTTGTGTTGATTGATTCATAGTTTCTTTTTCGTTGACTTGTGTAATGCCATGCATCTGTTTCGTAATAAAACCTATCTCTGTGTAATTTGTTGGATATGATGTGTTGGGGAGAATTGAGTCTTATTAAAGAGGAGCATACAACAAGAAGTCTATAATATATATATTTATATTGGTCATCACACTTGATCTAAAAGACTGACCTATCAGGTCATGGATTCAAAACTTTTCTTTATGTCTTTGGCTTTATGAGATTCTTGACCAACATGTGAACACACCTAACATGATATTCCTTTGTTTCTTTGGCTTCTTTTTCTTTTCAATTTATGTTTTGTCCCCTCCATATAAATCTTTACGGTATACGCATTTCATCGTAAAAAAAATGTGAAGAAACATTTGATGTTCGGTTTCAAGTGTTAGAACATTTTGGTTCATCAGTGGGCTTTTTGGTTACAACAAAACCCTTATTTTTCGTATGGTCGACCACACTTGGGAATTAGGATTGACCTTGAAATCGAAACCAAACATAACAGTTTCAACTGAACCAAAACCAAAGAAAAACGGGTAATTCAAATATAAGGAAAATTACGTTTTTTTTTACTAAAAGGTACGAATTTTATTAGAATTGAAACTTAACAAAGATGTGCAGACTCCTTGACCACTCAAAAAGAACACAAAGAGAATAATCTCAAAGTTCTTTCTATCACTATAACCATCATATATGGTTTTGAAAGAAACTGATGTCGGTATGTCCCGACGGCCGTCATAAAGACAAGAAAGAAAAGTGGGCGGTGAGAAGACGGTACTGGAAGTCCCGGTCCAATTCAAGAGCCATGACTGCATCAGTAGAACGAGGTATGACCTATACCTGGGACCCCTCCAAAACCGGTCCCTGAGGTCCTTGATGTTTAACATTCCTCCTGGCGAGGCTGTTTACCAACCATCGCTTGATCATCCCGAGGCACGTCCGCAGCAGGTCGTTTTATCTTAGCAATAGGAGGGACGCCAATATCTTTCAAGCCATCAGCATCGGGCTCCCCTCCCCTCAGATATGTTGGTGGAGGCGTTGGACCCTGATCACCCAAAAGTTGGCCTAGAGCCAACTTCTTCCAGCCCGGGCCGATACCCTCGACCCCCCGAGGGTCCTCCGAGGCCAGTTCGGTCGCCCCCACACCATCCCCTCCGGGATCGTCAAATAGGCCGGGGTGAGAAGGATCTTATCCTAATTAGGCAGACACCCCCTGATCCCAGCACGAGGCGTTCTGGGTTGGGAAAATCCGATGGAAGCTTCGCCTGAGGCTTGACCACGGAACCCATCATCGGGGCCTTGCCTTTAGCAGGGTCACGGTAGAATGGTGGGATCGACTCAGAGGGTGGAAGTATTGAAGAAATGAGGGAATGGGTTGTATTCGACGAGAGGACCGAAACCCTAGACAACGCCTCAGTACCTAGGGTTGGCACTGTCGCCTTAGGTTTTGGGGGCGCTGCTCGAGCCTTAAGCGGATGGCCCCGACGCAGCTTTTTCGGGGGCATCTACGTCGGACCAACAACGAATGAGACCACCTCCAATGAAAGCACCCGCTTGGCCAGAGTGTCACTTGGTTCCGTGGTGGTGAGAAGGTCAGGGAGACCAGGCATGATCGAGGCATGTTTAGGTCTCCTTCTTCGGCGGGTCTTAGGCGCTACAGAGGATCATGCGGCCGCTCTTTCCGGGGACGTCTTGTGCATGGGTGCCGAGGGGCTCAGGTCGGCTGGGGAAGCAGCTATGGGAGCCAAGGAAGAGGCAGGGGTCGGAGCTGTGAGGGTAGAGGGTGGAGGCGCCATTGACGCAAAGCGCAAACGTAGCTAGGGTTTCTCAAAGTCTCGAGTGGAAACTTGAGCAGCTTTGGAAAATTACACTTCATCACACCTAGTATATCTAACTAACATATTTGTCACGGAAAATTATATTTTTGAGGGAAAAGAAAATATATTCCACAAACTAGGGTTGAGAGCTCTCAACCCTAACCACATCTAGTCGTCGTTATGAAACCGCCATTATGCAAGACTTCCATCACC
Source organism: Erodium maritimum (assembly GCA_963921825.1). Lineage (NCBI taxonomy): Eukaryota > Viridiplantae > Streptophyta > Magnoliopsida > Geraniales > Geraniaceae > Erodium > Erodium maritimum. Next base: position 21,621,072 of record OY997589.1, on the reverse strand, counting down.
AAGAGATTGCTCGTGAGTTTCTTCATCTCTACAACCTTGTTATTGTTCCACTACGCTTTTACACTTTAGTGTTACTGTATAGGAAGGATGGTGCACCGACGATGATCCGCGACTTCTTGTTGTAGTGTTATTCGCCCACTCCGTATTAGCCTCCCATGTCTTGAGCGGCTACTCTCAAGCAGGTACAAGGCCAGAGGCATAGTTGAAAACAATCAGAGGACACATGTGAGGTCTGATATACATCCATTTGATGTGCTAGTTGGAGTATGTAGTCTACAGATTAGTCCATTTCCCGTCTTGGTGGGGGTGGGGTGGGGGGGGGGGGGGCATTTCTAGAAATTCATTGATAAAAAATATATCGGGCTGTAGAGAAAGTGACAGTGCAACGGACAATGCAAAAACTTGTTATTTCTACAATGTCGAGCTGTTGAGTTGGGGGTGGCGCAACGTGTACTCGTGCCACGTCAACGTAAACGGCTATAAAGCTCCAGCCGGTGCGCTGCTACCACATAGCCTCAATGACTACCTCATCGCCAACATAAAATAAAACCAATTTTTGAACCCTATAAATAAAATCCCTTTCCACATAGTTTTTCATACCTCATCTTTCACATTTGTACCTTTAATACTCTCATATTTCTCCCGATTCATCTCGTATTACATAGATCCATTGGCTGATTCAAAACAATTGAATGAGGTACTATCAAAGTAGATTAAAGAGGCGATTAAGCAACATATACAAAGCGCCATTGAACAAGGGCTAGTTGCGCTTCAACCAAAACCACATATTTTTAAAAATAGAAGGTGGGATGAAGAGCATGAACTTTTGATGGCCCTAAATCATTTGGAAGGCGGTGTACAACGAAATTTTTTATAGTGTTGATTCTGATTGCAAAAATATCTTTTCTTTCACATTATGAATGAACTAAGTCAAAATGACCCTTACTTTCGTCAATGACCCAATGTAGTAGGGATGGTTGGTTTTTATCCCCATAAAAAAACACTACAAATATTTGTCAGTTGTGTTACTAGATTCAAACTGGCTCCGTTGACAAGTACGCACGAAAGTTTTGCACGAGCATCATCAATGTCTTTGGGACTGAATATTTACGTCATCCGAATGAGGAAGATGCGAGGCGTATATTGAAATTCAATGAATCAAGTGGATTTCCAGGGATGTTCGGTAACCTTGACTGCATGCATTGGGAATAGAAGAACTGTCTGGCAGCATGGGCTAGACAATTATCATAGAGAGACCATGAAACGACCCAATAATCATGTTGGAAGTCTTTTCTAATCAATACCTATGGATATGGAATGCGCTTTACGGTGCCGTGAGATCCAAAAACGACAACAATATGCTCAATCAGTCAACGTTGTTTGCCGAAGCCATGAAATACTATGCCCTACCGGTAAAGCACTTCGTCAACACTAACATGTACTAAAATCCTTATTATTTATGATAAACATATTCATCATAAAAAAGATGAGAGATTGAATGGCTTCACTGGCGAAATCTTCCACTCGGCGTTGTTGGAGGTTTAGAGGAGCTATTCAACCGGGAGCCGGTGATTTCATTGCTAAAGATTCTAAGGCACTGGGAATTGTTGCCCAGGCTTTGAAACGAACGGCTAAAGGATTGGTCCTTTCTCGTGCATATGAAGCGGCGTGGAAGCGTAAGTGTGAACGGGTTCTCCAGATTCTGGCTGTCTCAAGCAAATCGATTTCTGTTCTTGTTCGTGCTTCTCAAGGGAACAAGGTCCCAACAAGTCCGACATCAAAACTAGTCGCTGTTGATCCGACTTCGAAGGTTCAAGTAAGATTTCTGATCCAATGTTTCTCAAGGGAACAAGGTCGGAGTAGGCCCGGTTGCGAAACATGTCGTTGTGCATAAGTCAAATTTTGTGTCTGGGGTGAGGAAAGGAACTCGTAGTGGTCGTCGTCGCTATGGTAAGGTAAGAGATCTTGTGCATTTCATATAACATGACACTGAAATCTATGTGAAAAACCCGCCTTTTGAATCGTCAAAAGCTTGGGTTTGAGGCGTTTTTGTTCCGTTTGGTAAAATTGAATCCTTATCAGTTTTGCATCGTCCAAATCACCAAGGCCGTTACTTTGGTTTCGTTATTTTTACATCGAAGGTGGCCTATTAACTGGAAATCGAGAGCTTAAACGGATTCAAGATGAACGAGTACATTCTTTTCGCCGCTTTTTCTTGGAGTAGGGCACTGAATACCGATGCTCCTACGTCTACTCTAGTTGAAACTAGAAAACAGAGCACCTGCTCTGTTCCTGTTGGTACCTTGTGTACTAACTCCGGCCACATCGAACGACTTCACGATTGAGAGCTTGTTTCTCGGCGAGGTTCGAATTCGAATGATGGGGATGATTCCATGAATCACGAATTCTCGTTGGAGGTAGATTCGTCGCATATGGTTGAGCGATCGTCGGAACAAGAAGAAGATGAGCTGGTTCATGCGTCTCAGAACAAGGCCCTTGTTGGGCTTGAACAAGATGGGCCCAATATAACTGATGTTGGGCCGATTGGAGGTGTCCATGCCTTAGTTGGGCTTGAACCTATTGAGCATGTACTAGCTATTGTTGGACCGGATGATGACTCGTGTATGGAGAAAACAGAGCGAGATGAAGATTTTCAGGTCAATTTTGGTGTAGCTTAGTTTGGTGGAGAGCAAGTTTCTCAAGAGAATTCGGAAGTGGTAGCCATTGAGGGACGGGTTTTCCTTGAAAGGAAGCTTTGCTTAAATATCCGCCCCATGTGGGTCGAGTTGCTAAGAAGCCTTCGTCAGGAACTTTTGTTGTTCATAGGTCGGCGACACGTCCATTTCGCGTGACCGTGTTATCCAAGCCGCCTCTTCAACTACGGAGATGTGGAATCAGGCGGCAGCTAAGGCTCGTATTGACATTAAGGAATTATATGGACATCGATAATAGTAGATTGGATAGTATATGATTTTCTTTTGGTCCTTTCGTATATATCTTTTAAAAGGGTTCCGTTCAGCTCCATCGTTTGGAACTCTTTTTGTAATCGTTATCCTGGTCTTTGACCCTATCATGAAGTGTCTCTTTTTAATAAAAAAATGAGCTGATAAAAAAACGCCTTATTAGTTAACTGATGGTATATATCCATTGTATACTGCCTTTTATAAAACAATAATGAGTCAATAATTTTCGAAACAGACGTTGTTTGTCAAACATCAAGAGTTAGCTCAAAAAGATATAGAACGAGCATTTGAGGTTCTACAAGCTCGTTTGCACATTATCACTCGCCAAAGCCTAATGAGGAGAGAGAGTCACTCGCCTTGATCATGAATGCTTGTATATTATCCTCCACAACATGATAGTGGAGAATGAACGAGGCCTGCTGGACATTGAGAGTCGTCTGCAATTGTGACACAACGAGGCCTGCCATTGACGCCAATATCAACGTTATCACGCAGAATGAAGCAAGACTCACAGATCGATATGCTTATTACAAGCTCAAAAAAGACCTCATCGAGCACCTTTTGAACAAATTTTCATGAATAGTATTTCGATATCACTGTGTACTTTCCATTTCAATAATAATTTTTCAATTCGTTTGAATTTAATGTTAAATGGATTTATTTTTAATTATAAATATCGTTTGAGTCAAGATGAGTCAAATAGATTTGGTAGAATTATAACAACTTGATGTAGCGCTTGATGTTGTTGTTGAGTCAAGCTATAAGTCAGACACTTAATATACGTATTGTACATGCTATAATAAGGGAACATGTGTCCCCTTAAATCCAATCTAGTTATGTTATTATACATCCTCCTTCCTCCGTTACATATATTTGACAACACAATTTCAAAAAAAATCATAACCCATATGTAAGGGTGTTCAAAAACATCCAGTAATCCGTTCAGTCCGCTCATCCGTCTAACCCGTCGTCCATCCGCATAGGAGTAGATGGATAACGGATCAAATTTTAAGGACCTACAACGAAGTAGGCTGATTGAGGATCAAGGTAGCTAGATCCACAGATAATCCACTCGCCCATACTTGCTACCCAACCATTCAGTTTATATATATGAAGCCCAAAAGCATTATGTAAGTCCAAATTGATTTACTTATCAATCGGTATCTTCTTTTAATACTTGAAGACTTGACTCTTTTGTAATGAAATTAGAAAATAAATGAGGTGGAGTTATTTTCTAATGAACTTGTGTTTCAATCTACATTTTGTCATTTTAGTAGTGTTAGTACTATTTTGCAGGTCGCGTAGATTGTATTCGATCTACTCGCACATTGTGTGGATGCAATCCACTGAATGATTATTTTTCGCGGGTGTATTGTAGATCATAAAAATCCATATCCGCATACACGCAAACGGAGGAAAATCTTCTTTGAACGGGTGGATATCCGCTCATGAACACCCCTACCCATATGTATCAATTGAAAAGGTGGATAACAAGTACATCAATCAAGAAATTCATGTCATTTCATTTTTGAATGATAAATAATAGTCTTAAAGCACTCACTTAGGTCAATGGTAACCAAGGTTGTAAAAGTCCCCGCCTAAGCGGTGCCTAGGCCTTTAAGTCTGTAAAATAAACTTCCGAATAGTCGGAAACTTAGGGTTCTGATTTGTGAGGTTGGACTTGTGAAGAAGAGATGAAAGGATGAGAGACATAATGCGTGTAATTGTCTTTTATCTGTCGATAAAAAGAACATGACATGTGTTTTTCTTTGGTGATTTTTTTTATCTTTTCTTTTTAATTACTTAATATTTGTTTAATTAATAAAGATTATGAAAGAAAAATACAGTTGTACTTTTATAAACTTTTTTATAATTACAAATAAAAAATGGTGGATATCTTTTTCTTTTATAATTTATGTAAATATAAAATATCATTATAATTTATATTTTAATCAAAACAAAATAAGAGGATTATTATAAATGATTCATTTGATTAGTAGTGAGTGAAAAAAAATGTGCCTTTACGGTTCTCTCATCTTCTCTTTACTCCGACCCCTATTACTTCAGCCCCAACCTGATACCACATCATCCTCGTGCTACGATCCATTATGCCAACCCTAGACGTCAAGCTCTTGTCACCTGTCACCCATGTGAAAACCGATGGAACTCCTACAACCCATACCCATATCCTATCATCGATTGCACCTTTTCCCTAGATCATGCCCCCTGACCCCATCGAGTGAGTTTATAAAGCTAGATCAGGGAAAGAAACGCCGAAATCGTCCCCCATACTCTCTCCGTACCCAGAACAGGTAACTATCTTGACCGATCAACCTTCTCCCCCCATCTAATCTATACGATGATTGAACCCATCACATCATGTGGGGGAAGCTATGGGACTATCATCGTGCCTCTACCTAATTTGTTGAAGGGGATACAGACTGGCTCACTAACCATATCTAGGATATCAACGACTTGTGATGGGTCTCCATCCTTACCCACCTTTATTTCATCACCATCGCCTCCCCAAAGGGTCCCACTCTACCGACCATGCCCGCAACGATATATTGGGAAAATGGGTGCATGGTTCAGATTGGCTCCCACTAGACTCCATCGGAACCATGCTTGTCGATTATCCCTTGCCTATATATATCAGAGTTCTCTGATCCCGATGGGCCTCCCTGAGCCACTACGGCCATTACACCTCCAACCTCCATACGGATCTACCTGCTAGAAATGTACCCCTTGGTGGGACTTTTCCAAATGACTGTCGTTAAGACTCGCCCATAAGATGAGGCGCGGGGAAACAAACTTGCCAGAATCATGGCCCACGCAGGATCGGGAGGCCGCAAGGCATTCCAAGTGAAGCCATCTCTATATGGATCCACCAAGGCGATCTGACAATCTCAAGGGTACCCCTCGACCCCATCCATATAGACGTCCCTGATGTCTGGAAAAGAAACAGCGGCCCACCAATACAAGATCTCCTACCTATTCTGGAAACACATCCTTGGTGTTAGAAACACGTGTGTCCCTATTTGGTATCACAAACTCTCCCTCTGGAGGAGGCATGAACAAGTGAGGAGCTTGCAATACATGATCTCATTCCTAACCATGAGAGCCCCTGCATGTATTCCAAACATCTAGATGGGCTAACACCTAGGGTTGTAGTATACTCGGCCATATATCAAGCGACGACTACCGCGCATCCTCGCCAGAAGATATTATCGGGTCAACTCGCATCAGGTTGTGACCATTAGTTTAAATCTAATGACCCCTCCCCCTATTGTCTAGTGTTCTCCCTAGCTGCTCGTTATCCTCTTGTGAGCAGCTCTAGGTCGAGTAAGATACTGGGAATCTTGAGCTACCCTATGGTAGCAAATCCAATGGTTACGATCCTCTAAGTAAGTTCCCCTGGTTTGCCGGGTTTATTGTTATAGGGTTAGCGTCTCTTACCCATGGGTCACGACTCCATTATTTCCCTTTCATTGTCCTTCATTTCAATGTTTGTTCTACTATTTCGAATGTCGTTTTGGCTTTGTGTCTGTATTTCGACATTATTAATAAAGTATTCCCATTTGCTAAAAAAACATTATTTAATTTAGTAGGATATCTTGTTTTGTATTTTTGATACTTTTTATTTTTATACAGTACAAATATAGTTTATATTTTTATTTTTTACTATATTATTAATGTATATATTTATAATTAAAATTAATAATAAAATTATATGCACCTAGGTGGCCCTGTTGGTCTCCGCCTAATGTCTAGGGTTTCTTACCACTCGATTAACGTTTAACAATTCTTACAACCTTGGTGATAATGCTGACTATAAGAGGCCAAGTTGTATATAGTGTATAATAAACATCAAAACAGTTTTTTTTTCATTCTTAAAAGAAATATAGATCTTTCCAAATGTAATTTTTGATCAAATATATTAATTGAAATCACATACATATTTTATAATGTGTATATATAATAACATTAAAAATAGGGTTAATTTTTTGAAGTTAATTCTAAAGTGAAGTATGACATTGGAAAATAAGTGTAATATAATGTAATACTTGGGATTGACCTTGAAATTCAAAGGTTAATTACCTTTAGTACCCCTTATGTATTGGTAACACACTGGATAAAATTTTGGTCAAGTTTAGGCCATTTTGACGACTTGTGACCAATTCATAAGGCGTGTAATTGTCCCGTTACCAATACATAAGGAGTATTAAATGATGTGTGATCAATTCATAAGAGGTACTAAATGTGTGTTACCAAAACGTAGGGAGTGTTTTTAAACGTTACCAAACGAAAGGGTGCTAAAGGTATGTTACCAATAGAAAAGGGGTACAAAAGGTAATTAACCCGAAATTCAAATTAAGTATAATTAATACAAAAATAAAAATTAGGCGTAGAGGACAAATCAACTAGAAATCCATCTTATCCTAAAAGTTATGAGAATCTATCCTAACTCCACACACTTAAGATCCAACATTCACTATGATACCACATCACCCCAATCATACCCAAAATACATGCCACTTTCATCTTTCTCACACAAACAAGTGCATAATTATAATAACATGGGGCTATGTGGACAAGTGTCCATTTTTTCTAGATCAATTCACTAATTTAATCATTTTTTGTTCGTTTGAACTTTGATTAGCTTCTAACTTGCGCCTGCATTTTTATTTTTTCAAGGTTTGTCTATCAAGTAGCATATTGAATATATTTTGAAGCACGAAAATAAAAATTTATATCGGGGAGATAAAAATAATGTAGAGTGTTGATAAATCTTCACTAATAAATGTCTTATATCAGAGTGATTAAATTAGTGCTAAATGATGATAAAAATTATATATGTACTAAGGTGATAAAAAAAGTGATTAGGTGATAAAAATCATGTTCAATTTTGATAATAAGAATCATAAACTTGAGTTTAGTGTTGATAAGACTAGTGTTTGGTGTTCATAAAAAACATGTGATGGGATAATAAAACACATGTAATTTAGTGATAAACCTAATGTTTAATACTGATAAAACTAGTGTTTAGTGTTCATAAAAACATGTGATGATGTGATAAAAATCATGTTCAGTTATGGAAACTGAGATAGTGTAAAGTGATGACAAAACTACTTTAAAGTGTTGATAAAAATTACGCAGATATAATTTTTTTTTAAATTAGCTCCAAAATAATTTTTTCGTGTTTCAAAATATATTCATCACTGATCTTGATAGAAATCCCTTGAAAAACAAAAAATATTGGAACAAGTTTGAAACCAATCGGAGATCAAACGAAACAAAAATGATTAAATTAGTGAATTGAAAAACAATAATAATATGATAATTACTTTAAAAAAACGCTCTCCACTCAACCTCTCTGAGGTTACATCTTACCCTACTCGGGTCGCCGCCGCCGCCCCCGCCGCCGTCGCAACCGCTTTTGCTCAGTCCGCATCGGTCATCGGCATCCACTCCCGTCGTCGCTCACTTGCTCTCCTAAGGACCATCGCTCCCTGGCTATAGACCCCCAATCCGATCTCTCTCTCTAGGTCGGGAATCGATCTCACCGGTTTCTAACTCACCTTGGCCGCCCCAGCCGCCCCTGAAGTCAGCGTCTCCCGGATCCTCACTATACCCCGACGGCTCATCGCTGACATTTGCCAGCGACCTCCGAACCCGCTCTGGTTCCCGACGGCTCGCCGAGACAAATCCATCGATTTCGCCATAGCACCGGGCTCTCTGATAGTCTCGTCTCCTGCTGCGTGCTCCCAGGTTTCCGTGTCAATTGAGGGAGGTTGGCAGACACACCAGGCCGGCAGTCACCTCCCACCGCCAGGGCGCCGACAGGTACTTTCCCGCTCCTAGGGTTCTGCATTTGTTATTATGTATGTCTTGCTGGTTTGGAATTGTGGAGGTCTAGGTACGGACCATAACCGGCGCCAATTGAAAGATTTGGTGTCGCTGCACAAACCCGACATCCTTTTCCTAACAGAGATCCGTCACGTGGAATCTCGGAACTCTCGATCACGACTTGCTATCCTGCGTAGAACGCTTGGTTTCCATGGAGGCACGGGCATTCCGGGATTTGTACCACAGGCCATTCCGGGAGCTGGACCTCCGACAAATAAAGGAGGTGTGATGATGTTGTGGTCTGAACAATGCAAGGTTACGATACTTTCGATGCAACAATCACATATCGACACATCCGTACAGTTAGGTCAGGATGCACCTATCCGGTTCACATGTATCTATCGGGAACCGATATGGGAGCGTCGGCACTTGACATGGGCAAACTTGAGACATCTGGCCACAATCCCGGCACCGGCTGATTGGATCATAATGGGGGATTTTAACGGAATCTTGCGTCCGTCAGAAAAGCGGGGTGGGGGGGTATACCCACTACCCCTTATGCAAGGATTCCAGCAGGCTGTATCGGACATTGGAGTGGAAGAGGTACCACTGCAAGGGTACCAGCTCACGTGGGCACGGGGTCAGGATGCTAAGTCGCTAGTGGAAAGTCAACTGGATAGAGCCTTTATCTCCCCGCAGGCTCGAGCCCGATTCAGGGATGTGGAAATACAGAACCTGGGCATATCGACTTCGGACCACAAACCCATCCTTCTCCAAATCTAGAAGGAACCAGTGGAACGACGGCCTCGCCAGTTTCAGTTTGAGAACATGTGGATTGATCATCCGGAGTGTGGCCCATTGATTCAGACAGAGTAGGGTCAGCCGGGGAATCGTCATATCAAGCATCACATTAAGGACATCGGGGCTTCCCTGGATGAGTGGGGCCAGACGATCTTCTGGGACAACATTAACCAGATCCGAAGGTTACAGCGGAGGCTTGCTGAGTTGAATGGCCGAACAGACAGACAAGGCATCCGGAAGAGACTAGCAATTCAAAAACAGTATAACAGGGCGCTGGCTACACAGGAATAGTTCTGGCGACAGAGGGCGAAACAACACTGGCTTGGGGAAGGGGACCGGAATACGGGATTCTTTCAGAGATCGTCCACCAAGCGCCAGGTGAAAAACAAGCTCAAATCCTTGATAAATGATGATGGAGTAGAAGTGCAATGGAATACAGGTATGAGTGATCTGCTCCACTCATACTTTGCTAATATCTTCACAGCAGACGGCATCGAAGACTATGACCTCCCCATGCCAGTCCCGTGTATGATCACCCCGGCACAGAATTTATTACTCACACAACGGGTAACGGATCAGGAGGTACGCCACGCCTTGTTCCAAATGGGCCTGTCGAAATCCCCAGGACCGGACGGTCTCAATCCAAAGTTTTTCCAACATTACTGGGATACTCTGGCTCCGGAGGTCATTGATTTTTTCCACACAGCTGTCCTGACATGCACTATTGATCAGGACATCAACAAGACCACTCTGATTATGATACCGAAGATCCCAAGGGCGAAGAAAATTGCGGAACTGGGGCCCATTGCTTTATGCAACGTGATCTTTAGAATTCTTTCTAAGGTCTTGGCAAACCGGATCAAACCCCTACTGGACCCGATCATCTCCACAAACCAGGGGGCGTTTGTCCCGGGAAGACATATCCAGGACGACGTCATCATTTCATATGAGATCATTCATACTCTCCGACGTAAAACACAGGGACAACGTGGCTTCATGGCCTTGAAGTTAGATATGAGTAAGGCCTACGATAGAGTGGAGTGGTCTTTCCTACTATCTATGATGGGAGCGTTCGACTTTGATATGGGCTGGCGGGCGATGGTACTCGCGTGTATGAAAGCAATCGAGTATACGGTCAGTTCTGACGGGAAGCATACGGCACCGTTTACAGCAGGACGGGGTATCAGACAAGGTGACCCCCTATCGCCGTACCTAATTTTGTTCTGTATGGAGGGTCTATCTCGGAAGCTTAGTCATGCAGAAAGAGTTGGACACATTTATGGGGTATCAGTAGCTCGAGGGGCTCCGCTGGTATCTCATATATTTTTTTGCGGACGACTGCTATATATTCTGCAGGGCGGATTAAGAAGAGGCGACCCATCTGAGTACTATCCTCCAAACCTTTGGACGCCTCTCAGGTCAAGTTATAAATAAAGGCAAGTCGTCCATATTTTTCAATACTAATACAACTTTGGCGAACAGAGCAACATGCTGTAACATACTGGGCATCTAGGAAATCTCAGGGCCGACTAAATACTTGGGGGTCCCCAACATGCTGGGCCGGAAAAAAGGACAGAGCCTCCAATTCTTATGTGACCGGATAGTGGCCAAGATTGGGACATGGGATGGTCAGATGTTGTCGGCAGGTGGGAAGGAGGTTATGATCAAATCAGTCCTCCAGGCCATGCCAATCTACGCGATGAGCGTGTTTATGTTCCCAAGGGAATCAATCAACAAAATCCATGTCGCACTAGCTCGGTATGGTGGACCGGAACTCCCAGGGGAACAAGACCGATTATTTGGCAGGACTGGACGAAACTGTGTAGGCCAAAGGAGGATGGAGGGATGGGATTCAAAGACATGCGGGATATGAACATTGCAATGCTAGCAAAAATGGGGTGGAAACTGGTTACTCAACCCGACTGTCTGGTGGCTCGAATCCTTAAGGCACAGTACTACCCAAAGGGTGAATTCCTGACGGGGGGTGGAGGGAATGGACCCAGTCAAATCTGGTCGGGTCTCCGTGGCACGCAGGGTCTGCTCCGAGAGGGATTGATTCGTACTATCGGCGACGGTCGAACTACTATGGTTGAGGGACCTCCTTGGCTTCTGGGGGATAACCCGGTTATTCCTATGCATACATGTACCACACCGGCTCTTATGGTGTCGGACTTAGCCATCGTTGACTATTAATGGGATGTGCAGAAAATCCAGTCGATCCTCCCTCCGGCTATTGTTGAGGATATCCTCCAGGTGCCCCCGCCTCTTCCCCAGCATACGGACATATGGTCCTGGAAATACAATATCAGAGGTGAGTACTCAGTCAAAGAGGGTTATAGGTCCCTATCCAGAGCGAACGGTCGATGGCACACCTCGACCGGGGCAACGGTACGGACGGGTATCTGGGATCAAGATATTCAACCACGGATCAAGGTTTTTATATGGCGGGCCATTTCAGGTACGTTACAGGTTGCCATGAACCTCCGAACCAAGTTCGTTCCCATTCCGGCCACCTGTCCGATGTGCCAATCGGATTCGGAATGTAAAACCCACTTCGTTTTAAAAGAATAGTAAACTGAAATTCGAAACTTGGAGGTAAGCTTTTGTAAACAAGTGGGTCAAAGGGAAAAGTCAAAAAAAAATGAAAGAGGTTCAGGCTCGGACCAGGCCCAGCGCGGAGGCCCAATCCCGGCTGGCCCGACCCATGCCAGAGGCCCAAGCCAGTTGAGGGCTTGGGTATAAAAGTCGAAAATTAGGGATTGAAACCCTAATTTTCGTAGCCTCACTTCGAGCTCCCCCATCTTCATCTTCCTCCTTCGTCAGTGTCGTCCCCGACCCCTCGTCTCTCCCCTCTCTGGTGCGCCGTCTCCCTCTCGCCTCTCTTCTCCGACACTCAGCCTCGCTCCCTCTACCCTTCTCCTCACCGTGCGACAGAAACTCCGCCGCCCATCTCTTCTTCTCCCCGTCCCGTCAAGCTCGTCGGTCGTCCCTCACTAGAGCCCTCCCTCTCTCAGATCCGAGCTCGCCGTCCCTCCCCGTGAGCGTTTCGGGTTCGCTGGCGATGGAGTCGATCTTCACCAGATCCGAGCTCCCGCCACCGTCTCTTTCCCGACCACGACCGTCGTAAACCCCTCCTCCGTGCACACCTCCGCCGCCTCCCTCTCGGCGCCGTAGCCTCCGCCTCCTCAGATCTCCCGAACCGCCGTCGTCCTTGACCTCCCTTCTCCTCGGGTCCGTCCAGATCTGACACGGGCACGAAGCCGCCGTGTCCCGTCGTTTTTCGCCGACGCCACCGTCCCTTTCTCTACGGTTAGGCCCCGGCCGACGCCGCCCACACCGGCGGCCGGCCGGTTCGAAAACCGAACCTTTATTTCCCGTTTTCGAACTTCTGTTGAATCGGTTCGTGTGGAAACAAAACTGGGACCTGGTTGTTTGGAGTTGATTTTGAAACAACAAATCGTTGAATCTAATTTGTTAAACGGGATTTGGGGACGGTTGTTCAAAAACTGAACTAAATTCATTTTGGGCTCAAAAGATCGGAACAGAATCAGATTTGAAATAAAAAGGAATTTAATTTGAAACAGTTAGGGTTATGAGTTCGTTGGTTTTGGATCGAAACAGAAGCAAACCAAAACAAAATCGTTTAATCTATCAGAGTTTAAGGGAAAATGGGTTTAAAAACGAGATTCTGCTTTGGAAATAAAATGGTTTTAATCGAAAAGGAAAACGAAACCAGAGTCGAGCAAAAGGGTTTTTTTTTAGACTATAGGATCGAAACTAGATTGAGTTTTTGGTAACCGTATGTTTAAACTGGACGTTAATCGGACTTAGAAAGGAACAAAAGCGGACCGCTGAATCGGACCTCGGGATTCGTGCATTGGGACCGTGATTCGGAAACATGCACCGGTTTCGGTGCTCGGGTACTCAAACCCGATTCGCCGTGACCCCTCTTTTATCCCGCTCGAGTTTAAAGGACAACTGTCGGTTTTAAACTGGATTAATCGTGACCTTTAAATTAACCTGGGAACCGCCTCTAATTATGGCTTTCGTGTTATCTTTAGCGCCCGGCTTCGATCGAAGTGAAGCCCGGAGGTAGCGAGCCAGAACGTCAGCAGCTAGGAAACGTAGCGGGTGTTCTTCGGTTGAGGTAGGGAAAAGTAGCCGGATCTCGGCCCTGACTAGGGAAAGTTAACAGTCGAATTGCATGTGACACCGGGGTGTCGTGGGTTGAGTAGGTTATTGAATATTATAAAGGCATGATACGGGAATGTAGCGAATGTTGGAAATGCATGTGACACTTAGTAGTGTCGTAGGAGCAGTGAACTTAGCGATACTAGAATTACTGGAGGCATATGACCATGCCCGGAGGTTGTTTGTGAACTTATCGATATTAGGAGTACTGGAGGCATATGACCATGCCCGGAGGTTGATTGTGAACTGTTGATATTAGGACTGTTGGAGGCTTTGGTTAAGCCGGAGGTTGATTGATTACTGTCGGTATCTTGGGTGGCCTTGAGAGCCCGTGTTTTATTGTTGAGTCTGGGTGGCCTTGAGAGCCCGTGTTTTATTGTTGAGTCTGGGTGGCCTTGAGAGCCCGTGTTTTATTGTTGAGTCTGGGTGGCCATGAGAGCCCGTGTATTACTGTTGTGTCTTGGGTGGCCATGAGAGCCCGTGTATTATTGTTGAGTTTTTGGTGGCCATGAGTGCATGTGGGGTCGTTGAACCCGTGTCTTTACCTTTGGTGTTTTGGGTGGCCATGAGTGCCCGTGGGGTTGTGAACCCGTGTCTTTATCGTTGGTGGTTTGAGTGGCCGTGAGTGCCCGTGGGGTTGTTGAGCCCGTGAGTTACTGTTGGTGTATCTTGGGAGGCCGTGAGTGCCTGTGGGGCTTTTGAGTCCGTGTTTTACTGTTGGGGTGTCGTGGGAGGCCGTGAGTGCCTGTGGGGCTGTTGAGTCCGAGTTTTACTGTTGGTGTCTTGGTGGCCATGAGTGCCTGTGAGTGTTGAACCTGTGTTGTTACTGGTTGTTGAACTTGATTGTGATTGTGTTTGTGGTTACCTGAGGTTGGGGGCCCGCTTCATGAAACGGGGGTCCACGAGCACACGCGTCTGCATGTTCAGACGGGGTAGGGGGCCCGCCCGCCAATAAAGGGGTCCTGGCCGCGCGTGTGTGGTTTGGGTTTGTGAGCATACTTTGGATGGCTTACGAGTTAGAGTCTCGGTAAGTTGCAAGCATTCTTTGGCTGGCTTACGAGTTAGAGTCTCGGTAAGTTGCAAGCATTTTCCGGCTGGCTTACGAGTTAGAGTCTCGGTAAGTTGCAAGCATTCTTGGGTTGGCCTGACCGAGTTAGAGTCTCGGGAGGGTGTGAGCGTTCTTGGCAGCTGGTTTGCCATCCTTTGTGATCTTGTTTGGAGTGCGATCCTTTGTGATCTTGTTTGGTATTGCGTCGTTTTCTTTGAGTCCTTGGAAGAGGTCGTGATCGTCGTGTCGGGTCTACTTTACGTGTCAGAGTGTTGAGTTGGTCAAGGAAGGTAATAGTGGGTGTATGTTCAGTCAGAGTACTTGGGTTGGGGCCAGTGTTCCCCGGTGTTGACTTCGTTATTGGTGTTACCGGCATTGTCTGCTAATTATGTCGTAGTCAGTCTGTTATCCGTGGTGGTGAGCGAACGCTCACCCCTAGCTGCTTTTCCTATAGGTACCGTTCGCAGGCTGGACTAGGTGAGCTTCTGAAGCTTGAAGAGCTAGAAGCAGGATTCTGGGTTAAATTGAGTCTAGAGACAGATACCATACTTTTGTCCACTTGTTGGGACGTGTTTTAAGTTGTAATTATTATTTTGTTGAACAATTGGTGTCTTTAAAGTGATTGATGTAAAAAGGCTTCAAAATGTTTATTATTTTAAATGTTCGCGCCCCGAGTTCGGTTTACTGAAATTGGGGCGTGACACGGAAACTACGGACCATCTTCTGCTGTCCTGTCCGTTTGCGAAGTCGATTTGGGATGCAGCGGGCCTACCTGTTCCTGATGCTTCATCGTCCTCTTTAACTGATTGGCTCTCGGCCCTCTTCCTGATACCGGAGGCTATGACCCGGAGTAAAGCCTGCCTCGTGCTCTGGGAGATATGGAAAGCGAGGAACGCTATGGTCTGGGACCAGGTGACCTCCACCCCACAAGAATTGGTTGCCACGGTTCTCAGTAACCAGCATAGTTGGTTGGAAGCACAATTGGGCCTCCGGAAGCCGGTCGTTATTCCCCGATCCACACAGACTAAATGGAAACCTCCTCCCCCCTGGATGGCTCTTGATCAATGTTGACGGGGCGACCTTTGCGGCCGCAGGACAATTTGGGTGGGGTTGGATCTGCCGTACAGACACGGGAGGGGTCCGGGAAGCACAGAATGGATATGGAAGCGGGTACTCAACCCCGAATACTCGGAGGCGATGGCGATTTGGAAGGCCCTGGAATGGATACACGCCTCTCACTCGTCCAGGGTCATCATACAGAGTGACGCCCAGTACCTGGTACATCTGATTCAAGGCACGCACCAGGTCTTTTCTCCACTGGGACGGTTGGTCGACGACTGCAGGTCCCTGCTCACTACTCTCGAGGATGTCAAACTCGAGTACATTTCTAGGTCAGCGAACGGTGCAGCCCACTGGCTTGCTCGGGAAGCCCGTTCTGTGCCTGTCCTCTCGTGGTCTGGATTAACTATTCCGACTACATTTATGTCTATCTTACAAAAGTTCAATTAATAAAATTCAACCTACGTTTCAAAAAAAATAATATGATAATTTTACTAAAAAGCTCGTACCACTTATAAAAACGATTTTTTTTACAATTAACAAGTTAACATTCAATTATATTTATCCACTTATTTGTAAAATACATGACTTAAATCAGTTCTCACAAGTTAAAGGATTTTTATTTGGTTTCTTCTCATCAAGCATAACAATGTCAATGGGAAACGAATATAAAGAAAAAGAGTTACTTTAAATGTACGTCCCATGTAGCACGCGATTTCATATTAACCGATCTTAATCATTTAGTTAAGGAATATTAAAGGTTATATTTTACTAAGCCACATGGTTTACGTTAACTGTATTATGTTCTAAGCCTTCAAATTTCTAATATTTTGTAATATATGTGAATGATTTGACTTTTGGTAGGAATCAGAAATGTCAACCTATCATGAACTATCGATTGGCGCGAGTTGATGTTGTTATTTCCCATTTGGCGTAAACCGAATATATGAAGTTTTTAAACAGACAATAAAGAACTTGTATTAATCATGACAAAACATAGCATAATATGAGCTATTGATGTTGAGTTTTGGAATATGTCTAAGATTGTCGTAGATTTTAGGGAAAATGACACATAACTCCTGTTAACTATCACCATTTTTCAAGAAGCAAAAGAGAGAGAGTACGAAGCTCTCTAACTTGCCTCCTCCTCAAGCTTCTCGTTCCAACTCCCAGACTCCTACAGATCCGTCTCTCGTCTGCAGTTCCGGTCGCCTTCTTCAGAGTCCGGTCGGCCTCCCTGGTGGTGGGTTGAGGGAAAGAAGGACGGTGGGGAGTATCCTCTTTGCAGCACGGTCAGATCTACCCTTCCTCCGTTGACTGCTCTGGTGGGGCGGTGGTCTGGTGGTTTCGCTGCTCCGCTAAGCCGTTGTCGCGGTTGGGACGGAGAAGGAGGCGTCTCGTCTTTGGCGGCGGGTTGGTTCTGGTTTGGGTTGAAACCGGGGAAACCATCCCCAACCCAAGCACTCTGACTGAACAAACACCCACGATGACCTTCCTCGAACGACTCAACACTCTGACACGTAAAGTAGACCTGACCCAACGATTGACGACCTCTTCCAAGGACTCAAAAGAAAGTACGCAACACCAAACAGCATCATAAGGGATCACACACCAACCAAGATCACAAAGGATCGCACACCAAAACAAGATCACAAAGAATCGCAAACCAGCTGCCAAGAACGCCCTCCCGGGACTCTAACCCGGTCAGGCCAACCCAAGAATGTTGCAACTTACCGGGACTCTAACCCATAAGCCAGCCGGAAAATGCTGCAACTTACTGGGACTCTAACCCATAAGCCAGCCGGAAAATGCTGCAACTTACTGGGACTCTAACCCATAAGCCAACCAAGGTATGCTCACAAACCCAAACCACACACGCGCGGCCAGGACCCCTTTATTGGCGGGCAGGCCCCCTACCCCGTCTGAACATGCAGACGCGTGTGCTCGTGGACCCCCGTTTCAGGAAGCGGGCCCCCAACCTCCGGTAACCACAATCACAAACACAATCACAAGCAAAATCAACAACCAGTAACGACACAGGTTCAACACTCACAGGCACTCATGGCCACCAAGACACCAACCGTAAAACTCGGACTCAACAGCCCCACAGGCACTCACGGCCTCCCAAGACACACCGACAGTAAGACACGGACTCAACAGCCCCACAGGCACTCACGACCTCCCAAGACACCAACCATAACACACGCTTGCAACTTACCGAGACTCTAACTCGTAAGCCAGCTAAAGAGAGCTTGCAACCCCCCGAGACTCTAACTCGGTCAGGCCAGCCAAAGACACCAACCTTAGTACACGGGCTCTCAAGGCCACCCAAAACACCAAAGGTAAAGACACGGGTTCAACAACCCCACGGGCACTCATGGCCACCCAAAACTCAACAATAAAACATGCTTGCAACTTACCGAGACTCTAACTCGTAAGCCAGCTAAAACACCAACAGTAAAGTACGGGCTCTCATGGCCACCCAAACACGATTAACAACACGGGCTCTCATGGCCACCCAAGACTCAACAATAATAATACACGGGCTCTCAAGGCCACCCAAGACTCAACCATAATAATGCACGGGCTCTCAAGGCCACCCAAGACGCCAAAATAAACAATCAACCTCCTGCTTAACCCAAGCCTCCAACAGTCCTAATATCAACAGTTTCACAATCAACCTCCGGGCATGGTCATATGCCTCCAGTACTCCTAATATCGATAAGTTCACAATCAACCTTCGGGCATGGTCATATGCCTCCAGTAAAACGATTATCGCTAAGTTCTCTGTTCCTACGACACTACTAAGTGTCACATGCTTTTCTCTTAAACGCTAAAATCCCGTATCACGCTTTTCTAATAATTGCTACGATTCCGTATCATGCTTTTCTAATAATTACCAAGTTCCCGTAGCATGCTTTTCTAATAATTACCAAGTTCCCGTAGCATGCTTTTCTAATATTTAAATAAACCTATTCAACCCACGACACCCCAGTGTCACATGCAATTCTACTGTTAACTTTCCCCAGTCAGGGCCGAGATCCGGCTACTTTTCCCTACCTCAACTGAAGAGCAACCGCTACGCTTCCTAGCTGCTGACGTTCTGGCTCGCTACCTCCGGGCTTCACTTCGATCGAAGCCAGACGCTAAGGATAACAAGAAAGCCATAAATTAGAGGCGGTTCCCAGGTTAATCTAAAGGTCGCAATTAAACCATTTTAAAAACCGACAGTAGTCCCTTAAACTCGAGCGGGATAAAAGCGGGGTCACGGTGAATCGGGTGGAGTACCCGAGCACCGAAACCGGTGCATGCGAGGCACAGTCCCAATGCACGAGTCCCGAGGTCCGATTCAACGGTTTGCTTTTGTTCCCTTTTAAACCCGAATTGCAGTCCATTTTAACAGCCCGATTATTCGTTCCACGCTCAACGGACCAAGATCCATTTTAAATCAAATCTGATTGTTCCCTTAAATCGATTTTCTAAAACTCAAGTTTTGTTTCCGACGATTAAGTTTATTTCCTAACAAATCTGATTCTCAACTCCTCGATTTAAAACCGTTTTTAAAACCCAATTTGATTTTAATTCTCTTTTATTTTAAAACATTTTCCAATTTAAATCCCTTTTAAACAAAACTGATTTTTTTGTTTTAGGGTTCTTTCTTTTCAATTTCAATTTATTCGTTCCCAACCAGTTCAGATCTAACCATTTTGGTCTGAGAAGCAAACATCGAATTTTTATTCCAAAAGTCGTTTTATCTTCTTTACCGAAATTACAATACAATTCAACGTTTCCAACCAAACACCGATCCAGCTGAAACAAAATAAAAGGGACGACGGTACGAAAAAAGAACCGGCCGCCGGCGAATACGTCGCCGGCGACTAAACCCCCAGGCACGAACCTCACGTGGAGGGAAGGGCGGTGCACGGCGGCGGTGCACGGCGGCGGTGGACGGCTGCTCGTGTCCGGATCTGAACGGCGACGCTGAGACTCGGCCGGAGAGAGAACCGGTGATGGAGGCTCGGGACGAGGGAGAGGGCGGTGGTGGTGGCTCGGCTGAGCTTGCCGTCCGTGCGGACGGCGACGAGGAGATGGGAGACGGGATGGTCGGGGACGGCCGAAATCGAGAGGGACGGAGGTGGATCTGGACGGCGGCGGCGTGAGGGGCGGAGAAGAGGGCGGCTGGGAGGAGGAGGGGCTCGGTGTGGCAGGACGGAGCGGGGAAAGGAGACGGGGGCGGCGGTGGTCGGAGAATCGGACGGAGGAGAAGGAGCGGACGGTGAGGGAGAGATCCTGGCCGGCGGCGTGGTCGTGGGAGGGCGGCGGCGTGGAGGAGGAACACGGAGGGTGAGGTCGGGTTCGGGACTGGGTGAGGACAGAGAGGGACGGCCGGTGGAGGGAGGCCGATGGTGTGGCCGGCGACGGCGTGGACGAAGAAGAAGGAGGTCGGGAGAGGAGTGGGGGCGGCGTGGATCGAAGAAGGGGAGTGGGTATTAGGGTTTCAAAACCCTAATGCCACCTTATATAGGTGGGACTTGGGCCGGCCTTTTTGGGCCTCAGGGGACAACCGGGCCGAGAGTGGCTGGGCTGGGTTGGGCCTGCGCGCCTGGCCTGGTCCAGACCTGCTCCTTTCATTTTTTTTTTTGCACTTGTTTTTTTTAAAAAAAACTACCTTAAGGTTTTCGGTTTGCGAATTAAAACCCTAATGAAACGAAGCGGGTTTTACAAAAAAAAAAGAAAATACAAAAATAGAGTTAGTTTTTTTAGAAGAAGAAGAAGAAGAAGAAGAAGAAGAAGAAGAAGAAGAAGAAGAAGAAGAAGAAGAAGAAGAAGAAGAAGAAGAAGAAGAAGAAGAAGAAGAAGAAGAAGAAGAAGAAGAAGAAGAAGAAGAAGAAGAAGAAGAAGAGAGAAGGAGAAAGAAGTTAGGGTTGGGAGAGATTGAGCCCTTGGATCGTCTCAAGACACGGAGCAAGCATCGTCCCCTCGTCTTCCTCTACGGTTTGTACTAAACCGATCGTTGTTTTGGTAATTTTCAAATGTTAGGGTTTGTGTAAAACTATTAGTTTAGGGTGTATTGAGGTTGGGGGTATTGTTGGAGACGTTTTGGAGGTGTTTGGAGGCGAAGAGGCACGTTTTCCGGTGACCAGAGGCTCGGGAGGAGCTCCGACCATCGTGGGTGGTGGCCGGCCAGCCATGGGTGGCTGGCCGGAGCTGGGACCAGCCACCACCATGGTGGCCGAGCCCCACTTTGAGCCCTAGGGCCCACGGCCAAGTGGGTCAGGTGGGGCCCACGTGCTCGGGTGCTTGGGTTTTATCGTTCGGGTGGTTTAAAACGTTCCCCGGACCATTTATCCTTAACCTAATCGAAAATTGGAATTAAATTGGAGAAGTTGTAATTTATCGGGTTTAGAAACTTTAAACGTCATTTAATTGAATCGGGAGTCAGAATTCGATTCGGGCAAGTACATTGGGACCCTTGAATTGTTCTAAGACCGTACAAACGAAAACGGGAATTTTTGGAGCCCCGGAAGGGCATTTACAAAACCCGGGCAGATTCGCCATGTCGGGCGAATCGGGCCTTGACGGGTCCCTAATCGTCAATGTCGAGTAAGTGGGAAGTTTGGGAGTGATCGACATTGTCGAGGTTAAGTTTGGGCATCGAGTTTAATGATTTTCAGTTTATTCCTGCGGGTTGTTAAGTGCCCTAAATTTGTGTTCTTTTAGATCGTGCCACGGACCGAGGCAAGGGAAAGCTGGGTGAGTGACTGAGATCATCACCGGAGCTCGTTGGTTGGCTTTTGGGAGAACACGCATGAGGTACGGAAAAGTAGCCGGATCTCGGCCCTGACTGGGGAAAGTTAACAGTAGAATTGCATGTGACACCGGGGTGTCGTGGGTTGAGTAGGTGTATTTAAATATTAGAAAAGCATGATACGGGAACGTAGTGAGTATTGGAAATGCATGTGACACTTAGTAGTGTCGTAGGAGCAGAGAACTTAGCGTGATTAGAATTAATGGAGGCATATGACCATGCCCGGAGGTTGTTTGTGAACTTATCGATATTAGGAGTACTGGAGGCATATGACCATGCCCGGAGGTTGATTGAGGAACTGTTGATATTAGGACTGTTGGAGGCTTTGGTTAAGCCGGAGGTTGATTGTTATTGTTGAGTCTTGGGTGGCCTTGAGAGCCCGTGCTTTATTGTTGAGTCTTGGGTGGCCATGAGAGCCCGTGTTATTATTTGTGTTTTGGGTGGCCATGAGAGCATGTACTTGACTGTTGGGGTTTTGGCTGGCCTGACCGAGTTAGAGTCTCGGGAGGTTGCGAGCATTCTTTTGTTGGCTTACGAGTTAGAGTCTCGGTAAGTTGCGAGCGTGTATTATTGTTGAGTTTGGGTGGCCATGAGAGCCCGTGTGTCACTGTTGTGTCTTGGGTGGCCATGAGAGCCCGTGTACTAAGGTTGGTGTCTTTGGCTGTCCTGACCGAGTTAAAGTCTCGGGGGGTGGCGAGCATTCTTTGGCTGGCTTACGAGTTAGAGTCTCGGTAAGTTGCGAGCGTGTATTATTGTTGAGTTTTGGGTGGCCATGAGTGCCCGTGGGGTTGTTGAACCCGTGTCTTTACCTTTGGTGTTTTGGGTGGCCATGAGTTCCCGTGGGGTTGTTGAGCCCGTGTTTTACTGTTGGTGTGTCTTGGGAGGCCGTGAGTGCCTGTGGGGCTGTTGAGTCCGAGTTTTACTGTTGGTATGTCTTGGGAGGCCGTGAGTGCCAGTGGGGCTGTTGAGTCCGAGTTTTACTATTGGTGTCTTGATGGCCATGAGTGCATGTGAGTGTTGAACCTGTGTTGTTACTGGTTGTCGAACTTGCTTGTGATTGTGATTGTGATTGTGATTGTGATTGTGCTTGTGATTGTGGTTGCGGATCCCGGTAGGTTCCAAGCATTCTTTGGCTGGCCTGACCAAGTTTGAGTATCAACGGGTTGCAAGCATTCTTTGGCTGGCCTAACACAGTTTGAGTATCAACAGGTTGCAAGCATTCTTTGGCTGGCCTGACACAATTTGAGTATCACAGGTTGCAAGCATTCTTTGGCTGGCCTGGTCCGAGTTTGAGACAGGTCGACCGCCTGGCCCGACTGAGATCGGAAAGGGCGAGGGACAGAGAGGTTACTGAGACAGGTCGACCGCCTGGACCGACTGGGATCGGAAAGGGCGAGATACATAGATATGGTTACTGACAGGTCGACCGCCTGGCCCGACTGGGATCGGAAAGGGCGAGAGAGACAGAGATTGGTTACTGAGCAGCTGGTATGCGATCCTTTGTGATCTTGTTTGGTGTGCGATCCTTTGTGATCTTGTTTGGTGTGCGATCCTTTGTGATCTTGGGTGTTGCATGGTGGTCTTTTGAGTCCTTGGAAGAGGTCGTGATCGTTGTGTCGGGTACACTTTACGTGTCAGAGTGTTGAGTTGGTCAAGGAAGGTAACAGTGGGTGTATGTTCAGTTAGAGTACTTGGGTTGGGGACAGTGTCCCCCGGTGTTGACTTTATTATTGGTGTTACTGGCATTGTCTGCTAATTATGCCGTAGTCAGTCTGTTATCCGTGGTGGTGAGCGAACGCTCACCCCTAGCTGCTTTTCCTACAGGTACCGGTCGCAGGTTGGACTAGGTGAACTCTCGAGGCTTGTGGAGCTAGGAGCGGAGTCCGGGTTTTTTCTTTGAGTCTAGTGACGGATACCTTGTACTTTTGTCCATGTGTTGGGACGTATTTTTAAGTTGTAAATATTATTTTGTTGAACTAAACTGGCTTTTTAAAGTGATTTAATGAAAACAGGTTTCAAGTATTGTATCTTTTTAAATGTTCGCGTCCCGAGTTCGGTTCGCTGAAATTGGGGCGTGACAGCTTGGTATCAGAGCTCGAGGTTTCACACCTCGGACTGTCCGTCAATTAGGTGGGGAGGGTCGAGTCAGTGTAGACCCGTAGTGTTATGAGTCCTGGTTGGGATTGTGTGTATGTGCAGTGTTTTATTGCTGGCTTGCTGATGGTTGTTGCTGCTTGAAACGTTTTTAAGCTGTCGCGGGTCGACTCAGGAGCGCTCCTGTAGTCGAACGTGACGGTGTTGACATCAAGTCGGTACAACGTAGTTCGGGGACGCCTGGGCCGGGTTGTGACTGCGTGATGTCAAGTCTGAGGTTTTAAAATAAAAAGGGGAAAGTTTTGGAATTGGTAGGCCCGGTGGGCGTGTTTTGATTTTTTCTGACGCCGTGGGCGTGTGTGTTTGATTTTGATTGGCCCGGTGGGCGTGATTCGGTATTGGTTGGCCCGGTGGGCGTGTATTGTTGTTACTCGGTCGTGTTGGCTTGTGTGTGAGGTAGGTCTTGAGTTATCGTGCTTGTGTGTTGTGTTTGGTGACCGTTTGTCTGCGACGTACTAATGTACGGGTCGCTATTGGCCGGGAAAGTTACGAATACCCTAGGGTAGACATAGCGGGTGTAAGTAGTGTGAAATCATTACCGCTATATTATCGGGGTCACTGGTTTGGCCCGGTAGGTGGAATGGGACGGTTTGGTTGCCGGCCCGGTAAGGGGCCCGGCAGGTATTGGTTGCCGGCCTGGTAAGGGGCCCGGCAGGTATTAGGCGCCGGCCCGGTAAGGGGGCCCGGCAGGTTTTGGGTTCCGGCCCGGTAGGGGGCACGGCCCGGCCATGTTACCGGCCCGGAGAGTGGCATGGCAGGGGTCGTGTACCGGCCTGGTCCAGTGAGCCGTTTTCAAACTTTTGGTGGTTGTTGTTTCGTTGTGCGTTTAGGGTTGCGGTTGTGTGACTCGGTTCACGTCCGTGCGGTTTGAGCGTTGGTTTTATGTGTTTGTGTTCGCGGTCGTGGGTTGTAGAGGCCATAGGCTCGGTGTTAAGGGATGAGGTCTTGGGCTCGAGACTCGTCGATAACGCACGGTAGTGGTACGGTGCCTCGGTGTGAGAGTCTCACCACGGAGAGAGGTTAGGGTTGGTGCGCTGCGGCGTCATACGATCCAGGTTTTCCTATGTAAACGGGTGTTCGAGTTTTCCCTCGCGTGAACGGGTGATTAAGGTTTCCTTCACGCGAGTGGGTTAATTGGGGTTCCCTACACGATCAAGTAACTGAGGTATCGATGTTGTGAGCAACAGTGTTGGCTTAGTTGAGAACATGATCCCCGTTTGAGGTTTCCCTACGTGATCGGGTCTTTGGGGTATTGAGGTTGTGAACAATAGTGATTACTGAATTGAGGAAGTGTTCCCCGTGTCGAGGTTTATCTTACGTAAGCGAGTACTTGAGGTGTTGATGGCGTGAGCAGTGTGACGTTTGGCATTCGGTTTTGAGGTAGTGGTTTTCCCTGACTAGATCGGTAAGTCTTTAGTGCGTTACTAGTATGCCATAATCGAACGGGTGTCCGTGGAGGTGAGCATAACGCTCATCCCCTTTACTACTTTTCCCGTAAGGGACGAGTAGCGAACACTGGTTTGGTTGCGGAAAGTTACAAGTAAATGCCTAGAGGACCGTGTGAGGGTTACACTAGACCTTACCAGGGTGACTAATGGAGTGGGCGTTCGTTTTCCGATTTGGGCGTCAGTTTCATTGGATACCGGGGCGTCACACTCGGTTGTGTCGTCGAGTTGCTAAGAGGTTGGGGCTGAGTTTAGAGCCGTTGAGTCCACCCCTGCGTCTGGACACGCCGGTTGGTGGTGGTGTTGTGTTGACTAGAGTCTGTCGTGCCTGCGAAGTCAGAGAAGCGAACTCACACGGGAGGTTCGAGAGAGGGCTCAAGAGCCCTAATGCTGGATTCAGTCCTCACCCCGAGGATCGGGTATGTTCGGAGTTGGTAGGCACGACGACGGTATTGGAACGAGGTCTCAAAGAGACTGCGAGGATCCGTGAGGATCGGCAGCGACTGAGCTTGTACATGTGTCCGTGGGAAGGACACTTACGAAATGACAATCTTTAACGTAGTCTTGGGAATGGATTGGCTGGCGAAGTGCCGAGCCAATACCGACTGTTATTGGCGACGAGCTACGAGGGTCGCAGTATTCACGCCTGACAGTGCATGTGGTAGTACTAAGAGGATCGCGACATCAGGTGGCCTGTCTAGTGGAGCAGGATGCGGAGAGCGGTCGCGGAGTTAGTATCGTGATGCCTCACTCGTAGGCAGGTGAGAGCCGAACAACAGCGTCCCGCTGGATTATTGCAGCCACTGCGGGTTGCACTGTGGAAATGGGGGCACGTCACGATGGGCTTCGTGAGCGGTTAGCCGGGTTCGCCTACAACGACAGCTTTCAGGCCAGTATCAAGATGGCACCGTTCGAAGCGTTGTATGGTAGGCTGTGTCGATCGCCCGTGTGCTGGGCAGAAGTGAGAAATAAGAGGTTACTGGGTCTAGAACTGGACCGAGAGACAGCTGAGTCGGTCGTGCCAAATCGTGAGCGGTTGAAGACCGCGTAGAGTCAGCAGGAGTTATGCTGACTGACGGCGCCGACCTCTCGAGTCAGCAATCAGTGGTCATGTATCCCTGGAGGTGAGCCCGAAAGATGGACTAATGCGTTTCAACTGCGACGGAGGCGGGTTAGCCCCACGGTGTATCGGGCCTTTCGAGGTCTTGAGTATGTCATTGAGTGGGAAGATGTCGAGGTAACGGGTGATGTCCCGTGTAAGGAGAAACCGATGTGGGAAAGGGATCCACGAGAGCAGGTCTTGCGCGGAAAGGTTATCCCCCTAGAACTGGTGTTGTGGCGACACCACGAGGCCGAGTCGACTTGGGAACGCGAGGACGAGGTTCGCGCGAAGTACCCCGACCGGTTCGACTCCTGAAGTGCGTTGTTTTAAATTTCGCGGACGAAATTCCTTTAAGGGGGGTAGATTGTAATAACCACTCCCAGTCAACGCTAGTCAAATCTGCGAAAAACAGGAAAATTTAAAAAAAAATTCAGCAGACGCTTGATTGAACCTAAACTTGACCCCGAGGGTCAAACCGGGCTTAAGTTGACCCCGATATTGACCAAAGTGAGTTCCAGGGGACTCAGGGCAACTTTCTGATCAATTTGGGAAATGTTAACTTTTCGCTGGAAAAGTCAACCGAGCGACGTTTTGGTCCATTCGAGGACCGTTTTGGATCCAAAAAGCTTAGCCGTCGTCGCAACGGTCTTAGTTGAGCCGTTTCCTTGTAGCCCGGCAAGTTTCGTAATTTCTTGGGAAAAGTGCCCGTTCGGGGCCCGAAACGTCCGTTTTTCGCGACTCTGATTGAAAATATCTAGTAGATATTTTTCAAAAGGTGTGGGACCCACCTTGCCACTTGTCCAACAAATGGTGGTGTTAGTTTGGGGGGGAAAATGAGTGGTGTGGGGCATTATGTGGCCGGCCACTTATACAAAAAAAAGAAAAGGAAATACAAAAATAGAGTTAGTTGTTTTAGAAGAGGAAGAGAGAGTTTAGAAGGAGAAGAAGAAGAAGAAGAAGAAGAAGAAGAAGAAGAGAGAAGGAGAAAGAAGTTAGGGTTGGGAGAGATTGAGCCCTTGGATCGTCTCAAGACACGGAGCAAGCATCGTCCCCTCGTCTTCCTCTACGGTTTGTACTAAACCGATCGTTGTTTTGGTAATTTTCAAATGTTAGGGTTTGTGTAAAACTATTAGTTTAGGGTGTATTGAGGTTGGGGGTATTGTTGGAGACGTTTTGGAGGTGTTTGGAGGCGAAGAGGCACGTTTTCCGGTGACCGGAGGCTCGGGAGGAGCTCCGGTCACCGTGGGTGGTGGCTGGCCGGAGCTGGGACCAGCCACCACCATGGTGGCCGAGCCCCACTTTGAGCCCTAGGGCCCACGGCCAAGTGGGTCAGGTGGGGCCCACGTGCTCGGGTGCTCGAGTTTTATCGTTCGGGTGGTTTAAAACGTTCCCCGGACCATTTATCCTTAACCTAATCGAAAATTGGAATTAAATTGGAGAAGTTGTAATTTATCGGGTTTAGAAACTTTAAACGTCATTTAATTGAATCGGGAGTCAGAATTCGATTCGGGCAAGTACATTGGGACCCTTGAATTGTTCTAAGACCGTACAAACGAAAACGGGAATTTTTGGAGCCCCGGAAGGGCATTTACAAAACCCGGGCAGATTCGCCATGTCGGGCGAATCGGGCCTTGACGGGTCCCTAATCGTCAATGTCGAGTAAGTGGGAAGTTTGGGAGTGATCGACATTGTCGAGGTTAAGTTTGGGCATCGAGTTTAATGATTTTCAGTTTATTCCTGCGGGTTGTTAAGTGCCTTAAATTTGTGTTCTTTTAGATCGTGCCACGGACCGAGTCAAGGGAAAACTGGGTGAGTGACTGAGATCATCACCGGAGCTCGTTGGTTGGCTTTTGGGAGAACACGCACGAGGTACGGAAAAGTAGCCGGATCTCGGCCCTGACTGGGGAAAGTTAACAGTAGAATTGCATGTGACACCGGGGTGTCGTGGGTTGAGTAGGTGTATTTTAATATTAGAAAAGCATGATACGGGAACGTAATGAGTATTGGAAATGCATGTGACACTTAGTAGTGTCGTAGGAGCAGAGAACTTAGCGTGATTAGAATTAATGGAGGCATATGACCATGCCCGGAGGTTCTTTGTGAACTTATCGATATTAGGAGTACTGGAGGCATATGACCATGCCTGGAGGTTGATTGAGGAACTGTTGATATTAGGACTGTTGGAGGCTTTGGTTAAGCCGGAGGTTGATTGTTATTGTTGAGTCTTGGGTGGCCTTGAGAGCCCGTGCTTTATTGTTGAGTCTTGGGTGGCCATGAGAGCCCGTGTCATTATTTGTGTTTTGGGAGGCCATGAGGGCCCGTACTTGACTGTTGGGGTTTTGGCTGGCCTGACCGAGTTAGAGTCTCGGGAGGTTGCGAGCATTCTTTTGCTGGCTTACGAGTTAGAGTCTCGGTAAGTTGCGAGCGTGTATTATTGTTGAGTTTGGGTGGCCATGAGAGCCCGTGTGTCACTGTTGTGTCTTGGGTGGCCATGAGAGCCCGTGTACTAAGGTTGGTGTCTTTGGCTGGCCTGACCGAGTTAGAGTCTCGGGGGGGTGGCGAGCATTCTTTGGCTGGCTTACGAGTTAGAGTCTCGGTAAGTTGCGAGCGTGTATTATTGTTGAGTTTTGGGTGGCCATGAGTGCACGTGGGGTTGTTGAACCCGTGTCTTTACCTTTGGTGTTTTGGGTGGCCATGAGTGCCCGTGGGGTTGTTGAACCCGTGTCTTTAACTTTGGTGTTTTGGGTGGCCATGAGTGCCCGTGGGGTTGTTGAACTCGTGTCTTTACCTTTGGTGTTTTGGGTGGCCATGAGTGCCCGTGGGGTTGTTGAACTCGTGTCTTTACCTTTGGTGTTTTGGGTGGCCATGAGTGCCCGTGGGGCTGTTGAACCCGTGTCTTTACCTTTGGTGTTTTGGGTGGCCATGAGTGCCCGTGGGGTTGTTTAACCCGTGTCTTTACCTTTGGTGTTTTGGGTGGCCATGAGTGCCCGTGGGGTTGTTGAACCCGTGTCTTTACTGTTGGTGGTTTGAGTGGCTGTGAGTGCCCGTGGGGTTGTTGAGCCCGTATTTTACTGTTGGTGTGTCTTGGGAGGCCGTGAGTGCCTGTGGGGCTGTTGAGTCCGAGTTTTACTGTTGGTATGTCTTGGGAGGCCGTGAGTGCCTGTGGGGTTGTTGAGTCCGAGTTTTACTGTTGGTGTCTTGGTGGCCATGAGTGCCTGTGAGTGTTGAACCTGTGTTGTTACTGGTTGTCGAACTTGCTTGTGATTGTGATTGTGATTGTGATTGTGATTGTGATTGTGATTGTGCTTGTGATTGTAGTTGCGGATCCCGGTAGGTTGCAAGTATTCTTTGGCTGGCCTGACCAAGTTTGAGTATCAACGGGTTGCAAGCATTCTTTGGCTGGCCTGACACAGTTTGAGTATCAACAGGTTGCAAGCATTCTTTGGCTGGCCTGACACAGTTTGAGTATCACAGGTTGCAAGCATTCTTTGGCTGGCCTGGTCCGAGTTTGAGACAGGTCGACCGCCTGGCCCGACTGAGATCGGAAAGGGCGAGGGACAGAGAGGTTACTGAGACAGGTCGACCGCCTGGACCGACTGGGATCGGAAAGGGCGAGATACATAGATATGGTTACTGACAGGTCGACCGCCTGGCCCGACTGGGATCGGAAAGGGCGAGAGAGACAGAGATTGGTTACTGAGCAGCTGGTATGCGATCCTTTGTGATCGTGTTTGGTGTGCGATCCTTTGTGATCTTGTTTGGTGTGCGATCCTTTGTGATCTTGGGTGTTGCATGGTGTTCTTTTGAGTCCTTGGAAGAGGTCGTGATCGTTGTGTCGGGTCCACTTTACGTGTCAGAGTGTTGAGTTGGTCAAGGAAGGTAACAGTGGGTGTATGTTTAGTCAGAGTACTTGGGTTGGGGACAGTGTCCCCCGGTGTTGATTTTATTATTGGTGTTACCGGCATTGTCTGCTAATTATGTCGTAGTCAGTCTGTTATCCTTGGTGGTGAGCGAACGCTCACCCCTAGCTGCTTTTTCTACAGATACCGGTCGCAGGTTGGACTAGGTGAGCTCTCGAGGCTTGTGGAGCTAGGAGCGGAGTCCGGGTTTTGTCTTTGAATCTAGTGACGGATACCTTGTACTTTTGTCCACGTGTTGGGACGTATTTTTAAGTTGTAAATATTATTTTGTTGAACTAAACTGGCTTTTTAAAGTGATTTAATGAAAACAGGTTTCAAGTATTGTATCTTTTTAAATGTTCGCGTCCCGAGTTCGGTTCGCTGAAATTAGGGCGTGACACTCGTCCTTTTCATTTCTACATTTTTGTACGACCTTGTGATCTTTCCTTTCATCGTCAATAGATATTAGTTCGCACATTTTTAAAAAAACATAATATAACATCAACCTCTCATCTCTCTCCTTCCATTCACCATCTCATCCTCTCATTTCTTTCTCACGATTTATCGGTGTTCATCTTCCTAGCAAGTCTCTGTCAAACTTGTTGAAATGGTCGGAGCAGATTTCATCTCCTAGTCATCCCTAGATTTGTACTGGTCACGGCCTCGCCGGACCTGTAACGCCCATAGCCTCGTTGTCAGAGGCCGTCATGGGTCTCGATGGAGAATTTGGCTATTCTTATCTAATGTTTGTGGCGTTAGAGAACTTGCGGGAGTAATTGTGCTTGTAAGATCTTTGGAGTTAGGGTATGATGTTTGTCAGGATCATAAGAGTTACTGGGCTGAAGATTGAAGAAGATGGGCTTAAACACCTAGGTCCAACGGGAGAAAATAAAGAGTAGGTAGTCTACGTCGTCGTTTGGAGTAACACAGCAAGTCGTCTTCAACCTCCTAATACTCGTGAAGGTACAGCTGAAATACAATTGGGGTGCTGGTCTGAGAATCACAGAGGGAACAAGGATTCAAAGCAGAGCCATTCAGAGAAGGATAGGTCATATATGGAGGGGACCAGCGTTCCTTTGGGGAGGTATTATGTATTAGCATAGGATGTTGTTTTAGGGTTCATCGTGAAAATTGTAGGGAGAGCCTTGGAGCAAGGTTAAGCTCAAGCTTGGAGCAAGCTTGGAGCATTTCTCTGTAATTGGATCGTAGTTTCGTTTTAGTTTCAATCAAACAACAATTATAGCTTAAATTTCTTGTGTTCAAATTTTTAGAGTCGTTACACTATGGTGTTAGAGAAATTCTAAGATGAGAAATCAAGAAGGTGGAGCAAATCGGTTTGGGGATTTAAGGGATTTAGGGTAAATCGGGCGGCGACGGATTTCACAAATCGATGTTGGAAGATGGAAACTCATCTGTCGTATGGGGTGAACTCGGGCTTTTGGAACTGACGCATGTCTGAACACGTCTCTGCTTGGAGAGTCTTCATTTGAGGGATCACGGAACGACGTGGGTTCGCCGGAACCACATAAAGAAGAAATCCCTCGCCATAAAATATATAATTAAAAATAATAATTTCACTTTTAATTTTGATTTTGATTTTACTGTAACTTTTTATTTTAATTA
Source organism: Erodium maritimum (assembly GCA_963921825.1). Classification (NCBI taxonomy): domain Eukaryota; kingdom Viridiplantae; phylum Streptophyta; class Magnoliopsida; order Geraniales; family Geraniaceae; genus Erodium; species Erodium maritimum. The sequence goes on along the minus strand of OY997589.1, from coordinate 21,589,131 downwards.
TTTTTCATTTTAAATTAAATTAAGAATTTAAATTCTTAAAATGAGTAAGAAATAAATTAATTAATAATAGGAATTTCAAGATTTTTTTGGAAATTAATAAATTTAAAGAAAATGATTTATCCATAAAATTGTATATATATAGGGTAGCTATCCAGTAAAAACCACCCTTATTGTGCAAACTACAAACCAATCTAAGCCACAGGATGCGGTCAAAGTGACGTCGACAGAGCGCGCATGATGCTGACACGTGACCGCTTCGCACACGCCTCGGCCCGCGCGCGTGTGCAGGTTGACTGAGCGCGCGCGCCTCTGCCCGCGCGCACGCGCGTGTTGACCACGCGCACGCGCGGGTGCTGATCGTTTACAAGCACGGTGCTGATAGTTTAACACAAATGCAAACTATCAGCACTGTGCGCGCAAACTATTAGCATCGTGATGCGCAAACTATCAGTACTGTGCGCGCGCGCCCACGTGTCAGCAACTGGTGAGTTTGTAGTTTGCACAATAAGGTGTCGTGTTTTATATATTTATTGCCCACATGTCAAGATCTGGTGCGCTCTGCTGACATCACTTTGGGGGGATCTCATGGCTTAGATTGGTTCGTAGTTTGCACAATAAGGGGTGGTTTGTACCTGATACCAACTATATATATCAAATTAAAAAAGAACCTAAATCAAATTTTATATAAAAAAAATATTAAAAACAAAATTATTAAAATATATTAATTTGAAAAGTATTTAATTAGTATTTGATAAACAAATATTGACTGAAAAAGTATTTAATATTTATTTTATTTTTTGAAATAATAAATATATATTAATTTAAAGAGTGTAGAAGGTTAAGGGTTGGAAGGGCATACGGGTGTAAATTTGGATAATAATTCAGGGCTATTTCGATATTTTAGAAAAAAAAGAATGAAAAATTAGACATCGTTACAAGATTTGTAAGTTAGGATATACAGTCGTTGCTTTTTTAGTTTAATGTATGCATTCGATAAACATGTATAGTCCGTATAGGTCATGATAGTTCAATTTAATTAGCCTTTTTTATATAATTGAATATAAATAGTGTTATTGTAAAAATAACTTCAAAATAACCCTCCTTTCAGTAGCTTATTTGTTTCTTTTCTGTCGTGAACATCAAGAACCAAAAGATTCATGTTACTTCTTAGGGAAAATTTCACTTTAACACTCTGCCAAACATTTAATTTCATTTTGATACCCTGACATAAATTTTTAACACTTTCATACCCTAACCAAACTTTTAATTTCACTTTCATACCCAGCCGTCAGATTCTGTTAACTTTCCATCCAAAATGGGTAAAATGTCTATAATACCCCTAACTATTACTCAAATTTTCAAACTCATATTGGTTCAGAACTTGAAAATAAGTTGAATGAAAATAATACCCTTCATTGTTAGGGTGTTAAATAAGAAGGGTCTTTGTTATAACTCTGTCTTGCAGAGCCATTTTACCCACCTTTTTCATTGCTTTCTACACATCTGTTGATGGCATATCAACTATACCACAACTCGGTTAAAGGGCCGCTTATTTTCATAACATCGGTGCAAGCTTCAGATCTTATATCATTAGCAAACAAGCATCTTTCCCTGGAGTAAGCCAATGACTTCATTTCTCCCAACCAAACTACATAATCGATAGGTAACTTATGAGCCCATAAAATAGAATTCTCGGTCTCAGGTTCACCAGTTGAGTTGTAGCTCAACACATTTGAGACTACCTTCTTCAAATACCCTCCTCTTGTGTGAATTAGCAATTCCTTTCGGCACAAGAAAAACACACTTTTAACAGACAAGTTGCTACCATCATAGAGCCTTATAGCTTCTACCTGCTGAGTAAGATTGAATTGGCCCAATAAAACCTTTGTTGTCGTTCAAGTACTGTCAATATTCAGCTTCCACAACATGATATAGACAATTTTGTTTATAGTAAAGGCATCACCTATTGATCCACAAAATTCCACAACCATGTAGTGATTCATTTTGAAACCCAACTGCATTTCTTTCATAAATCTCCCCATTTGTCCATACCATAAGTCTTTATAAAGCTTGTACCTAATTTTCTTTAGGTGTGAAAACATTTCAACAACTTTAATTATATCACCATGCACCCAATAATTTATATTCCCTATGCTCCTCAACTCTTTATCATCACACATCCAAACAAATACTTTCAATTCATAATTATAGGAGAACTTGACAATAAATTCATCTTGGCTTAGCCACTTGGGTGCTCTTATGCTCAATAACCCATGGAACATCATTTGATCACCTTTAGAATTTTCACTAGGATATCCCTTACATTCCCTTACTATTATCACCCCCAAATAGTTCGTGAAAGCATGGAGCAATTCGAATACTAGTGACATCCCAAATATCAATTTCATCATATAGCAAGTGGACTAATTGAAATGTAAAGAGCTTACTGAATTTAGAAAGGGTACCATTTATCTCCTTGAAAGTGAATTGATTGATGTCATTAAGAAGTTTCTGAAAATTCATTGATGGCCACAAGCAATAATAGCTCATTCTAGATGAGAGAGCATGTCCTCTAACCACAATTTCAGCCAATACCCATGCTCCTTTTCTTTGAGCATAACTTCAAAATTCAGCAGCATGTGCGTATAGTTCTGAATGTGAATAAGCACCATAGACCCATAATCCAGAAAACTTCTTGTAAGTGGTAATAGATGATTGAGTCGAAATGTAACAATAGAAGGATCCCTGACTGAATTTATTGGCTCGTCAACCACATTCCATGGAACCTTGACCATGTAAAGCTTCTCCTGACCCTAATTCAATGATTTGGGCATAGGATATATAGATAGCTGATTAGTCACGACGTTAACCCCATCTGTCAATCTCGCCTTCGAAATCACCACAACAACTCTATGAATCGGTCCATTAACCACCCCATTTTCTCTCGTTTTTCAACATCTGGTTGTTCCCTGTCTCCGCCGTAAGGCATCACTACCCCATCCAAAAAAACCCATATTCATTGTCACCCCACAACCTCCTTTGCTAAATTTAATCCTTACATGAACTTTTTTGCTAGATGGTAAGAACTCAAACCCACATAAAACAATTTCATATTGAATTTTTCTAACCCCTTTCTCCATGGCATCTTCACTAACACACTATTCACTACAATCACCCTTAATTTATCATCGGTTATGCAGCATCTACCACTTTTCTCACCTCGTCATTCCCACTCTCCATAAATAAACATCTTGCTACGATCATCCACGACTCTTAATGTAATCCAACAACCCCAAGAAACTATATTTCTCCCCATCCTCATTAACAACTCATTGAGTACTGACTCCACAACATCCCTGACTTGCATTTTGCGACTATACCTTGAATATACTGTGAAACACCACCAATACCCCCTCTTTCTAACAATTTTGAGATGCATATTATAAATTTTTCTTCCATACCTATTTCTCCTCATAATCAGGTTCCAGATAACTTTAAAACTCCAGGATGCTAAAACTATTTTGTGATACGTTTTGGCACCCCAATCATCATCATATACATTCCTCTATATTGCTTATAGTCCAATTGTCATTTTCAGCTCTATCCCGAACACTACAATATATAAGATAAGCCATTTTCCCAATCAAGTTATGACTTCTATCGCCCCACAACAGTTGTTGAGAACGCAAAACAATTTCAATCCCAATCGGCCATGTCACCCTTCTATGAGTTTTTTTAGCTATATCAAAAAAGCATAGAACAATTGGAATTGATCTTACCTCCATGCTGCTTGACAGATTCTGCTTGTGCCTTTCTACAAAAACCTCATCCCCAATTAATTTTCCTACATACTGAATGAGACTTATGCACACATGTTTCTTACTTGAGTTTGTTGCTTGAAGCACCCATGTTGTTGAACCTTTAGGGATATCCGATTGAGCCACAATTTTGTATTACTCCTTTTCTCTAACAGGCTTAACTCGTTTCTTTTCAGGTGGTAATATTTCAGTTGCTCCATTTCAAGTATTTCCAAAGCAAATTGTTGTTCTTCTATCTCTTTGTCGATGATTTCTTGTTGTTGCACCCAGGTCTACTTCTCAACCTGATACCTCTCGTGAAGCCGTTTTCGAATCAAGTCCTCTTCTTTCACCCATTCTCCTCGAGCTTGTATATTGTCAACAATATATATCATTTTAGACAAAATTTCATTTTATCTCTACTCGTACCTTAGACAGGCTTCACTCTGATTCCTCAGCTTCTTCATTCTCGTTCTAAATTATAGACCATCGCAGGTCGCTGACCAGCCATAATCCAAGGTGTGTGGATATGTTGTTCCAGTGGGTGTCTACCAGGTTTGAGACCCACGTCGCCGGCTACCATCGAAAAGTCGGTCATGGAAGTCGCTGAATAGCAGACCATCTCATCCCGTTCCCGATTTTTTTGGTTCGGTAGCCCTGAAATTTCTGGGTATGCTCCAAGAAAATCCTCCACTCCTTCAAGCCCAGCCATAGTCGTGGAATTTGTGGCTTTGATACCACTGTAAAAATAACAACTCATTTCTACTGGAAGATCATACATTCTATCGATAAAAAGCAATAAACATTATACATAAAATTGAAGCTTGATATTAGGGTTCTATCTCCCCCTTTTAGCAATTTTTTCTGCAGGAAATAGAAATGACAAATAACTTCAAAGACAATGTCAGGACTGCAATCGTCCTTAGGCCCGAGACAAGAATTGATCCAATTGAAGGTAGCGGCCCAGTTGAAGAAGAAGGCCAAGGCCCTACAGAACCAACGAGGGTAAAAGCCACCTACGTTGAGGTCATTGTCCACGGACCCAATGCTCATCATCTCAGGGAAGAGGACAAGTCAAGGATGACGGGAGGACAGGGTGGCTCGCAGTTTTGAGGATCAGAGTAGCAGTCATCTCTTTTGGTGAAGAAGTAGTATATGTAATCCTAAAGTAGTTCTATTATTTCCAAGAATTAAGGAGGCCTTGAAGAAAGGAAAAGACACAGGGCTTGGAGAAAGCCTTGATGTCTACTCTGTAATTGCTAGTTGTTTCAAATTCAATCAAAAGTTTCCTTTCCTTTGTTAATCTATTTTGTTCTTGTCACTGGTATCAGAGCCTAAGGTTCCAGTTCAGCCATGACTTCCTCAGATGACTCTTCCGAGCAAAGAAACACCAACACATCCCTCTCAGACAAACTCGAAGGAGTCCAGAACCAGTTCAAGACTAACCTCCAAGGCGTCAACGCTAGAGTCGACACGATCCACCAAAGCCAAGCCGACCTCAAGGCTTTAGTCGATGTTGTTTTGGCAGAAATCTGAAACCATGCTCCTCCGAGAAAGGCTTCGGCCAGTCACCCCGGCGACAACAGAGATCGCCAAAAATCGCCACTCCACGACCCTCCGCACATCATTGGGTCCTCTGCACCACCCAGCTCGGTTCCCCCATGGCAGCCAGCATTTCCTCTCTGAAACGTCCAACCACAACCACCACAATCAAGCCAACCCCACGGAGTACCACAAAATAGAGATCAATATAGCCACGACACAACCCAGCCACCCCAAAATCAACCCCAACCCCATATTCCCCACCTCACCTTCCCAGTCTTTAATGGATCAAATCTGAGGTCCTGGATCCAAAAGGGCGTTGGATATTTCGCCTTTTACAACATTTCGGAGGAGTTCAAGGTTCAGTTGGCGTCGCTTCACTTCTCCGGGAAGGCGGAAACATGGTTCATGATGTACCATTTGGGAAGGCAAAACCTGTTATGGGTGGATATATGCCGGGATATGGCGTGGAAACTTGAGGCGCTAGGGTATGAGGACGCGGTGGTGGAGTTCAAACATCTGATGCAAACGGGAACCGTGGCCGAGTATGAAGACAAGTTTGACGAGCTCCAGGCGATGGTCCTATGGTCTTTACCGATTATCCATATTTCTCGGAGAATTACTTCATCTCCTGTTTCATCGATGGTCTGAAGAAGCACCTCTGCGCCGGAGTCAGAATGCTCTCGCCAACAACGATTTACCAGGCGATGCGTTTAGCGCGATTGGAAGAACAGAGGCAACAACCAGGGTTGGGCCCCACAGTTTCAAACTCTAGGGATATAGTCCCTTATGTGGGCCGGCAAAAACAGAATCTGCAGCCCAATCCAGTCCCCTTACGCAGAAATGGAGGCCCAAGGAGGGGAGGCCCAAGACCACAATTAGAGGGAGCCTGACCCAGAGCTAATCATACTTACCTTTGAGATCGGAGAAGGTGAGGGTTATGCTTCAACTGTCTGGCGAGGTATACGGAGGAACACCGGCTTGTCTGTCCAAATCGAAACCAATTGTACATGCTGAGCCAATCGAACGATGTAGGATAAGGGGAAATTTCCATAGAGCAAGGACCCCCGGTCGAGACAGAACCAGTCGACGATCCCGACGAGGAGGACGATATGGTCGAGGAAAGGGTTTGCGCCATCGGAGATCTCATGGTTCCTCCGACCGGAGCCAAGATGATGCGAATTGAAGGGGTTATTTGTTCGAAATCCATGTCAATTTTGGTCGATACCAGAGCCACCTCATCGTTCATCGACGACCACACGGCGAAAGCTCTCCGTCTGAAATTCGAAGCCATCCAGACCAAGAGGGTCAGATTAGCAAATGGTAAGAAGTTCTTATCTAATTATCATGCTCGAGTAACTTGTATTATTGTTGGATTCACCTTCGAGGGCACATTTCTGGTAATGCCTCTCGGAGATTGCAATGTAGTTTTGGGTGCAGATTGGCTTGAGTGTGTTAACCCTGTCACCTTCGACCACATCTTGAGAACCATCACGGTGAGGGTGAATGGGTAGGACATCACAATTCGCGAAACTGGGCAGTGCAGCGACCGAGGTTGATCAATTTTACCATCCTTCAGAAGGAGACTAAGCAAGGGGGTGATCTGTTACTAGGCCAATTCTGTAGGATTGAAGAGATAGATGATGAAGAGCCAAAGACCCAAAAGCAAAACAACATGCCTGAGTTACAGAAGCTCCTTGAGGAGTTTGAGGAGGTGTTCCAAGAGCCAAAGTCACTACCACTAAGGAGAAGATTGGACCACTCCATTCCTCTCGTCCAAGGTGCGAACCCTCCCTCAATTCGGCCTTACAAGCTCAGTCATAAAAGGGAGTGGTGGAAAAGATGGCGGAGGAGATGCTAGAGTCGGGAATTATCAGAGATAGCACCAGTTCTTTCTCCTTCCCTGTAATCCTGGTGAAGAAGAAGGATGGAGGCTGGAGATTCTGCGTGGACTATCGCAAACTCAACGATCTCATCATTAAAGATAAGTTTCCCATCCCGGCGATAGATGAGTTGCTTGACGAGTTGAGTGGGAGCAAAGTGTTTTCTAAAATCGATCTGAGATCGGGGTATCACCAAATTTGTCTCAAGGAGGGTGAAGGGGAGAAAACGGCTTTCAGGACTCACAATGGGCATTACGAGAGGAGAGTGATGCCATTCGGACTTACAAATGCATCGACGACGTTTCAAGCCCTGATGAATGATGTATTCAAGGCTGTCACAAGGAAATTCGTACTGGTATTTTTCGACAACATACTCGTCTACAGCAAAAGTTGGGAGGAGCACTTAGAACACCTCAAGATCGTGCTGCAAAAGCTGAAGGAAGAAGCCCTGTTCGCCAAGAAATCCAAATGTGACTTTGGAAGAGACTCTGTGGAGTACCTTGGCCATGTGATATCAGCTGATGGGGTAGCAACCGACCCAAAGAAAATAGAAGTGATGCAGGAATGGCCCCAACCGACCAATTTGAAGGGTCTAAGAGGTTTTCTCGGCTTGACAGGGTACTACAAGAAGTTTATCAGAGGATATGGGAATATTGCGAGACCTCTTACCAATCTCCTGAAGAAGGATGCATTCTTATGGGGACCAGAGGCTCATAATTCTTTGAAGAGCTCAAATTGGCTATGAAAACTGCTCCGGTTCTCCAACTTCCCAATTTCCAGCTCCATTTCACCATTGAAACATACGCGTGTGAGACCAGGATCGGGGCAATCCTGATGCAGAACAAGCGGCCCTTGGATTACTTGAGTAAAGCCTTGGGTCCCAAGAATTGTAAGCTATCGACATACGAGAAAGAGCTCCTCTCCGTGGTGATAGCTACAAAACACTGGAGACACTACTCGCAAGGAACCAGTTTCACGATCAAGACCGATCACCAGCCACTGAAATTCCTATTGGAGCAAAAACTTACCACATCCTTCCAACAAAAGTGGTTGGCCAAGCTCCTTGGGTTGAACTACACCATCGAGTATAAGAAGGGTGTGAGTAACAAGGTGGCTAATGCTCTTTCTCGCCGTGACAGCCATGAGTGTGTTGCAATTTCAGCTGTGGTTCCAGCTTGGATGGACGAGATAGCCGAGAGTTATATTGGGGATTTAGAAGCTGAGGGCGTGATATTGCAGTTGGCCATCACCCCAGAGAAATTGCCTCACCACAGCTTGAAAAATGGGGTCATCTTCATGGATGGGAAGGTTTATGTGGGAAGAAGTACTGAGGCCAAGGAAAATATAATCCGAGCCTTACATTCCTCGACCTTGGGGGTCACTCAGGTGCGAGAGCCACACTGAAGAGGATCCAGTTGCAGTTTTGGTGGCCAGATATGATCAAGGAAGTCAAAGAGTTTGTGAAAGGTTGTGAGACGTGCCAAAGATGCAAGATAGAGAATGTCTCTTATCCAAGACTTCTACAACCACTATAAATCCCGGCCATCTCATGGAAAGAGATAGCAATGGATTTCATTGAGGGTTTACCCAAATCATCGGGTTATGAGTGCATCCTGGTGATAATTGACCGGTATTCAAAATACAACCATTTTATCCCTCTACAACATCCCTTCTCGGCTTCTTCAGTAGCAGAAGTGTTCATCAATCAGGTCTTCAAGCTCCATGGTCTTCCAGAATCCATTGTCTCATATAAGGATAAGGTATTTACAAGCTACTTCTGGAGGGAATTGTTTCAAGTAATCGGGACTCAATTGAAGATGTCCTCGGCCTACCATCCACAAATGGACGGGCAAACCGACTAAACCAATGCCTCGAGAATTACCTGAGGGCTATGGTGCATTGAAAGCCCAAAGTATGGAGTAAATGGGTCGGCCTCGCTGAATTCTGATATAATACGAGTTTCCACACCTCTTTGGGCCTCACTTCGTTTGAAGTCGTGTATGGCTACACTCCTAGATCCCTCAATTTAGCTGATATGGAGTCGCGAGTGGATGTTGTAGAAGAATTTGTAAGGAACAGAACAACCATCGTGAAGTTGCTCAAGAGGAATTTGGGTTTGGCTCAAGAAAGGATGAAGGACCAAGCTGATAAAAATCGATCGGAGAGAGAGTTCCAAGCTGGAGAATGGGTTTATTTGAGACTTCAACCATACCGGTAAGCTTCCATCGCGCCAAGAAAGAACATGAAATTATCAGCCAGGTACTATGGTCCTTACGAGATTATTTCCAAAGTCGGTAAGATGGCTTATAAACTCAAACTCCCTGAGTCAGCTAAGATCCACAATGTGTTCCATATATCCCTCCTGAAGAAGCAACTGGGGAAGAAGCACCAATTCGTCTCTCAGCTACCAGAGACCAGCAAGGATAGGCAACTCTTGGCCGAGCCCTTCAAGATCCTTAAGCTCAGATTGATCCAGAAGAGCAAGCAAGCAGTGGTGGAATATTTGGTTCAGTGGGATCCTGATTGTATGGAGGATGCACGATGGGAAGAGGCTCGTTCCTTCAAGGACAAGTTTCCTGAGTTTCAAATACCATACTTGAGGTCAAGTCCAGTTGAAGAAGAAGGCATTGTCAGGATTGCAATCGTCCTTGGGCCCGAGACAAGAACTGATCCAGTTGAAGGTAGCGGCCCAGCTGAAGAAGAAGGCTCAGGCCCTGTAGAACCAACGATGGTCAAAGCCACCTACGGTGAGGTCGTTGTCCACGACCCCAATGCTCATCGTCTCAAGGAAGAAGACAAGTCAAGGATGACGGGAGGACAAGTGGCTCACAGGTTTGAGGATCAGAGTAGCAAGCATCTCTTTTGGTGAAGAAGTAGTATATATAATCCTAAAGTAGTTATATTATTGTCAAGAATTAAGGAGGCCTTGAAGCAAGGAAAAGACATAGGGCTTGAAACAAGCATTGATGTCTACTGTGTAATTCTTAGTTGTTTCAAATTCAATCAAAAGCTTTCCTTTCTTTTGTCAATCTATTTGTGTTCCTGTCAGACAAGAGACAACACGCATTCCTCTCCACCTTATACCTGCAACTCTTCTCACCAACCAACAAGAGCAGTACCTGCGCCTCACCTCCTTGTTACGTGCCAACAAACTCAGGCCTTTACCCATCCACTGTCCCAAAACGCATCGTTTAAGCTCATTTACTAACAGGAGGAAAAGACCAGCTTGCCCTCCTGAGTCTCACATGTGACATTCAGGAACTGTAGGGGAGAGACAACCATATGGGCGGATTGCCGAGGAAGATGGTGATCGTGGCGGTCGGAGCATTCGCCAAGGCTGCCACGTCTCTCCTCAACTCCACCTCAGTCCACAACGCCGATACGCTCACTCGCCTCGTCCGTTCTCGTCCTCCGGGCGTTCCTCTCATCACCGTCAGCAATCACATGTCTACGTCTGTATCTCTCCCTCTTCTCTATCAATTTTTACACTTCAACTGTTCTAGGGTTTTTATTTGATTTGCATCGAATCGATTCGATTGTTAATTCATTATTCTTGGTATACTTCTAATATATTAGAATTTACATGTAGTGTTTATGATTTTGGAATCCTTTTACTTCAGTACCTTAAAGCTTGAGTTCAAATAATATGAAATCAGTTAATATTGTATATACTATTCCAACAGAAAATAAATTACAATCCATTCAGTAAAGTAGCTGGTTTGGATATCTTTTCAAGAGCTAAGGTCCTCTGACTACTGTTGGTGCTGTAGATGTCATTGAACAATCATTTACTTATAAAAGCCTTAACCTTGAATGAGTCTAATGTTAATGGATTATCCTATTATTATCCCAAAATTATAAACATTACATCAACAAACTAGCTGGTTTGGATTTTAGGGCAATTGGTAAATGACCTTGGCTTGTTGCTTCAATTCTGCATACATATTAGCATGTTGCGGAAAATGGTCAGATTGACTTTGTGTTAAAGTATTTTGTTGTCATGAATTGATTGCTATAATAGTCAAAGCTAAGTTGGAAAGTCGTCAAACATTGTACACAATGCATTGCACTCCAATAAGCTAGATGGTTTGGATTTGGCCTTACATAGAAAAAGGTCTTACGGCCCCGATGCTTGCTTGCTCGGCATATTAGCATGTGTTGGACAAAGAATATGCGCCAAAAAACGTAAGGAAGAAATTAGATGGTTTCTGAACTTTACCTCTCTCAGTTATCATCAGAACTGTAAAATTTAGTACTGATGATTAATCTATATGATGATGGTTATTGTTCTTACTTGAACTCTTAACTCCAAAAATTTAGAACTGCTTATTGATACATTCTGGGAACAATTCTAACAGATTGGATGACCCACTTATGTGGGGTTTCAAGGGTTTTCCCACATCAGATGCAAAATTGGCTCGATGGGTACTAGCTGCAGAAGACATATGCTTTAAAAACTCAGTGTTTTCCTATCTTTTCAGGCTTGGTATGTTCATTCTCGTTAATCCTTAAGTGGCATCAAACTCCTCCTTACCATTTTCAGTTTAGCTGAACTCAAACTTAGAGCATCTCCAATGGTTAGACACTGTGCAGTGTCTATGAGCAGTGTCTAACCATTGTTTTTGGCTTCCAGACACTGCTCCTCCAGTGGTAGTGTCTACGCAGTGTCTGGAGCAGTGTCTACACAATTTCAGTAAATTAAAAAAAACACCCAAATATTTGTGACACTTTTAATTAAACCCAAATACGAATTGCATAACTATTATTTTATTACAAACAAAATAGAAATTACATTAACGTTGCTGATTAATATTTAATTGCGGGCACCATCTCCAAATTTTGCCCAAATGTGTTCGATGAGATCATCGTGGAGTTGGTGATGCACATTCCGATCCCGAATCCTTGTTCTATGGCCCAAGATACTGTCGTTGGTCACCGCTGGGGGTGGTCCTCTACGTACGGTGTGGTCCGGGACAACAAGATCTGCAAGCGGATCAGTGGGCCACGGCCTACGCTCATCCTCAACGATCATGTTGTGTAGGATCACACAAGCAGTCATGATAATTGCGAGTGAGCCCCTATCCCACATTCGACCCGGGCGAGTAACGATGTGAAACCGGGCCTGTAGAACTCCAAACGCCCATTCGATGTCCTTCCTACACGCCTCTTGGTATCTAGCAAAGCATCGTTGTTTCGGCGTTTGTGGAGCAGGTATGGACTTCACAAATGTTGCCCAAGCAGGATAGATTCCATCTGTCAAGTAGTACGGGGTTTCGTATTCTCTACCGCCGATCTTGAACTTCACATATGGGGCGAAGCCTTTTACTACTTGGGAGAATAGTGTAGACCTATTGAGCACGTTGATGTCGTTGTTGGAGCCCGGTGTCCCGAAGAAAGCGTGTCAGATCCAAAGGTCTTGGGATGCTACGGCTTCGAGCATGATTGTGGGGACGTTCCCGTGGTCCCTACTTGCGAACTGTGCAGCCCATGCCACAGGACAGTTCTTCCAATCCCAATGCATGCAGTCCAGGCTCCCTAACATCCCCGGAAAGCCGCGGTCTTCGTTGATTCGCAACAACCGTTTTGTATCGTCCACGGTCGGGCGTCGTAGATAGGTCCGCCCGTACACCTTGATGACGCAAATGCAAAACTTCTTCTGGCAGTCCAGCGCAGTGGTCTCCGCCATTCGCAAATACTCGTCGCAAGCATCGGCTGGACTTCCATAACAGAGCTGACGAAGTGCTACCGTGCACTTCTAGTGTGGAGTGAAAGAGGCCCTCCCCGTAGCGTCCTTTCCGTTACGGAAGTAGGCGTACCGGCCACTCAAACCATTCATGATCCGGATGAACATGTCCCTCGACATCCGGAACTGTCGCCGAAATTGTTGCTCGCTGTACACAGGTTGAGGCGCGAAGTAGTCACGGATCAGCCCTTCGTGTGCATCTTCGCGGTTGCGCTCAATCACTCTCCGCTTGGGTCTCGGCGCTGACAATGAGCTCTCGGCCTCATCATCATCATCACTCATTGGTTGTACGGCTGCCATCAGTTGATCCTCCAATGCTTGTTGTGTTGCCTCCAGATACCTATCAACCGCGGCGTCTATTTGTTCTTCTGTCATTTGCTTCATCTCGTCTAGCGTCGGAAGACTCGCCATCGGAAAAAATAGAATATGAAAAACTATAGGATTTGGAGAGGAATAGACGAATAAAAGCTTGAAAGCAGAGAGGAGAAGTGAGATTTCAATTGGGGCAGATCTGAATTTATAGAAAACTGTTGGGCTTTTTGGGGGTCGGCGTCGCCACGTGGCGGGTCGTGACTGGCCAGCCGACTAGCCGTTGGCGCCAGACACGACCAGCAGCGTCGTTGCCAGAACCAGCAACGACACCCAGCAACGACCGCCCTGACACGCCTTCTAGACACGACAAGTCGTGTCTACACGTCGTGTCTGGGCCGTGTCTACGCCAGACACGACGCGTAGACACGACCGTTGGAGCTGCTCTTATATATGCATGCTTCACTGGCTTAGGCTTGAATCTGAAGTGTTTAAATGCCTGATCGATATTCATAGTCTATTTATATAGTCTCTTCTTGAACTTTTCAAAAAGTATTTAACTTGCCAGCCTCCCTTTTGGACTAGTTGTCTGGCCCAGAATGCAAGGTGCATGCCGTTAACTATTTGGATGAGGCTAAATCATTGAAGTACATATGGTCTCAAGACCATTAAAAATATCACTGGCCGGTTCCTTCAGAAAAAGAAAACTTTGCAAGAAGAATGTAAAGTTGTAAACAAAATTAAGCAACAAAGATGAAGAAAAACAGAATTATGGATAAAGTGAATTTGGAAAGAAAGCTCTAAAACGTGTTTAAGAATTTATCAAGTTGCTTGTCCTAAAAAGAGAGCAACTACCTCTTATCTTAGAGTTTCCTTTGAATGGTTGTTGGAGTTCTTCATGGTGAAGATGTAGATCCATTCACCATTTGATAAGTATCTTGGCGCCTCCACCTATAGGCTATCAATCCATCTATTGTTTCACATGCAGAGTCACACATAATGTGGATTCTTTCAACCTGGTCTGCATGTGAGGAGGGGTGTTAGAGTCCCACATCGACAGATGTGAATCCATTCACCACTTTATACGCATCTTGGCGCCTCCACCTATAGGTTTGAGCTTTTAAGTAGGTCGGGGTTTAACAATTACGTTATGTTGATATTCATTTCTTTCTGAGTTCAGTTATATACTCATACTTATGAACTATAATCCTAAAGAAAATGGTAGGTTATGAAATGTAAATATTTGTTTTTCCCCAGTCTAATTTTCTTTAATAGGGTGGCATCAAAACCCTGAAAATCCAGGGGTCATTGGAGATGTTCAGAACTTTCATGTACTCATTTGCAAGATATTAACTGCTTATTTCAAGGAACCAGTATAGAAAGCGAGGCCATGTTTCTTCTTATCAACATTATTATTATTATGCTTCTTAATTCACTGTGTTTCACTTATTTGTTGTGGATTTTGTGCAGGTAAATGCATACCAATAATAAGGGGAGGTGGGATTTATCAAGAACACATGAATGAAGCTCTTGAGCTTTTAAGTGATGGAGGATGGGTATATACTCATTACTATTTTTTGATCCATGTAAAATGGATATACTCTTCTGACGATCAGATCCTTGGAGACACTTTTTACTTTTACTCGTTATGGGCCTCTAGCGAATTGTTCTATTTACAAATGTATGCCTTTTCTCGTCTAGACTAGTTTGTAGACTTGATTCGAAGTATACATAGGGAAATTTTGGGATGGGATATGCATGTAAAGCTCTAGCTAGCAATATCCATGTTGAAATTAGGAATGCAATGCTATTATTCTGTATTTTTCCTTAGCTTTGATCACTGCTAAACTTACGAGCTTTCTTATCTATATGCACTGTCAGCAACTGGCTTGCTCTAAAAACTAACTTGATTTCAATCCAATCATGCAGCTGCATACATTTCCAGAAGGCAAAATCTTCCAGGAAGATGCTCCTATAAGAAGATTAAAATGGGGCACTGCCAGTCTCATTGTCCGTACCCCAGTAACCCCGATAGTTTTGCCTATTGTCCACAATGGTTTTCAAGAGGTTATTTTCCTAATATTGATGTTCCTTCTAGGGTGCTTCTATCAAGAAATTGTTGATAAATGCACCAACAATTATTAGACTTGGAGGGAGGGCAAACTGGTTATTAATCTAGTTTATGCTTGGAATTGGACATAAGCATCATCATCTTCAAATTCAATATGGATAGTTTTCAACTTATTGATTGGTATAGCAGGTAAAATTTTAGTTGTTAATTGATTTGGCAGTAAAGAGGTTTATCTTTATTGGATATACTATAGGGTCTCTGTACCAGAAGGCTATCTGGGAAAAGGCGGGAAATTAACTGGACATATAAGTTATCTGATATCAGCGGTCCAGTTCAGTGATTTAATATCGTTAGCTCCTTGCGTAGCAATTAGCTTTAAGTGCTTGTGCGACCCTTTTTTCTTCCTCTGGTACTTTCCTTTATCTGTATTGGTGAGGAAAGTTATTCTGGCTTACTTATTGTAATTTCCTTAAGACTTCTAACTGCTCACTGTCTGGCTAAATGCCAATGACATATATACAATATATGTGTATTGACATAACTTTGGTTGTTATTTTGGACATGTTTAGGTTCAAACTAACTTTGGGTCTCTAATATAAAGGAATAAATATAGGAATGTTATTTGTGAACATTTCAGATCTAATTTGATTTTATGCAGCATATGTGTGGTTTAACTTGTATTACTTTTCTCTTCTTTTCATTTACAGGTAATGCCTGAGAATTTTTTCTTTGGGAGAAAGCCGCCTCTTCCACTATGTAACAAGAATATTAGCATAGTTGTTGGCGAGCCTATAGAATTTGATCTTCCTAAAATGAGGCAAAATGCGATATCCATGTCTCGCGGCTTATCACTTCCTACTGTAGGATGGCCTTGCATTTCTGCTCATGGACTGGATGAGGCAGCACAAAAATGTCTATATGCTGATATTTCAGAACAGATTCAAAGTGCCATGGAGAGTTTACGAATTTTTGGTAGAAACTTTCTGAAGTCAAATGTCTAGATTCATACGTCCTAAAGAAGTAAAAGTTTGGCCCATGAATGTGTGTCATGAACCCTGTCCAGCTACACGGAAAAATTCTCTTTGATTAATTATTACAGTTAGACCTCTATTTTTTATCAGGCCAAGCCCTGATTTAGTCGTTTTTATTTTTCTGGATATGGTTATGTAATTTATTTTTTGAACTGTTAGGCTTAAAGAACAGACGCGACCATTGTGCGAATGCATTATTTGTATAATGAAAATGCACATGTTTGTGACAAATTATGTTGGTTTTGCACGATCTGCAATGTGTTTGCTTCATTAGTGAACGAATGTGCTCTAACTTCCGGTTACCACATTTTACAAATTTGTTAGTTTCATGGAAGGCATATTTGTTTCTTGGATGAGGGCAAGTGTTTAATGTGACAGAACAATTAACAAGAAATATGGTTAAAACTCTGGTAGTATAAGGTTTTCTGGTTGACTCAATCATTGCAGCTGGTAGGCTCTGTGCTGCACAAAGCTGCTTTCAGGTGTACCTTTCTTCTTTATTCCTTGTCTTTTTTCATTTTCCATTTTGGCTGTAATGTTTTATCCTTCCTATTTTTGGCTGCTTTATACAGCTAGAGAACAAAGAATGGAGCACGCCCATGGTATGTCTTTGACTATTACTTCTGACAAGTGTTTGTTTGTGGCTTCTTGTTTGATTAACTTTGAGAACCATGGGAATAATTAACCTTTGAGATTTAGGAGGCATATTAACCCATCATGTTTTAAGACCAAGTTGCATTTGCTTTTCCATTGGTTTTAAGACTATAGGATGCTGGTTCTAGCTCGAAAGTTCGAATCAAGGATTATATTAAAAAGATAACCTTTTGCTAGTGACTAAAGGTGTCGGTAACCCTATATACACTCTGGAATGCAAAGCAAAGCCTTAGATTGTGGGAATAACTTTGGAATCTACTCTTCCACTATGTCCATGGCTCACTTTTCTTCTTGTGTCAGTTAAGGGTTAAAACTGTTGCAGGCTTTAAGCAAACTATATCTGTGACATGCTAGGAATGAGAGGTAATTTGCATTCAATTCACAGCACATTAAGTGACCCATGAAATGAAAACGCGATGTCCTGTGGGAGCACAAGATGGGGTGAAACATTCAATAACGAATTTACTACTACTGCTGCATCTGTCATTTTGTTTTCATTCCTTATATTCTGTATTTTTCATCATACTGTGGAGGTGAAAAAGATTGAGAGGTCAAATTCAATTGGTGTTGTTGTGATTGGTGGCTCTGTAAATGTGAATGAGTGAATGTGCCCATTTTGTGCCTTTACATCAAATAATTTATGAAAATTCGAACTATCCTTTTCATTCTACTCTGTTTTTTCCTGTACCAGAGCCAGAAGGATTAAAGGGGTAAAGCAGAAGAAAGCAGAAAAGGTAGCATTTATTTGCATAGTGATGTTGGTATTGTGCATAGTGGTTTAAAGTAGTTAAGCATGAATAATTTGGTTATCTTTAGAGGGTGAAGCAAGTAGGAAATGATATTGTGTATGATTTGAATCTTTATTTGGAAAGTAGAAAATAGACATTGACAAGAGAGGGGAAATAATTAAAGAACATGTGGATGGCTTATCTATTGTCTCCTCATGCTTTGTGGCTTCCACAGCCTTTGATTGATTAGCCAAGGGACGCTTCCATGGAAAGGAAACATTGTTGTGTGTAGATTGTTGCTTTGCTTTGGAGTCACGTGCTCCAAAGTATGGGTCATTTTTGTCATGGAATAGTAGAAAGCTGACTAGTGTGTAGTCATTGCTTCTAGGGCCATATATTTGCATTTCAATAAAAAGAGCATGCACATTTTTTTTGTAGGGATGTCAATTTTGGAGGTTGAATCTACGAAAAAAGATAGATCTTGAATGAAAAAAAGTGTTTTTTTCTTTGATTGAATAGATGAAACTGTCGACGTCGAAAAAAATGTATTTGTTCTCTTTAACCTCTCATCTTGAGACACCCAACGGTTCTTTTCTCTTTATTGCAGAATCCTCTTTGCAGCATGTTACCTTGTAAAACCCTCTCCCATTGTGGAGATCTGTAGAATCGACCTTATTTTTTTGCCAAAATATATATTCCATTTTAGATGTTCTATATCTTTATCTAATTATTTAGAAGTTTAGATTAAATTGTATTTTTATATGATTTCAAAACATGATTTATTTGAGCCAATTGTATTTTCTCTTTTTATTGTAGATTCCATATGGGTACATAGGCCTGGATTGTTGGGACAAGTATATGCTGAACTGGGTGTCATGTCTGAGCATACCCTACACATGGTATGTCTCCGCTCTACTTTTTATGTTATTTCATTCAAGGAATGTCGTTGTGCGAAATGCAATCATCGTATCAGGATGGTTTTTTTTGTTACATGGTCATTTGTTGCCCAAATGAGACTATTTGTGGATTCTGGTGAAAGTAATGGTGAAGCCTTCTTTCGAAGGTAAACTGCTGGCCTAAAATGATCAGTAACAGTTATTACAAGTTACATTGGTTTTATCTCATTTTCTTAAACAGATGCTCTAAAATAAATTCTCACATTGGTTTTGGTAAGTTTGACAAGTTAACAGTGCTATAAGGTAAGTTACTCATGAAAATGAATTGTTTACCAAAACAAAACTTATCAAAACGCTTTCTAAAAAAACCTTCGCTACAATACTCCGCATGTTGTCACCGCCGACGATGGTCGTGGCCCTTGACCATAGTTATCGACGGTGGCTATGTCTCCTTCTCTCTTACCTTCTCCTTTTTTCTACCTTGATTTCGGTCAACACTACATATGCAAGGGGTTCTCTTGTCGGCCTCGTCCCTAGCTTCGGAGGACTCCATGTAGCCTGTCCTCGGCGGTGCTACCTTATGGCTTTCTTTTTGGTTGAGCTTCTCGAGTCGCCGCTTCGGTCCTCGTCTCGCAGTTCCAGATTCGGCCTCGTCGTCTTGGTGATGGTAAGGTATACTCTGACTCTTGTCGCCGTTCATCACTCTGCCCCGGTTCGACTCGTTCTCCAGCGTCGGCTTCTTGGGGAACCAAGCCTGCCGGCCAGATCTGGTTTCGACACTTTTACTCGGTGGAGTAGTGCTCGGGGGGTTTGCTACTTCAACTTGGTTGACCCGTGTCTGCTGACGCTATTCTTTTTCGGTTGGACTCTGGTGATGCTCCGATGGTGTTGGTCATTGCGAGCAACTCTAGCTCGATTTGTTGCTTCAAAACACAACTCGGTGAATGTGGTCTCGTGGTCTTTTCTTGGTGCTCCTCACGCCTCGTCGACATTTGTGTCTAGTATTGGGCGTGGAGGGGTGAGACGCTTGTCAGTGGAGTGGTGGTGGAAGAGCCTACAGCGAGTAGTTGTGCTGTTTTTCGGACTCGTTCTTTCGTGACGGCTCTCAGACGGCTTGTTACAAATTTATAGTGGAATCGTTTCTTCGACTTTTGAGTCTTTGATTCGTTGTGAATCTGTTCGTTCTTTTGGTGGTCTCTCGGTACTGGCCCGGTTGGGTAAGGTTACTCTTTACTTTCCCATATCTGATTAGTTGTTGTGAATACACTGCTTTGTTCTATCTGTTCCCATCACTTGGGTGATTGAGGCTCGTCGGTTATTTAGGTCTTGGCCTACGATGAGCGGTTATAGGTTTTGGTACCTTTGTTTGAAGACTCGTCGTTAATTTTCCAGGGGTTTTAAAGTATCAGGGTTTTTTGCACCTTTGACCTATCTCTGCCGTTTTCGGTGTTGGCCGTCAGTGTGTCAATGTCTATTCAATTCTTCGAGTTGGTGCTCCCGATGAGATAGGGTGGTATTTACTTACACTAGTTAGGTTTTGGGGGTTTAGAGTTTTTTGAGCTTCATGGTAGTAATACTTGGTTGTAAATTTTTTTTGTGCTTTGGTTGCCCCTTGTTGGGTACCTTGTGTTTGGTTGTTACCTTCGTGCTTTTTGGTTGATTATCTGGTTTGTTAGACCTTTTCAGGTAACTTTGTATTCATCATTTGGTGTGTTTGTTTTTGGTTTGCTTCACGGTTGTAAAATCTTAGTTTTAGACATGTTTATCCCTTTTGATAAGGCTTGTTGTAATTGTTGAGTTTGATTCTTTTGGGATCCTTTATTTTGGAGATGTCTTTGTTAGTAAGCTCGTTCATTTTACCTCATCCTTTATTTTAAATGTGAGGTACTTTATAAAAAAAAGTGTTGACAAAAAATAAATAAATTGTATGACTGTTTTGTTTGATTATGAGTGAAGTTGACAGTGAAACAAGTGAAAGGTAAATAGTGGAATATGAAATGAGATATTTCTTTTTTGTTTCTCACCATTTTTTTTTTTTGAGGAAGAACGATCTTATAATATAATTGGAAATTGCGTATAAGAAAGAAATACTGAAATGCAACAATTTGAAATAAAAATAGCACTGAAAGTAAACTTGCTCTATAGAGATCAAGGGTAGTCTGGAGGAGGATATTGCGACAGCGTCTTTCGATCACCGATACAACGGCTCCAAACTGATTGGCACGGGCCGAGCAGCCCAGTGTTGAGAATTCTGATTGGACATAAATCGACTCTGAGGTTCGCTCCAGTAGAATACTGAGCCCTTAGAGTGACGTCCCGGACAGCCCTGTAACCAGGAACTGAAATGGCTCAGATGGACTTTACATTCTCCCAAGGAACCAACAGACGTCGTCCCCCTCAGATGATAATGAGGACCTTTAAAAACGTATAATTGTTGGTTCTCGATCTGATTGAAGAGTGTCGCGCCGGTACTTGGTGGAATCGATGCCACCCTACGTCCAGTGAGGCGGTATTACCGGCAAACCCCCCACTGGACCACGAAGGACTCATTGATCTAGGCGAGGGAGCATTCCGCCCCTCGCTGTTTGTGGTGTTCCTCCATTTTCCGGGCCCTGGTCTTGCCCCGAAACCCGACCCGGAACCCTGCACATGTCCACTCTGTGACCCAGGTTGCACTTAACTTGGGTCCACCCAGACCCGACCCGATCCAAACCGGATTTCTCCACAGCCCAGCCAATTGAGTCCTCGACCCGACCCCCTCGACCCAATCCGATTGGGCCCGACCCGGTCCGACCAACCTGGACCCGACCCACATCGGGTTCCTCCTCAGCCCATGATCCGTTCGGCCCGGCCCGACCAGCCCTGCACGCTCCATCACCCAGGCCCATCACGGCCCAGGCCCAACGTCTCGGAACCCTATCTTCCTTCCCCTGCAGCGCCGCCACCCTCACCATCCATCTGCCAGACTCAACCACCGGCGAACTCGGCCACGACAGTGGCCACGGTTCACGGACAGTCCGACACTCCCCCGCCGTGTCCGTGTCCCCGTTCGACTGTCCCTTCGGTTCCCGATGGCCCCGAGCCCTGGCCTGAGACCACCCGCCCACGTCGCCTTCATCCCGGACTGTCCATGGCGAGAACAAACTCACCGGTGATCCACCCCTCGAACGCGTCTCCGCCGCCGTCCTCAGCCCCCCTTCCGGGCTGCTCAGCTCTCGCCGTACTTTCACGCCGAGATCCCCTCTTCCCTCAGACAAATCAATCATGGGTGGCGCTATTGATTTTTCCGATTAAGGGAAGAAATCGTAAAATTGTCGTCGCCCTTGGTTTAGAATTCTTAGAGGTGCGCCCAATTCCAAATACAGGTTTGTTATATCCGATATTTTGTTTCTCACCAATAAGAAAAATGTCAAGGGTAATGCATTTTATAAGATTATCTCTTTATTTTTCGTAAAGAGATAATCTTATAAAATGCATTACCCTTGACATTTTTCTTACATAGACCTATTGATTTTTAAATTTTCGTCTTTTTTTTTAGTAAAACGCAACTTTCATTCTATAAAAGAGTCAGTACATGTCTGGAAGTCTTGACGAGTCAAACACAATTACTCTATAACTACTATTATCTCCATAACGTATTTAAATCGGAGAGCCATAAAGGCTAATTAAAACGGAAGACCAACTAACCAAAACAAAGCAACTAAAACCATAAAAACTAGTAAAATACTGGCGGGCACTACTCAAGGTAGGGCCTATAGACCATTGTGACACCCAAAGGCGACATTTTTTATCTGATATAAAACCGAGCACATGAACTCCAGTATTAGGGTGAGGGAAGGGTGACCTCAGGGGGAGTACCCAACTTCCCCCGAGCTCCGGCGCACGACTCATGGTTTCTGACGGGGCTGTTTCCCAACCCTCGCCTGATCTTCCCGAGGCTCCCCTATCGAACCCCTTTTCATCCCTGGAACCACTATAGGTTCCTCAAATGTTCCCACCCACGAGGCTCCTGATGATCCTCCCGATGACGACACACTTCCATCCCCACAAGGTTCCCGGGCACCCCCCCCCCCCTCCCCCCGAAGGTATGGTATGCAGAGGGGTTGGTTCGCGTACCAGCGGAGCAAATCCCGGAGGCACACTAGCAGGCTGCTTCCAAGTCGTGGCATATCCCTTCTTCATCTGGTCCTTCTGATAGTGCTTCAATGACTTGTCAAACGTATGGATCCCCGACATCTCCCTATCGCAGGTCGTAGGTATATGCCTTATACACCCACAATTCCCACAGAATCCCGGAAGCTTGACCTACGTAAGAGAGCAGTTGACCGGTTCCTGGAACTCGGGGAATCTGAGGTGCATATTCTGACACAGAGGCCGGTCAAGGGAATTCTAGTATCGTACCTTCACCGTCCCTCCCCAAAATTGGCCGAATTCATCATAAGGAACGGCCATCGTACCGCCCAGCGCCTCCCCAATCCTAGTGCCCGTAGTCCTGATGTCACGCCCCAATTTCAGCGAACCAAACTCAGGACGCGAACATTTAAAATAAGAAAAAAAACACTTTGAAACCATTTCCATTAAAACACTTTACAATACCAGTTTAGTTCAACAAAAGGATAAATACAATTTAAAACACGTCCCAACAAGTGGACAAAAGTAGGTATCCGTCACTAGACTCAAAAACAGCCCAGACTCCGCTCCTAGCTCCACAAGCTTCGAGAGCTCACCTAGTCCGCCCTGTGATCAGTACCTGTAGGAAAAGCAGCTAGGGGTGAGCGTTCGCTCACCACCACGGATAACAGACTGACTACGGCATAAATAGTAGACAATGCCGATAACACCAATAATAAAGTCTACATCGGGGGACACTGTCCCCAACCCAAGGACTTTGACTGAACATACACCCATTGTTACCTTTTTTTGACCAACTCCACACTTTGACACGTAAGGTAGACCCGACACAACGATCACGACCTCTCCCAAGGACTCGAAAGAAACGACGCAACACCAACCAAGATCACAAGGATCGCACACCAAACAAGATCACAAAGGATCGCACACCAAACAAGATCACAAAGGATCGCAAACCAGCTGCTCAGTAACCTCCCTCACCAGACTCGACCTCAAACTCGTAAAAGTAAACCCGACACAACCAACAATAACCTTCCCCAAAGACACGGACACGGATCAGGCTAGCCGAAGAATGCTCAGAACCTGCCGAGCCTCGTACACGGATCAGGCCAGCCGAAGAATGCTCGTAACCTGCCGGGACCCGGTCACGGATCAGGCTAGCCGAAGAATGCTCATAACCTTTCGGGATCCGGACACAGAACAGGCTAGCCGAAGAATGCTCAGAACCTGCCGAGGCTCGAGTTTGGTCAGGCCAGCCGAAGAATGCTCGTAACCTACCAAAATCCACACCACTCCCCGACACACAGTCGGTTCGGGCAAACACAACCACAAACACAAGAAAGTTCAGCAAACAGGCACTCAAGGCCACTAAAGACACCTCAATAGTAAACCTCGGACTCAACAGCCCCACAGGCACTCACTGCCACCCAAAACACCAAAAGACCATACGGGCTCTCATGGCCACCCAAGACTCAGCAACAATTAACACGGGCTCTCAAGGCCACCCAAACTCAACAACAATTAACACGGGCTCTCAAGGTCACCCAAACTCAACAACAATTCACACGGGCTCTCAAGGCCACCCAAACTCAACAACAATTAACACGGGCTCTCAAGGCCACCCAAGCTCAACAACAATTAACACGGGCTCTCAAGGCCACCCAAACTCAACAACAATTAACACGGGCTCTCAAGGCCACCCAAGCTCAACAACAATTAACACACAACAACCTCCGGCATAATCGATGCCTCCAACAGTCCTAAGATCACTAGTTTCACAACAACCTCCGGGCATGGTCATATGCCTCCAGTAATTCAATTATCGCTAAGTTCTCTGATCCAACGACACTACTAAGTGTCACATGCTTTTCTCATAAACGCTACAATCTCGTATCATGCATTTCTAATATTCGATAACCTACTCAACCCACGACACCCCGGTGTCACATACAATTCTACTGTTAACTTTCCCTATTCAGGGCCGAGATCCGGCTACTTTTCCCTACCTCAACCGAAGAGCACCCGCTACGACTCCTAGCTGCTGACGTTCTGGCTCGCTACCTCCGGGCTTCACTTCGATCGAAGCCAGACGCTAAAGATAATACGAAAGCCATAATTAGAGGCGGTTCTCAGGTTAATTTAAAGGTCACGATTAAACCAGTTTAAAACCGACAATTGTCCTTTAAACTCGAGCGGGATAAAAGCGGGGTCACGGTGAATCGGGTTTGAGTACCCGAACACCAAAACCGGTGCATGCGAGGCACGGTCCCAATGCACGAATCCCGAGGTCCGATTCAGCGGTCCGCTTTTGTTCCTTTCTAAACCCAATAAGCAGTCCATTTTAACCAGAGTTCCAGCTTCGTTTAACTGCTCAAATTCCGTTTTAAATCGAACTAATTTTACTTCCCTTTTATTTTCAAATCTGTTTCTGATCCGATCTTTTGAGCCCAAAATGATTTAAGTTCGGTTTTTTTGAACAACCGTCCCTAAATCCCGTTTAACAAAATTTGATTCTCTACTCCTCGATTTACAACCGTTTTTAAAACCCAATTGCTTGTAATTCCTTTTATTTTAAATCCTTTTTTCCTTTTTCCTCAAATTCTGATTTTTCGTTTTGCAATCCCTTCTTTCCAAAACCCTTGATTTTGATTCCAACGCTTTGGTTTCGTTCCACACAACCAGATTCAGCTCTAAAACCAAAAAAAAAAGAATAACTTTTAAATCAAATACGTTTTATTTCTTTTCTTTGTTTGTTACACCAAAATCAGATCCAAGAGCAGTTTCAATAACAACACTATAGGAAAAGGGTTCGATTTTAATCCGGCCGACCAGGGTCGCCCGGTGGTAGGGGCTAACCGTAGGAGGAACAGCAAGGGCGGCGGCGGCGCACGGCGGCGGTGCACGGCGGCAGTGCACGGCGGGACCCTTCTCGACTTAGATCCGGACGGCCATGGTGGCCTCGTCTCGGATCTGTCGAACGCGTCGGCGAGAAGCTCGGGACGAGGGCGTGGCCGGCGATCTGTGGCGGGGGTCTGTGGCCGGAGTCGAGCACGGGAGCTGGCCGGGAGTTCGGCCACGCTCCGGGAAGAAGAAGATCGGTGCGAGGAGCTCGGAACTACGACGGCGTCGGCGGCGTGGATTGATCGAAGAAGAAGAGAAATCGGGGCTCGGGTGGGGGAGAAAAGACGGCGGCGGGTTGAACGGGAGAGACGGTGGCGTGGTGGTGGCGTGGTGGCGGCGTGGTGGCTGGACGGAGAGGGAAGGGAGACGGGGGCGGCGTGGGGACGTGAGGGAAGAGGGAGGTCGGCGTGGGGGTGACGGGACGACGAGGGCGAGAGGAGCTGGCCGGGGACATCGCCGGCGACGGCGTGAAGAGGAGGGAGGAGTGAGGTCGGGATAGGGGACGGCTGCACACGAAGAAGGAGAGGCAGAAATGCTTCTCAAACCCTAAAAAAAATGGTTATAAATACCCATTGGCTTGGGCCTCTCTTGCGGTTGGGCCTGGCACAGCTTTGCTGGGCTGGTTCAATAGTTGGGCCCGGCCCGACCAGCTGGCCCTAGAGCCTTTTTTTTTTTTACAAAGACCACTTATTGCGCAAACCTAACCCGACGATTCTAATTACAAAAGAAAACCCCTTTTTAAAATAAGCGGGTTTTACACCTGATGTTAACTATCTATGGGATACCATGGGCATGTACCCAAAGTTGCATCTTATTTAGGGCCGGAAGGTCCTGGATGAAAGGATTCATCTCTGCCAGCATCAAGGGATTGTCGTTGAAACACCATGGTTCATTCAGCCAGACCCAATCCCGGTCCTTCTTCCTGGCGAAGTAGAACCCAAAGACTCTAGGAGAGACGTCCTTGATGACCAAACCAATAGTCGATTTCCCCTATGCATTGGTGAGGACACGGAGGAGGGTATCCTTGCGGGGCTAGCAGTCTGTGAGCAGGCGACCCACCATCCCATATTGTTGATGGGAGAGCGTAGCCGAATCAAGCACTGCATTCGTGACCGTAATCTTCAAGAGCAGTCTGAGAAGCTATTCTGAAGGGCCTGAAGTGGGCTACCATGATCTGGTAGCAGAGACGAGGGACGAGGATCATGGGGAGGCTGAGAGAGGACGAGGTCCTCGGTTGGCGCCATTATCGGTAGCTGCCCCATCTGGAGAAATCGAGGCCGGGGAATAGAAGGGAGGTGATTAGTGTTAGGTAAAGCGAGAGCCTTACCAGGCGCCGACCACAACCCATCCGCAATCTGCAGCCAATGAGCCTCCAAAACCCTAGGCGGAGATTGGGGGGCGGTAAAATAGCCGCTTGTTTCGGGGGCGCCCCCGCCGCTAGGGGTGTCCAAAATTGGCCCGGAACCCAATCCACCCGGTCAACCCGGCTCACCCGGCCCCAGTGGGTTTGTCCCCATGGGTTACGGGGACGGGCCCGGGTTCAGAAATACCAAACCCGGAGTGAGCGGTCCGGGTTGCGGATCCGTCACATGCTTTCCTACATAACCGGACCACCCGGATATGGTACAAGTTCAGTGCCTAAAGCTACACTCTTACAATTTTAATTACTTTTACGTATAAAGATGAAGATGAATTGTTTGAGATTTTGAAGATGATTACCAATTTTGTAATAGAACATGTCATAGTTTTGTGTTGAGTTGAGCTCATCTTTTGTAATCATAATCTGTTTTGAGTCAACTTGAACTTCCTGTTTGACGTTTTTAATCCTTGAACCTTTGATAAAATTTTATTAGGGTAGAGAGTTTTTTCATAATTAAGAAGTGACCAAATTGAGAGCTTATAAGCACTCTTTGATGACTTTTTAAGAGTTTTTGGATAATGAAAAAATATTTGAAAGTATATGTTCTACTACTTACGGTTAATGTGATCAATTGTTAACAAATTCGGATGGGTTGGTCCAACCCGGTGAACCGGCCCATAATCCGGACGGGCGGGTTCAAAGGTGTCTTTTTGGGCCTGGGGCCGGGAGCGGGTTAAATTTTTTGAACCCGGTCACTACGGGTCGGTTCAAAAAATTAGCCACGGGGCGGGGACCCGGCCCATGGACACCCCTACCCGCGCGCATGAGGCGGCGCTGACATCAGATCATGATCCCTGGGTTCATAGGCTATCATTGTCAACATCAATGGAGGACATGGGGACGGGGGCGGCAGCGAGTCTCAGGTTGAAGCCGACTTCGGCGTCGAAGCATTCTTCTTTCGGGGAGCCCGCTTCGGGCGCACAATTTTGTGCGACGGGAAAGGGGGAGGGATGCCCACCGGTTCCGCACCCACGCCAGCGGCTAATGGGGAAAGATCCCCCGGAGTCGCGCCAAAGCCAACGGCTGATAGGGCAAGACCCAAGGCGAGAACCTTTGGAAAGGCAGGGCGTGAGGATGGAGCAGACATGGAAGGAGACAGAGGGGAGACACCGGCAAAGAAGCAGATCCCGCAGCCTGTTCGGTGAAGTACGCAAAAATACGGGAACACATGGTGAATATGGTTTAGGGGTCTCGACAGAATTATACTAAATATAATACTGAAGATGACAAAATATAATATTTTTAAAACATTTTTGTGATTTATTATAAAAATAGAATAAGGTGCAATCAAATAATCAATATATTTTTATGAGATTATTCTTTAAACAAAAGGTCACGGTTTTTGATTCAATTTAAACTAATTGGGACATATTTTTAAGAATGCGATTTTTTATTAGAAATCCGAGTTTAGTGAAAACCAATTAAAATATGTTTCGCGTTTTTTTGTAGAAACCCTAAATGGACCCCGTGTCCTATTCGTTTACGAGTCGCCACCATCGGCGGTCGTTCAGGCTCCGACCTCGGGGTTGTTGGTGGAAGCGTTCCCTCTCCATCTGTCGGTCCCTCGGCTTCTCCCTCCTTCACCCTTTGTCTTTATCAAACTCTTTGACCACCGTTGTCCTCCTCGCCTTGCTGCAGTCATTTCTCCACCTCCTCTCTTGCCGCCGACCTGCTCCTTCTCGTGGGCATCCTTTTACTGTTGTGTCCGATCTCCCCTCCCGGAACAGGTTGGGTCTTTTCTGTAGGAGTCAGATCTGGCTTGACTAAACCTTTCATGGACTCCTATGGTTGGGCTTCTCCGGATTGGACCGGCCCCTGTCTCGCCACCCCTCAACCACCGGCTCTTCTCTTCTGTCTCCGGTCATCCTCTCTCCTTCGAACTCCATTTGTCGCCAGGCCAGCTCCCCCTGATAAATCTCTCTCTCGTTTGTAGGAGTCAGGTCTACTTTGGGCGGACTTGTTAAAACCTCATATAGTTGGGCTTCATCGGGCCGTGACTCACTCTGATCGGTACAACGAGCGTCGGACCCACCTCCTTTCTCACCAGATCTCGTTTCCAAATGTCATTTGAGACCATATTTGGTTTAGTTTGTAAGTCTGATGTCTCATTGGCTCGGGTTTTGTCGAAAAATGTCAGGTTTTGGCTGGTGCAACTTTCACCGGTCTCGACCACGCTGGTGGGGGATGACGGGCTTGTGTTTCTCTTCATTCTTCGAGATCGGACGGTATGGTGGGTCACCGCCCAGGGCTTAGAGGCATCTCTCTTTCGTTTTATGTGGCCGCCTCCTCGTGGGTCGAAATTATGGTCGCCTTTATGTGGACCGGGATATCTTCATTTCTAATCCAGAACTTCTAAGCATGTTCGTTTTTGCAAAAACCCTAGCTCCGGCCCCAACGTTCAGACTTGTTAATCTCAAACGATCTTGTGCCTCCCACCTCGGTTGTCCTCAAAGTGCTCTTCGACTGCCCTTTTGTTCTCGCAACGGTGGCTTGGCATTTAGCGGTGCCTACTAGTAACTATCTGAATCGTTGGGAACAGAGGATCCCTGCTCCTTGCTCTATCGTCGGGGATCCTGACCTTGACCCTGACCCTAACCCTCGAAGGTAGGGGCCCAATGGGGAAGGAAACCCATTGAGCCTAGAAACAAGCAAGTCTTCTCGGCGTCTCAACTTTCTTGCGGCACTATCTGGAAGGGGCATGTTCCATTGGGCGAGACTATTATTCCCACCGCGAGTCAAGACAACCACTTGATTGGGTTTTTAGAATCTTGTCCTTGCATTATTGCGTTTATGTACAGTTGTCGTATCTCTTCTATTATAGTTTATAGAAGTTCTCGTTATTCTCAGTCGAGTGTGTTGGATCACTGTCTTTACAAACGGGAGATATCGGCTACTATCTCATCTTGTTTTAGGTTTTATCCCTTGATGTTATATTTGTAATGTTTTGGAGAAGATTGATAAAGGCATAACCTTTCCTCAAAAAAAGAAATCAGAATTTACTTTAGACGGAAACATAAAACTGGTCAGATTGTCATTCCTATCTTATGTAGTGTGGGGTATTTTTTTTATCCAAAAACGATGGTGGACTAAGTTAATTTTGGGTCACAGGTACAAACATATCCTAAATATCCTAAAATATTGGCACCTAAAGTTTGAAAATGTCAAGCTAGATATCTTAAATTTTGGTACAAATTATTTACATGAATTTATGAATTGATTATATATAATTTATATGTTTTATAAATTAGTCACATATTATTCACATACTCTCAATGTTGTAAAAATCTCGGTTTGGAGGCGCCTAGGCGCTTAAATAGGCTCTGCCGATCCGATTTGTTCACCTAGTGCGCTCCAGGCCGTTTGGGCAGAATATGACCGCCTAATCCCCGATTCAACGATTAATCACCGCCTAACCGATTAATTGGGTGGGTCGGTCAGGTGTGGGGTCAAATTCATAATTAAGAAAATATAGTTTCTAAACTTCTACAAAATAAATGAGAGTAAAATTATGCTAGTAATACTTTTAGTTTAGTAGAATGTTTATGTTTTTTAATATATATAATTTTTGATATTATTAATATTTTTTATATAGTATATTATAAAATTTGATATTATATATAATAAAGAAATATTAAAATAATAATCCGATTAATCCCCGTCTAATGCCTAGGATCTCTTTTCGTCCGACTAGCGCCTAACGGTTTTTACAACCACGCTTATGAATTGAAAAATATCAGAATTTTGATTTATATTTTGTTTAAGATAATTAAATATACATAATTAATATTTTAAGATAGATTTTTATATTTAACCCAATTATCCTATTGGAGCTGACAATATCCGGAATAATTGAAGACCATTTTACCCTTACAACTGTGAGCTCACAAATTATTGAATGCTGGCCCTTTTTTGGTTGATTGTAGGCACTTGGAGGTACTAGCGCCATTTGGGATCTCTCTCTCAACTTTCTCATGCCTGTCTTTAATGGAACATTACTCTTTGACTTGATGCCAATGCCATTGTTGTAATATATGGATCCAACTGGCCTCTTTTTACTCATTTGTCCCTTACAATTAATGGCGTTCATAAATACATTTAAATGTATGCACGACAATGATACGTAACTAGCTAGCGAGAAGAAACTCCCGTGACTCGATTTATCAATCCTTTTCAACTTTCCAGAGGCTTAATGCCGGCTTGGACGGCACTTAGGTTTGATCGCGTTATTCATATTTACATTTTTTTTCTATCCGAAAGAAAATAATGTATTAAAAAAAAGATAGTGTAAATCTTGGAAGGAGAGCCACAAACTATCAAACCAGATACATAACAAAAGACAAAAGAGAAATGCAAAGTAAGAGCATCTACATCAGTGGGGCAGAACCTTGAACCCTGAGGCAGAACCCTCTGCTGACTGGGCAGGGTTCAGGGTTCTGCCCCCTAAAAAAAATGTGCTGCACATCAGAGGGACTTGTATGAGGGGGCTTGATTTTCAGAAATGCTGACTATGTAATTAATTAAGCTTTTAACTGAATTGTTAACGTTATTTTTAAATCGACATTTACTAAATAAAATAGAAATAAAATTTCATTAATAGAAATAAAAATTCATTAAAAAAAATACAAATTAAAAAAAATACATAACTTAGAAAAAAGACATAAAAAAAATTACATTATCATTCTTCCCCATTAACGTTGTCGAGTTGTTTCTGAAGCTTTTTTATTTGATCCACCCATACACGCATCATTTCCAAATGTTGCTCCTTCTGTTCCGGGTCGAAATCAGACGTGTCCGCAGCCTTCATTTCTTTAAGTTCCTGCATATATTTATCAATTTTCTCGTCAATCTTCACGGCAAGCTTCACCCTCTCACACCTCCCCTGATCCATTTGGATGACATACGATGCCCTTTCCGACAAACTCTTCCCCTTCCTCTTCGCGGCCTTATTGCCAATTGGGCGTTCTCGTGGAGGCGGCATGCCAATTGGGAAACTTGGAACCACGATGGGGGATCGTGGACGTCGGGTTGGGGAACTTGTACCTCCCACCGAGGAAGTTGAGCCTCCCAACGGGGAAGTTGAGCCTCCTGTTGGTTGCTCGTCACCACTTAAATGTGTGACATTATCATCGTCGGTGGGGAGTGAAGCGGGCGGGGTTGTGCTGCTATAACTGCCAGCCTCGTCCAATCGTCGTCGAACTACCCCGACTTCGCCGAGTTCCGATACCCAGAACTTCTCGTCGTTTTCCAATGGCTCTATCCAATGGTGGAGCTTGAAAATATTCGGCTCGTTTTTCATATTCTTGACGTGGATTCGATATTGTTCCATCACCCGCTCCCTAAACTTTTCTTCGTTCCAGCCGCTATGATTTAGCTCTTTCCTCTCCTTCTTCATGAGTGCGATATACCGCTTGACTCTTGTTGCACTTTTTTTGAAATGGCTCTTGACGGCTTGCACCGTCCACTGATCGATTGGGAAATTCCCAGCTTTGCACAAGCGCCTCCTCACCGTGGTCCAGAACGTGTTCCCATCTTGAGAGGTTCCGTGTATGGGGTCGCGCGTTGTCCTTCGCCAGGCGTTGATCAGGAGCAAATCAACTTCAGGGGGCCATTTGGTTCACCTTTCTACAGTATCCCGGGTGCTCGGTCCCACTGAGGATGAAGTAGACGACAGTCGGGTTCCGGTGGAGGCAGGCATTGAGAATTGTTGGTGGCCGAAATAGTTGATTCTCATGTCAAACAGTGGGCGTGTGAATACGCCAGTCACCGGTGGAAGATTGGACGGTTGGGACGGTTGGTAGGTCGGTTGTCCCGGTGGGTAGGTCGGTTGTCCCGGTGGGTAAACCGGTTGTCCTATTCCACCTACGTTGACAATTATATTTTAATTCAAAGTAAAACCATAGTAAATTCAGACTTTGATAATGGAATGATTAACATTTTATTTAATAAAATGGATTAAATTATCATTACCTTGGCCGAAAACAGAGCTCATGTATTGGCTGAACATATCAGGGTTCCAACCACCGGTTGGGGTGAAACCGGTTTGCAACATGTGTACGTAGTTCGCCCCAGGTTGATTGGTGGTCGCATCTTGTTGATTGGTGTTCGCCCCTTCTTGATCGGTGTTGTCCTCCTCGTCAGTATTGAAAACTTGGTGTTCCGGCGGTTGAGTGAAATCGTCGTCTGACATTATCGATCGGATTTTGCAAAGACGGTATGAATTCGAGAGAGTGAGGGTTGAGAGAGTATGAAGTTTGTTGTGTGGATTTTGTGAAATGGGGTGAGGGGTATTTATAGTGTTGGAAAATTGATTATTCTAATGTAATTTGTATTTAATAAAAAAAACGGAAGTAACCGTTTATAACCGTTGCTCAGCAACAGTTATTTTTTTTTTCGTTTTGGACAGGTGTCGGCGCACCACTGGAGGAGAGAGAGGCAGAGGGGCAGCGAGGCAGAAACAATCCTCGCGCCCCTCTGCCCCAAACCCTTCCTCTTCTCCCCCACGCCCCCGCCTCGCACGCCTCGCCTGCCTCGCACGCCACACCGGACTGGACCCTGAACCCTCCTCCTCTTCTCCTGCCCCGGCCTCGCTCACAGGGTTCGCCTTGATGTGGGTGCTCTAAGGGTCACGCCCAAAACCCCTTAAACTTTTAGAAGCGCCCAACCTCCAAACAATCGATCAACAACCATTGTAAGGAACAAAAACCCTATCGACGGCTAATATCTTGAAGTGACAAGTACCCATGCTAAAAGCAAAAGGACCTAATGAAGAACATGGAAACTCCTGAGCCTACAGCAGATTTGGACCGACCGATGCCACTGGATTGCTGGAGGTCTGCATCGAAAGAGCTAGCGAAAACCCACTACAAAGAAGAATTGGTGGGAGCGAAGAAGGATACCACCAAGAAGGAGCAAGGAGAGAGAGACCCAACTCTCGTTGGCTAAAAGAGCTATTGGTTGGAGCTAGAGATCGAAACCAGTTGGGGTTCGAGACACCCCACCGCATGCCGGAGCACGCCGACAAAAAAGTAGCGGCGAGAGCTGCGAGATGACGCCCACAAGAACTCAGAGAGGTCGGAGGATGGTTGGGCTTGGACATCAAGAACCGCACGCCAGCGAAGGCGAAGCAACCCCCGACAAGAGAGGCGACTAACAACAAACGTTTAGATCTGGAGAGCAGGGAGGCTTGGCCGCGAATGAGAGACTAGCGACAAGCAGATCTGACGAGAAGAGGTCGGACGCCAGGGGCGACCGGAGCTGGAGAGAGCACTGGTGAGCAGTAGTGACGACACCTCCCTTGCCGGACACAGGTTGGGTGCAGCGAAAGAAGGTTGGACAATAGGAGAAGCAGGAGAGGTCGTCGATCGATCTGAACGAGGCCTTCGCTAGAGGAAGTGGTCGAAGCCACCGGATTTGGACAAGAGTAGTCAGATCTGCAAGAGGCACACCAAATCTGACTCGTTGGAGAAAAACGCAGACATGTCACGCACGGTGAGAATAAATGAGCCAGCGCGGGGCGTAACTTAAGAAGAAAGGAGGCCAACAAGGGTAAGCTGCTCCAAAGCAGAGAGATGGTTGACGACCTCCAGACAAGCGATCATGAAGGCCGCCTGCTCTAGGGTTTTGAAAAAGGGAGAAAAGCTTGTTTAGGTTGCATGTTATAGTAAGAGTTTCAGGACCAAGGTTGTGAAAATCCCTGCTTAGGCGTTGAAATGGGCTTTGTCGACCTGATTTATCCTTCTAAGGCTTTCCAGGGTGTTTTGGTGGAATATAGTCGATTAATCCCCGATTCGGCCGATTAATTGAGCAGGTCCGTCAAGCGCCGGATCGGATTCGTAATTAAAAAAAAGTTTTCAATCTTCTATAAACTAAGTGAGACCATAAAATTATGCTAGTTGAGTTGGTAGAGCACACTTTGTTCAAATGTTAAAATATAAAAAGTTTACAAATTTGTACTAATTAAGTTGATAAAGTCATATTTATTGATTTTCTTGTAAGAATTATATGATACTTTTAAATTAGTAGAGTGTTTATATTTTTTTTAATATATTTATGATTATATTAATATTTTGTGTATAGTATAATATAAAATTTGATAATATATAAAATAATGATCCGATTAATTCCCGCCTAACGCTTAGGACCCCTTTCCCGTCCGACTAGCGTCTGACGTTTTTTACAACCTTGATCATGACTGGTGTTGTTTGCTAATTACCTATGGAAATTGGTAAAATGTCCTCAATCTTATTGATGATGATGACGATGATGATGACAATCGATACCAAGTTGATATAGTTTTGTGGTTACTTTTAACCTTAAAATCTTCACATTTTATATTATCCGATAATTATTAAAAAATTAAAATATATGAGATAATTTTATTAGCACCAAAATGATCACAAAGATCGTACAAAACCATGAAAATAGACTAGGATGAGATATAGTTTCGATAACGACGGAAACACTAATCCTATAATGGCATGCCCGATAATACTAAGGAGAAAACTAGGGGTGAGACCGTATTCATATGTTGGGAAGCACGAAAGGTCCAATAATAATATATTCTAGTCTCGACTTGAACTAACATGTCGTGTCGTAACAGTTGTTCAAAGAATAAGCTAGGGAATAGATGAGGCTGAGTAACAGAGGGTGTCTGTTTCAATGAGGTGGGGTGTGGCTTCTCTACTGCACCTTGTACTGCCACCGAGTTCTCATGATGACTAGTTATGCCGGTGACCGAGCCTCGTTGTTGTTCCACTAGGGTCATCATCCCTAGCACGAGGGTTGGTATGATGTTCATCATGCGTAATATTATCCGAGTCATTGGTCTGAGTAATAAAAGATGGAGATGAAGAATCAGAGCGTTCCATCTCCTGATTAGTCTGAACCCTAGCCGCTGCATGAACCTTGTGGTAGTCCAGCGAGTGGTGGAAGACTCTCTCCTGATAACGGATACCTTCTGATCTTTGCATGCCGGGTTGTGTGTCCATTATGACACAGGTCCGGAGTAGCATCACTCACACCCTTAGCATTAGTCAGGTAGTATGTGGTCCACGTCCTAGATTGATCGGTTCCTCCGTCACTCGTGCTCTCCGTAGGATTGTTCTCCATAGGAGGATTCCCTTACCGTGGCTCCCTATCATTTCCAATTGGGTTATGTGAACCGAGGTTCCCTAGGCGGGTCCCTATATGCCTCGGTTGTTCCCCGAGTCGATTAGTGATTCGGAGAGACCCGAAGCCCCTTTGAGGGGGATGTATCGACGGGAGGGGGGGGGGGGGTGAGGGGGTGGGGGCAGTATCCTGGAACACCCTAAATTCCAAGGCCGAGCTAGTAGTGCAGATCCCCTACAGAACTCTTGATGCTGGTGGTCAATGGTCAACCCCTCCAGGCGAGCCATTGATAGTTTCCAAAGGGATATTATAGGCAGAAATTCCACAATGGAGTATTGATTCTCCCAACGAGAGAAAATTAATTGTGCTCGGCGAGGGAATGGCCGATCGACCATGTGTGGGTCTGTTATCCCCAAAATGACGTGCTATGTAGAGAAAATTGGTGCGGGTGAGGGTGATGGTCATCATGGTATGGTGGTTGGGATGATGGTGGGGAGGTGGCGGTAGTTGTTAATGGAGGGTATAGTTGTTCGCAACAAGATTGGGCGGCGCGTGACGAGACGATGGACAAAGATATGGTCTATCCTATGATGATGGTTGAGGATCCATGACGGTTGGGCTCACCATAATGGTGTGAAAATGGTGGAGAGGAGAAGATTTGAGATTTTGATAGCTATGTTTTTAAATAATTTTTCAAATTCCTTTGACTGATTGGATTTTGGTGTCTTAACCAATGAAATAATAGTTTGAACTTACTATGTATATATATATATTGTATGTATATATGTATATAATATATATAGGGGAGCTTTCGGGTACAAACCTTATTTCGGGTCAGAGCGTAGAACTAATCTGGGCATTGATTACTCAGATCGGATGACCACCGAAATTCAGGGGGGTGGGGGTGATTGATTACGAAATCAATTACAAAATATGCATTAATTAAAAAGATATTAAAAGATATGCATTAAATCTAAGCCTTTAATTTTATGATCCAAAGGCTCAGATTGAAAGTTCTACGTTCTGACGAAAATATAGAATTTGTACCTGATTGTTATCCACACACACACACACACACACACACACACACATATATATATATATATATATATATATAGGGTAGCTATCTAGTAAAAACCACCCTTATTGTGCAAACTACGAACTCACCAGGTGTTGACACGTGGCGCGCACAGTGCTGATAGTTTGCGCTAATAGTTTGCACCTATTAGCACTGTGCTGCGCAAACTATCAGCATTGTGCGCGCCACGTGTCAGCACCTGGTGAGTTCGTAGTTTGCACAATAAGGTGCAGTGTTTTATATATTTATTGTCCACGTGTCAGCATCTGGTGCGCTCTACTGACATCACTTTGGGGGGATCCTGTGGCTCTTGTGGGTTCGTAGTTTGCACAATAAAGGGGGGTTTGTATATGATACCAACCCTATATATATACATATATATATTATAATAGCCTAATTTTAAACATATATTTACAACAAGTATGTTTTAGAACAAAAAACTTTTGGGGAAAACCCTAGCCGCCACTTATCTTTCTCTTCTCCTCCATCTATCCACCACTGCAATCCTTGCCACCATTTCCATGGAGTTCGACCATCAGAAATCAATGACCTTCGTCAATCCGGTCGCAACCCATCCGCCTCATCTTTCTCTCCTTCTTTCTCGCTGCCGTGAAATCCTCCTTCATCAATCTGCTGTCTCTGCGCATGAAACCGTTATCTCCGCCTCACGATGGAGCCACGACGCTGATTGGAGGTCCCCTGCTGACCTGCGCACTTAGACTCTACAAATCCGGCCAGGTAAGCTGGAAATCCGACCAGACCTCCGACCGGAAATTTCGACCCGGTGTCGGAACTCCCCCTCCTACTTTCCTCCTGGATCCGGCTACTTCGGGGGCCATCCCGTAGACTAATACCCCTCATGGTCCCACCATGTCGGGGGTACTCTTTCCGAAAGTCATGTAACCGGAGATCCAACCTCGTCCACACGAGCAACCTCAATCTCTGGCCTGACCGATCTCGCGGCTGCCCCACGCTGAGTCGGGGAAGGCTACCTCGCTTCTCCACGGCATACCGGAGAGTCATCAGATCTGCTCGGAGCTGGTCGTGGCAGATCCATGAAGAGCGTCCTCATCCTCGTCCACAAAGACGGGGGCAAAGTAGTTGGGGGATGAGGAGGAAATCCAGGATTCACAGATGGAGGCGCTTCAGCCTCTTTCGGAAAAATGAGAAGGCCCGATGGGGGTGGGAGGGTCCGTCTACGGACTATACCCACAGACCAGGGACTGCCGGCACTGAGAGGTCTCAGAAAAACCACATTCAGAGCACTATATTTCCGCATGCTTTATGAACTAGTTCGTTTTTATTTGAGTTGTATTAGTTTGATTTACACTTCGATTTTTCATTTCATGTTCTGTATCGTTGAAATGTCGGTAAGAGGATGTCGTGAGTTAGTGTCTACGTTCAAAATCAGACTATTTCTACGAGTCCATGAGCGTCGGGTGACCTATGAGCGACCGGGACAAATATCTGAAACCCAAGATTTGTACGCCCTACTTTGTATGATTTACTGTTCACAGTAATGCACTTCCCCAATTACATTAAAAAAACATATATTTTTTTGAAAAGGGTAACCAGAGATTTCATTAATGCCAAAAGGCAATCAAACAGGACGAAACGTGACCGCCTCGGGTTCCAGATGTTTGTCCGGGCCGACCATAGCAAGCCCGGCGCTCATGGACCCATAATTTTAGCCCACATGAACTCGTGGCCAACAACTCAAGACAACTCCCTACCGTCGTTTCAACATAACGGGGGGAAATAAACCAAGTTCCAAAAACAACAGAAAATAAATAGTCCCAACAAGAATAAAAGTAGTAGCAATAAACGAAAATAACTGGTGCTGATAATGCAGGCTGCCCGGAACCTCCCAGCAGTGGTTGTCCCGGGTCTGTAGGTATAGATGGGGCCGACTCCACCCACCCCTGTTGGGGCAGATCATTCCTCCATCGGAGGCCTCTGGACCTCCGCTCCGTCTGCTCGCTCCTCCCCCTGAAAGGACGGATACCAGGGCTGCTGCTGGACAGTCGGGTCGCCCCTCTGCTTCTTTGTCTCCGGTGGGCAGGCATACATCGAACCACTTCTGGTCTTCAGAGTGGTGATCTTGCCTTTGCCTCTGCTGGGTCCACCTTTCCCTAGACTCCCCTGAGGGTCCGCCGGGTAGCCCCGTGGATCTGTCTCCTATTCCTTCCTCATCATCGCATTGTATCCGGGGGCAGCTCGGATCACAGGGTCATCAGCAGGATGGATGTTAGCCAGGAAGTCAAGCTTTGTGGGCTTGGGTGGCGGGTTGGGTGCTCCATGGCCATCCCCATGCAAGATAGTGGTCAACCCTTCGAGGTTAACCTTAGCCAGAAAGTCAGGCTTCGGAGTGCCTGCATTGGACGACTTAGCGCCCATGGTAATATCCCTAGAACAGACCATAGAGTTCAGGGTTAGATTACTCAGGAGGTACGTGATCGCCGGGTGTGATACTGGGGGAGGTGCCTCCCAGACCGTCTGGAGCAACCGATCCACGTCCAAGTCCCGGGGAACCAGAATGGATCTATCATATCGGACCTCCTCCCGGCCAGTCCCCTGCAGCAGGGTCTGGCAGCTCGGTAACCTGTGTGTCAACATGCCGCACCTGCGATAAAAATCCACCACTCTCTCGTATTGAAGGTCTATCACAACAGAGGAATCAGTACCTGGGAATCGAAGTCTTGTCCTGCGCCGCAATGGCCAAGATAGCTCCATACGGACCAGCAGCCAGAGATGCCTGTCCTCCCGTCGGACCGTCAGAATTGGGGCCGATGGGATTTGCGTGCCTATACTGCTCGCCACTAGACCCCGAATGTACGAGTTCCTAGCTCCTCCCGGGATATTCAGTGCCCTGACCCCGAGTTCCACATGGTTGAAGCTGATGTCTTCCGCCCGATCGAAACGCCGGAGCGGTTCAAAGAGGAGGGGATATCCCTTAAAGCTCCAGGGACCCCTATGGCGGATGTCTTCCATGGTCTGGGCAGACGGGAAGTGATAGCC
Source organism: Erodium maritimum (assembly GCA_963921825.1). Lineage (NCBI taxonomy): Eukaryota > Viridiplantae > Streptophyta > Magnoliopsida > Geraniales > Geraniaceae > Erodium > Erodium maritimum. The sequence goes on along the minus strand of OY997589.1, from coordinate 21,548,821 downwards.
CGTGACGTCGGGAGACAGGAACTCCACCGAATCCCCGTAACCTTCCATTTCCGCAACATCATCCCGCAGACGATGTGCTGATTGTGCGATCGGTCCCCTGCAACCCTCGCTGCCAGGGAGAACTCGTACGATCCCGACGTGAACAGCGGGCCCTCCTCGTCCAAGACCACCAGTTCCTCCTCCTCATCCTCCCAATCCGGGATCGGGGAGATGCGGCTTGCCTAGGCCTCAGAGGACGACCCCGATGACCGGCCAGCCCTCGGGCAGATAGGGCTAGCAGCCTGCCCCCGCTCTGCCGGAGGAGGGCGGCGAGTAGTCACTAGAGACTGGATTGGCCGGGGTAGGGTGGTCAAAATCCCGGTAGACCTCCCTCGGCGTTGAAGACAGTCCGGTGTAAGACGGACAAGGCTCCGGTGGGTCAGTAGCATCGCCGACGACCAGAGGCGTCACGATGGGAAAGGACGAGCCCGATTTTTCCTTCAGATCTGTCGGGTGCGGCGGCATCCGAGAGGAGGCAGAAACCGGGCCGAGCATCGGCGGGAGGTCGGCAGCGCGGCGTGCATGGTGCTGGGCGGAGGCCCCGAGGTCGCGATGAACCTCTGCATGTAAGTGGATCTGGTCGGAGTTGACCATTTCCGACTCGTGGAGATGGGGAGTAGGCATATCCGACATCGAGTGATCGGAAATAGGCGAGGATGGTGTCGAGGGGGCGTCTGTGGCGGCGGTGGGAGCCTAGATGCAGGCGTTCAGAGGCGGACCACGACGAAGGCGAGCAGAGCTCGGCTGGGCAGCGATGGCTGGAGATAGAGCGGCTGTGAGTGAAGGGGCAGTGGAGGAGTTGGAGACAAGCGGTCGGAGATGATGGATGAGGGCGACGGCGACGACAACCCGATTAGGGTAAGAGGTAACCTCATAAAGGTTTTTTGGAGAGCGTTTGTTCAATATAGTTTTTCCAGCAAAGCAAAACTTTAATGCCTCACATAAACGTTTACGAAAAAAAAAATCATATTTTTATGATGCTGAAATAATGAAATTCATCGATCAAACGAGCATTAGTAATTTAATCAGGGCACGCCGATGGTTCACCACAGCCGTCCGATCTGATCAACAACTGTGTGACCTATACGTCATCTGTTAGCAACCAGAGGGTAAAAGGTCAAATCTTCGGCAGCTTCCCGCTTTGGACTGCCGAGTGGCATTTTCGATATTAATTCCAAAACCAAGGTCCAATCCCCCGTGATAAAAATAAGCTTCAAATTTCGCTTCACAAATTATCCACTTCTTTATTTATGATTTCCCGTTTTTGCCCTTTTCGGTTTATTCTATACTTCACGCAATACGAAAATTGATATCTCCAGCTCCAACCCACCACTTTTTCCACGATCCTCCTCCGATACATGGGAGTGGTAGGAGCAAAACGACGGAGTGGATATATAAATAAAATTATTACATTTTAATTTCTCTGGTGGCCTCAACCATACTTTTCTCTCCCTCAGCTGCACTGTGCTTGTTTCGTTCTGCTCCAAAATTGATGTTTGGTTCTGGAAACTGAGCTCAGATCTCTCTCCGTTTCAGATCAATAGGTGCCGATTTTCCTGCCATTTCTAATTCGGCCTCTTTCCTCTGTAGTTTTCTCCGATCCAACCGTGTGCAGCTGCAAATCCCCAGCTCGCGATTTCTGAGATTTTTGTTTGGAAGTTTCAGGTGTTGTTCAAGTGGAATGACAATTGACGTGCAGCCGTCGGTGGCGCATAGCATGAGAACGAGTAGGTCTTCCTTCAGCTCTAGCAATGGCAACGAGGAGATGAGCCCTCTCCACAGCCATGCTTCTGCTGCTTTCTCCAATGGCGACGGTGGTTATGATAGTGACGGCTCCAATTTCGCACCGGCGTGAGTTTCTGTTTCGTATTCTGCTTTAGCTTAGCTTTTCTACAGCTTACCTACTTTCCTCGTTTTTATTTGTGTGGATGGGTTGGTTTTACCGGATTTAGATTCGCCGGTGCGTGAGATGGTTATGCTGAATGCTTGCTTGCTCAGCTCATTACCTGTTCCATGTCTACTAGACTTAGAAAACTGATATTCAAGTTCAAGCATTGGTATCACCCACTTTCTAAATGTGCACAAATTTTTGGGATTTTTCAAATTTAGCTTTTTTTTTTTTAATGTTTTAGTGTATGAGATTTCAGAATCTTTTGGGCTTGGATCATTTTCTTTCGATTCAGTTTTGATGGATGTTGGAATTTGGCATGTGGGATCTGTCTTGAGTGTTATTTGCTTTCATTCTTGGGAACTAAATGCTTTGTTCTTGTTTATTGCAGGACGCCATCCACCTTGTCAATGAACGTTCCAACAGAACTTGCTGGTGCTATACCCTTGATCGATAGATTTCAGGTGGGTAATTCCAGTGTATCTAGTACTGCAGCATGCCATACACATAGTGCATGTTTCTTTATGCTTTATTGGTGCCAGGATGAACAGTATACTGAATCTACATTAGAAGAATAATATGTCTATAATCTTATTGTTTTTCCTTGGCATTTGTGTAGGTGGAAGGATTTGTAAGGTTGATGCAGAAACAGATCAATTCTGCTGGAAAGCGTGGATTTTTTCTAAAAAAGTCTGCCGGTCCTCAAGCTCGGGAGAAGTTTACGTTTGAGGACATGTTGTGCTTTCAAAAGGTTATAATACATCCTGATCTCAGTCATTAGATGTTTATATCCTCGTGACCCACCATTATCTAATCTGCAACTTCCAAACAGGATCCTGTGCCAACTTCCCTTCTCAAAATTAATAATGACCTTGTGAGTCGGGCAATAAAGTTATTCCAGATAATCTTGAAATACACTGGAGTTGATTCACCTGACCGAGTAACTCCACCAAGTCTAGACGAAAGAATAGACCTCGTTGGAAAATTATATAAGCAAACACTAAAGCGATCAGAGCTTCGTGATGAACTTTTTGTTCAGATCTCGAAACAAACACGAAATAATCCAGATAGGTATGCATCTATGTACTCACTTTTTTCTTTCTCAACTGTGACTTTTTGTCATGTCAAGTCAGAGCTATGTTTATGTAGGCTGTGAAAATTGGTGCTAATCCTGTAATTTTGTTTCGTTATTACAGGCAATACTTGATCAAGGCTTGGGAGCTCATGTATTTATGTGCATCCTCAATGCCTCCCAGCAAGGATATTTGTGGATATTTGTCGGAGTATGTTCATACTGTAGCTCAGGGTGTGAGTACTGACTCTGAGGTTCAAGTTCTTGCCTTAAACACATTAAATGCTTTGAAGCGCACTGTTAAGGCTGGTCCCAGGCACACGATACCAGGACGTGAGGAGATTGAAGCCCTTTTAACTGGTAGAAAGCTTACAACTATAGTGTTTTTCTTGGATGAAACCTTCGAAGAAATTGCATATGACATGGCGACAACAGTGGCTGATGCGGTTGAGGTAATTTTAGGCCTTCTATGTTTTACTGTACAATCTATTTGTAATTCTAATTATGCAACAAGTGGAAGAAATGAAAATTTTGTTCTTAGAATGAACAAAGGCCATTATAAAACCCATTTCATTCTTGAACCTTTTAGCACAATTGATCAGAAATTACAAATTTGAGGCTGAAATAGTAAATTTAACATGACTAATCCGGGGCCACGCCGAATAAAGAGGTTCTTGTATTGGGCAGAAAAGTTATTAAATTTGGGTTTTGGCAGATTAATAGCTATAAGTTATTCCTTACATAGCTACGTAGCTAGCAGTAGTCTAGTTCTTATGGATGCCATTAGCATCTCAGTGCACGTGACATGTGTTTGCTTAAGAAGGCAAGCCTTGGGTTTGAAAAGGTTGTGAAATTTCAGTACACTGGGTGCACTAGTTTTTCCTTGATATGTTTTTTGTGCAGTGCACTAACTGCTATTAACTAAACTTAACACATGCTTCAGGAACTTGCAGGGATAATAAAACTGTCAGCATACTCTAGTTTTAGTCTGTTTGAATGCCGCAAAGTTGTTAATGGCTCTAAGTCACCTGATCCCGGAAGTGGTATGTATTTATCCGAATACAGTTTCTTCCTATGCATTTATTAGGATCTTCAATACAGTCAACTGACATGCACAATGTTTCCAGAGGAGTATATCGGATTAGATGATAACAAATATATTGGGGATCTTCTGTCGGAGTTCAAAGTAGCAAAGGATCGAAGTAAAGGAGAAATTTTGCATTGTAAATTGACATTAAAAAAAAGACTCTTTCGGGAGTCAGATGAAGCAATAGCAGACCATATGTTTGTGCAGTTGTCATATGTTCAGGTATTAAATCTTATATTGTACAAATACCTGGCAAACAACTAAGATCTCCTCCTCTATCTCTTTCTCTCTTTTCCTTTTGTTCATAGGAACTTTCAAAAGCAGAACAAGTACTTCTAAATTTCAATAACAGTGTTAAAGTTAACTTATCATCTTCCAGATTTTTTTTTGTTCCTAATTGTGTTGTTACAGTTGCAACATGATTATATATTGGGCAACTATCCTGTTGGGAGGGATGATGCTGCGCAACTGTCTGCATTGCAGATCTTGGTTGAGATTGGGTTTGTTGGCAACCCTGAATCATGCACGTCAGTATTCTTTCGTTTCTATACTTTTATGTAATTTATACCATTCAGCTTACTTTGTTGTATTTGACTTGCTTATCTCCCATTTATCTGTTTTCAAAAATTGTTATATAGTGATATCCAATTCTTTTAGATTCTAGTCAATGCTCAATTTGAGGATTTTATTTTTCAGTGACTGGAATTCACTTCTGGAACGGTTCCTACCTAGACAAATTGCAATAACCAGAGCTAAGCGGGAATGGGAGTTGGATATTTTTTCTCGTTATAATTTATTGGTAAGACTACAGTTCAGATTTCTTGTGTATGTAGGATTGTCAGCTTATGAATAAAGCTATAAGACAAAGTTAGCTTTTCTTCTTCTTCTTTTGGGTTCTTGTTGCGATTACATTAGCTTGTAGAATGTGATATCTAATCTTTAATCACCACCAACTTATCCATTTTCCCAATCAATTAGGGCCTGATATCAAAAACTTAAAAGACATATTTCCAAACAAATGTATCTTGCCCATCAACATTAAATTAGATCTGCTCTAAATCAATTTTGGCAAATAGAAATTGAACACTTTGTTTGGCTATCTGATCATACATTCTTTGCTGCCCATGTTTTGGAGATGTATTTTCAGCTGACGGTGGCAATTTTAGTGCTAACTTCCTTATGTATGATTCTTCTGTTTCATTGTAGGAACATATGACAAAAGATGATGGAAGACAGCAATTTTTGAGAATCCTGAGAACACTTCCTTATGGAAATTCAGTTTTCTTCAGTGTTCGCAAGATTGATGATCCCATTGGACTTCTACCTGGACGGATAGTTTTGGGTATAAATAAGCGTGGGGTGAGTCCTCTCTTTTATATATAGCATACTTGTGCTGGAATTTGTTAATTGCTTTCTGTGTTTCAGACCTCCTACTAATGATAATTTGATTGTTTCTTTATAGGTTCATTTTTTCCGTCCAGTTCCAAAAGAGTATTTACATTCTGCTGAGCTGAGAGACATAATGCAATTTGGCAGCAGCAATACAGCTGTTTTCTTTAAAATGAGAGTTGCAGGTGTTCTTCACATATTCCAGTTTGAAACCAAGCAGGTTCAAGCACCTCTTCATATGTTACTTTCTAGTTTACTATGTAGATTTCATGCAGGTTGCTGTTCTTAGTTCCTTACTTACAAGCTGATACTTTTGTTTATGCAGGGAGAAGAAATTTGTGTTGCACTTCAGACACATATAAATGATGTCATGCTGCGTCGCTACTCTAAAACACGATCTCCAGGCAGCAATTCAATCAATGGAGATGTATCAAACACTTTTAAGCCTCCAAGTGTTGAAGTGTATGAGAAACGTGTTCAGGATTTGTCGAAAGCCGCTGAAGAATCCCAAAAGTATACTGATCAAGTAAGGTTCTGAATAAAAGTTTATTTTGCTGTCTAAATTAGTGAGGTTAGGGAAAACAAATCCACTATGAAAAAGATTGGGCATAACAAAAATTAAAGTGAACTTGTTGGGCTTCTTTTCACTTAAGAAACATGACTGAAATTTATTGAAAATTGGAGTTCAGCAATCTAGTTCCCATAGAGTCCCTAAACTATAAGTTATAACATACCAAGTAGTGAAGCTACCTTTTGGGGTGAGGGGTTTACAAGTTGTTTGCTGTCATCTAAGTATTTTTATATGAACAATTTCCTCATGCAAATGGATTTGATACTAATTAGTGTACCGTTCCTATATAGTTGCTCGAAGAAATACGTGAAAAACAGCTGCAAGAAGTGAAATTGAGAGAGGAATTGGAAAGTCTGGAAGCTATCTTGAGATCCGAAAAGCAAAATTTAGCAGATGCTGAACTTGATCTTGATAAGCTCAGGTCATTGTGTAGTGAGAAAGATGAGGCTCTTCAGGTTGGTTTTGGTTAACTGAATCTTTCCCACAATCAAATCTTACAATTTCTGAAAAAGTTTCTGATATTAGTCTTGGTCTCTGTAAATAGACTGCTATACGGGAGAAGAGAAACATTGAAGTGAAGTTAGATAATCTAGCATTAGAACACAATGCCAAGAAGGATCTTGTTGGAACAAACAACCAGGTAAGGTTGGGATCAAATGTATGTTCTACAGATAAAAAGACATTATATTACTTATTTGTGCTTCAGTGGTAAATCATTCTGTGGACTACGGGCTATATGCAATGTAGGTATTGAAAAAGCTTCAAGATGACTTACGAATTCGCAATGAGGAGTTGGATGCAGCAAAAGAAGCTACAAAGAGATTGATAAATGAAAAGTTATTGTTGGAACAGAAGATTGCTAAACTTGAAAGGAAGAAAGTTGATGAGGTAATGTAATAACATTATTTCTTCAATTGGGTTTGATGCTCTATTTCAATTAAGTTTTTTTAAGCTTATTGCCATCATCAAAATGCAGTTTGATTCTCTTGAGAAGAACTTTGAACAAGAGCGTAAGGCTTTAAAGTTCCGCATCTCAGATCTTGAAAAGAAGTTGGCAGTAGTTAGCCAAGAGCTAAGTGTGGCTAAATCAACTCTTGAAATGACGAATTCTGAGCTTGCTTCAGTAAATATCAACTTAAGGGAGTTAGAAGACCTCAGAGATATGAAAGAGGTACCACATTTTTATTGAATTGTTCACTTGAATGTACAAAATGCAAACGTGTGAAATCAGAAAATTACTTACACAATCCTACTTGTTTTTAGGATATTGACAGAAAGAATGAGCAAACTGCTGCCATCTTGAAGATGCAAGGAGCTCAATTAGCTGAACTAGAAGTGCTTTATAAGGAAGAACAAGTTTTAAGGAAGCGCTATTTTAATACTATAGAAGGTGGGTTTTGCCTTAAATTTTTTTTGAGTTAGTCGTGTCTTCTTTTGACCTTATGCTTTCTTTACTATTAGCATTGGTAGGATTAGAACATTGCTTGAAGGTACATGCAATTTCGAAGACCTTATATTTATCCACTGATGTAATATTGCCTGTTGCTACAGATATGAAAGGCAAAATCCGAGTTTTCTGTAGATTAAGACCTTTAAGTGAAAAGGAGGCTGCCGAAAGAGATAGAGATTTGGTTAAAAGTTATGATGAGTTCACAATTGAGCATCCATGGAAAGATGAAAAGTCAAAGCAACATATTTACGATCGTGTATTTGATTGTGGTGCCAGTCAGGAAGAAGTGTTTGAAGATACAAGGGTAAGAGAAATTTAACTTTAGTTAATCATTGACTTTAGATATGAGTATTTGCTTTACTTGAAGTATCTTCTGTAGGTCTGCTCATCAACACTTTGTTGAGTAACATATTGACTTTCTAATTGAATGGTATTACTATGCAGTATTTGGTGCAATCTGCTTTAGACGGGTACAATGTGTGCATATTTGCTTATGGTCAAACTGGTTCAGGAAAGACTTTCACAGTATATGGTTCTGAGAATGATCCTGGACTCACACCGCGGGCAACTGCAGAACTTTTTAAGATCATAAGGCGAGATAGCAACAAGTTCTCTTATTCGCTAAAGGTGATCTTGTTTTTTCTGTATAAAAAAAATACCAATATGGCTCAAACTATTCCAAGATATTTAGAGGAACTGTTACATAGAAAATGCCTCTATGAACTATCTTTCTTCAGCAAATACTTGACTCAAACTATTCCAACATATATTGCAGGCATATATGGTGGAGTTGTATCAAGACACACTCATGGATCTTTTATTGCCGAGAAACTCAAAACGTCTTAAATTGGATATCAAGAAAGATTCAAAGGTATTTGCAATTGTCTGTTGTAACATGTTATTGATTAATGACAAATTCAGTTCAATTACCGTCCTTTTGTTATTGAGATTTTATATTGCTATTTGACTTCTGAAGGAAATCTAGTTTTTGTATTAAAGAGATTTTGTTCTGCATTGTTCATTCATTTGCTTTGGCAGGGCATGGTATCTGTAGAGAATATAACAGTTGTTCCAATTTCAACACTTGAGGAGTTAAAGAACATTATTCAAAGAGGATCTGAACAACGGCATACAGCTGGGACTCAAATGAATGAAGAAAGTTCAAGATCCCACTTGATTCTTTCAATTGTTATCGAGAGTACCAACCTCCAAACTCAATCTGTTGCAAGAGGAAAGGTATGCTATCTATAAAAAACTTAACAAAAGCTTTTACTTGTGCTCAAAATTAGATAAATCATAATGAGATACCTCATGCGCAGTTAAGTTTTGTTGATCTTGCTGGATCAGAAAGAGTGAAGAAATCAGGTTCAGCAGGCAGTCAACTGAAGGAAGCTCAAAGCATCAACAAATCGCTCTCTGCACTAGGAGATGTTATCAGTGCTTTGTCATCTGGAGGTCAACACATACCTTATAGGAACCACAAGTTAACCATGCTGATGAGTGATTCACTTGGCGGTAATGCCAAAACACTCATGTTTGTGAACGTATCACCCGCTGAATCAAACTTGGATGAGACGTACAACTCTCTCATGTATGTTGTTGCAAACTCTTTGTAAAATGTTCATGAGTCATTGGACTGTACTCCAACTCAGTTGCGAACTCATTTTGAAATGTTCCTTTGTTCTAATGAAGTTTTATCTTCCTATTCAGGTATGCATCGAGAGTGAGGTCAATAGTGAATGACCCGAGTAAAAATGTTTCGTCAAAAGAGGTCGCCCGCCTGAAAAAGTTAGTTGCATATTGGAAAGAGCAAGCGGGCAAGAAAGCAGATGATGAAGAATATGAAGAGATTCAAGAAGAAAGACCCGCAAAAGATAGTCGCCATTCCATGTAGAATGTCCGAGGCTTATCAATGGCGTTTAGTTGATTCTAGTATAGACTGTGGGTTGTGGATATGTATACGTTTTTTTGCGGGTACTGGATGATCTTATCTTTGAACATTTGTAGCAAGGGTTGGAGAGCTATTTGGTTCCAGGGATAGAAGCTGTATAGTATAAACGGTGTATATAGGTTTGGATTTCACACCTATATTGGAGAGATCACAAGTGTCCTTTTTATTTGAGAATGAAAATTGAATTTCTTACATTATCATGGCGATTGAATCTCTACTGAAGTTTAATTTAGATTTGAATGAGCTTAGAACGTTAATCTTACACAGATCGACAATAGATAGTCATAAACGAACTTGATTAGGGTTGGCTTATTTTTAGCTTATTTAAAGCATTTATCGTCAGCCAATTCAAAATCTCTCCTTATTCCGGTTCTTAAAATGTTAAGCTTTCTAAAAAACCACATTAACACGTTGTTCTCTAAAAACTTCTCTCTAAACTTTCTCTCAACTGTCGTTCAAACCGTAGTTGGCCTTGTGGCCGCCGGTGGTGGTTCACGGCCACCATGGCCTGGATTTCACCGGTGGCCACACCCCCTCCTTCTCCTTGCTTCCCTTTTCCTCCTTCTCTCCTTGTTTTCGTCTCTCCCTCTCTTCCCCCAACCCCTCTCTTCGCTCCTCGCCCGTTTCCTCTCTTCTTTCTCGCCCCTTCTTTCTTCTTGGGTGCTTCGGTCCATTTAAGGCTTCGTTTTTCATAGATCTGAGTCATTTCGACTCAAATATGTCCTCCTCTGAAGCTCCGGTGATTTTGGTTTCGTCGACCTCCGTGGGGAGTTGCTTGAGAAGCTCCGGCGAAGGGCGGGTCTTGGCTGCTCTTTTTCTCGCCGAAGAGTGCAGATCGGGTCCTCCGAACTCAGATTTGTTTTCTTCGAGCCTCTAGTGGTGTTGGCCCCAGTTGGTTCTCCATAGCGACTACCAGAGTGAATGGGGTTGTTGGTGCTGCCGGTGAAGAGGGGATCTATAGAGCTGCGGGTTTACTTCAAGCTGAGTGGTAGCGGTGGCTCCTCTCACACCATCTTCGGGGTTTGGTTCTGACTTCAGGTGGGACGAATTTCCCCATCTTCTTTGGTGGGGAATGTAGTGTGTCCGACCTGTCGCCCTTGTTTTGCTCCCCGATCATTTTTGGAGTTTCAGCTACTCGCCCCTGGTGCATGTCGACTCAGATTGGGAGTGGGACGACTTTTCAATCTCTTCCGTTGATGGTTGAGATTTTGTTCGGCTTCGTCTCCTGGGTTGTTGTGGCTGTCTCTCACCTTCTTTTCAGTTGCTTCGTTCAGGTATCCTCATCCCTTCTTCTAGTTCTGATCTACTCTTCCTCTCCTCAGCCACAAATAGTGGTTGGGGCCTCATGGTTTTGCGGTTGTTGGCCGCCATGAGGTGTTCGGTTTTGGGCCTTGTTTGAAGATGTGGTTAGGATAGACTTAGGTTTTGAAGGTGCTTGGTCTTGCGGCTGTTGGAGGGGTGGTGATCTACCGGTTGTGATTCTAGGTGTGGGATTTTACTATTGCTGTGCTGAAGGGGTAATTCTTACTTTGGTCTTCTTTGTTGGACTTCATTGGAAAATCGGGATGTTTTAGATCCGTTGTTGGCTTTGGTGTTCTATTCTGTTTTCTATTTTGTTTTGTTTTTGGTATTTAGACCGCTCTGTTGCCCTTGTTGGCTTTGTGTTGCCCTTGTTGGCGTTATGTTGCTTAATGTCAGTTAAATCTGGTTCTGAGATCTTTTGTTTTGTTTATCCACCCATTGTTGGGTCTATTCTGAGGTCGTACTAGTTTACGGTGCTCCGGTTTGTAATGAGTTTGTAATGAGGACTCTCTCCTTGCCTCCTCTTTAGTCTTTAAGGAGGTGGTTTTTAATCAAAAAATTAGATGATGATAAAAATGTTAATCTTTCTGATATTCATTGAAATCGTAGGTTTATTGCATCTTGCACTGTAATGACTTGCCTATTTTTTTGAGGAGGTAATAACTTGCCTATTAGTTTTTCTATTTGCACACTTATTTCAAATTTCATATTAATTTGGAAAAAAATTGTCGTAAACATAAGCGAAACGAAATATTTATTGAAATAATGATTTATTACAAATTACGACTTATCACAAACCAAAGGTTTCCGCTTTAATCTTGATTACCATAATACTATTAGTTTGCGTTTGTGCTTGACAAGCTCTTTTTCAGTCATCTTGAACATGCTCTTGTCCTCCAAATGCATTATCTTATTTAATAGTCTCCAAAGCCTTGATCCTGTAATTTTCCGACTTTAACTTCTCGGATTCAAGCAACTGTCCCACAACTTCTGAATACTCCCTCTTGCTTAACGTCCTTGATTGTCCTTGACCTCTACTTTTGGTCGCCTTCTAACCTATCGGGTGACTGATTGATGATAATAGTTTATTACCGACAACGACGCCATCTCGTTGAGCTGCTGTTGTCAATTACAAACATGTGTAAATGTATTAATTCAGTTAAGTACTAGACTCAGTAAATGACATGATTTTCAACGAGTATAGTTTATGGCAAAATACTGGTTGATCTCATAGGGAAGCGTTGGGTACAACTCATCTAAGGTCACTCTAAACTAAGCTGCCACTACCATGGTACACTTCCCCAGCTCACACGAGTTGTCATAAAGGAGAAGGTAATGGTGGGCATCCTTATTCTTAGAGTTACCTTGTGATGGGGGTCGAAGAGAAGTAAGGAACTACAATGAGTGAGCATCTATATAGATAAAGTAGAGGGGAGTATGGGCATGTGGCTAATGGTAACAAGTGAAAATAATGTTATCCCATGATTGTGGTGTGGTGTTCATAATCTGACTCTCACGATGGTCTAGACTCCACTCAAGTAAGGATGGTGAATCTCAAAAGAATCCCGCACAAACATCCCAGTTATTTCCTATTTGTAGAATAGACCAACTACCAACAAATTGCTAAATCCCTGACACTTGGAAGAAACCCCGGTTCATAGTGGTCATCCTAAGGCCCTAATGGTTATCTATCTAACGAATGATATATTGCACAAGATTACCATAAAGCGGAAGTGATGATCACGTAAGAAAGGGTATGATGAGTCTACGATAGGTTGCAATGCACTCCTATACAGAGATAGGGTTAGGATAATGGGACTAACCAATTGAGTACAACTCTCTCTTCCTAAATAATCGATGACGATTTATAGATTCGATAATCACTTACCCGATGTTAAAGGAAATAAGTTCATTCCTCGACACAAGAAAACTACATTCAATCCCCAAGATATGACTACGATGTAATCCGGCTATACATATAAAACCGGGACGTCATCCTAAATGCAACCCGCCTTCCTACAATGTCTACTCAAAGGAGTTTACAGCACCAATCACAATTTTATATTGACATGTAGGTTCTATCGCGGGAGTGGAGTCTTGACTAGGTCTAGGATTCATTAATCGGTAGTTTCAATAAATCACTTCCTAATTCCATCTAAAGGTCACACACTTAACCCCACCATCATTTCCATTCCTAAGGACTCAACTAATAAAACATACATTCAAGAAATCAAGTCTCCTGTCAAGGTCCGTTCCTTAATCAAGTCAATTTGCGATTTTGGCTACATACAAACTCAATTCATACAATTAATTATGTCATCGAGATATTAATTACCGAACAACAATGATCATATCCTAATTTTATTCTAATCAAACCGTGACTTTCAACTAAAGGAAATAAAGAAGAAATTAAGGTAAAAGTCCAGCAAACACCACCAATCCACCACAACACACAAACAATCAACATCAATTTCATCTAATTAATACTAAATCCACACATCCATAGCCATGAAATCAAGTTCTCATGACCATGGAGCTAAATCTCAAGGTTCAATCTACAAATTACAAGAATCAATAATACAAGAAAGGATTAAATGATACTCAAGTCTAGATTGAAAAATCCAACACAAAGAACCCAAGAACACCTTCTTATTCAACCTTTATCTTCTTCTTGTTCTTGGATTGCTTGACCTTATCTTGCTCTCTTTGCCCTCTATGGCTAGATCTTGCTCCCCAAGTAGTAGAATCTCCTCTCATTCCTCTTGAGTTCAACCCTCAAAGGCTTTCTCTATCAAAGAAATTCAGATTTTTGGTGGACCTCCTTAATTTTGGACATAAGGATTCCTTTTATAGTTTTCCAGGCCTGCAAGTCCACAGTCACTTCCATGCAGTGGAGATCATTGTGGAGGGTGTTCCACGGTGCCTTCTACACCCGTGGCCGCTCTCGTCAAATTTTGACCGATGTTGGAGAAATCTCAATAGGGTGGGAACCACCGTGGAGACCCATCCACGTCGTGGAACATCATCTCCACGTCATAGGGGTACACACCCTGAAACCATACCAAAAATCTAGCACCTTAGATATCCACGCCAGCTCTACGCCGTGGAGCTTGTCTCTTCCAAGCCGTGGATGTCTAGGTCATGTTGCTTCAAACTCCTTTGTCTACTTCCTTCTTGGTCCAGCTCTAATCCTAATGTCCCTATCACTTACACAGCCGCTTTTGAGCTCCTACTACGTGCTTTGGGACTAATCATGCACAAAAGATGCAAAGGAGAGCTAGAGGATCACACAAGAAAATAAAAAAAATAAAATTGTGTAATTTGTGCTTTTATAGGGAAAATGATGATAAAAAGTAATGCGTAGGCACCAAAATGTACCAAAGAGACGTGGTCTCATCAGTTTGTTTCTTACCATCCTCCACTATATTTTTTTGAGAATTCTGTAGGGCACGGTGTGGAGCTTGTCTCTTTCAAGCTGTGGAGGTGCAAGGCATGCTGCTTCAAACTCCTTTGTCTACTTATTTAAGACGTGGTGTCATTTAGTTTGTTTCTTACCATCCTCCACCACATTTTTGGGGTGAATTGTGCATTGAATTGATTGTGGTACATATCCTGATTCGTTATGAGAACATCCTAATCGGATCACTACTCATTCTATTCTGCTCGATTCACTTATTACATCCGTTGAATCGATTGATCACCAAATTCCACTTCCGCTAGTGTTTTTTTTCGTTTTCTTTATGTTTCTAACTGGGGCGTCAAGTAGAGCGCTGGCTAGGAAATATCATACACCACTCTCCAATACTCTTTAGTTTCCTTTGTGACTACATGCTTACAATCCAACGAATTTCAGATTTGTACAGAAACTAGTCATCTTTTGCTCTTCCATGGTGAGGTAATAGTGGAAGTACAAGAAGAGTTTATCTCATCCTCGATTGCGAGTAGGTACGGGACATAGAACCAAAGAGATGGTCGTAGAGATCAACATAACAAAACGGTCAATATGAGGATCACCATAAGCATGAGTTAGATAAGGATCAGGAACATCGGTATCTTCATCGTCTTATCCCCAGGAGATCTCTGTAACACTAACAATTTTCAGTCGGATTGTAATTTTTTTTATAAGCGAAAATTTATTAATCACTTTCTTACCAAAAAGGAAAGAAAGGAAAAGTTGGTACACCAATAGGGATCGACCTCAAGACTACATAAAAACCAATAAGATTAGAGACTGGAAAGGTACCTAAACTCAAAAGGAAACACAAAATCCAATGAGCACTAAAAAACCAAAGAACCAAGCACAATACAAAGAACACACAAACGCTAAAACCGATACTAGAAAGCCACGCACCAAAACAACACCTCCACCACACCACACAACCTAAAGGAGCACCACCGACAACCCGGAACCTACGAAACAATCAATCCAAAGCATTCAAAAAACGTTCCTCCTCAGAACGCACACCACAATTAGCATCGAACTTCGTCAACAGAAACGTTTCTCCACCTGGAGACCAGAAACGCCGGCAGATGTTTTTGGCAACAACTCCACCTGATCACAGTTCTTATCCCACCGGAATTGCAAAGTAAGGGTACGAAAAATTTGTTGTAAGGGAATCGGATCCGAACATGCTGTCGGAATAGCCTTCGTCCTCGCCAAACTGGGAATGCTCTGTTTCATCGGTTTCTGAACATGGGTGCTATGTTTCGCACCATACAAACGAGACCTACCTTTACCAGGTCAAGAAATGGCAACGAAGAGCTCAAGTCAATTGAATTTATACCTAATAATAGATTTGATCATCAGCAAAGAAGATTCCTTGGTTTTGAACTTGACAAAACTGAAAAAATAACCTCTTCGGGTTTGGTCTCTTAAGAACAATGGCAGATCCCATCTCACAAGGGAGAGATAAGTCGACCCACACCTAGACAAAGCCCTTCCTGGAGGAGGTAGATCTGACCCGACGTAGTCCATATCTACAAGTGAAAGAGAGGTTTGAAGCCCTCGCGACCACTAGCCACGAGAAGCCTTTCCATGATCTGCGTCGATCCCCACCAAAAATGGCACGAAAACGACATCCCACGTGCGAAAAAGGACAGAACAACGCTGAAGGGGGAGAGAGCCAAAAGCCCCATAATCACCGAAGAAACGGAAAAGAGAGGAGGGTGAATTACGTTATCGATTTTTCCATGTTTGACTCCTTTTTATATCTCCAAAATTCTGACCAAATTCCAGAGTGTTAGCAGACTTGATTAAAAATGAATTAATATAGAAAGTTGAATTAATATAAGTCGATTCATCCAAAGGATGTACCAATCCCGCTTTCCTAAATTACCAACGTGAACCTCTCAATTGCCAATTGGATTTGGACACATCTTCATTAAAAAAAACATGAAGGGTTCATTAAAAATACTAGGATGGGATCAAATAGTCAATCACACTCAACTCCACAAGCAAGAACACACACTCTCTCTCCCTGTAAAAGCTAGCAAAATATCAGCAGAAAATGGAGATGCACAGTGCTTCTTCAAGTTCAGGCCAGATCCCAGTTATTGATCTGCACAAGTTGGCTACTGGGCAACGAGAGTTGAGCAAGTTGAGGGAGGCGTGTGAGGACTGGGGCTGTTTCAGGATCATCAACCACAAGATCCCATTGACTTTAATGGCTGAGATGAAATCTGTGGTCAGGTCTCTGCTGGATCTTCCCGGAGACATCAAACGGCGCAACGCCGACGTCATCGCCGGCAGCGGGTACGTGGGACCCAGCAAGGCCAACCCTCTCTATGAAGCCTTGGGTCTCTATGACTTGGCTTCTTCTCAGGCCGTCCACACCTTTTGCTCTCAACTGGGAGCCTCCTCTCATCAAAGGTCCAACCTTTTACCCGTTTCCTCTACTGTATGTTCATATTCTTTCCCAAAAATGATTTGGGTTATGCCCAATTATGTGTTATAATGATTTGATTCTTACTATTTACTAGTGTCAAGGAGTGATAATCAAATTTATGCTTATTAGAGTAAAGGGGACCTGATTGTTTAAACACGAACTCGGAAGTCTATTAATAAGAAATACAACAATCTCATAAGCATATTTCCGATATTTTAGAGGTGCCCTAGAGTGAGCCAGAAGAGCAAGTCTTGTATCAACAATAGCTCGAATCTTACGTTCTGCGGTTCCATTTTGTTCATGAGTGTGTGGACAAGAAATACGATGTCGAATACCTACTGATTGAAAATAGGTATTCAACATACGATATTCACCACCCAGTCCGAATTTAGAGACTTAAGAGTTGAATTAAATTGTTTCTCAACAAAGAACTGAAAAAACGAAACTTAGCAAGTATATTACTTTTATTATAAATTGGGAGGAACCATGTAAACAACGAGTAATCATCAATAAAAATCACAAATTACTTGAAACCTGACACAGATTTCATCGGAGCAGGCCCCCAAACATCAGATTTTTTTTAATCAGCAAATATAGATAGATCCGACCTTGAAAATCAAGGACGGAATGAGGATAAAATCCCTCGATACAATTACAGACAAAGGCATTCCTTACCAGAGGAACCCAGAGAAGAAGAAATGATCAACAATCAGAATTTTACAAACATGAAGCTCCAAAAAAACTAAAAAATAACCACACCAAACGCAACCAATAAGCTCTAAGAAGCATATTTAACCAACATGAAGAACTAAGGATCAGAAAACTAAAGAATAGCAAAAAAACAACCCAAGAAAACAGAAAAGGTAAGAACACAGAAAAATAACCAGAAGCAAATCAAGCATCACCCCTCCCAGTACTCCTAAGCCGAGCCTTCACGAGACGGAATGAAAACCGGCACCGCAACATTCTCAGCGCCAAAGAGCACCCCGAGGCCAGTACCATCAGAAGAGAAGTACACCTGACCTTCTATCTCGACGCCGGACGGACGAGGAAAAGGGTCGGGACCAATGGACAACGGCGCGAAACGATTAACTCTCCACCACCACCATCCTTAGTGACCAAACACCTGCACTGATGAACGACATCTAAAGGAGAACTGCTCCTGTGATTAGTCAAAGATAAAGACAAACGATGAGATTTTCCCAAGCAACAAGCATGACACTAACGATACAAAGAACGAATCTTCTAACACGAAAGCTAAAACTGACGAACAATACGCTAAAGAGACTGATAGTTTGGATGTTTGAGACGAGCATGCCAATCCTCCAAAGTGGAGAGAAAAGCCGTAATCGACGACGATGATGGAGGAGACTCGAACAACATGTATAGACTACCATTACTCATTCCTCGGAGTAGAACCTTCTGGGAGACCTGGTCCTTCACAAAACAATCTTTATTAGTAAATTCAACAGCACATTTATTATCATAACATAATTTTTTAATGGACAACAAAGTCTTGGTAATATGGGGGACACAAAGGACATCATTAAGTTATAAAGAACGATCAATGGTAGGATCTGAATTCAAGGCGGTTGTGGATATATGTGTTGAGCTCTGTTGGTTTGCTAGCTTGCTTGACGAGCTCGGTGTTCGCTTCGCTCGCCCTCCTCATATTTGGTGTGATAATGTTGGTGTGATGTATCTCTCTACGAATCCATATTTTCATGCTCGTACTAGGCTTGTTGAAGTCGATTTCTACTTTGTTCGGCAGCATGTCTTACAACGATGATTGACAGTGTCCCCTCTATCTATTTCGGACCAAATTGGTGACATGTTGACGAAGACATTGTCCAAACCACATTTCAAAACTTTTGTGACAAGCTTCGTCTCATCTCCCCCCCGACTTCAGCTTGTGGAGGCGTGTCAAGTAGTGATAAGAATCATATCTCTAGTATTGATATTGTTGTAGTATCCTACTTATATACAGCTACCTAATGTATATATATTGTATTGTTACTGAAATACACACATTCATTTTCATACAATTCTCTGTTATTGACTATTAGGGAGGTGATAGAGATGTATGGTAAGGCAATACACGAGCTTTCCATGGATTTGGCTAAGAAGTTAGGAGAAAGTTTGGGATTGGTGGATTATGACTCATTCAAGGAATGGCCTTGCCAGTTTAGGATCAATAAGTACAACTTCACTCCTGAAAATGTAGGGTCCTCTGGAGTGCAACTTCATACTGATTCTGGATTTCTAACCATACTTCAAGAGGACGAGAATGTGGGTGGTCTTGAGGTTATGCACAAATCTGGAGATTTTGTTGTTGTTGATCCCGTTCCCGGCACCCTCCTCGCCAATCTTGGAGACGTTGCTATGGTATGAGTCAGAATTAGTTTCCATTAATTGCATGGTATGTGATTGATACTTATTGCAAATTTTGATTGTTCTTTCAAGGCATGGAGCAATGGAAGGTTGTGCAATGTGAAACATAGAGTGCAATGCAAAGAAGGATCGGTTCGGGTCTCGATTGCAACGTTTCTGTTGGCGCCAATGGAGCAAGTTGAAGCTCCTCCTGAATTTGTTGACTTGTCACATCCACGTCTCTACGTTCCTTTCAGTTATGACGACTATAGGAAGCTTCGGCTCTCCACCAAACTGCGAGCCGGTGAGGCTCTTGATCTTTTGCGCATGCAATCCTGAGGATCTCATTTTCCTACTATTTAATCTAGGGATATTACAACCATTCTAGTTAGTTCTTGAGTTTTTGTTTTTATCTGATGATAATACTTAACCGAGGGTTTTGGGACCTCATTAGAGCTGTAATTAAGAATATTTTTCAGCGACTGAGAATGATTTTATTAATATAATAAAAAATGGGTCAAAATAAGCATACATAAGTGAAAAGAACATACTGGGACGAGATACATTTTTGGTGACAACCGAAACACTGGTCCCATAACTAAAAGTCGGGTATAGTCCAGGAAGAAACTAAGGGGTAGTTCCCTATTCCAGTTATGTTGAGCTCTGTAGATCCATGAGACTTTCCCCGCCTCGACTTGATTGGGTATGTTGTGTCGGAACATTCGGTCATGGAGTATTCGAGGGAAAGGATGAGGTCGGGAATTAAAGGGGTTCTGATTCGTAAGGGTCAGGGTGTGCCTTCTCAAAGACACCCCAGATGGATTTAATTGACTCTGGTTGCAGTGGCAGACGTGAGTATCATGAGGTTCGTGACATGCCTCGATCTAAAAATGTGTGGGGTATCTCATATGGGCGCTGAAGGGATAGCGAGCATCCAGAGAGAACATAAGGAAACGGGGGAACCAGCATGTCGTATTTACACCGACCTCGGTAGGGTGAGGTGTGCATCCCAACACATACCTCGGGGGTGTCAGAATCCCAGTCCAACGGACATGGTTGGTGCATTGATTTTGCACCGGTAGAACGGTCTTAATCCAGCGAATAGGAATGACGCATCCTTGCACGGAGTGATGGAGGCGGCACATGATGTAGCGCAAGCGATGGAGGCGGATACCAGTGAGGTATTAGGTAGGCTCGCGATAGAGGCACCATAGGAGGTGGAGGCATCGCAGATTGTAGACGGGCTTGTGGCAGAGGCACTGGTGGCAGTTGAGGCCCTGGTGGCGACGGAGGTTCTAGTGGCAGCAGTAGAGGTGGCAGCGACTCTGGTGGTAGCAGATGAGGTGGTGATGGTGGCGTCTCTAGTGGCATCGGAGGAGGCAGAAGCGATGGCGGAGGAGATTATATTGGCGACGTTGACGACAGAAGATGAAGTGGGAGTGGACCGTCGTGATCGATGGTGGACAAGGGAGGCGGTGACGCAGGAGGAAGTGGTGGGTCTTGATCACTTGCAGTTGTGGGATAACAGATTAGTGGGGTAGTAGGGAGGATGGAGGGAACTGATGCACTGGTGGAAGTGGTGGACGAGATGAGGCCCGGAGAAGGAGGTCGCACGCGAAGCCGAAGAAGAACTCTATAGGATGGAGGAAGAGAGGGAAACGGCTTGTCGCAAACCCTAATAGAGTCATCCCCACAAAAAAAAATCAAGAATATAATTCAGGGTTTTTATCCATAATTGTTGAATATAATATATTATAATAAAAATTACATTAATAAAAGAATTAAACATTTTATTTTGTGTGTTTTTAGCGAAAGATACTTAATTATTACTTTGAACTAGAAACACATATATAGAGGATCAGAGTAAGGGCATGAGTCGTCCTTAGATAATACATCATACTAATCCTAGAACCATAACCGATACATACTCGGTTTTGGAAATTGGGCCTAAAAGACAAAAAACAAAAACCTAAAGAACAAATCCTAGCTTGACCTGATACAAATACGAGTTTCTAACTGTTGCTTAGTAATCGGGAGAGGACCATCAAATTTATATAGAAAATACATGACATGATGAAGGATCATAATAATTAGTGGAGGAAACCAGATAGAGATCGAGATGTTGTTCCTCCCTATCGATCTGTATCCCCAAAGGTAATTCATTTACCCTAGCTAGGTTATTTTTTATACCTCGCTTGGTGCTCGTGTGACTCCTTAGTAGATACTATAGTGGTAAGGTCAAGTGCCCTCTTTTTGGCCGAGATCTTCTTCGACGCAATGACCGGTACTGGGATGGTAGTCATCCCTTCCCTAGCCTTCCTGTGGGCTATCTTATCTGAAGGTTGTCTCCTCGACCCCTCAGTGTTGTCTATACCAGCAAATTATGGGGAAGCCAAGGGTCAGGTGTTACATGTCTCGCCTAATTGTGTGTTAGGTAGAATGTTGGTTTTTACGTCCAATAGGTCTCCTTAAACCAAACGCTCCTTTGTCCCTCCAACGGGGTTAGGATTTCAGGTGGGCGTATGGATCCAGGAATATGCTAGAGCTTTTGGCAAGACGTGTGTTGTCAAAGGTAGAGCAGGGGTTGTGGGTGGCAGAGACGCAAATCCCAGGGGAACTACATGTGAAGACCGGTTTGGCTTAGGCTTCCAGCCTGTGGTGAAATGTTGCCCTAACTTAGAGTTCTCATCGGCTGCAAGAGAAAGATTAAACCTGGGTATGCCTGGCATGGATGTAATGCACCCATGAAGTGAATATCCTAAGCGGCCACAGCTGAAGCAGAACAAGTGGTCATACGTCAAGGTGACTTGAACAGGGTCAGGGAATTCTCAGAAAGTGAGCATTAATGAATGCTTGAGGGTTTGTCAAAATGTATCAATAAGAAAACTCAGACATTGCCTCCCTAGTAGAGACTTCATTGTTCACGGTGGAATGTCACACACCATAAGGTGTCGCCCACAATAGTACTCATCGCCTCGGTCATGGTCATAAGCGGGAGACTTAGAGTTTGGCCCATAGTTGAATATTGTCCATCTCATGCAATGACACCCCGTGCATCAAGAGGTCAACAAGGATGAGTGGTGCATGTTCAAAGAACCACATTTCATCCCAACGCACCTTGTGCTTAGCCTCATGCGAAGAAAGGTAGAAGGCGTACACATTCGGAACTAGATCTTTGACCATTAGACCCTCGGTAAAAGGATCTCGTGCCTTTGTGATGACATGCAACATAATCTGCCGGTTATAAGTTCGGGTTATGAGAAGACGAGAAGTTATGCCATAGAGACGACGGACCAGTAAAGACTGATCTGCTGGTTATAAGAGACCTCAATAATCGCTTCCTTGTTCAGGACTAGGAAGCATGTAAATAGATTGTCTGGAAGGTCAACGAGGGATGATGGGGATGATGATGGGGGCGTTTTCATGACCAAATTTGACATGAGTAGTGGCGTGACCGAAGACAACGTCGTCAAGAAAGGGTTTGGGGAGAAAGTGGGTGAAGAGGAAATGTGAGCTCGCCACTTAACAAGCTTGCGGACACAGTCAGTCTGGTCGACAAATGGTGTCAAAAGCAGCGGCTATATCACAGCTTGAAACGCAGGTAGGCAAGGAGAAGACATCAAGACGATGGGCAAGGTGGGAGAGGAGCTCATGAGAATGGGATGTCGCGGAGAAGAGGATAACTTGGTTTTATAGCCCGAGGTGCACGTTTAGGGCGTATGACCTCATGGGAACCATGTTGGTGACAAGAACAGGTACACAATGATGGGGCAGGCGGAGCCACTAGAGACCGAGAGGGCTCTAGGTTTTTTAGAAAAAGAGAAGAAGCTTTTTTTTGTTTTTTCATTCAATGACGAATATCTCCATGATTGATATATAATATACATAATATCTAGTATAAAAATAAAATAGTCTTCAACTATGATCTTATAAATTGGTTTTATATAGCTTTATATGTCTACTCTCTGCTACAATAGGCAAGAAAAAAATAGTCACGATATATTGTAGTTTTTATTCAAAAAAAAAAGATAATTACAAATAACTCGTATGTATAATTACAAATAACTATGGTAGTTTATATAACTTTATAGGGTTAAATATCGAAACTTACTCTTAAGTATTGGTCACGAACACTACACTACCCACGTTTTCAAAATGAACACTACACTACCTTTAAGTATTGGTCACGCGATTTTGTTAGTAAAAATGGACGGAATTTTCCATTTCGTTAGTCATATGACCTCAAGTGTCATACAATGGATAGTAAAATGACGTTTCCCCTTAATAATTGACCTCTACACATTTTATAAGGAACATTACCATTGTAGGGTTATTTACGATAAGGTACCCTAATGATTTTTTTTGTCCGATAAGGTACCCTATTGATTCGTCCACGAACGATTTGGTTTAAAATTGGCATATTCCGTTAAAAACTAACGGAATATTCCTCTAAATTAGACATGTGCAGTTAAGTGGAGTGTGAAATGTCGATTTTTCCCTTATCCAATTCATCCTTAAGAATTTTTAAGGGGAAATTACCATTCTACCCTTCTTTAAAAAGAAATATAATGAACAAATAATATATAATTAATATATACAATTCATAAATAATTATTAAAAGATAAAATGATTCATAATAATTAAAAAACAAATTAATCTAACTAAATCTAATTAGAACCTAATCTAACTTAATTAACATAATCTAATTAACAAATTAATCTTAACACATCATTTATATTTTCTGCCGACCTCACCTTTACTCTTCTTACAAATCTCACCCTCTTCTTCTATCTGTTCATCTTCCAAATCAAAATCAAACGAAACCTTATGTTCATCATTTTCTTCTTTGAAACTCTCCTCTCGTTTAACCCTACATATTCGGCTTCGTCTTCATCATTTACACACGGCTGAAATTCTCGGCTTCATCTTCTTCTCAGGCGACCAGCTCCTCCTCTTCGTCGATTTCTCCAGCGGCGGCGACCAGCTCCTCCTCTTCTTCGATTTCTCCGGCCATGGCTTCTTCTTCCTCTACCACACGCGGCGATGGCTTCGAAGGTTCATGCAGATCTGGTCGGACCTCTTCCGGCGATGGGGCACGATGGTGGCGATGATGTGCTTCGTCCTCACCATTTCAGCCAAACCAACACGGCGAAGAAGCCATGGTCGGACCATTGGAGTGATAGATGGGTTAGGTGCATCTCAGATCTACAAAACAAGGAAGAACGGCGAGGGTCTCGTACGCAGATCTGGAGCACGGCGAGGGTCTCCAGATTCCAATCTCCGGCGTCCTTCGTCTTCGGAATCCATGGCGAGCCCGAGCACCTCCGACAAGTTCTTCGTGAGGTCGTGGAGAGCCCATCCGAGCACCTCGTTTGATTTCTGGAAATTGGGGAAATTGGGGATTTGGATGTTATCCGTTTGATTTTTTTTATTGAAGCTGAACTGGTTTCAAGTCAATGAACGGACTGATTAATCGAGACAGAGGTTGGGGATTTTGGGTTGATCTTCTTGAATCTGAACTCACGAAGAACACTGACGAAGAAGACGAGTATTATGAACTCACGAAGAACACTCTTGAATCTGTTAAGAAAACATTAGTTTTTTTTAATTCAAAATGAAATAAAAAATGTTATATAAAAATTATTAGGATTATTATGAAATTTAAAAAAATATTTATTAAAGAAATAAAAAATGTAAATGAATTAATTAAGAAATAAAAAAACAGTAAGAAAAAAAAAGAAAAGAAAATTGAAAAAGAATTAATAAAAAAATAGTAAGAAAAAAATAAAAAATAAACTAATTTTTATAAATATATAATTTAATTATTTTATTTTTAAAATTTAAAATAATTAGAAAACAGAAATTAAACAAAAATAATAAAAATAATAAAATATTTAAAAAAATTAAGTACATATATAAATAAAAAATAATTATTTATATAAATTAAATTATTATTAAGTAAATAACTAATTATTATTATTTTAATAATTACTTAAAATTTTAATGAAATTAAATGCAAGGGGTAAAATAGTCCATTCACTCTTAAGTCAAAGTCAACTAAGATGATAAAGGGTAAAAGGGTCATTTCACTTTATTCTGTTAGTTTTTTAACAACATTAAACCAAATCGTTCGTGGACGAATCATTAGGGTACCTTATCGGACACAAAATTCATTAGGGTACCTTATCGTTCGTGGACGAAACATTAGGGTACCTTATCGTAAATAACCCACCATTGTACCCTCGTTATTGTTCCTTATAAAATGTATAGAGGTCAAATACTTAAGGGCAAAAAACGTCATTTTACCATCCATTATATGACACTTAAGGTCATACGACTAACGGAATGAAAAATTCTGTCCATTTTTACTAACAAAATCGTGTGACCAATACTTAAAGGTAGTATAGTGTTCATTTTGAAAACGTGGGTAGTGTAGTGTTCGTGACCAATACTTAGGAGTAAGTTTCGATATTTTACCCAACTTTATATGTCTACTCTCTGTACTTTAATTTTTGTAATTATCCTAATGTAAACAACTTTTAACAATGTCAAATACTCTATCTTTTTTTTGAAACGAATAATCGGGGAAGTGCATAACTCTAAAAAAGAAACCATACAAGGTAGAACGTAACCGCCCCGGGTTCCAGATATATGTCTGCGCCGACCGTAGCAAGCTCAGAGATCATGGACCCATAAAGATAGCCTACTTGATATCGTAGACAATAACTGAGGACATCCCCTTACCGATGTCTCAAAATAGCGAGACATAAAGAAAAAAGTCCAAACCAAAGCAGAAAACAAATTGTACCAACGACAAACATAATAATGTAAAGACGAGCAGAAATAATGAGTTGTTGATGCAGGCTTCTCGAGACCTCCCAGCACTGGTTGTCTCGGGTCTGCGGGTATAGTCCAGCAACAGCCAACCCCACCCCTGCCAGGTCGACTCATTCCTGCATAAGAGGCTGCCCAGCCTCCGCCTGCTTCATCTGGTCCTCCTCGTCCCCCGGGACAGCCTCAAGCGGGACCACCATTTCTTCATCTTCGTCCTCCCAATCTGACACCGGGGAGATGCGTTCCGGCGGCGTTCCACCCTGCCGAGAGCCAGATCTGATGGCGGTCATCGGGCGGCCCACTAAGGCCGACACATGCACGCTTGGGGGATGGTATTTAGGGTAGGCCACCGGCGGCGGGCTGTGACGATGGTGCAGTGGCTCGGAGTGGGCACCGCCGACCTCTGCATATGACCGGCACGACGTCTCCGGTGGCTGGGGTGCATAGAGGACGAGTGCACCCGCCTCGGCCGAGCCCAGCTTGTCCTTCAACGGCGAGGACTCTCTACAGTAGAGGTCTTGGTGCCCTGCCGGCAAAGGGACGGATCTGTCGACGGTCGACAGAAGGAAGCCGACGTCGGGGAGGAAGCATGGTGGGGATGGTAGCGCAACATCGGGGAGGAGGCCCGATGGGGATGATGGCACAGCATCGAGGCGGAGTGGTTGGACGGGATCCATGAAAGGTGAATTGGAAAAAGTTAACGAGTCGAGAGGAGAGCTGCAAGTAGGCGGCGACCGACGAGGTGGAGCTGCGAGCGGGCGACGACCAGGAAAGTGGGCGGCGGAAGTGAAACCCTAGAAAAGGTAAGAGTGCACCCGAAACTGGGTTTTCAGAGAGCTCTTTGGTGCTTTGTAAGTTTATATGTCACCCACGTAGAAAATCAAATACTCTATCTAATTATGTTAAGGTTTTCAGAAAAATAACCAAATACCCCCGGTCAATCCATAAAATTACACTCAACCCTTTAAGTTGATATTTCAAAAATAATAATAATAATTTTATAAAATCTATATTTTAATTATAAAAACTATATTTTTCAAAAAAATCGATTTTTTTCTTTCTTTTCTATTATTATTATTATTATTATTATTATCATTATTTATTTTTAATTCCTTTTTTCTATATATAAATTATTTTTCTCATGTTTTAATTTTTCATATAATATTCTCAAGTTTATTTTTTTTCTATCCGATTTTAACTTTATAAACTAAATTAACTATTTAAAAATTGGTTCTCAATCCGAAACTATGATGGTTTCTAGGAGCTTGCTAATAGGGATGACAATGGGTAGGGTATGGGTCGGGTTTTGCGAAACCCGTACCCTACCCGATTTTCATACCCAATACCCGTGTCTTACCCATACCCGGTCAATACTCTACCCGATCTCTAACCGTTTGGGTACGGTATTACCCTGCCCGACTTGTTCATATGATATGTGGATTATAAGGCAAAAAAATTGGGAACTAAGTACCATTCCATTTAAATTTAAGTATCCAAAAATATGAAACTTAAGAAATTTTTCCACGTCTCAAGTCTCCACATACAACAATCCTAAAATCAAGTAGCAACCAAGTAAAAGTAATCATTTCAAGTTTTTTCTTTTCGATGATCAATAAACCCAAATGAATTGTATGGTATTATGGACTTATGAGTTATGACAGTACAACTTTTTAATTGTAATTGACTTATTATTAGGTTTATAATTGTGAATTTATTTATTTATTTATATATACATATACGATCGGGTAGGGTTCGGGGCGGGTAAGACCAAACCCTTACCCGATCAATGTACCTGGTCAACGGGTAATACCCTACCCAGCTAAAAAAATACCCAGTCAATACCCTACCCGATCGGGTAGGGTACGTCGGGTACCCGTCAGGTTCGGGTTATTTTGCCATCCCTACGTGCTAATGAAGATAAACCTAACAGTAAGGCGATTGAGGTAGGGCTTGCTGAGGTGGAAGATGGCGGCGGAAAAGTTAGGGAATTGGTTGTCATTAGAGATAAAGGGTACAACGGAATATTAAAAGGGTAGCTATTTGAGCTAGATTCTGTAGAAACATGAGAACTCTAGTGTTTTCTACCATGAGACCAGATCAAACGAAAAGCTCGTTCGATTCATCTTTTCCAACGATTAAAGACCAGATCTGCCTTATGAATCGTAAAAAAAATCAGCTAGGACTTTGACATTCAAAACGATTTTTATCTACGGTTGTGTTCCAGAGTTATCCCAAAAAAAATTAAGAGGGGCTTGTGTCCCTTAGGACCCCTTATCTCTGCCTTTATTAATAACTTTCTACACATATCTAAGACGATAGGCGTATGATGACATGTATAAGAGCAAGGGTGTGACGGATCCAAAGAGACTCCTTTAATTTTTTTAATATTTTAGTTATAATATTTTTTAATTTCTTAAATTATTTCCGATGTTTATAATTTATTCTCCTTAATTTTTGTTGGCATATATTGTTTTTTTATAAGCGAAAAGTTTATTAAGTAATTGTTCTACTAAACGATAGAACAAAGTAAGAAAAGATTCAAAAGATCCTTTCCTCTGACCGATACAGCTCCACAGAGCAAAAACAGGACAGAAACAAAACAAGAGGCAAACAGAGCACGTTGCTTAATTCCTACCTGGGTTCAAACAAGTAAACCGGTTAGAGACCAGAACAGGGGTTAGAGCTTGTTCTGAAATCTGATCTAGGTAATCCTCGTCATTCGTGCCATCAGAGTCCTTCTTGGACTGATCGAGCGCTAAAGAACTAAAATCAACTACCTTTTTCCCAACTTTCGAACTATAACTCCAATTCCCCGAGCTATCTTTTGTCCCAACGTTCACAATGAAACATCCCGATTTATCCCCTTTATCGGCAAAAGTCCTGGCTCTTGTTTGATAAACCACAATTAGTTGAGCAATCACCTTCGGCTGACCCTTTAATGGACGTACACGTTTCTTTGGCTCAATCCCAGAGATCAGTAATTTTACCAAGGCTTCCTTCCATGGACTACCTTGAAACCCGACGTCCAGGTTCGATTCACTACCCCGAGGATAATCCTTCTCAAGTGAACCGCATTTGCCCTGAACTATTAAACCCGAGCCCACAACAGATGCTTTCGGGGACAAGTCATTCCCAATGCGTTTAAAAACATCAGCCAAACACGAATCCTCACAGGCCAACTGGGCCTTTTCGGATGGGCTTGTCTTATGTTTCAACATTGTTACTGGGCAGCATTGATCTGGGCTTGAATCCACCAGAACTTGGGCTTGTTCTGAGGCCACCATTATGGACTCCAAGGCATCGTCCAGCCCAGAAACAGACCTACAAGATCGTAATTGGTCCAACACCGCATCCTTTACTTCCATGCTCTGCGACAAAACAGCCAGAGACGATCATTCATTCACGTCCGAGATCTTTGACGCAATCAACTCCAAATCAGCTGGATTCTAAGTCCCTTGATTGAAAATCCCTTGAATTACGGAATCAACACCAGAAATCCTTTGACTCAAATTCCCTTGAATCATGGGATCATCGCCTGAATTGAACGTCGGAGAAGAAGGAAATGAATGGGAAGGCTCACCTGAGACCGGTAACGATTCGTAGGTTCGATCTTAGTTGGTAAGCTAACCATTTGAACTTGCCAACCCATCTCCTTCTGATCGAAACAAGTCCCCAGAACTTTGTTTTCGATCACCATCCGAAACAGAGGGTATACTCTGTTTTTCACCCCCAACTGATACAGTCGCCGGAGAATCCAAACGATACCGAGAAAAGGCCAAAAACAGGTTATAATCGTTCACTGTGAACCCATTTAGAGTATCAACTGTCTAGGATGCAGCATTTTGCGAGGTAAACCGGATAAACCCGAACATGAGGTCTCGCCTGTTTGACTTCTTCACCACAGACACTAAAGCAATCTCGCCAAACGGTGAGAACATATTTCGGACCCCAGCTTCCGAAGAATCGTATGGAAAATTACAAATATAGAGTTCAGTGTCACTCTCAATGTACCTCACCGGTGCTCTTCTCAGTCGATCATTTTTGCAGTTGTTTTGTTTACCACAGACGACATGTACTACATCCTGAGCAACAGGAACCGCGACCATATCCTTAATCTCAGAGGGGGGGTTGTAGCTCGCAGAGCCTGCATCTCGTCAACACGTTTGGGAGGTACAAGCTTCGCCTTCAGCACCGCGACAGATCCCACGTCCTTCAATCTGTCCCCATCCAAGCATCATGAAACTACTGGTTCCTCTAGCAACGAGCCCTCCATAGGCTTCATCGAGACATGATTCTTCGACTTACACCGGCCACTCTGAAAATGGTTCGAAGGTGTGAACACCTTGGAGGCTCGGTGAGCTCCCTTAGCCACTTTATTAAAGCTCGACTCCTTTTCCATGCTCTATGTACCCTAAACACCATTCTCACTTGGACTTGAAAACCCAGTACAAATCTCACAGTACTGGTTATACAAAGCCAACAACTGCGAGCCAAAAGAGAAGAATGCCAGGGGAGATGCCTTCTTCATCTTAACTGATTTATTGGTTTTTTTGTGTTGCGAAACCAAAAACGTACCTGGTAAAAAACACTAAAGTCCTCTAAATGAAATAGACTGATGCTCACCCTCCTTCAGCCACGAACCGAGCTCACCGAGTTCACGCGAACCCGGATGAGGTCCTTTGGTGAATCGGCACGGACAGACTCAGCCAATCCAAACACACAGATTAACGGTTGGATACCGAAATAGAGGTTATAGATTTTCTTGAAGACGCATCAGGGATAACCTCGTCCTCACTATCCTCGGCGTCCTCCTCAAAACGTTGCGGAACGTCTAAAGATTTTTCAAGCAACAAAGGAGCACGATCAAAAGCCTTTTTAATAATTTTCGTGCTAAAACTCCAATCACCCGAGCTATCCTTCTTGGCAATATCAACAATACAGCTTTCCGAATTGTCTCCTCTATAAGCAGAAGATTTAGCTCTTGTCTGATAGAAAACTGTTGGAGGAACAATCACCTTTGACTGACCCTTCTTAGGACGGCCACGTCTTTTTGGTTGAGCTATAACATTGCTGCGAATCGTAGTGATTGGGATCAGAGGTTTAAGGAGAACCTCCTTCCACGGACTAGTCTGTTGGTCCCCAACCGAAGCAACGACCTCAATATGAGTTCCAACATCCAACTCCCTAAAAGCCTCCTGCTGGGCTTCATGTCCGGAGCCCAATAGACTCTCCGATTGTGCCTCAGTAGAATGGACTTCAGAAATTCGATCTTGGGCCTCAGTTTCGTCTAAACCCTGTACGACACAAGGCGCTGCATTTCGTTCGTCGGCAACGATTGAAACTGAATCATCACCATGCTCTGGTCCACTAGAACCCAAACGCACAAAAGATATTACCGGATCAGCATCGGTTCACTTGGAAGACGTTCCAACGAAATCAGCCCGAGCCTGTCCGAGCTTCGTACGACATGGAGACAAAACCTCGGCACTAGACACACGAGGGCGTGCCAGAGATAAAAAAAATGTGTCCATTAATCGTGTACCCATTAAAGTTCTCCACTGCCATGGACGCAGATTCTAGCGACGAAAACGAAACAAACCCAAAAAACTTTCCGCCCTATTCAAACGCTTCATAACAGTGCATCCGGTAATCTCACCAAAAGCTCCAAAAGTGCGACAAACCCAATCCCACGAAGTCACAAAGGGTAAATTTGGAATGTAAATTTCATTCGGAATTACCTGTGCAGGATCGCATCCCTTGAGATCTGGAAAGACCTGCTTCTTCCTCTTCGAAAGTTTCATCCTTTACGTCGCAGCTGGATCAGAAGAACCACCCATCTGTTCAAGCTCCCCACCAACAAGTCCGACATCGGTTCCCTGTTTCTCGATGCAACTCCAAACTGATCACGACCCTGAACAGAGCTCGGCTGCACTGGTTCTACTTTTTTTTTCCCAACCTAACTGGCACGACCAGAAGCGTCTTTTGACGTGACCTTCTTAACTCGTGTTGTCGCCTTAGTCGGTGTGGAAGCACGAACTCGTTTTGCTGAAACCTGAGCTCCTCCTTTGTTATGCCTCTTTCTTGAAACAATGTTCTCCTTACCAACAGGATAAACGATGTCGCAGTAGGTAGCATAGCTCGATATCAGCATGGGGGAAAAAGTAGAAAATGATAGAGGTTGGATCGCTGGGACGATGGACTCGCCTGAACTCCTCTCTCTCATTTTGGTCCCTTTCTCTGTTGTTGAAACACACCACAATCACCGATTATTGTTGATCGCGCCACAACCACCGAACTGATCCTAGGAAGGGATCGAATTCGCTAAACAAGCAACATAATGTGCTGGATCGCTCTTGATCTCGAGACGAAATAGACGTCAATGGCGTTGCAAGCCTGAAAAATCAGAAGACACGACTACAAACTTCTATGTACTCTGGTCAAGCAGGCGTGGCTCACCGGAGATGAACGGGAAGAGACAAGCTATAACCTGTAAAACACACCGGCCAAGTGCGACGGCTGCAACAATCAACACCATCGCCGATCTGATCCCCTTTGCCAGCCTAAAACACTCGACAACAACCCAACCGAAAACGACACGGTATCGGGCCGGAGAAGTCCTATGTTTCGCCCTGACTGCAAAACAACGCCGGCCAAAATAGGCGGCTGCAGCAAACAAAACTACACCTTCGCCAACCGAGACCACTGACTGAAAACGAGCAGGTCAGTCCGGTCGGAGACGACAAGCCGGAGACGAACGTGTCGGAGGCGTGGCGACTGGTGTTCGGCGGAGACGAAACCTAGGTTTCACGCGCATGAGGCGCGTTCAAACGCACCTTTTCTCACTGTTACTAAATCCGTTGTGCGGTAGCTAGATTATATAGATCCATATTTTTTTTATTGAATTAACAAAAATACTTTATGACATTTTAAAACTATGAAAATTTGAATTTCATGATTTATAATAATTAATTAATTATTATGTATGTTTTGTGAGATGTTAATATTATTTTTCTCGCTGAGAAATGCCCCTCCCAAAGAAAATGTTGACTCTAACCATGGCACCACCACAAGGCATAAGAGCACATACAGTGGGGTCTCATCTTGACTGATTCTGGTGTCAAATTCGGGGTAAAAGAAGATTATTTGTGCCGATTCGTCGTTTTGGAGTCTAATCTCACATCAAATCGGAGCGGTTGCTTTAGACGGTCTACAATTCTATAAATTATCTATAAAGTCGATTATGTATATTCGACTTTGATTATCCGAATCAACAAGCGACACGTGGACTGATTCGGTGAGCCGCATATGACAATGCATAGGCGTATCTGCCACGTGTACCAAGTCAGCATATTTGTTTGACCGAAATAATTAATTTTTTATTTTTAGATTTTTTTTATCTATAAATACCCTACAAGTATGTTCAAAAATGTATTCACACACCATAAACTCTATTGTTTTTCTCTCTAAAATTTTTATTATCGTCATATCGTTATGGATTCATCGAGTAGCGAGGAGTATGATGTCGGCGAAATTGACTATGCAATTGTACATGAGAGGACTCATCAAGCAGAGAAAGAGATGTTGTCTTTATGGGCAACCGTTAGGGAAGCAGATGCACAGATGACAGAACCCATCCGGGGGAAGCACAAAAAACATTATTTTTATCAGAGATCGAAGCGCTGCCCCCGACCGGCTTATGTTTGATACTTCGTAGCGAAGTCGTTGTACGTTGAAAAACTGTTTCGGCGGTGTTTCCGAATGGCGCAAAATGTTTTCATAAAACTTGCAGATGGCGTGTCCAAGTTCGATGACTACTTCAAGCAAAAAATTGATTATCGTGGTTGGGTCGGGTTCTCAACGATTCAAAAGTGTACAACAACTATACAGATGATGTGTTACAGTTCTTCGGCGGACAACCTTGACGAGTAATTGAAAATGGGTGAAACAATGGCCCTCGATTGCATGCATCGCTTTTTACTTCGTTGTAATCAACGTTTTTGGTGAAACCTATCTCAGGAAGCCCAACGGTAATGATATTGCTTACTTTACGCGTGTGAATGAAATGCGTGGTTTCCCAGGTTGTATTGGCACTCGTCAGGGGGTTCACGAGCGGGGCGATCAGGATGGACCTACGGTCATGCTTGAAGAAGTAGTAGGGTCCGACACCTTGTTTTGGCACTCATACTTTGGTATGTCAGGTTCGAACAACGATATTAATGTTTTGAACCAATCATCCATGTTTAATCGCATATATCGAGGTGAGCAATCTGAGGTCGTATTTGAGGTAAACGGTACGTACTACAACACTCTTTACTACTTAACTGGCGGAATTTACCCACCGTGGACGCCATTTGTGAAGTCTATCCCTGTACCACAACTACCGAAGCACGTATTATACGCAAAGAAATAGGAGGCTTTTATTTTCGAAATGCATTGATTTATGAACCACGAGGCTCTTGTTCGAAATGCTTCGAGTTATGAACCACAACTAAGACACGTTCAATCTCCTTCTTTTCTTGGTTTCGGTCACGGTTCGTTTCATTTTGTACACGGAAATCAACTCATCAATGTTCGAAATAATTGTCACTTAACTTTTTTGTTTCTTGTCTGGATAATTCTGCCATTGTTCACATGCATCGAATTTGCCATCTTCACTTTGACCGATTCAACCAAAAGGATAAGCGTTTACGATTTCATCCAAGTAAAAAAAACTAAGGAATCTACCATGTTATTAATTACACTAATTCTCCTTCTCCTATACAACTCTCTCTTCTTTGCATATTCGACAGCATCCCTTCTTCTTCATTTTCATATTTTTCTCTTTGTAGATTCGACATCACCCTTTCTTCTTCATCTTCTTATTTTTCTCCTTTGCAGATTTGGCATCACCCTCTCTTCTTCATTTTCCCATTTTCTCCTTTGCAGATTCGACAACACCACTTTTCATATGAACCAATCGTTCTTGGCGCCAACATAGACCGATGAGGAAGAGAGGCGACTCGTTGTTGCATAGATGATTCACGCCGACATCACCATAGAGTTTTGGCATCGTTTGTATGAGGACTTGAAAACCATGGTTTCGTCTCCATTTCCTCAGACCGAGAAGCAGCTCAAAAATCACTAGCAAAAGACCAACGTCTGGGTGAGGCGCATCGAGGTGACGTTCTTGCAGGCCGCATGATTTCAGTACAACCACTACCGAAATCGAGGTGCTCCTCAAGACGAATCGTTCGTATGCCCATATCGTCAACGTCTCCTTCAATAAGCATGAGTCGTGGGCATCTGTTCGGGAATGTCCGAAATGACGCCTGTACAACAAGTTCGCCAACCTATAGCTTGGGCGGTAGTGTGTTTTCTTGGTTCTCAGGTTTTGTTGTTTATCGGGTTTGTGTTGTATTTTTTTTGCTTGTTTGCAAAAAATAATAATTTGTTAACTTCGTTTTTTTTCCCATTGTTTTACGTTTATTTTTCATTTTCTTACAGTTTAACTAAAATCAATCTATTTCTACAGTGATTAGAAAAATAGACTTCCAAATTAAGGTTTAATTTTCACTTATTTTCCGCGAAACTACTCAGTTAGATCGCAAGTAGACCAAATTGACATATTCCCATGGTGGATGCTCTAAAAGAACGACATAAAAGAACGACAGTGAGATCCCGTTCACTGCTTTACAATTATTGGAACTACTTTCAAAAGAAGACAATAGACGAAATTGATTGAAAAACCAAGACAAACATAAAATTACATAAAAATAAAATACACTAAGAAATCACCTGTATCACATGTTCCTACCCAATTTCCAAAAACAGCTTCACATGAAAGAAAAAGAATAAAAAAAGGGATTTTCACCTTTCTAGGAAAACAAACCTATTTCTATACATGAAAGATAAACTAAAAGTTGAAAATTGAAACACTTTTTTTAGCTGTTGTTGTACTTTTTAATAAGATATTTTAAATAATAATTATACGCGGGGCAGAGAACGAGATGTATCACTTTGCCCCGCGTAATAGCTGTCCCTGCTCTGGAACCGAGGCGTCCAATCCGACCCCATAGACGACATCGTTTGACTTATATCCAAACTGGTCCTTATCTGCCCCGACGATGGCCACACAAACGGAGGTCGGAACGGCGGCACGTGCGGCGGCGGCACCGAGCCCGAGAGGATCTGCACAATCGCCTGCGTCTTGGGGCGCTCAGCGGCGCTCGGGTGCGAGCAAGCCAAGCCCAGAAGCAAGAGCCTCTCGGCCTCCTCCGGCACGTAATCTCCGGCGAGCCTCGGGTCGACGGCGTCCAAGACCCTCCCCTCGCGGTGCAAACACCAGACCCAGTCGACCAAGCAGTTGAAGCCGTCGACATTGGTCCAGGGGCGGAGGCCGCAGACGACCTCGAGAAAGACAGCTCCGAAGCCGTAGACGTCGGACTCGCGGGTGGCCCTGCCGGTGTGGAGGCACTCGGGGGCGATGTAGCCCATGGTTCCGGGCATGCCGTCGAGCTCAGCGTAGGAGGTCTTGCCGTTGTCGATGGCGCGGGCCAGGCCGAAGTCGCCGAGGCGAGCGTTGAAGGCGGAGTCGAGCATGATGTTGCTGGCTTTGAGGTCGCGGTGGACCACTTTTTGGTCGTACTCGTTGTGAAGGTAGTGGAGGGCGGAAGCCACACCGGTCAAGATCTTGTACCTGTGGGTCCACGATAACGTCTCCTCCCCCGATTCGCAGAAGATGTGCGCGTCCAAGCTGCCGTTTGGCATGTAATCGTACACCAGAAGTAGCACTCCATTTTTGTGGCACCATCCTGCACCATCCATTACAAACAACCTCATCAACTATCCTCATTAAATAGTATACAAAATTATCATTTTATTCAAATAATATATACATATTCAAAAGATGATTAACATGGATATCTCATCTCATGTTAACAAATTAACTAGAAAAAAGATCATTCTATCCAAAGTTAATCTAGTGATTAATTAGTCATAAAGATAAGAAGAAATTGGGAGCCTGTGGGGAGTGATAGGTCCGACTTTGGAAGGAACAAAAATACAAAACAGCATAGCTGTAGAGCGAATGTATACAGGCAAGTACGTGGCAAGTGGCATGGAAGGATTAGATAGATAGAATCTAGTAGCTGGATTTAATTCTTAATACCTCCTAATCATTCCTAAATGGGTGGAATTTACTATGAGCATTTGTTTTATATCCATTCTCATTATCTTTCTTTTTTGGAGACAAATATAAAAAATCTTATTCTTGTCTAATCTATATTATTATTTACACATGTTTCTGAGCAAGTTTATCCATTAAAATTTCAAATTATAATCTCAAAGAGGGGTAACATAAGGTGTGAAGAACCCTTTTTATTTTACCTCCAGCCCCATTATCAATCCTACCACTACTGTACCATGCACACATCACCTCTCAGAAAACAAATCAAGCTGAGAACAAACTAAATTAAGGAACGAATCTAAATCTCCTATCCTTGGGTCAAGATGAAGTCATTTGAAAATCAATATCACTTCATCACTACTACCGCCTCCGGTTCTGCCTAAATTGTCAAAGTCAACCATCATAAAAATACAAGTATTAAAATATAATGTTGAATAAGTCATGACTACAGTTAGCAGTAATCAAGAATGGTGGATGAAATTACACTGGTTGCGTATTTAAGCTTTTACCCAAAATATTATTCAAGAAATTATGTTGGGTATCTTAAAGTGTTACAGGCAAGGCCATGTTGCATTAATGAATAAATTAATAACAATGTGGTATAATAAATAAAAATAGAAAAATGAAATTGGAACAGAGAGAATAATTTGGTACATTATCCCCACCATTACGAGTCAACTTTTTTCTTTTACACGTGCATGGCGGCCAAATGTTGGGGTTGGTGGTGGGGTCATGTTAATTAGAATTGGATATTATCAAATCAGTCAGAATAATCATAATGAGATGAAAACAAGAAAAAACAATGTAATTGTTTGACTGTTATGGCTTACTATTGCAACAACCACACGCGCTGTCCTAATTTAAACATTTTTACCATTTTAGTTTCATGCAAGAGAGCAAATTCCACCCACTAATTAAGCATTAACATACTTATTATTACCACCTAATTAATTAAGTTTTACTAGTAAAAATAATTGAAGAGACGAAGTTACCGAGTAACCGGACGAGGTGTTTGTGGCGGAGACGGTTGATGATGGTCAGCTCCGCCAGGAAATCGTCCTTTCCTTTGAGGTCTTGGCGCGAGAATTTCTTGACGGCCACCGCCAAATCCTCCTTGGCCAGCACTCCTTTGTACACAACCCCGAACCCTCCTTCGCCGAGCCTGTTCCTCTGGTCGAAATTGTTCGTCGCCTTCTTCAGATCTCTGAACCGGAACTCCCTCGGCGTTCCCGGCAGGCTCTTCAGCGATTCCAGAATGTTCGGGTCCGGCCCCGCTGAACGCCTTTTCAAAACGTAATACCCCGCCGCCGCCGCTAGGAGCAGCGCCGCCGGGATACCCGCTGCAAGACCGATCGTCAGGACCTTTCCGTTTTTCTTCTCCGGCAAGAGCTCAACCGTGAGGTTCCAGCTGAGAACGCAGTTGAGCTGGATGTTGGTTCCGGTGGATGCGGCGAATCCGAAGTAGGAATACTGCTTCACGACGGCGCTGAGGTCGAGATCCGCCGTCAGGACGGGATTCGCCGGCCTAATCTGGCCTCGCTCCGCCATGTAGACGGCGAGGGACCTGGCGCCACCGTCGTAGAAGAGCCAGAGCCGGTAAATCTTGACTCCTAGTGGTGCGATTTCCATTCCGAGGGCGGTGAGGTTGGCAGTCTTAACGGATCTGACGCTGTTGATGTCGAGCCCCATGTGATTGTCGTTTGGATCGAAGCTCTCCTGGAAAGTATCGAGCTCCACGGCAACGAAATGGTTTGAGGCGTTTCCGTCGGTAGTGGCGTTGCTCAGGCCGAGGTACTGGCCGTCACTGCCCTTCGGGAGGTCCAAATCGGGGGCGATTAGGAATGCGAAGCCCTCTCCGGGAGCTGAGTCGTTGTTTGGCCGATAGATGTTGATGTCGAAAGTCGTGTTGAAAGACGCGACTCTAGAGGCCGAAACGGCGCCGGATTTTCCAGACGAGTTAGGGTTTTGAACCAGCTCGCCGTCCCAGAGCTTGAATCGTCGCTTGAAGAGGACTCGGCCGGACTTATTGGCGAGGCTAACCATGTTGCCGTTGGCGGTATCCGGCGTGACCTGAAGCGCGTCGTTGCTGATTGTCGCCGGAGAAACTACTTGGAAGGTAGTGTAGTAGGTGCTATTGAACGGCCCAAATGAATTGTTGAATACTTTCCGGCCATCGGCGGCAGGGAATATTGCAGGAAATAGCAGGACGGCGGCGATTACGGCGGCGAGCTTGATAGGAACCAGACCCATTTCACGATTCTGATGCTTACAACTGACTCGAAACGTTCAGAATGTTCAACTAGATTAAGAGATGAAGATTAGCAAATCGACAATTTTCATGAGACATGCTTTTTTTTATAATAATTTAAAAATGATGCTTGACGATCCAGGAAATTTCCATTAAAATATCCTTATTGGATTATATTTTAACTCAATTTGAATAAAATAGTTTTAAGACATTGGTTCTCTTGCGCGTATATCGACCGTTCAGTGTTACGTGAGTGTCTTTTGAAATAATTTTATTTCTAGAAATACTTTTACAATGGGAATGATTAAGTATGAGCCATTTGCAAAATTTTGCTACAACCTCGTACTTATGTATGCTCACTAGTTTGTGATGAAGAAAGGTGACACCAAAAAAATTCAAGGCGAAATGGCACAAATCACTTAGATATATTTTAGAAGAAAAACTAATTAATTAAAGTTCAGTTCGGATGTCCACACTCCACATAATTAGTTAATTGGTTTCTTATTTTCTAACCACCAGGAGCTTAAAAGGACTTATGAACTACCCAATTCAATCGAATATATACATAGGATATGATTAATTATGTTTTCTATTACATCATCAAATGCCTGATTAGGTTTAGGAACACAAGAAGGCGCAGACCCTCTTCTACGATTAGGTTTTTGCGATTAGAGCGGCGACGAAGCTCCTCAACTCCTGCAGCCACCATATGTCGAGCAGCAGGGGATCTATGGCAGGTCAGATGGGATTCTTCCCGTCAGCTTTCCACCCGTGGTGTCTCGTTCGTTCTCTCGGTCGCCTGCAATTTTATCGAGCTCGGGAGGGACGACGATGGGAGACTCTTATCAGGATTTCTCCGCCAGCAGGGCGGGGGAAATAACTCCGACAACTCCTAGAAATGGGGGACGGGGGGTTCAAGGGCGAGAGCCACCGATGGGGGCGGACCGTGGTGGAGGACTTGCGGCAACAGTTGAGGCCATCAGGATCTTCGCTGGCAAGCTTGTTGTCGCGACAGACTTCTCAGGGCATGGTGATTTCGATCGGCCAGAGGTTTGAAGGACCTGGGCGGAGACGTGTGCTGGAGCTTATTAGGGTTCCGGTGGAGAAGGGGATCCGTTTGGGCTTGTGGTTTGGGTCGAGGAGGAACGAGGCCCGAGCTGTTCTGGGCTGTGGACTAAGGGAGGACACAAGAAGGCCCAGTAGGTGGGTTGGCCCAATGAATGTACCCTTTGGGCTGGAGGGTGAAAGGGACACGGGCTTGAGCCCTCAACTGAGGTCCGGTCAAGATCCAGGAGGGGAACGGGCCAGTAGATCCGTTGGGATTGGGTCTTTTGAGGGTCGGGCTGGGCTGCGTCAGGAGCTGGACCCAATTGGTGGTGGGCTCGGGGCGGGCTTGGGTGGTAACCCTAGATCCAGTCTGGGCCCAAAGGGCCAAGCCCCCGAGGTTTGGGATGGGTCTGGGGGATGGAGTATCTTGGCTCCACGTCCGGGTCAGGCCTCACTTTTTGGACCGGCCTCGAACAACCGACACCACGGAAGGGGCATCATTTGTAGCGTCGAGGTGCTCAAAGCACCCTCGCCTTGCAGAATGAGTCCGGAGAGGTCCAAAGGGGGGTCGGTCTACTTTACCGCCCCTCTGGATGTAAGGTGGCAACGGTTCCACCAAAAGCCGGCATGGTGCTTCCTTACCAGCTCGGAGGTCAACAATCCCGCGTTTAGGAGCCCTACCACCATTAGTCAAGGGAGGACGACGCACACTCACATCCCGGGGGAGTACCCAGTCCACCACAATAAATCTCAACAATGGGTCTGCTCGGTCCTTGCAACCACGTTTGGAGCCGTTGTCTCGATGATCGTCAGACGCTACCGCAATACCATCCTCCAGACAACTACTGAATATACTAGAGCGATATTACTTTATATTCTATGGTTAGTTTCAATTTCATTGTATCCGTGTTTGTCGTTTGTAAAAACTTTTAATTTATAATATTACCTCGTATTACTCAAAAAATTACATCATCAAATTATATAATTTAGTTCATTTTTAACAAAAAGGTTTAGTTCATTATTGTCACCATACGGGAACGGTAAATTTTATATGTTTATTACATGTTTATTTATGGATTAAATATTGAAACTTACTCTTAAGTATCGGTCACGAACACTACACTACTCATGTTTGTAAAATCACATATGTCATACATAAAATATTGGTCACGCGATTATGTTAGTGAAAATGGACGGCATATTCTATTATGTTTTTTTTTATCAGCAAAGCAAATTTAAATTAAAACTGTTCTTTGGAAGGAAGAACAGAGTTTGAAATACAACCACACGAGCGATCCATAATGGATCCTCAACCAACATTCTCTACAAACAGAGAAAACAACAACACAAGGACGGTCCACTCGGGAACCTCAAAATCAACAACACAAAGACGGTCCACTCAGGGAACCTCAATACACAAAAACACAACCAAATAAAGCAGAGCCCAACCAGGGACTTACAAGGATAAACAACAGCTAAAGGGTAAAACCAACAGGAAAAGCCATTATGACCACAAGAAAGACAAGACCAAGTATCCCGGAACAACCGGGCAAGACAACAGCTACTACCAAGAATTGGCCACCAAGTAGAGCAGGCACACAAGAAGCACGACAAACCTAATCAGAGTTGAACCAAACTCCCAGTATCATTAGTAACTCTCAATCCTAGCGAGAAAGAGAGTACTAAAAACGCCGGTGGCCAGGACCACTATCGACAGATACAGAATCAGTGAAGAATCACTGAGAAACACCACTCCCAACAGATAAAACGAATGGCTTCAGATCAAGGAACAACCTTAAGGACTGACCGGCGGCCAACACCAACACCTATAACCGGTGAGCTCGATCACCAAACATCGGGTCGAGAAGAAGCGAAGCCATTCGAATCAAATGAAAGGAAAGAGTGGGAGAGGAATTACCAAACAAAGATCAGTAAGCAGCGAGGCACGCATCGAGAGGATGAAGTCCCTGAGGCAGCTAGAGTAGTTCAACGACGATCCACATCCGCTAGACTGTAGAAACATGTCCCACGACATGAGCTAGAACTAGTCACCTCCAATGACCTTCGAAACCGCTTTGCCGAGAGCGCAAGAGACCGGGCAGACGAAGAAGCTCGCACTCAGCCCTTCGAAACCTAAATTCGGAAAACACCGAAAAGAGGCCCAAAAAGGCGGAGGACCGGTATTTCTACCGAGTACGATCTCCAAAATCCAAGCTGGCAGCAGCACGTCAAAACTCTTGAGAAGCCTAGACTGAAATGCGAGCTAAGCGTTCCGAAACCAATACAGGTAACCCTTCACCGACAACAGCAAGGACCGGAAAGGGAAGGCCTGTAATAATACCGAGCTCGATCTAATCCGACTCCAACAGAGAAAACTCTGTAACCAGCCAAAGAGCTACACCCAGAACTGGGAGACAAGCTTGTCGAAAGGTAGTGAAAAAACCGGGCGCTTCCAAGACAGACACCGATCGTCCAAAGAAATGATTCCACACGCACCCACGCACCCCAACTTTCGCCGGAGAGTCCTAAACAAAAAGACCCGAACAACCAGAAAAGCTCCCCCAAAAAAGAAGAGACAATCCTGAG
Organism: Erodium maritimum; assembly: GCA_963921825.1. Taxonomy (NCBI): domain Eukaryota; kingdom Viridiplantae; phylum Streptophyta; class Magnoliopsida; order Geraniales; family Geraniaceae; genus Erodium; species Erodium maritimum. Next base: position 21,505,938 of record OY997589.1, on the reverse strand, counting down.
CAGGGACAAGACCGAGTCTCCGTCCAACCCGACATGGTGCAGGTAAAGGGAAACAAGGATCGCGAGCAGAAAGCAAGCCTCCAAAATAGACCGACGAACCCACAACCCGCAATCAAACGAAAAACAACAAACAAGAACAAAATCGACCCAGCCAAACAAGGCTAACCCGACCTGTTACTACAGAAAACACCCGTCCCACTTCTGTCCAGTTAGCCCAACCCAGAACTGCCAGCCTAAGCCCAACCTGAGACAGGCCCAAATAGGGATATGCCCAATCTAGAACTGCCAGCCACCTTAGACAGGCCCAGTCACAGATAGGCCTAACAAGTTGTTGAGCCCTAATCTGTTCACGAAGCCAACAACCCATCGCGCCGCCCTTGCAGACCATCGAGAAGCTTGCGTCGAATCCGGCTAAGAACCCAACCGGGACTTCCTGCTAATCTGGCCGACGAGGGAGGAGTAGCTGTGGGGAGCGACGAGCCCGAGCTTGTAGCCCACCCCCATCTACGAGTAGCAACAAAGCTCGAGCGAGACGGCTGGGAACCGGAGAAACGGACTGTGAAGCAAGCCGGAGGTGAGAACAACCGGCCAAGGAAGAAGCAAAATAATCAACGCCGGGAACGACCCGAGGATTCGAGGAAGGAGTCGCACAAGCCCAAAGAAACCGAAACTGGAGAACAGAGCACTGAGAAGCCTTACTCGATCTACCGACCCCTCATCCTCCAAAGCCACAAAGGAAGTCGACGAAGGCCACACCGATGAAACCACCGGACTCCAAACCAGAAACCGAGAGAGACAGAAGGATAGAAAAGGGGGGAAAGGGAAGGGCACCACCGACGACATCCATGGGCGGAGGCCAAGGTGTCGCCGACGGGAAAGAGGAGAAGAGGATTTATTGTTGAGGCGGCTGTGAGAAGTTGGAGAGAAAGTACTTGAAAGAGGGCTCGAATCTATCCATATTCTATTATGTTAGTCATGTGACAGTTAGTTGAGAATAAAATGACGATTTTGACATTACTCATATCAATCTTATAACTTTAGTAAGGGAAACAATTCAGGTTTGAATTTCTTCTGAGGAAGGAGGCCTTCCCATTGCACTATTAAGTCTTGAGAATTATTCGGTAAAACAATGCTAGTACACCACCAAGAGAGAATGAGAGACCGGAGAAGAGACTATCTCGGACAACTCCAAGTAATGTGTTAACAATTTTAAAAAATATGGGGCAGAACTTGCATTAAGAATCAGTTAAGGAAATGGTTATACCTCTGCCTTCGAGGAAAGACTTCGAAAGAATTACATCGAGAGCTACAAACCATCCAAGTAAAGCTACTTTCGAGGACAGTTTAGTTTTTCAAAGAAGAACAGTCCAATCGACTTTTGTGTTGTCTAAACCAGCCCATAAGGCCTTATAACAGTCCTTAGCTTGCAGGACTGTCACAAGGTCTTATGGGCTGATTTAGACAATCTAAAAGTTGTCTGTCATTCAAGAGATAGTTGTAGGAGACAGTGGTTAGAGAGATAGTTGTAGGAGACATGGGTTGAAGGAGAGAATTATCATTGGTGACGCTCTTAGCTCCCAGGAGTGTGCCCACGCAAGCAAGACTTCCAATTTCCAAATCCACCCACTTCCTTCGTTGCCGAACAAACGCACCAGTGATCTACCCGTCCAGTCGGCCGGCGATCTATACTTTCCCGGCACCACCAGATTCACCTCTCCGGAAGGCGGAGGCGAACATGTAAGCATTTTTTTTTCTCTGCTCCGTCTGAGGACATGATATCGGAGAGCTGTGAGTCGCTAGGGGTGCGAAATTATTGTGTATTTGTACAACTAAGATGTAGAAGGTGGATGATCGGTGGGTGGCCGTTGGAATTTTCGGCGCCCTAATTGCCCCATTCACGATTCAGATTGGTTGAATTTTTGCTCAACTATTGTGGAAGAGAGGTAGAAAATCAGGGGTTTCAAACTATGCTGCGTGTTGCATTACTTGCGTATCTAAAACTGTTTCTCAATCATTATTTAGTTAGTACCATTCAAGCCTTTGCTGCGACAATCCAGTTTTGCATATCTAAAACTTTGTACTATGATGATTTACTAGTACAAATATGAAGGAACTAAGCTATTGGAAGCCATATTGCAACTATTTGAAAATGTATGACTGAACAGAAGGGATATTAAGACTGAGTTTAGACTTTAGATGTCAATATTGTAGATTTTCTTAGCATAAGTTAATCCCAGTTCATCTTTTGAAACTTCTATGAATAACATTTCACAGCGTTTGTGTTGATGGTTAATTAATATAGAGTAGGTCGAAATAAATGTGAGCATAAGTTGGTTTGGATGGAAGAACTATGAAGGTTGAGGAAAGACTTATATGCCTTTTAAAGCTTATGGGTGACATCTATATTTGAAGTGGAGAGCTGCATATTTGAAGCATCTATGTTCTATTCGGGATTACGGTAAGGTTTAGTTTTAGTTTGATGAGCTCAACATCCAACTTACAAAACCTTTGGGATTAGGGATTCACCAGTCTTTGATTTATGCACAGAAAAGGTTGCAACTAAAGACTGTTGAATTTGAATTGACATAATCAACACTTAATCATTATCGTACATATATGCTAGGTTATTATCCGATCCATTTGGTTGCGTTTTGCTTTATTTCCTAAAATGCTTGTTAGATTACATTCGCCAGGCCGCCTTCATCGGTTATCCCAGGATGTTTCAGCTTTTGTAATTGAGTATTCTATCTGCTCTGATCCAGGCAATGTTTTAGGTCATGGTGTTGTCGGAAAAAGAACAACTTTATCAAACACAGAGAAGTTACGAAAAATATGGGTTCTCTTTAGCTTTTCTTGAGTCTATGCTTGCTCTGTGTTTGTTTATACAGTCATTCCAAACATCCTATATGTTCTCTTTGATGGCTGCAAGTGCTTGTGAGACCTTTTTTATTGTTACCTTCCAGTTGATTACTTCATTATGTATTTGCTGCCTCTAAGAAAATTCACATTTACAATTTTGTAGCTCTGCCTATCTGTTAGAAATGCAAGATCTGAGGATGCCGCTGCCCGAGGAAGTTCCAAGTGTCAAGGCACAGAAGAGGAAAGTATCAAGCCAGAGAGCTTCTATTTCTCAGTTACAAGGGAACAGAGTGAGGGGAATTCAAGAGGCACCAAAAGCAGCACATGAAGCTTCAAAAAGAAGCTCGAAGAATGAAGTTTCCTATCAAGCAGAGAGATCAAACTCAGATTCATTCCCTGAGTCCTCGGCATCTGGAAATGAATACAGGACCTTGAGGCGCAAGTATTTGCTTTTAGAGGAAGAGAGCTTTGCTCTGAGTAGTGAGTTGAGAGAGGTTGAAGACGAGGTCAAAACCCTTGAAGATGAGAAGCTTGCACTTCTGGACCAGCTTGTTGTGCTAGAAGGCTTAGTTGATCCCTCAGAGTTACAATCTCAGGGAACAAAGGACCAATCAACTTAATAGTTCAAGCTACTTTGTCATCTCTAAATGAATGTATACACTAAAGCAGGTGTACATCTCTCTGAATTTTACAGTTTTAAACCGGGTTACTAGAAGGGGTTGTGATTCACGGTTAAAAGGTCACTTGTATTATTGTGTCTTATTTAATGTTGTTAGGTGTAAAATTAGACAACACTTTATCACATTCGAGTAAATGTATATAACAGCTAACTTTAACGGTAACATTCGTTTCAATTGCTGATTTGTTCCCTAGTTTATTTTTAAGTTCATTTACATCGGGCCGTTGTTAACAAATAATAATACAAACAAAGGCACTAACAAAGCGATTCTAGGTCAAAAAAAGACACTATTCTCTCTCCTCTTCTCCTCTACCCTAGTACTTCCGTGTCGCTCACCATGTCTACCACACCACTACTACCGGCTACCATGCCTACCTCCCATCATCGTTGTCGGTCCTATAACATGTGGGACTACCGGTATCTAACACGTTTCAATCGATGGAAGGGGAGGTTACAGGCGAGCCTACCTCTATAGAATCCCTGACCACACCGCCGCCCACGGCCCTGTAGGTTAGTCCGGACCCCTCGCTGCTACTTTCGGTGCAGTCATCGCAGTGAGCGATCTCAACCCCTCACCGACCTTCGACTCCTTGAGAAATCACAGCCCGTCAATTGAAGGGTGTGGAAGAGGATGTTGAACAACAGGCGAGGGCTCTGCAACAGCCTCGCCAGGATCCATGAGAGCCCCGAGAGAGGGGAGGGGGTCCCTTTGGGGGCCTATCCTCCTAATGTCGGGGCGTCCGGTGCTGGGACGTTTCGGGATGACAGGAAGGGCACGCATCAAGTTTAATGCTTTATTGTTTTTCTGTTCTTAGTTTGGAGTACTTTATTTGGATTTCTATTGGGCTTTTTTTGTACTAGATTTTGTCTGTTTCGTGTTAGGTCAAATAATTTTGAAAATGTGGTAGGAGGTCGTCCTCAGATAGTGTCTACAATGAAAAATAGGCTTATACTACGGGTCCATGAGAACCGAGTCGCCTACGGGAGGCTCGGACAATATTCTGGTACCCATGGCCTTTGGACATACTTTGTAACCTTTGATTTGCATTAATACACGCCTCTATTTACCGTTTCAAAAAAAAAGTTCATTTACATCGGTAAGATTTGCATGCATCAAATTTAAATGGTATGGCCTTGTTTTTTTTTATATCTAAAACAAGTCTTGATATTACCAAAAAGATTGAAACAACCCGGAGGATACATATCTTATAATCCAATGACTACGTACTGAAACTGAAATATCAAAACAGGGAGCAAAATAAGTATAGATAAAAGTTGTCAATAAAAATGAGGAGATCATCCATGTGTCGAACAGTGTTGGATGAGTGACGATCAATATGAAATTATTAGGTGGTTGATCAAGTAGTAGGAGGCTGATTTGCTCATCCTTAATGATTTTGGTTTATTTACCTTTCATGGTTAACAATCTTTGATGTCATCCCCTAGATGGATGTGAGAGCATCGTAAAGTATAAGTGTATTGAAAACTGTCTAGCTTGATGGGTGGTAGAATGATACCCGGTAGGGACGGCTCCACCTTGGTATGGTGATTGAGAGTATCAACCTGGTCACTCGGTCATAAATTCCTTATTCGGGTAGGAGGGTGCTTCCCCCGTTGTACCGTTACCATTACCGATTCCCACGGATCCCTTGGTGGATCTTCTAGACTCGGGTCTAGGCGCACGAGTTCCTTTGTCGGAATTCCCAATTTGATGGCGACGGCTCGAAGATGACTTCCTTCATCCGCCGGTACATCGCCCGATGCGATCCTTTAATCTTGTTCCTACTATGTCGATAAACTTTCGCAGCCACCAATTATGTTTGGGGCTTGTATCCTCGATCTACAATGTTTTCGTGAGATCCATAGGACAATTAAAACTCGATCCAGAGCATTCCTTGGTACAATCGGCGGAATAAGTGTCTCTCTACCTTGTTAACCACCGACCGTAACTCTATTGTAAAGACGAAGATTCGTCGGGACCCCTCGTCCTCCACCGTGACCCACAAGAACCGCGCTTCCACGACCACGAGAAGTTGCAACACCTCAGCCAACATGAATCTCATCGTTGTGATAACGATAAGACGCAACACCATGGTAGTAAAACACTACAGGAAAACCCCTCAATCGTGGCGTTGGCGTCCTCTACATCTCCTTGTATCCTTGTTACTGCCCCAATTCGAAGCCGCCTTCATACATCGTCCCCTTAAGGAACTAATTCTTGTCATATCCCCTCCCGCAAACTAATCCTCCTCCGTCCCCTCCACCACTACTACTTGGGATCACCTTTCTCTTTACCATGGAGGAAACGGGGACCGCGCCGAGTTTCCTTAGACGATGAACGAACCTTTATAAGCTTGGCGCGCAGCTCCTCGAGCGAAAAAGCATAATCTGAATCCCAAAAACCTCCAAAAATATCATCATAATCGAGATTCGGACATCCAACAGTACTTTTCTCTCTCGAATCTCGGGTTGTGGAGAACCATAATAAAAGAGTAGCGTGAAGCGTCTGCGAATATGAATATCTCTCTGTAGTACTCCACGGGGGAGGAAAGCTTCGGTGCTGAGGACTTGGTCTGAGCAACGAAAACATCAACGTATCTTTTGTTGGAGATCTTTAGCAAAACAGTGGCGACAGAGGCTCGATGCTCCATTGGCAGTCTTTAGGATATTCTAGGGTTTCTTTTAAATTGTCGAACATAACGAGGGCACGAAATGTTGGCTAGTTAAAAAATGAGCGAGTCGCCGCCAGGGAACCCTAACCTACAGTCTAACCCTCCCTTCGCCATTGCCCTATTATCTTCTCCGCCCCCATGACCGCTTGATCCATACTTCAAATTCTTGAAACTAGTTGAGGGATATCGACCCACGCGTTGAAGAATCCAATAGCACAAACGAAAACAAGGAAGGTGACTATATTGAGTGGAGGAAGCAGGTCTGAGACTAAAAGGCGGAAAACCATGGATTCTATGGCTACCAGGGTTTGTTACGCGTGAATAAGTATGCCCTTAGACCATCCACAGTGGGATTAGACCGAATCGGTCTAATCTAGGTTCTATTATGCCTAAAATTTAGAAATCATTGTAAAATTGACCTAATTCATGGGTCCATCGTTCTGAGGTTGCGGTGGGAATAGACCGATTCGGTCTATTCTGAGTCTAATGTGCATTAAAAATTATAAAATTATAAAGAAAGCTAATTTTATTATTTCTGAAAAAAAACGATACTACAATATAAACTTGATAAACACCAAACCCCAAAACCTACAAAAACCACATCCGAACAGACAACCCCCAGGCAACCCGAGCGGATGAAAACTACAGGTTCAAAAACCCGTTCATCATCCGTCATTCCGGCTATACCTGAACAGTCGCCCACCACTCATGCTTGTTGAATGGGAGGACCACATTACGGGAATAACCCCGATTGGCCTCGTGGAGCACCTCGACATCGATGACCGTTGGGCCAAGCTTATGTCGGGCTTGTAGGAATGCCAAATCAAAATGTTGCACCAGTAGGTTGGTTTTCTTCCAATGATCCTTTTGCTGATTCTCGGACCGGGGGTATGGTTCTGTTTCCATCGATTGCCAATCCTCGTAGAGATCGTGCCAATACTCTCTTGTGGCACTCCCACAAATCATCCAGGTCACAACTAGTCTCCTCTCCTCAACATCAGTCCACAAAGGCGCCATAGATTTGGTGGTGTAGGAAATATTTGGGTAGCCGATTCAGTTTTGGTGAGAGGCTTGAAGACGAAGAGTGGAGGCTGATTATGTAATTGGGGTACTTTAAATAGGGAAGGCAGAATCGTAAGGCTTTATTCCCAAAGATATGCAATCGGTCCACGTAAAATAATTGGTAGAATTGGTGAAAGTAATTATGGAGGCAGATTCGGTGCATGTGACCAAAGAGGTAGAATCAGTCACAAATAAAGGACAAATATAAAATTTTATATTTATTTCTAACTTTGCGGTTAGGTTTCCAAGTACAAAATTAAACCTAACTAGTTCAAAACCGGTACAGGGATACGAAAACATACCACTAAACATGCTAGTTGTGGTTCATAGCTCGAAACATCTCAAATATAAGAGCCTCATGGTTGGCCTTCTCTAACTGGGTCTAGTCATTTGTGTCGAACACAACTATTTCAATGTACTACCTAATTAATGACAGCTGATACTTCATCAACTTTTCCTTTGTTCGCTCGAATCGACAATGTCAACGTTGTTCTCGCTGGACCTTGTACACTACTGGTGGCGGACCTATATTCGTCTGGGAAACACCACTTTCGTTCTCAGAATCCATATATTTGGTTGCACACTACTTTGGAAAAGTGTTTGTTTGTGCCTTTAAAAGTATGAGGTTGGCATGTCTCATATAGACAACTGAATCGGCCCATATGGCATTGAGGAGGTTTGGATTACTATACAGTAAACTTGTCGAACAATTGGTACAGTGAAATACATTCAATTCAACTACGGAAATGAAATTAACAAGTAATTATGATACGTCATCCATAACGGCCTCTGCCCTGAACAGATTTCAAATATGTTCAATCAGATCACCTTTTAGTTGCTGGTGAACTACTTGATTCTCTAGCCGGTTTGACTAGTTTTGGATGTGATCGTAACCTGGTAAAGGCCCTCGTAGGACATGTAAGATTGGTTCTTTGAATGGGAGACGTTCTTTGTGTCCCTAGAAATGTCACGTTCGTCGTCCACAATCATGCTGTATATGATAATGCACGCCCATATGATTATAGATAATCATTCCAACCTCGAGTAGACCTACTGATGATATGGAAACGAGCTTGTAGGATCCCGAATGCTCTCTCCGCATCCTACCTTGCGCCCTCTTGTTACTTTGCGTATAATACGTGATGTGGTAGTTGTGATGCAGGGATAGACTTAACGAAGCACACCCACGATGGGTAAATTCCATATGTTAAGTAGTAAGGAGTTTGTAGTATGTACCATTGACCTCAAACCCGACCGGAGGCTGGTCACCCTGATATACTTGTGAAAATATGGACGATTGGTTCAAAACATTAATATCGTTGTTCAAACCCGTCATATCGTTGTCCAGAATGATCGCCCCGCTCGTAAACCCCTTTATGCGCTTTCAGAAAATTCTTCCACACCCAATGCATACAATCTAGTTTGCCGATACTCCCTGGAAAACCATGAATTTCATTGATACGCGTGATGTAATAAATATCATTACTGTTCATTTTCTGAGGTAGGTTTCACCAAAGACGTTGATTATGCCGAAGCAAAATTGGTGCATACACTCGAGGGTCGTTGTCTCAGCCATCTTCAAATACTCGTACTGGCTGTCGGTCGAAGAATCGTAGCACAACATCTGTATAGTTGTCGTACACTTTTGAATGGTTGAGAAACCGGTTCGCCCACGATAATCAAATTTTTAGGTACAGTACTCATAGTACTCTAACATGTCGCCTATAATTTTCATGAAAACAGATTGTGCCATTCTGAAACGCCGGCGAAACATTTTTTCATCGTACAACGGGGTCGTTGTAAAGTAGTCGGACATAATTCGGTCGTGCGCAACGCTTCAATCCCTGAAAATGTATTAACTTTTCTTCCTGCCCCTGGATGGGGCCGTCATACGTGTCTCTGCCTCCATAACCTTTGCTCGTATACACTTCAACTTCTCTTCCTCCGCTTCTCGGGTCCTTGCTCGTAAGTTGCGTAGTCCATTTCGCCGTCATCTTAATTAATCCTCACTGCTCGATGAATCCATAACAGCAAGGCGGTATCACAAAGAGTTAAGAGAGAATTTGGACGGTTTTAGAGAGAGTAGAAAGAAAATTTGTGGAATTTTTTGTATTGGGATACCATCTTAAACAATATAGTAGGGTATTCATAGATTTAAAAGAAAAAATTATTCTGGTCAACCAATTCCTCTAACCCGGGTCATGTGGACGAATTGCAAAACCATGCCAGATTCTGCGTGCCAATACGGTTCCATGTGGCGTTTGTTGATTCGTGTGGTCAACACCAAATCTTCGAAACAGACTATGCAACGAGTCGGAGGATTCATAGACCGTCTAAAGCATATTTGTCGATTTGACGTGACAATAGACCCTGATTCGATAATTTGACGGAAAAAACCAACTTTCAGCCCGATTCGACAGTAAAGAGAACCCACTGTGGAAGGTCTTATGTTTATTATCTTACGTACAAAAGTACGTTTTGTATGTCTTGGTAAAAATGGATAAAACGTAAAGTAGATAAATGTAATAAAGAAATATATAAATGAACCATTTATACATAAAATATTCTAAGATTATGTTTTGAAATATAATATGTCACGTATGTATAACAATGATCTAGTTTAAGGGGATGCGCTATCTGCGCAGCCTCCTCCCCTCCCACCCCCTCCCCTCCTTGTCCTACCATGGAATCTCTTGAAGGCGCTCCACTCACCTATTTATGGGTCCATTCTACCCATTTATGGGTTTTACTTTCTTGTTTTTGTCTTTTTTTGCAGTCGGTCTACCCTCACATGTCGCAGTCCATCGTTCAAACCGAGCCACGATCTCTCCCTCGTCTCGCACTACCGTTCCAGCATCGCCGGACCGGCCCCGCCTTCGAGCCAGTAGCCACCGTGGCCCCCCTACCGTTCTCTGGAAGACGGGCTCCACGCGCCGCCTTCCATCTGCAGCGGCCTACCGCCCCGGGGTCACCCCTCGCCGGCGTGGGCCTGCTACTCCCTAGATGGATCTGGGATCTGGGAGGAAGGACGATAGATCGGGGTCTGACTCCACGACACCCGAAGTCGGGACCCTCGATCTCGGACAAACCGTGGCGGATCGACTCGTTGCTCTCGCCTCCCGCACTACTTCGAAAGATCCGGCCAACTCAAGACGAAGATTGGTCGATACCAGATCGCTCCAATGGCACGAGGCCTAGAAGAACTGGCTTCGCAGACTTGGTGGTCTGTTCTTTCGATCGTGTGCTAATTTTCTATTCTGTTTTAGGTCGAATAATTTGCTATTTAGACATTTTGTTGTTTAGGATCTTTCATTTCAAGTCTCGTTGTTTTGAGACGATAGTTGTTTTAGGCCGAATAATTGGGACGGTTGTAAGGAGTTGGCTTAGTTTTGTGCCCACGATACAAAGTGGTCTACTTTTATGGGTCCAAGAGCGCTAGGCTTGCTACGGTCGGCCTGGACATAAATCTGGAACCCGAGGCGGTCACGCCTTATTTACCATTTGGTATTAATGAAAATCTCCGGTTACCCGTTTAAAAAAAACAATGATCTAGTTTTATATAAATTTTCTATCTAAATAATTTGCATGTATATTGTATATAATTAAATTTAAAAATATAATTTTGCTTCTTTTTGAACAGTAAACAAATATGTTAATAATTGAAGACGCCTGAAGGCACTAACCCGAAAAGAGTCAACCAAAAGATATAAATTCCAATTGAAACAAATGTAACAAAATAACGAAAAATTCCTAGTATCGTGGACTAAAATGAAACGAAAAAAATGATTATATACCGAACCGCTCCAAAGGTGTCAATAGGAGGATATTGTGATAACGGTTGAGGCAACTACTACAACTGTTGATGAGCTAGGACAAAGCGGGCTCATTTTCGAAATAGAGTTGTGGCTTTGACCGACTGAATACTCCATTAGGGTTCTAGCGTGAATTGTCCTCCCTCGTATAATCGATGAGGGCTCCAAAAATACAGGAATGTTGGCTATGGGGAAGGAAAATGGGTGCCATATCGGTACTTGGTGGAACCTCTGCCACCTTACGACCAGTGAGTGAGGCAGTGATACCGACAAACCCCTTATCGGCCTTGTCGTCCTTCATTAGGCGAGGTGGGGATGCTTGTCGCCCCCCCCCCCCCCCCCCCGCCACCGTCCTTGAAGCTCCATCGGGGTGTGTCGAGTTCGTTGATCCCATCTCCAAGAAGTCCCCCATTGACAACTTTCCCCGACTTAGAAGAAGTCCTGTAACGGGAGTGGGTGCCTCATCCCACTTCCTTCCATTTGGAAAGGTTTGTTTACGGTTCCCGAGAGAAGACTGAGATTTGCACCGGACCCCCCCCCCCCCCCCCCCGGCCTAGGGACCTCCACCTATCATCCCAAGGTGGGGCCCGATAATGGGACATGTCCTCTCATGTGAGTGTGAAAATGGAGACGTGTTCGCTATCCTAACGGGGGATGTCCTAGCCTACAACGATGGCCCGACCGCCTCATCCACCACCTTCCCATTTCCTTTGTGGTCCAATAGACTTGGCTAAGGATACGGTCGAGAATTCGCTCCAAACTCTAGACCCATAGTCATGCCCTGTGCACAAAGTTTCCTAATGGTCCTCCTCGGGGGGCACGACTTGTTTCCAAGAGATCGCGCCCGTTACGACTTATGAGTATGCATCTTGGAAGCCCTAAGTTCAGTCGAAGCCCTCATCGAGAGCCTTTCACACCCGTACACACATGACAGGTCTCAGTCATATGACCGACACAATTGCAATCGAAGCAATAGATCCGCGAATGATTCACCCGCCCATTCATGGTACAAATATCAATTTAATAATACAGTCTAACTAACCATACTATAAAGCTCATCACCATTCGACCCAACTACATGCATGAAATCAATACTTTTATAATGAAATAAGGTCTAGTATTTTCGTAATGTAACCAGGTGTTTGAAAATTATTTGAATCAATGAATGATATTATTTTTCTGAAAATAATTTTCATATTAGGTTTTAATATACATTTTGCGGGTCAGTCGGATTGAATCTGATCCACCCACATATTTTTATGGATAAAATCCCCAAAATGTTCATTTGTCATGGGCGGGCGTGGATTACAAAAGTCCAAATTCGCAACCGTGCGGGAGGATGAAAATCCACTCATCATGGGAGGATATTCACCCATGAATACCACTAGTTATATGGACCCATACAGAGAAATGGGTGAACTTGACGTACCGGGGACACATGTGTGGCTTTAGGTCCGTAAATAGTAAAAACAAGCATCGAAAGGCCCACGGTTCTCCTACCAGAACCCGTGCTCTCCTGATTTGTGTGAAAGAACAAGCCAATGGTTACATCCTCTAGTGTTCGGGCCACAACATCCAACATCCTCCATTGATAAGCCAATCAATCGACTAGCGATTGCCAAAAAACGTTCGGCTGGTCAAGACCCGAGCGACCACTACATAGGAAAATTTTAGTTTTCGCCCTTAAAGTTGGAGGTAGTACGACCTCTCGGATAGCCATGCCACCAAAACGGCTTCTTATCTCCTCCATACCTGATGGACTGCCCCTCGGCTCATTTAAGAAGCATTCATGAACATCGATACCTCTCGGGGATAACACCCTAGAGAACCACGGTCGGTCTCCGACATCAAGCCATGGCCCGTCCCCTATACAAATCTTTCTATATGAGGTATGTCTCTCCTACTTCGAGTGCCTGACGAGGCCATGTGTGGCGTCTCAGAGCATCCCCCGCACCCCCCCCCCCCCCCCCCCCCCCCGCTTGGAGGTCAAGAAGCCTTGAGTCACTATCCTCCTACATCAGAGTATAACCATTACCCGGCTCCCTTTCGCTCGTGTGGATGTTTCCATCCAGTCGTGGGATCCTTCCCCAGCCTCTACCCCTACAATGCATGTCCTCACTCGACCCCCTAAACTTGGAGATCCCGACTCCCCGATGACCAAATGAGAGGTCTGTACCGTCGGTTGCACCCGACCCACCCAGGGAACCCTCGGACGAGAATATACCATCACCATATGTCGTACCAATGGCCCGCGTCAATGCCCTGTGAGGAGACCATATCGTGCCACTCGTTCCACCAGAGAGAAATGTGGCGTAGGGTAACATTCGCTAGGAAAGCCGTCTCTACCGTACCAGGAGATGAAATAGGGACCAACGTTGTTACAAACGAAGAAGATACGTCGTCATTCCTGTTGTCGTTTCCATTGTGAAAAAAAGAAGAAAAATATACCATAACTATAAAGCCTAATTTAATAGAGAGAAAATACAGTATGTTTTGGACAAATTATTTTAAAATTATAATTTTGTGTAGTTTATTTACTTGTCATCAATTTAAATATGATTATGTGTTTATTGGCATGACTAAAAAATGATTGTATTGGTTAGCAAATTAAAATGCAATCAAAATAGACTTGAAAATCAATTCCATTACATGGACTTGATATATCAATTATATATCAGTATTGGTAGGGCGAGAGAAAGCTTGGCGGCAGCTTCTCTTTCCGCCGCCGTTCGGCTTCGTGTGGACGCACTCATAATGCTTTGAGGGGGATATCTTACTATGATCAAACCATGGGATCTCTCCATGGCTTTGATTGAATGGCTCAATTGTGGTTTTGATGATTTGCAGGCTTTGTCTCGTGATCAATAGTTAGGGGCTTGGGGACAAAAGGGCTTGATCCTTGGTTGGAGTGAGTGCGAGTGTGTTTTGATCTTGGCTTTGTCCTTGATCTTGTATAGGTACATAAGTGTTGTGCAGATGCGATTCAGTGGCCATGAAGTAAGTGTATGGTCTTTGATCACGTGTCTGCTGGCAGCATTTGGATCACTTCTCTACGATCGGGGATGCAGGCTCTCGGTGGTGAGAGGACTCAGAGGAGGCAGGAAACGTGCAGATCCGTTGGTGTGGGTTGGCAGGGCGGTTCCGGTCGTGGAGCGGGGGTTTAATGGAGAAAGGAGGCGGAGGGATGGCGTGGACCCGATCTCGGGCTCGGGGGTGGCGGTGAATTCGTTCCCGTCTTTACCCCACGGGCAAGACATCGGCGATAGCGGGGGTGGAGTACAGAGTGGAGGCAATAGGAATACTGGGCCGGTGCTTCGTTCTACAACTGCTGTTCCTTTGGATGACGAGGGGACAAGTACTGTACGGGCCTGGTTCTTTGTCAGCGACAGAAGGTACATTTCTCCTACTAGTGCTCGGATGATATCTGATCCGATGCAAACTCTAAGCACTAGCTTAGAGGGACCGGTGGGGTCCAATGGAATGATTGTCCCACCGGCGATGGGCATAACGCACCCTCGCCTCGATCAATGAGGACTTCGCGGTCTAGTGGGGGGTCTGCCGGTAATACCGCCTCACTAGACGTAGGGTGGCATCGATTCCACCAAGTACTGGCGCGCCATTCTTCAATCAGATTGGGAACCAGTAATTTTACGTTTTTAAGGGCCCTCATTATCATCAGAGGGGGGACGACGCCTGCTGGTTCCTCGGGAGGATGCAAAGTCCAACTGATCCATTTCAGTTCTTGGTTATAGGGTTGTCCAGGACGTCGCTCTAAGGTTTCAGTATTACACTGGAGCATACCTCAGAGTCGATTTATGTCCAATCGGAAACTCCAACTCCAACACTGGGCCTGCTCGGCCCGTACCAATCAGTCTGAAGCTGCTGTATCGATGATCGGAAGACACTGTCGCAGTATTCTCCTCCCGACTATCCTTGATCTCTAAAGAGCAACTTTACTTTCGGTTCTATTGTTATTTCAGTTTTTAGCATTTCAGTACTTTTTTATTGTAAGCAACTTTCAATTATAATATAATGGAGGAGAAATCTGGTGAGAACCATGTTTTAACGTAGGAACCGCGAGAACCAATCTAAGTCATCCATTTTAAGAATGGATGGATGAGATGCAATTGAGTAGTTGACTTGTTGACTGCAAAAAAACAACACTTTTTAGTAAGTGATAAGGGATTTTTAGTAAAACTATCATATTACTTTTTTTTAACCAATTCACTAATTTAATTTTTCCCGCTTCGTTTGAACTCCGATTGACTTCAAACTTGCGCCATTAGTTTTGTTTTTTTAAGGGCTTTCAATCAAGATCAGTCATGAATATATTTTGAAGCACGAAAAAAAAAATATTTTGGGGTTGATTTTTTTTTAAAAAAATCTGGGTAATTTTTATCAACACATTGCTCTGGATTTATCAACACTTTTACATTGGTTTTATCAACACTTTACACTGGTTTTATCACCTCATTTTCCAAAACTGATCATGATTTTATCACCCCATCGCGTGCTTTTTATGAACACTAGTTTTATCAACACTTAACACTAGGTTTATCATTCAAATTACGTGTGTTTTATCACCCCCATCACATGTTTTTTTGAAGCACAATTTTTTTTTATTTCAGGTTGGTTTTTAAAGAAATTATATATGGACAATTTTTATCAACACTTTATCCTGGTTTTATCAACACTTTACACTGGTTTTATCATCTCATTCTCCAAAAATGATCATGATTTTTATCATCTCATCACGTGTTTTTTATGAACACCAGTTTTATCAACACTAAACACTAGATTTATCATTGAATTACGTGTTTTTTATCACCCCCATCACAAGTTTTTTTATCAACGTTAAACTCTAGTGTATCACACTTATTATTAAAATTGAAAATGATTTTTATCACCTCATTATTTGTTTTTTATCAGCTCATTACATGTTTTTTATCACCATTTAGCACTAGTTTGGTACTCCAATATAAAACATTTATTAGTGAAGATTTATCAACGCTCAACATTATTTTTATCACCTTGATATAATTTTTTATTTTCGTGCTTCAAAATATATTCATGACTGATCTTGATTTAAAGCCCTTGAAAAAAGAAAAATATTGGCGCAAGTTTGAAGTTAATCGGAGTTCAAACGAAACGGAAAATATTAAATTAGTAAATTGGTGAAGAAAAAAATGGACATTTGTCCACATGACACCATGATATTACAATTATGCCCTTTCTTGTGTGAGAATGGATGAAATAGGCGTGTATGTGGGTTGGATTTGGGTGATGATGTGTCATTTTGATGAGTGTTGGATCACAGGTGATAGTGGCTAGGATTGGTTCTCACGGTTCCTATGCTAAGAGTGGTTCTCAATAGATTTCTCCTCTAATATAATATAATGATAGTATTTTCTCAAAAATTACATGGACTTATACAATTCATTATCTGGTCAGAAAAGTAATTCCTTGTAAGCGTCTACAGCTACAATGATATGGTTACATCATCTGGACCGTCGATCAATAAAATTCGTTTATCAGTAATTAATTTCTATTTTTATTTTCCGTTTAATTTTTTCTTACACTTTAGCGCTCTGAAATGAAAATTATTCATCTCCCGGAAGCAAACACGTTCACGAACCATACAAACCCTAACGTCAAAAAAATTCAATTTCAAATGCAAAGTCGTTAATGGATTTGGAATCTCTGAGCTGAATCTTCGGAGGAGATCTGCATCGTTTTCTGTGAATTGCTCTGTTGACGCTCTCATGGGTGCTGCTGGCTCCAAACTCGAGAAGGCTCTCGGCGAGTTTCCTGAAGGCGAGCGCTATTTCGGACTTGAGAATTTCGGCAATACGTGCTATTGCAACAGCGTTTTGCAGGTTCTCTTCAATTGCCCCCAATTTTCTCTGTTCACGATTTGATTTTTCATTCATTTTTTCCACGTAAATTGTCAGTTTATATGTTTTGGGAATGCACTATTGTGTATCATTTCTGCTTTATTTGGAATCTATTTGCGGGTCTCTGGATTTTGTTGAATTAGATACCTTTATGTATTTTGTTGGTGCCAGAGATGCTTATTCACAATGCATTGTAATTGTTAAGAACTGTTATTGTAGATCATATGCGTAAGCTATTAATTCATTTTAGGTACTGTGATGGACATTTGCAAAATTTAAACCAGTATAGACATGGGTTTTGAGTTTGGTCTAGGTTAGGTAATATTTAGAATGAAAACAAAGTTATTTAATTGATAGAAAGAAATGTGTGCCTTTTCAGATATGTCCATTGGTATTTACATGCTTATGTCATTTGTAGAATTGTATGTATATTATTTTATATTCAAATGCAGATGTTCCATGCACTTCTTAAATTTTGGAGCTGAAGGTTCCGTTTTTCCTCTTGTTGTCTAAACATTAGGCATATGTTATTGTATTTGCTGTGATTCAGGTCACTAGAAAACCTCTCACGATTCATATATGAACTATTGTTCTTAAGTGAAGTTGATTTTAGGTGTTGAGCTCTTCCTCTATGGTGGGAAAACTGTAAAACTTTCTCAAATCGTAAATATTTTCTAAACAGTATACTTACTGTTTTTTCCTGTCCTTCAATCTGCAGGCACTTTATTTTTGTCTTCCATTTCGTGAACACTTGCTTGAATATTATGCAAATAACAAAAACATTGGGGATGCGGAAGAAAATCTCTTGACATGCTTGGCAGACTTGTTTACACAGGTAATTACTAGTACAAACTATACAACATTTGACCCCCACCTCATCAGTTAACTCTAGTAGATCTTCTATGCTTGATAATTCTGCTTTGATATGTATATCTGAAACAACCATGTGTTTTTTTTCTTAGTAGAAAAGTATACCTAATAAACAATTACAATGAGATAAACCTTCATGTGGGAAGGTAGGATGTGAGTCTATCTATTCTGTGCCGTAAAATTTTATTTGGCGTTATAGGATTCCCATGCTCCTGGATTTCGCTAAAGAAGAAAAATGGTTTGGTAAATGGTTTGATGATGATGACAATTGACAACTTCTTTAGGGTTTATAGTATCAGTACATAAAAGGGTTTTATTTCTTATATCTCTGCTGCTTTGTATTAGTTTTGCATTCGTGTCTTTTGGTTTGTAATGTACGATGCCTTTCCCCCCTTCAGATTAAATGAGTTGATGTTTTTGATGTATATGCTTGTTTTATTTTATGCAAGTGTTGCATCTTGACACGGCTCTATTAGAGTTTTGTGCATCTAAAAGGTGCAGTTATGCTCCACACTTAATTATTCTTTTGATTTTTTCTTTATCCGTTGTGTGCATTCGGTCTAATCATGCTTTTTTCTTAAGCTTTAAAGTTAAAATTTTAAATCTTCAGTTTCCCCTATTTGCCATTGTATACATGTGGTTGTTACCAACACTTATTTTTTTTTCCCTTTTACACAGATAAGTTCACAGAAGAAAAAGACTGGTGTAATTGCCCCAAAGCGATTTGTACAGAGATTGAAGAAACAAAATGAGCTTTTCCGCAGCTATATGCACCAGGTATAGCGCCATTGTTTGTTAATTATGTTTTGTGGAACGTATCTCTACAATAGAGCTCTAAAAGCAAAAATGAGTTTTATATTTCAGAACGGCTTAGCTAGACATCCATAATGGCACTTTTCTGGTTATTTGAACTGTAGTGCTTATCTTCGTTTTTACTTAAAACAATCCTGGAGCAGTCAACATAAGACATAATATAATTTTATTTTTAGCTCTTGCTTGCATTTGAGAATAAGATGATTCGAGTTCCTTACAAGAATTCAATGATTGGTCGCTAATTACATTGCTGTCTATGCAGGATGCCCATGAGTTTCTTAATTTTTTGCTTAATGAACTCGTTGACATACTAGAGAAGGAGGCCCAGTCTGCAAAAAGTGATCCAGAATCATCCTCACCTCCTCAAAAGATTGCAAATGGGCCAAAAAATGGTCTAGCTAATGGTATTCAGAAAGAGCCTTTAGTTACTTGGGTGCACACAAATTTTCAGGTGACTTGCTGAATCAACCTTTATATCTTTCAGTGTTTTCTTTTTGGGGTGGCAAAGAAACCATGAATTTCATTGAAGTACCAGTGCTGCAAAACCGTGAAAAGAAACCGGAAACATCTTAGAGAATCATATGAAAGAGATACCTAGACAAACTATAGGTAAAAAACACTTGGAGGATTATACTTTCCTTGAGTTGAAGTTGTATATTCTTTTAACCTGTGTATCTTTCTAAGTAGTTGACCTAGTTATCCATCCTTTACTTCAGACTTTGTTCAACTCTGTTATGTAAGTTATTAGTAAATCCTTTTTTATCAGTAGTTTTAATCTAATCCCTTACCTGATTGTATGTACCAAGATTTGAACTCTGGACCTCAGCTATGTAGAAGTGAGCTCCTTTTACCACTTGGTCAGTGTAAATTAGTGAGTCTGAGTGTTATTATGTGAGTAATATTCTATATAGGTAAGTAAGACTTATTTTTCTTTATTGCAATCTTTTCTTCTTTCTAGAATTTGGTTGATGTACAATTGGTGATCCTGATTTGAGTGCAATCTCAGGTGTGATTGTGAACAGTTAAATATGTGGTCCATATATGTTTCACTTGTCTCTTGGTAATATAGTTTATCTTCTTCTTTTTTCATGGCCACTCGTCCAGGGAATACTCACTAATGAGACAAGATGCTTGTGTTGCGAAACAGTGACAGCAAGAGATGAAACATTTTTTGACTTGAGCCTTGACATCGAACAGAACAGTTCAATAACAAGCTGTTTGAAAAACTTTAGCTCCACAGAGACTTTAAATGCTGAGGACAAATTTTTCTGTGACAAGTGCTGCAGGTAGGCAGTGCTCATTCCTTTTAATTCTGCATTTGCATACATGTGCTGTATTTGCTTTCCCAAAATGATGCTTTGTGCTTTTCCAAATGCTATGTCTATACTCTATTGTTGATTACGACCTCCTACGAATCTCCCCTTGGTATTTAATTTATGTGTTGAAGGTTGATATATAATTATGGGGAAAATCTTACTCAGCTACCCTGAAGTATGCACCTTTCTCAAATAACTACCCCTAAGTTTAATTTTTTTTTTGACAACCCCCCTAAGTTTATCAGTCTCAGTTTACCTCAATTCTGTTAACTTTTGATGTAAAATGACAAAAATACCCTTTTTATATGAGGATATTTTCGTTATTTCACACCAAATTGTTGACGAAATTGGGGTAAACTGAGACTATAAAAAACTTAGGGGGTTGTCAAAAACATTTTAAACTCAGGGGTAGTAAGTTGAGAATGGGGGATAGCTGAGTGATGATTAGTACAAGCAAATGAGATTGATGTGTTTAATTTTGCAACCTGTTGGATAATTATAAAGTAATGCAAAATTGGTCATATGTGCAGTTTGCAAGAAGCCCAGAAGAGGATGAAGATAAAGAAGCCACCCCAAATCCTTGTCATCCATCTAAAGCGATTCAAATACATAGAGCAGCTGGGCCGATACAAGAAGCTATCATACCGGGTCGTCTTCCCACTTGAGCTGAAGCTGAGCAACACAGTTGAAGATGCAGATTCCGAGTATTCCTTATTTGCTGTAGTTGTCCATGTTGGGAGTGGGCCCAACCATGGACATTACGTCAGTCTTGTGAAAAGTCATAATCACTGGTTGTTTTTTGACGACGAAAATGTTGAGATGATTGATGAATCTGCTGTGCAGACATTCTTCGGGTCAGCACAGGAGTACTCAAGTAATACAGATCATGGGTACATCTTGTTCTACGAAAAGCCTCAACGCCAGTAACAAGAGTTGAGAAGAAAGGGAATCATGTTTACTTACAAGTAGGTGTATCAATCATTTTGGACTCATTTTCTTTTGATTTTTTGGGTTTGTTATAATTATTATTGTTATTACTTTTTTACCCCTTTCCAACCTGTGGGAACTGCTCTCAGATACGAGCTGTGTGAAAAATGTATACTTAGGTGTTTCCCATGTACAGTGGAACGGTGGAAGCGCACCGGCCCTTTTGTTCTTTTTTTTGCTTTCATAATAAGAGGAAAAAGAGCAGGGTATATTTTGTTTGCATTATCTGGGTTGAGAATGTTAGACATTACATACGCAACATTGGAAATCCACATCATCATTTTGTGAAGCTTAGTTGTTAAGGATAAGGTCTCCAATGTTGTCTCATCAAGACAATTTCTGAGCTTCTGTGCTTTTTTTCAGCTCTGTTTATTCACAAGTATAAAGAATTGTTCAAAATCGCAGAGATAAAATTCCAAGTTTTATCTCCTAGTTTCTTCAAACATATATCTGTATGCAAAAAGAAAAAGAAACTTCAACTATAATTCCAGCTTCGAGGGTCACTAAGGATATAAATCAAACTTTTTGCAGTCTTGGCTTGTCCCTGCTGAGATCAGACAGTTCCTCCACCATCTTCCTCTCCTCATCACTCAACCGTTTTGGAATCTCAACTTGAACCAGCACCAACTGATCTCCCCTCATATTACTCTTGTTAAGCAAAGGAACCCCTTTCTTTGCCATCACAAGCGTCGTGTTCGGTTGAGTCCCAGCCGGGATCCTCAAATCAACCGTCCCTTCCACCGTTCGGTTGAGTCCCAGCACAGCTCTCCAAGCAACCGTCCCTTCCACCGTTCGGTTGAGTCCCAGCACAGCTCTCCAAGCGTTTCACCTCAATCTCTTTCTCGACCCCGAAAACTGCTTCCTTGAAGTTTAGGGCGAGATTATAGAATTCATTTTGACCGTTGACTGCTCCATTCCACGGAAAGGGAATTTCCATGTCAAATATTAACTCGAATAGATCGGAGGGGTTGCTATAATCCTGGAGTATTACAGTGAAAAATAATACAATTAAAGGGTGCACAAAGCTACATGTCTAATTTCACATTACTAACCCACTACTTACTTACCCCTGTACCCATACCAGAACCTTTGAGCCCGGCCTCTCCATACTTATCATATAGTGATCGTTTCTCATCATCTGACAAGACCTGCAGAAAGAGTTAATCCTCGAAGGTAAAATACTTTAGTTCATTGTCAACATAGCTTACTCATGTATGTGAGGACTTTTACCTCATAAGCATTGCTGATATCCTTAAATTTCTGTTCTGCTCCAGCTTCTCTACAACATGATAAAAATGTATATCAGAATACAGAATATTGAGCAACAGATCTATATAACACGAAAACAGAATATTAGGACCTGGATACTAATCCAAACTGAAACGACTTTGGTGGAGAGTAGTTTGTGCAAGAACTTAACACCACTGTTGTCTCTTCTATTCAATGGAAACAGATACACTAATTCAAAATCTGGTCCAATATTTTTCATCTCTATTTCTATCATGTTAGTTAAGGTGCTGGACAATTTTGGCATCTAGAATTCCCATCTACTAGTAAGATGGCCTTACCAAGCCTGTATTATTAGTTTAAGGTTAGAAGGTCCAACTTACTAGATATTAATTAAAAAGAGAGCAACATACTTTGAATTTATATAAAAATGGCTAACCAACTTACTTGCTCACATCTGGATGGTATTTTGTAGCAAGCTTCCTATAAGCTGAAAAGTGGAGGATAAAATTCATTAACACTACCTAAAGGGAAAATATATCATAGTAAAAGTATGAAATCCTTTAATATTGAAAAGAACAGGAGAGTACACAACAAATCATAATACATTAGTCAGTTGGTCCTTTTCAAGAATTTGACAAAACCATTCTTCTACATATGAAATGTAATGAACTCATTAAATTATTGGTTATACTAGGTTACAATTACCTGGGTGTCACATACTACATAAAGACAAGCCAGATGTACACAAAATTAGTCTTTCATCAACATAAAGTAACTACCAGTCAGAAACAAGTGCATTGCAACTATTACCAACATAGTTGTTACCATCAAGATATTATAAAGCAGTTTATAATCCTGTTCCTTATTATGTTAGGAGTAGAGATTATTATCACATTATAATCAATTTCAGTCATTGAATTAAGCTCTCTTTATCCCTTATGTTAAGGTTTATTCTTGTTTTGGAACAACCTTTTGCTGCACCCTCATGTGTCTGATTTATTTAAGACACACAAAATGTGAAGTAAAAAGTGCAGCAAAGGACATATAAACAGGACAGTAGTAACATTCTACATGAGAAAGGAAAGGAAGTGCATATACCACTCTTGATTTCAGCTTTACTGGAATTTTTTGATACCCCAAGTACAGAATAGAAATCCTGCATAGAAAGTTGTGTTAAATGCCCATTTGTCCCCAATAATCATCCCAACTACCAAAACAAATAGTGCACTTAGGCTGTGAACTCACACTAACAGCTCTGACTGTAAATCGATGTGAGGATCGAGATTTCCCCACAGAATATAACAAATGCAATGAATCCCGTGAAAATAATCTTGAACTTGACCTTGGTACTGCCAAATTTTTCATCTTGCTTGTGACACTGGGCAAAACAAAAGCATAATATAAAACCTCATTATATTGGTTGAACAGTCATATAATAATTAAATGTTCGGTTATAAGGACTTGAAGACAGTATACTTATCAAGACACAACTTGGCCTCTCAAGAAAATAAAACTAAGAACATAACTCCTTCAACCACCAAATTGAAGATTTTTGATTAAATCTTTAATATAGAGTTTTATCACCTATGTATGTAATATATATAGTGATGATAATATGAAGATGGAGAATAATAGGTGTACAAACACACAAGAGCTTTATTTATTTATGTAAATCTTACAAGCGTACATTACAGAGGAGAACCAACTCCTTATAGGAAAATTCCTAATCATGACAAACACTCAATCTTGCCACTAAAAACACACATTTAAAAGTGATGGAGTCCTCCCACCTTACATTGTCTTTATTGCACATTAAAGCACTTTAATAAGATAGTGGATCCCTATCACCTCCACTTTATCTTTGTCTTCAATATTATTGCAAGGATGGACGAGACTTGGATTCCTATCTCCTCCACTTTGTATTTGTCTTCATTATTGCAAGGATGGACGAGACTTAGATTCCTATCTCCTCCACTTTGTATTTGTCTTCATTATTGCAAGAATGGACAAGACTTGATGTTCATCCCCTTATCTAGAAGCCGTTTAGCTATTAGCTAGAATAGTTAGATTCCCCTCTCTCTCTCTCTCTCTATATATATATATATATATATATATATATATATTCATAATGTGAGTATCAATATTCAGCAGAATCTGATCCCAACATTTAGCACACAAAAAACCTGATCAGTTTGTTAAAGTAGTGTATAAGGAAGGCAGGTGCTAACCAGCATTGTGCAGTAGGTGTCTTATTTGTAACATATGACTTGAGCATACATTGTGGTCGTATACCCCACTGAGGCTGAGCCACCCATGTATTTCCACAATGCATTATGGACATTTAATATTCTTCTACAACACAAGAACCCCACCACTAATTTATCAATTTGGAACTAGCATTCTAGAAAGAGGAAATAAAAAAAATAAGCAAAGAGAACCTGTAACAACGCCGGACAGAGAACCAAATGCAGAGCAAAGAAGGGTTCTGGTGAGGGAAGTCGGAGATGATGGCCCAGATGACCTTGGGTGGGTGGTTTCAGAAACCAGGTGAGGTTGAGAGAGACGAAGCCAAAGAAAAAGACAAAGAATAGGTATAGGGTTAAAAACGGGTCAAGGGTATGTTTGGTATTTTAAAAAAATTCAGACTATTTTCCATCCAAAATTAACAGAAAGTTATCTGTTGGATATGAAACTAATGTTTGATTCAAGTATGAAAGTGTAAAACTTTTTTTATCAAATTGTTATACTGAAATTAAATATTTTTGCAGTGTATTATACTGAAATTTTCCCAGAAAAATAAGCAAGGAAATTCGGAGAGAACCTATAACAAACAAACTTTATCGTCTAAACAAAGGAAGTACATAGATCTTTTTTGTCGTTGATCAAAACAGGTATATATTATAAATTAAAAGAGTTTGCAAAATGCAAACCCTGGCATACAGAAATCAACGTACTGGAAAGTAAACCAACTAAGTATGAAAAAACATAGACTGTAAAGTAAATGTGCTCTTGAAAATCGGGAAGCTGTCTGGACTGTGGGACAGCGGTAGCGTCTATCGACACCGATACAGTATGAGCCAAACAAAATTGCACTAATCAAGCAAATCAAGTGTGAAGATAAGTAGTGGTGGACTACGTATCCCCCAGGCTATCAGCGTGCCCCGACCTCCCTTGAATGATAGGAGTAGGGCTCCAAAGAGCGGGATTGTTGACCCTTGAAGTGGTAGGGAGATACCATGTCGGTTGTTGGTGGAACCGCTGCCACCGTATGGCCAGAGAGGCGGTGCAGCCGACCGACCCCTCTCTGGAGCCCTCTGGACTCATTCCGCGAGGCGAGGGTGCTTGAAGCCCCCTGTCGCTGCTGTATGTGACGCTCCATCCAAGTGAGTAGAGCATCCAGAACCCACCCCGACCCGGTTAGTAAATCCAGTCGGGTCTGATTCTGGACCTCTGCCCCGACCCGTACCCGAACCGCCTACCCACAGTCTCTTAGGCCCGCACTCGCCCGCCCGCAACCTGTCCAGTTCCGATCCAGCCCACGATTTCTCAGCTCTCGGCCCGATGTCCCACAAACCAGCCCAGATCCTGTAAAGACCAAGGCCCTTCTCGGACCTTGGGATCCACTCGGGCCCAGAACCCTTGGACCGTCTCGCATCTGCCCTGATTCCTCGGTCTAAGCCCGCATCCGTCATGTCTGGTGTCTGCGAAACCCTAGCCGCCCCTATTCTCTTTCTTCATCGACACACCACCTTCTCCGGCACCTCCTCCGCCACCGGCGTCATGTCCGCCGATAGTGTTATCGGTTGCAGGGCCCGCTCTTTCTCCCGCACCACCTCCTCCTCGGTGTCTCCGTCCCAGGCATCAATCAACGCCGTGTTCCAACGGAACACCTCGCCTCGCGATCTCCGGCCCAACGCTTGGCTTTCCCGATCTCCGGTCTCCTTTCTCTGTGAGGAGAAAATCACCGGATTGTCACCGCTCAACTGTAGCGTCAGGGGATCTGTCTCCGTGAGGGAGTCATCCTCTGCCGAGAGAGAACACCCCGATGAGCCGTCATCCCCCACCTGCAAATAAAACTCCCTCGGGAGCCGCCGTTGATCGCAAAACCCTAAGGAAAGGGCTGCGTTTTCGACCAAGGCTATGTCGATTGAAACCGTCTCCATGTATGGATGTTGCTTCTAAAAAAGACAACAACCCTATAGCTATGACCATGGCCGTGATCATGACCATGGCAGGTTCTCTTCTTCGTATTGCGCGTGGCTTAAGATCTCAAGACGTCAATGATAAGAATGAAGAATATAAGGTATAGTACATAGAATTTATGTTAATTACCATCAGGACAGCTAGAGATTTAAATATACACCAAAATGTGATTTAACAGGAAAGTACAAAAACACGAGTCATGAAAGTACAAAAACAAATCTAAATTTAGGGCACTTCTAATAGGAATAGAAAATTTAGTATTGAAACAAAGTGCTACACCAATGGAATGGAAAAGCGGTATATCTATGGAGTAATAGAGCAGCGAAACTGAAACATGGAAATCGAGCACATACCTGTAACCTTCTTCTCCGAATCTGCGTCTTTCTCCGTTGCTTCGAAGAAGAAGAGCTTGTTTGGGCTCAGAGCATTTACAATGCTAAAGTCCAAAAATTGTGGTAAGGCTAACTGTTAAAATAATAATAAAAAATCTAATATTTTAGCCTTAAAGTCAACACTAACAGATTAGATTAGATTTAGATTAGACACTGTGACAATTAATTGAGTTAATTACATACACCAACAACCATAGTGGTGGGGAAATTACCTTCAAGTCTTCTAAAAAGCTAAGGGTTATTACTTTAACCCTAAGGGTTGATCTCT
The DNA here is from genome assembly GCA_963921825.1 of Erodium maritimum. Classification (NCBI taxonomy): domain Eukaryota; kingdom Viridiplantae; phylum Streptophyta; class Magnoliopsida; order Geraniales; family Geraniaceae; genus Erodium; species Erodium maritimum. The sequence continues at coordinate 21,478,881 of OY997589.1, read as the reverse complement.
CTCGCCAGCAGCGACACTACAGCCACCTTAGGTAGGCTTTCGACATCGTTTCTCCTCTGATCACCATCACCTATCACCATGAACCCCGACCAGCCATGAATCCCCTATCCCTTTGTGCGGCCTGCCATCCCGTTTCATCATCGATCTCCTGCACGCCAAACCCTAGGATGGTAGTTGCAGCCATCTTTCCCCGCCACCACGCTCTGCATCACCAGTCAACCCCTATCCTCCAGCGAGACCCAATCTGGTATCACCACTCGGCACAATCATGGCCCAAGTACGCTTTATCTCGGCTGTCAGATCGCCCTCCTTGTCGAGCCCTATCGGTCGCCGCTAATAAGGCCTGATCGGGCATTAGGCCGGAGTCCGGGATCACGAACTTTGGTACGCACGACCCCCGCCACCCCTCACGGGTGACCCTGGAGAACTTTGCGGCGACACTAGGGTTTAGGAACCTACGGGAACCAAGCTCACTTATCGGCCATCAGGTGATCCCCCGTCGACGGGTACCGCCCCGGCCGGGACAATTCCACGCACCAAGCCAAAGGCCAACACCCAAGTTGGACGCACGCAGGCGAGTCAGAACGAGATCCCACAATCCCCGGCATGGCTGAATCCTCGGGTACCCCACACCGAGGTGGGGAAGGGGGGGGGGGGGGGGGGCGACATGACGACCAACAAGGGAACAGGTACATCGTCAGCACTATGCTAGGGTTTTAGCCCCCCGCTACAACCAGGATCATCTACCAAGGTACCTTAAGGGCATGTTGTGGTACAACCCGACAATCGGACCCCGACCTCGAATTAAAAGGGGTGAGGCGAAACGGGGCAACAGCTCGGAGAAGGCCACACCTTCAGTAAACCTTACTAAGGGGATTGTATTGCACAAACCCTTAGGATCGAGGAGCTGGGGGAGTACACTGAACCGGTGGATTGGCCTCGACCAATGCAGGCACACGAGGATGGGGTAAACGAAGAAGCAAGTACCCAGGAAGAAATGGACATGAAGACTACACTGAAGCGAGTCCAGGAACTGCATATGGAGGGATATGGCCCTCCGCGGGGAGAATGATAGGACCGGGCGGGGGTGGGAAGGTCTCCCCGGGACCTATACCCACAGATCCGGGACTACCAGTGTTGGGGAGTCTCGGGAAAGCCGTAATCAAAGCATTATTTCCGGTATTTTTAGGTCTGCATCTTCTTTTGTTCCTATGTCGATTAGGTTTTTGGTCAGTATGGTTTAGGTATTTTATGTTCATTATTTTTGAAATTTCGGTAAGGGAACTCCTGAGTTAAGATCTGCGAGCAGAAGCAGACTATTTCTACGGATCCATAAGCATCTGGTGGACTACAGTCGACTGGGATAAATATCTGGAATCCTGGACAGTTATGCCCTAACCTGTAAGGTTTACATTTTACAGTAATACAATACTCCATCTACTCGTTAAAATAAAAACCAACCCTAACAGTCAGTACTATTGTAATGTCAGCACACTTAGAACACCCAAAAGCTAACTAACTTCCAAATGCCAAATGGATGCAAAATTGTACCATATCAAATTCAAAACATGTGGCAATTTCCATTTTCCTACCCTTATAAGGCCAACCATCTTAATTCATTATAAGAAATTTGTTTTCTAGTTTTCTATTTAAATCAGGCTCTAGATTCTGAGCAACTATGTTTTGTTTGAGAACAGTAACCATTCCATCAGCATCTGTAGTATATACTTACTCCCTGACTGCCAAAATATGTGTCCCATCTAACTATTTACAAAGATTAAGGATTCAACTCTTGACTTTCCACCACCTACCACATGTGCTTCAGTGTCTCCACTATTCAAAGTTACACCAACTTCTTACACCAACTTCGTCGTTGGCCCAACTGCTAGTCGGCGGGCCTGTCCCACGCCGACACGTGGCGACGCCAGAATTCAAAATAACCCTAAATTTGTTCTATAAATACACAATCACCCCTACACCAATTTCACACCTCTCTTCTACACTACAGTTCGTCTTTCATTTTCTTATCTCTCAAATTTCGTTCTCGATTTTTTTTTCTTGTAACGATGGATCGTTTTCCAACGTTGGCGGAGTTAGAGAAAATGATTCCTGAAGGAATAAATAAGACGATGACAAGGGTGGCTAGAACAACGGTGCTACAAATTCAAAATCGACTTTTGGGAAGTATACATCCAAGGGAAGAAGATGAGGCTGAGGGTTCAACCTCGACGACGCCACCAAAGCGGAGAGTGATAGAGCGCAATCGAGCCGAAGGAAAAGACCGCTTGATTGTTGACTACTTTGCTCCTAATCCGGTGTACAACGACCAACAATTTTGTCGATGCTTCCGGATGTCGAGGGAATTGTACCTACGTATCATGAATGCATTGAGTGACCGGTACGCGTACTTCCGTCAACAACAGGATGCTACAGGGAAGCACAGATTCTCTCCACACCAGAAGTGCACGGTAGCAATTCGTCAGCTCTATTATGGAGGTCTCGTCGATGCTGTTGACGAGTACTTGCGAATGGCGGAGAGCAGTGCTTTGGAATGCGTCAAGAAGTTTTGCATCGACGTCATCAAGATTTTGGGGCGGACATATCTACGACGCCCGGCCGAGGAGGATACACGTCGTCTATTGGAAATCAATGCACTGCGTGGCTTCCCGGGGATGATAAGGAGTCTCGACTGCATGCATTGGGATTGGAAGAACTTTTATGTGAAATGGGATGCACAATTCTCAAGCAGGGACCACGGGAACGTCCCCACAATCATGCTAGAAGTCGTTGCATCCCAAGACCTGTGGATATGACACACTTTTTTTTCTTCTGAACATCGGGCTCTAACAACGACATCAACGTGCCCAATAGTTCTACATTGTTTCATCATGCATGTCAAGGCTTCACTCCAAATGAGAAGTTCACGGTCAACAGTAACGAATACACAACCCCCTATTACTTGACCGATGGAATTTATCCTCCTTGGGCTACATTTGTGAAAACAATACCGGCACCACAAACGGCGAAGCAAGAGTCCAAGAAGCGTGCAGAAAGGATATCGAATGAGCATTTGTAGTTCTACATGCTCGCTTCCACATCATCACTCGACCGAGCCGAATGTGGGATATGCACTCACTCGCAATCATCATGACTTGTTGTATTGTTCTGCACAATATGATTTTTGAGGATCAACGGAGGCTGTACCCCACTGATCCGTTTGTAGGTATTGGTGTCCCAGACCTAGTGACCCGTAAAGGACCACCACCAGCGGTGGACTATACAAGTATATTGGTGCATAGAGCAAGGATCAAGGATCGGGATGTCCATAACAACCTCCACACCGACCTCATCGAACACATTTGGGCTAAATTTGGAGATGGCGCCGATAATTAGAGTAATATAATAATATAATGTATTTCATATTTGGTATAAATAAAAAAATAGTTTTATTTGGGGTAGTTTTGTAAATAGTAAAAGTACAAATCATGGCTCTAAACCACTAGTAGTGGTTTGCCATTGTAGGTGTAGTGGTAAGAGATAGTGGTTAGGAGGAGAGAGAAAACCAAAAAAAGGCTCAAACCACTACTCCAAACCACTACGCAATGGTTTACCAATAGAAATGCTCTAAGAAGATCTTTACTCACCATATGTATTGGATAATAATCTATATAAAACTTTAGGTATGTATTTTTTTATAATTTTTATTCCTCTTTTTTTGTATTGGTAAAACGGGTTGTAAATTTGTCTTTTGGTTTAAATTATATAAAACTAATTACCTTCCTTAACTTTCTATCTCGTGATGTCGAGAGCCTTTCCCAAGAAAACCCTAGCCCAAACCTTGTTTATGGTGCTACCTACTCTTGTCATCGTTGTTAGTATTATTGTACGTCCAACCGGTCTCATGTAATTCTCTATAATTCCTCCCCCTCGTCCCTCTTATGAAGTCTCGTCCCTTTTGAAGGCTTGACGTAGGAGGAAGCCGAAGCAAGCCTTAGTTGAAATATCTCATTCGCTTCCTCCATCACCACCATCCTCTAGAGTGCTATCACCGCCATTAACCACAACAATCGTGACGTTCTCCCCAGGATTCACCACATCACTGGTTACACCACTGTTGAAACCACGGAGAGGTCGTCCGATGAAAGGCCAAGTCGTTACTTCGGCTACAAGAAATCCACCATCGGCCGTCGAGCCTCCTCCCAAAGACGGTCCTTCATCTCCGCTGCGTCGGGATCCTAGTTGAGAGAAGACGCCCGTCATCGACGGCGAGAGAACGGAGTTGGAGGCACTGATTGCTGGAGTCTCACTCCCTAATGCTGATCGAGTCCTTGTGATCATGTCCTTACTTAACACTCCTACGGGTATGGTTCACCGTCGAACTGTGATACTATCGCCGGAGGACACCCTTTGTAAAGACCGGGAATTTTAATAGCTTAATTTATTGTTGGAACGTCGAGGGTTGGGAAGCGAGTTAAATTTTGGATCGGATTCAAAAAAAGGAAAGAAAAAGAAAAAAAGTCAAAAAAAAAGAGAGAGAGTAGGCATAGGCCAGGCCTGACTCAGGCTCTGGGCCGAGCCAGAGCAGGCCCAACCGGCCAAGCCCGCTCGCCAGGCCCAGACCCACGCTCCTTTAACCTAAAACGCGTCGCTTCGATCTCCAGTTTCAGCGCACGCGTCCCGAGCCCCCCTCGTCTTCCTCTCGCGTTCTCAGATTTCCACCGCCCTCTCTCCCTCTCGCGAACGTCGCCGGAGCTCCGGCTTCATCTTCTCACCCTTCTACCTTCACCCACAACCTTCCCTCACTACCTAAAACCCTCAACCTCCCCCTTATTCCTCTTCTTCCTCCTCGACTCGTCAAGAGCCATCGCCGCCGCCTGCGTTTTGAGCTCCGGCGCGCCGGAATCGAACGAATCAGAGACAGTGAGCTCTTCTCCAAGCTCGATTCATCTTCCCCGTTCTTACTTTCCTCAGAAATCCCTGCTAACGAGCTCAAAGGGGGTCGTTCTTGGGTCGGAGAGGTTCGCCGGAGCTTCGAGCTCCAGATCTGATGCCTCAACGCCGGCGAAGTGTCTACGCCGTCAGATTTGGAGTGGAGGAGCTCGGGAATGACTCTGCCGACCTCCCCACGTTATCCCAGACCCCCTAACGCTGCTACCACCGTGGAGGACCACCCGAGATCTCCTGGCACCGTTGCCGGAGCTGTACCGGACCGAAGCCAAACCCTAGCCTCATCCCTGACGGACCTTGGGCCAGAACAAAGACTGGGCTAAGACCGAGTTATGCCTCGGACAAGACTCGGGCCAGAACCAGGACTTGGACTGGGTTTGGGCCTCGGGCCTGGATCTGGTTTGGGCCTTGGGCCTGGACTGGATCTAGGTTCGGGTCCGGACTCGGGTTGGGTCCGGGTCTGGGTCGGGCTCGGGTTAGGTTCGGGTCCGGACTTGGATCCGGGTCAGTTCGGATTCGGCTTCCGGATTCGGGCCAGGTTCGGGTCGGACTCGGGTCGGGCCGGGTCAGGACGGATTCTTTAATAAATTAATTAAATAAAAGGACTAAAATCAGATAAATTCAAGAACTTCGGACAATTTAAAGGAATGATCTGTTAAATTAGAGGACTGTTACGGACTGGACCAGGATTGATGACTGTCCCCTGTTTGTATTAAAAAAACCAGGCTTTTACCCCGAGCACGGAGAAGACCGAAGTAGGCACGGACGTCACCAGCTTGGCGACCCGGATAGAGACTAAGGTAGGGAATTACCTCGAAACCCGCTTTATTACGGATGTACTAGAATGCATATAGGGAAACTTAATAATCGGTTAAAGAACTAGTACGCATATAGGATGTGAATAACTAGCTAGATATATGAACTGCGAACATTTATGATTACTGTCTTGGGAATTGTCGTGCTGGTAGAATCGGGCTATGTCGTGCCTGTAGGTTTGTTTGCTGAGTGTATCTGCTTGTGTATTATGCGTTGTTTGAACGGTTAATAAATAACGAACATGAAAACTAATAGAGTTGAACTTGGTGATGCATATTAGTGACTTAAGTAGTTATTCCCTGTTTATCGAATATGTTAAATGTGGGGATATTGGGGACTGGATACCGGTTAAGCCGGTGGGGTTACCATGTTGAGTGTGGTGTCGGTAAGTGATGGTAAGTACGTGATGGTTACGAGGGTAAATTGAGAAGCTTGATATGTTATATTCGGTGAAGCATGTGTTTGCTATGTTTTGGGCAAGTGTGCCATGTGTGAGTGTGATCGTGATTGTGGTTGTGGTACTGTGGTTACCTTATGAATGTGATGGTGATTGTGGTTGTGGTGCTGTGGTTACCTGTGAGTGTGATTGTGATTGTGATTGTGGTACCGTGGTTACCCGAGAAAGGTAGTTTCCCTACCTTCCGACTGTGAGTCGGTAAAACGTTGTGTCTCGCGAAGAGGTGGTTTCCCTTCCTTCCGACTAGCACTCGGTAAAACGCTGTGTTCGCGATGTGTTGCGCGAAGAGGCGATTTCCCTGCCTTCCGTGTGTCGGTAAAACGCTTTGTCCGCGATGTGTTACGTGAAGAGTGTGTGCCGCGATGAGGTCGACCGCCTCTCCTGACTGTGTGTTAGAAGAAAGTTGCGTGCGGCTACGCCGGGGCGAGCGGGTTGCTCCCGAGACCGTGCAAGTGTGTGGATTGCTGTGTTGAGAGTGCCTTGCATTTTGGATGAGTGAGCTTGTGTTATGAGTGATGCTGTGGTTGTGAATATGAGTGTCTTACTTGGATGGTTTACTCCGATGTGTGCATGGTTATTAAGGTTGGTGTTGCGTTAAGGTTGGTGTATTTGGATTGGTAAGTGTCAGGTTAAAAAGGGGTATTGTCCTTTAATTGACTTAAGTGTCGCGTCATTGTATCAAACCTGTTAAACAACTTTTAACTGTGGAAAGGCTTTCTTGTAAATCTGTACTGAGGTGATTTTTTGTGGTTTTTCCCTACTGAGCGTCAAGCTCACCCCTTACCGTGTTTTCTTCAGGTGTTAGCTGGGAGTTGGATTAGGGGACATCGTAGAGCATTGGGCTAGCGAGGGTCCGAGACTGTCTTTATTTTATATTTCTTAGAGGCGTACAGTTGTGTTGACTTTTGTAAATAACTGAGCTTGGAACTCAGGGTTTTGAACTTCCTGTCGATCTATGTTATTTCATCTTTATCAAATTTTAAATCGCTTTATATTACTTTTAAGTTATTTTCACTAAGTCACGTCTCGGGTCCGGTCAATACCGGATTTGGAGCGTGACAATTTGGTATCAGAGCCTGGTTTCATTTTGAAATGATTTTTCAAAACCTCGGACCGTATGTCAACTAGGTGGGTAGAGTTAGGTGGCTAAGGTCGTAGTGCTCGGGGACGCAAGTCGGAATTTTCCTATGCGTAGAGTCGAAACGAAGAGAGCCTCGTTTGTTAAAGTGCGTTCTTTAAGTTTTACCTTACTTGATTTGTACTATTTTGTTTTCTCTGTTGGTTGTACACCTTAGTGGATCCATGATGCCGATCGGTTGAGATCGAGGTTGGTTAACGAGCGAGGCTCGGGCTGGTTATGATGCGTTGGTTGATTAATTGATATGTGGGTTGCCGCCTTAGTCAGCCGTTGATTGATTGGTGAAACGTTCGGCCTAAGTGCCGTGGATGTTTGGGTGGAATTGTGTGGTTTGTGGTTATTGTTTGAGTTGAACTGTTTTCCAAGCTTGGACTTAGCCGGGTGGTACTAGTGGGATTACCGAGACCCGAGGTGTAAGTTGAGATAATTTGCTGAGTGCTAAGTTTGTGATTGGGTGTTACGTGCAGTTGGTAATTGGTTGTCCCGCCTAAGCGGTTGGTTAATTTAATTTACGAACTGGGCATTAGAAGTTGTCGGGAGTTGGTTGTTGTTGGTTGACTATTGATTTGCCGGTTTGATGTGTTTAATGTTTTGTGGACTGCTTGTTAGAGTGTTCTTTATGTATTTTTTAAAGGTGAACTGTTGCCCCGCGTGTACAGATGGTTTACCAAGGTTTCAAACAGAACATGACGAAATTTTTCTGTAAAATTGGAATGTATGTCCTATTATGATTTGACTGCAACAAATCATGATAGTGGGGATGTCAGTTGGTTACAACGTAGTTCGGGGACGCCTAAGCCGAGTTGTAACAAGATGATATCAACATGTATTATTTTGCTACAAGAATAAGCTTCACAACTTGTGATACTGAGTAGGGTTGAGATGGTGAGGAATCGTGCTGCTATGTGAATTTGTAGATCGATTGGTTGCGTGTAAGCTTGTTATGTTGTGTGTTGTATTGATTGAATGTGATTGAATTGTGAGACTTGCTGTTCTTCTGTATGATTGTGTTGTATGTTTTGTGTGACGCACCAGTGTGCGGTGGTTGTATTATTACTACTACTACTACTACTACTATTACTACGACTACTAAGAGTAAAATAAAGTGTTTAAAGAATCGTTTAAGTTGTTGCGGATCGTGTGTAAACGTTAGCGCCTTGAGTGAGTCACCTCTAAGAGTTGTTGAGAATCTGAGCGTGTGCGTGTGTCGTACGGAGGGTAACTACGATGTAGCACCTCGAGGAAGGAGAGGTAAGTCGTTGGGGCACAAGTGTCGGAGTACTTCCACTGGGAAGGTTGGGAAGAGCAACACTAGCAGGTCCCGAGCTGCGAAGGGACGGAGTATCAGAGATGAGGTACGAGGCCAGAGTTACGGCGTGGACCGTTGCACCAGTTTTGGTAGTAGTCGAGGCGAACCGATGCAAGAGGTTCGAGAGAGAGTCGAGCCCAGAGTTTGGATCGAGTGCTCATCCTGATGACTCGGGTGTAGCTCGAGATGGTGGATACGACGACAACAGTGGAATGAGGTCGCGGAAAGACCGCGAGAGCACGTAAGACTCGGCAGCGACCGAGCAGTATTGCGGGACCGTACGAGACTCGAGAACCGAGGGGACGAAGAATCGTAGGGTTCTCCCGGCCACAGGCTTCGCCTGGCGATTTGAAGCAGACATGTTAAGAAACATCAGTAGTTTACGTTGCGTTCGAACGGGGGCCAGTGCCTTCACACTGCCGGCATCCGGAACGTCGGATACGAGTGTCGAGCGACAGAGGGCCGCAACAATATCAGTAAACGACAGACTGGTCGGGGAAGGTGGCCGGGTGGCGATGAGATCATAGTGGTGCAGCGGAAGCGTGGTGGGCCCGTAACCCACATGCATCGCTGTTTTCTTTTGCCTTTGCTGAGAAGTTGGGCTTAAGAGTAAGGCCTCGAGGCGGCCCTTGTGTCGTCTTGGCATCCCGGTTACGGGTGAAGTGGGTTGACAAAGGATAAGCCATACGTGTGAGAGTAGTAGTGGTTAACCGTTCTTGGTGATCTTCTTGTGTTGAACTGTAACCGTGTGTATGCTGAAATCGGTAGGATACCTATACCGACGGATGATTCCGGTATGAGATATCCTGACCGAGGCTTTGGGTTAGGACATACGTCTATGTTCAGTATGATTGGTTGAGGAGGTGTTCCGGTTGGATATGGTGGCGATACTGTCCCAGAGGCGGTGTGTTCCGGTCCGATATCTATGTCGATGACGATTTCGATATAGATCTCTCGACCGAGACTTCTGGTAGGATACCCACACCGAGGGGGATTCCGGTATGGGACATATGGACCGAGGAATTGGGTTGTTGTGATCGGTTATGCCTGTTATGTGACGTCCGTAGATGAGATTTGGTCGTACGTGAGTTGCGGGTAGTGTCATGCGAGTTCGCACGTGCGGTCGGTTATGAGTTGACCGTGGACTTTCCCAGTGAGAGTTGTTAGGTGACGGATACCAAGAGCACGGTTAAGTAGGTTCTGTGAATTCGGTTCACAGTTGAGTTGAATCACGGTTTGCACCTGGGTGAAAGGCACGCGTTGTCTTGGGATCCGTGTTGCCTACAATGACGCCTACATCAAGGGAGTATGCCGGCGTAGGACATCTAAGCCGACGGTTGTGCTTGGCACCAGGTGTCGTGTTATGCCCCGACGGATTTCCGGGGGGATATTTGGTCCGATGTTGTATGTTTCTTTAGAAGCGGGCGGTGAACAGCCGACGGAGTCGAGGACTGCGATACGGGACGTGGACTTACCCTTTTTGTCGTTGTTGCGCGTTACTTAAAGAAGTGAAGGGATTAGTTGAGGAGGAGTGTATGTGTGTTGGGTCCACTTTAAGTGCGATGTGAGATTTGTTCCGGCATGGTACCTACACCGACGGATGGTTCCGGTATAGGATATCTCGACCAAGCCACGTGTGTCAGTGCGACGTTTCTGCCGACGGAGGTTCTCGGTATCGTTTAACTGGTTGATGTGGTTCCGTGGATTGGGTGACAGTGGACTGAGAGCTTTAATCGGACTCTCCGTGAGGCAGGTTTAAGTGGAGTACGTTCGTTTTAAATTTCGGGGACGAAATTCCTTTAAGGGGGGTAGACTGTAAAGACCGGGAATTTTAATAGCTCAATTTATTGTTGGAACGTCGAGGGTTGGGAAGCGAGTTAAATTTTGGATTGGATTCAAAAAAAAGGAAAGAAAAAGAAAAGAAGTAAAAAAAAAAAAGAGTATGCCTGGGCCAGGCCTGACTCAGGCTTCGGGCCGAGCCAGAGCAGGCCCAACCGGCCAAGCCCGCTCGCCAGGCCCAGGCCCACGCTCCTTTAACCTAAAACACGTCGCTTCGATCTCCAGTTTCAGCGCACGCGTCCCGAGACCCCCTCGTCTTCCTCTCGCGTTCTTAGATCTCCACCGCCCTCTCTCCCTATCGCGAACGTCGCTGGAGCTCCGGCTTCATCTTCTCACCCTTCTACCTTCACCCACAACCGTCCCTCACCACCTAAAACCCTCAACCTCCCCCTCCTTCCTTTTCTTCCTCCTCGACTCGTCACGAGCCATCGCCCCCGCCTGCGTTTCGAGCTCCGCCTCGCCGGAATCGAACGAATCAGAGACGGTGAGCTCTTCTCCAAGCTCGATTCGTCTTCCCGTTCTTCCTTTCCCCAGAAATCCCTGCTAACGAGCTCGAATGAGGTCGTTCTTGGGTCGGAGAAGTTCGTCGGAGCTTTGAGCTCCAGATCTGATGCCTCAACATCGGCGAAGCGTCTACGCTGTTAGATCTGGAGCGGAGGAGCTCGGGAATGACTCTACCGACCTCCTCACGTTATCCCAAACCCCCTGACGCTGCTACCACCGTGGAGGACCACCCGAGATCTCCTGGCGCCGCCGTCATCACCGGAGTCGTACCAGACCGATGCCAAACCCTAGCCTCGTCCTTGACGGGCCTTGGGCCAGACCAGAGATTGGGCCAGGACTGAGTTGGGCCTTGGACAAGACTCGGGCCAGAACCAGGACTTGGACTGGGGTTGGGCCTCCGACCTAGATCTGGTTTGGGCCTTGGGCCTAGACTGGATCTAGGTTCGGGTTGGGTCCGGGTTTGGGTCGGGCTCGGGTCAGGTTCGGGTCCGGACTTGGATCCGGGTCAGTTCGGATCCGGGTTCCGGATTCGGGACGGGTTCGGGTCAGACTCGGGTCATGACAGATTCTTTAATAAAGTAATTAAATAAAAGGACTAAAATCAGATAAATTCAAGAACTTCGGACAATTTAAAGGAATGATCTATTAAATTAGAGGATTGTTAAGGACTGGACATGGACTGATGACTGTCCCCTGTTTGTGTTAAAAAAACAGGCTTTTACCCCGAGCACGGAGAAGACCGGAGTAGGCATGGACGTCACCAGCTTGGCGACCCAGATAGAGACTGAGGTAGGGAATTACCTCGAAACCCGCTTTATTACGGATGTACTAGAATGCATATAGGGAAACTTAATAATCGGTTAAAGAACTAGTACGCATATAGGATGTGAATAACTAGCTAGATATATGAACTGCGAACATTTACGATTATTGTCTTGGGAATTGTCGTGCTGGTAGAATCGGGCCATGTCGTGCCTGTAGGTTTGTTTGCTGAGTGTATCTGCTTGTGTATTATGTGTTGTTTGAACGGTTAATAAATAACGAACATGAAAACGAGTAGAGTTGAACTTGGTGATGCATATTATTGACTTAAGTGGTTATTCCCTATTTATCGCATATGTTGAAATGTGGGGATGTTGGGGACTGGATACCGGTTAAGCCGGTGGGGTTACCATGTTGAGTGTGGTGTCGGTAAGTGATGGTAAGTGCGTGATGGTTACGAGGGTAAATTGAGAAGCTTGATATGTTATATACGGTGAAGCATGTGTTGCTATGTTTTGGGCAAGTGTGCCATGTGTGAGTGTGATCGTGATTGTGGTTGTGGTACTGTGGTTACCTTATGAGTGTGATGGTGATTGTGGTTGTGGTACTGTGTTTACCTGTGAGTGTGATTGTGATTGTGATTGTGGTATTGTGGTTACCCGAGAAAGGTGGTTTCCCTACCTTCCGACCGTGAGTCGATAAAACGTTGTGTCCCGCGAAGATATGGTTTCCTTACCTTCCGACTAGCACTCGGTAAAACGCTGTGTCCGCGATGTGTTGCGCGAAGAGGCGATTTCCCTGCCTTCTGTGTGTCGGTAAAACGCTGTGTCCGCGATGTGTTGCACGAAGAGGCGATTTCCCTGCCTTCCGTGTGTCGGTAAAACGCTGTGTCCGCGATGTGTTACACGAAGAGTGTGTGCCGCGATGAGGTCGACCGCCTCTCCTGACTGTGTGTTAGGGGAAAGTTGTGTGCAGCTACATCGGGTCGAGCGGGTTACTCCCGAGACCGTGCAAGTGTGTGGATTGCTGTGTTGAGAGTGCCTTGCATTTTGGATGAGTGTGCTTGTGTTATGAGTGTTGCTGTGGTTGTGAATATGTGTGTCTTACTTGGATGGTTTCCTCCGATGTGTGCCTGGTTATTAAGGTTGGTGTTGCGTTAAGGTTGGTGTATTTGGATTGGTAAGTGTCATGTTAAAAAGGGGTATTGTCCTTTAATTGACTTAAGTGTCGCGTCGTTGTATCAAACCTGTTAAACAACTTTTAACTGTGGAAAGGCTTTCTTGTAAATCTGAATAGAGGTGATTTTTTGTGGTTTTTCCCTACTGAGCGTCAAGCTCACCCCTTACCGTGTTTTCTACAGGTGTTAGCTGGGAGTTGGATTAGGGGACATCGCAGAGCATTGGGCTAGCGAGGGTCCGGGACTGTCTTTATTTTATATTTCTTAGAGGCGTACAGTTGTGTTGACTTTTGTAAATAACTGAGCTTGGAACTCAGGGTTTTGAACTTCCTGTCGATCTATGTTATTTCATCTTTATCAAATTTTAAATCGCTTTATATTAATTCTATGTTATTTTCACTAAGTCACGTCTCGGGTCCGGTCAATACCGGATTTGGGGCGTGACACCCTTGCTCTAGAGGTTTAGGTGCCACCGTATTTCCTTGCGTCCAACATGGCCAAACTTCAGGATGACCTCTTTTCTTGTTCCCTTGAGGAGGAGGTGGGGATGTAGAGGTCTTGGATCCGTATTCACCAGCTAACTCTTTAGTGATAACGCGTCATCAATTTGGTATGGTGTTAAAGCTTTGGGTGCCGAGGCCTCCCTAATAGGAAGTCTTGCTACGTATCATCCCCAATGTTTGGGGACGGTCCGTAGAGGGTCTGGTGATCAAGGACATAGGCTTGGTGGTCTTTGGTTTCTACTTCGAGTCAGTAGATGCTCGGGCATGGGTCTAGGGAAATGAGCCCTATTGTTTAGATTGACGTACTCTTCTGCTTGGGGACATTGATACAATGGACAAAGAGTTCCCTACTTTGGATATGCTACAACTGTGGGTTCATGCCCATGGTCTCCCCCCACTAATACGGATACGATCGATTAGGGAGACGATTGGCACGACACTGGGGTCTATGTGGATGTCTCATGCCTCTTGCTGTTGCGCTCCACGGAGTTCAAGGACCCGGTTTGGGTCTCGCTCACCTACACAAAGCTCCCTTCATTCTGCTTCAACTATGGGAGGATCGAACATGGAATACGGGAGTATGAACTGGGGATGCGTCGTACCCTGCACTTTGATTCATCCATGCTGGAATTTCAGAAGGATTGGAATGCCAAGAAGTACGCGACCAATTGGGAGGATAATGGATCTCAAGACGTCCCACAAATTTTTGGTCCTTTATCCCCGAGCATTGTACCTAAGGGCGCCTTGCCTCGGGGTAGGGGGCGATAGTATCCTCGAGCACTGTACCTAATGGTACAAGATCTCGGGTAGGTGTCTAGGTCAGCAGGGTCGATCCAGGCTGGGAAAAATTGGTGCTCAGCCAACTCTCTAGTGGATAGGAAACCAAAGTTTCAAGTTCCTTCCCGATTGGAAGTGTGAAGAGGGGGTCAGCTGGAGAACCCTACGATGATCAGGCGAGGGATGGTAAACAACTTCGCCAGGAGGGATGTTAGGCTCCTCTGGCTTCAGGGACTGGCTTTAGGAGGGGTCCCTGGTGAAAGCCATGCCTCCTACAACTGATGAGTTCAAGTTCGATCGTTTTGCCCCCATGTGCAGCGCTTAGGCACTACCTTGAGCAGGACTTCCAGTTCCATCTTCCAACCCCACCATTCCTTCATGCCTATATGGAAATTTTAAAATTGTTAATGACGATTACTTTGTTTTAAAGTTATGTGTGTTGAATCCTTCGGGGACTCTTTACTTGTACTGATTCTTTTAATTTAATAAAATTATGCACCTTTTAGTAAAAAAAAAAAATACCTTATTCTAATATTAGGTAGTAGATCCCTAGTCTAGTTATTCTTGTATGTGCCCTAATGGCTATTCTATCGTCCTCTTTTTTCACGCCACGCTTTGTTGCGTCGCTTTTTTTGTCAGGCCGAGTGACGCACGTCCCCTCCTCGGCCCCTCTACCGTGCACGGTTTTCTCCAAACCACATCGCCACATGATTCGCTATAAGAGGCCATTGGTCTTCGCCTTGTCGGCACCTTCTCCTTCTTCCAAGCGTCTTCCATCCCGACCGATGTTACTCGGAGAGAGACTTCCGATGTCCTACGCGGTTCTAGTCCCGCCCTGCGGCCATCGCACGAGGTATGATATCCTCAGTCTTTTTGCAAGGGCATCCTAGTGTTGCATGGATCCTCACCACTACGAGAGATCTCAGTCCCACTGTTGGAGAATCCCTGCTCCGATGGTACTAGCCCTGTCCAGGCGATGCTACCCATCGAGACCTGACATGCTCCATCCAAGCATCAAAATTACATCGTCGTTTCTCACGTGGTCAACGCCACTACGTGTCCACGTTCTTGAGGAAAGGTGGTGGTGATGGGCCTCCCGACAACCCCGCTACGGCCTCTCATCCCCCTACATCGGCCAGACTCTTAGGCTTCACCTCCCGCCAACTTATTATATCCAGTTTCCAAAAAAGGCGGGGCCATCGACCTCAGACTCTTGCTCCGATGCGATTTCAAGGGTGGTCATCCTCTCTGCCACCGCCTTTGGTTCGAGGGGCCAGTCTTGGTTGAGATTGTGATCCTCAACAACTGCGCCTTTGCTACCAGCACTGAATCGAGAGGTCTTGATGGCCAAGGTCGATGCGACTTCTCTCTCGTGTCCAGCGTCACTTTTGAGGTCTACCGTCCTGCCTAAGCCAAGAGAATCAGTTGGGACGTCCAACCCAACCCGAGACTTGTCTATCCTGGGGGGGGGGGACAAAGGAGGGTTTGGTGACGTCCATTGTCCTACCTAACCTGTGAATTGGTACGACAGGAACCACTGGTTCTCTTGGATGATATCGAGGTTTTCTCCTAGGGGCCTAGAGCTGATGCTCGTCCCCCTCTACATGAAGAGAGAGACATATGGGTTGGAAGGAATAAAAGGGATTCAGGCGAATGATGGAAAGCAACCTCGCCAGGATCCATGAGGACCTGACACGAGGGGCTATATAGGAGGACCGACAGCTCACCTTGTAAGGGTGTCCCTCCACCATATCACATGATCCCTCCCCACACTACGCGCGTCTCCCAGACACGTAGTGTTCTTGATTGGTGGATCCATAAATTTTTAGGCTATGACGGATCGGCTTTGGTTGAGCCGGATATGGTTTTTTGGTCAAGTTTAGGTAGTCGTCCAAAATCTTATCGGCTGACTCTTGGTTTCTTCTTTTCTGTATTAGCCTGGTCTCATTTTCTACTGGTGAATCTAAGTGCTTTGTTACTCAAAAACCCTACTATACCTCGGGTTTATATGGACGATTAGTTATAATCAATCTTCGGATATACTTATCTCCCCATATTTCTCATTATGTTTGATAAAGGAATGAAATGAAACCACGCTATCGTATGACAAGATATAATAGTCAATATAATAAAGGCAAGGGGATACGTTGTCATGAATGTGAAGAATTTAGACACAGTCAACGGAAATGCCCAACAATTCCAAAGAGACAAAAGAAAGGATTTAATACTCTCTTGTCCAATGAAGATGATGAACAAAGTGTTTATGAACAGATATGTAATCATTGTGACTTAACCACTAACTTTTATTCTATTGAAACAAGGGAAATCAGTGATGGAAGCATCTCTCGCAGGACATTCTCATATGACCCTATAGTTGTTGAGAACGATCACTCATGCATTAAATTTATAGAAGATTCACAGACCATTGTGATACAGCTTGATCAGATAAGTTCCCTAACAAAAGAGAAAACGTATCTGCCAAAAACAGTTATATCTCTCCAAGAAGAAGTGAGTAGACTCAATGGAGAAATCAGTCAGATTACTAAGTTAGTCAGGATATTAAATTCAAGCACAGACACGTTGGATAACATTTTGTCTATCGGACGAACTTTCAACAGTAGATTGGACTAGGCTATACTAAGGAAATCTCAATTCCACAAATTGTTTGTGTCCCTCAACAGAAAGTCCATCAATCAGTGACTAATAGAAAGCTGAGAATGGATCTCATTTCAACAACATCCAGGATGAGCAGATTTCAACAATCTCATGTCCAACATCTGGTCCAACATCCTAAACGACATACTGTAATACATCCAAAGATTCAATAGTATCATCCACTAGACAATGATTCAACACATGTTTAATATAAGGGTTATTTACGATAAGGTACCCTAATGTTTCGTCCACGAACGATAAAGTACCCTAATGAATTTTGTGTCCGATAAGGTACCCTAATGATTCGTCCACGAACGATTTGGTTTAATGCTGTTAAAAAACTAACAGAATTATGTAGAATGACTACTTTTCCCTTTAACATTTCAGTTGACTTTTGACTTAAGAGTGAAATGACCATTATACCCTCGGTTATTATTTTTCCTTAATTTATATTTTCTAATTAATTTTAATTTTCAAAATAAAATAAATAAATTATATATATTTGTTTAAAGTTATATTTTTTTTTAAATGAAATTGTTTTTTTTTTTAAATCTGTTTTTTTTAAATCAGATTTTTATATTTTAAAATCAGATTTTATATTTAATTAGTTTTATTTTTTAATAATTAGTTTTTTTATATAAAAATAAATTTTTATATATAAAAACAGTTTTATATAAAAATAAATTTTTATATATAAAAACAGTTTTATATATAAAAATCATTTTTTATTTTTTTTAAAAAATTAATTTTATTAAAAAAAAAAATCTGGATCGAGCTGTTCGAGCTTCGCCTCCGGCCACCCCTCCTCCACCGGCGTCGTCCCCGAACACCCCCACCTCCGCCTCCTCCTCTGGCCACCCCCACCTCCGACCACTGCGAATCTGGTTCAATCTCGAATCTGGTTTAGCAACTGCGAATCAGGTTTCAAACACCGGCAAGCCCGAGACCGGAGCTCGGTCCTCTACCCTCGCGCATCAATCGGAGCTCGGCCCTCGCGCAGCCACCGGAGCTCGGCCCTCGCCCTCGCCAGTGAACGAGCTCTACGAGTTCGTCGTGGCCGGCGTGGTTCAGATCTGAACCAAATCAGATCTGAACCACGCCGGCATTGCTTGAGGGAGGAGGGAAGAGGGACGACGCCGGAGGAGGAGGCGGAGGTGGGGGTGGCCGGGGACGACGCCGACGGAGGAGGGGTGGCCGGAGACCACGCCGGAGAAGACGAAGTCGCGACCTCCAGATTTTTTTTAATATAAATAAAATTAATTTTTTAAAAAATATTTTTAAAATTTTAAACTTTTTTTATTATTTTAAAACATTTAATTTTTTAAATTTAAAAAAATTTAAATTTATTTATTATATTTTTATTGTATTATATAATTAAGGGTATAATGGTAATTTTGTCTATCAAATTTATAAGCTTAAAATAAGAAAGGGTAAAATCGTCATTTCACACCCCACTTAACTGCAAATGTCTAATTTAGAGGAATATTCCGTTAGTTTTTAACGGAATATGCCAAGTTTAAACCAAATCGTTCGTGGACGAATCATTAGGGTACCTTATCGGACACAAAATTCATTAGGGTACCTTATCGTTCGTGAACGAAATATTAGGGTACCTTATCGTAAATAACCCTTTATATAATTTACTGTGATGAAATTAAAACAAATACAGTACTCTTAGAAAATAAGTAAAAAAAATGGGCCCAAATATGGAGAAGGGCCTAAAGTGGGCCCATATTTGACTAAGAGGGATCCAAGAATGCAACGGCCGACAGACAAGAACACATGCGTGACGTGGTGTCACATTCGCATGTTTTTTCTCTGTAAAAATCGAAATGTCATAATTGCCCTCAACACCATGTGATTATCTTTTAAACCTTTTGAATTAGAGTTAATTAACAGAACTGGGTACACCCATTCGTTGCCGCCAAGTGAGAGAGAATCGACGGGCCAATCGAAAGCGGAAGTTATTTTATTATTTTCCGAAATAACCACTATCAGTTTCATTAATTACACTCAAATGCCACTCTCCATGTTCGAGCTTTCAATTTTAGATTCATAAATGGAATAGATTTAATTTTTAATTTTTGACTCCCAACAAAATAGATTGGTCTCTCTCTCTCTCAAGATTGAATTGGTGACAACCAACAAAAGGTATTCTTTTTGGTTATTATAAATCAGATCTGATCAGTGAAGTTAGCTCGGAGAGTAAAAGAAGCTAACGTGACGCGCGAAGAGCTCGAAAGCCTTTGCTGATTTTCTAGCTTTTGTCTATTCTCTTCGTCTTCTCCGAGGTGGGTCTCGGTCTCCGATCCCAATAAGTTCTGAAAAATGGAAGCTTTTTGAATTTGGGTTGTGTTTCTGAATGTGGGTCTATTTTGCTTTGTTGGTCGGTTGTTGGTGCCTTGGTTCGAGACCCCACCAATTGCGTTCCTTTCTTTTTCTGAACTGCTGTTTTGGGGATTAGCTGATTTGGGTGCTGTTTTTGTACTGCGATTGTTCTTCTGATTCCATTCTATGGTACTGCTTAAAAAATTTCAGCTTTAGCTTCAGTGATGGTTCATTTTGTTTGCTTTTATCTGGATCCTCATTCCCACTATTTAGCTGTACTATGTTGTCTTATGCATCTGATTTTGTCTGCCATTTGGATTATGCTAATGAAATCTTTGCTATCTAGATTTTGCTGGATTGTTTATGAATTCTTGCTGTTTTAATTGGTGTAATTGTACAGTATGAGATGTGGAATTTGTAGTTGTAGTGACAGTTGCTTGACTGCAGATCTCATTAAGAGACCCAATTTTCTCCTTTTGGATGATGATATAGCCTTACTGTATAATGATCCTTTTCTATGTCTTATGATTATTCGTATTTTGTTGTTCAGTTTCTTGGTTACACAGCATATTGAAAGATGATGGGTGGACCACTCCACCGGGGTTCCTCTGGTGGGCGGATTTCCAATCTTGACTCATCTGATTTAAGGATGAAAGACAGAACAGATAAGGAAGACACTGAGAAAGGCCGGTTTTCTTCAGATCACGCATCTCCTTCAGACCGCTCCTTCCTTGATCAGATATTTGCTAATTATTCTTCCAAATCTGGTTATACAGACAGTAGTTTTGGGTTTGATCCCTTTGGCAGGGGTAACATGGTTTTGCAGTTTATCAGGTTTAGCTTAGTTCTTGTAGTGTTTGTTGCACTTTCTGGATCTGTTTGGTGGATGCTATCCGTATCAACAACACCCAAAGATTACATCTCCAAAGGTAATTTGTGGTTCCAAGAGCGGATCATATCAGAACTAGCATATATAGGAGAAATCTCCATGGGTTCTTCCAAGTTGAAAGAAGTAGAGTTTTGCTCAGAGGATTTTGAAAATTATGTCCCTTGCTTTAACCGCTCAGAGAATATTGCATTGGGCTATTCCGATGGTAAAGAGTATGACCGCCAGTGTACTCATGCTTCAAAAAGAAGTTGCTCAGTTCTTCCACCCAACAATTACAAGATTCCTCTTAGTTGGCCCACTGGCAGAGACGTCATCTGGTTTTCCAATGTTAAAATCTCTGCTCAAGAGGTTCTTTCTTCGGGAAGCTTAACCAAAAGGTCCATATAGCACCCACTATATCTACTTAATATGTATTCTAACTCTTAATCTATGTTACCAGTGAGGGTAATTAAGTTTATCGCAGGATGATGATGTTGGAGGACAATCAAATTTCCTTCCTTTCGGGTTCTGCAGTTGAAGAATATTCAGATACAATTGCAAAAATGATTGGGCTGACGGATAGGTCTACTTTTAATGAGGCTGGGGTAAGACATTCATGGTTACTTTTTCATATGCCACTTCGCATGAGGACAAGAATTCAATTATGATCACCATTAGTACATGCTGTGGTCGTTAGTTTTACCATTACTACAGTATATTAGCACCATAAATACATGCCCCCAAACATATAGGACCGGCCCTGCATGAATTGGATGACTAATATAGTGCAACTTCTTGAACTAAATATGGCCAAAATAATATTTCCTTTCTTCTTTCATTAAGGGCCGGGAGTTTAGTTCTTGTTCCTTTTTGGTCAACAAACATTGAATTTGCTACTAAGTCAGTTCTCTTCCCTTCTCATATTTTTTCTTCTTCTTTTGCAGATTAGAACTGTCTTGGATATCGGTTGCGGATATGGTAGCTTTGGAGCACATCTAGTTTCTAAACAAGTATTGACTATGTGCATTGCGGATTACGAGGCTTCGGGCAGTCAAGTTCAACTAACTCTAGAAAGAGGCCTTCCTGGAATGATCGGTTCTTTTATCTCAAAGCAGTTGCCATA
Source organism: Erodium maritimum (assembly GCA_963921825.1). Lineage (NCBI taxonomy): Eukaryota > Viridiplantae > Streptophyta > Magnoliopsida > Geraniales > Geraniaceae > Erodium > Erodium maritimum. Next base: position 21,457,678 of record OY997589.1, on the reverse strand, counting down.
TCCATCCCTTTCCTTCGACATGCTGCATTGTGCATGGTGTGGCATTGACTGGAATGAGAGAGGTAATAAATTTAAGCTATTATCACAATAATAATTATCTTTCATAATTCTAAAACCAACTTGCTGATTACTACTACTATACTTTAGGAAGGATTATTCTCTAATGGGTTAAAAGTTAAAACTCTAATAGAAGAGTTTGTTTTTTTTTTTTAAATTCAGGTGGTATATATTTGGTTGAAGCTGATCGTGTTTTAAGGCCCGGTGGATATTTCATATGGACTTCACCGCTCGTTAGTGTTCATGGGTCGTTTAATAACAAGGAAAATCAGAAAAAATGGAACGATATTCAGAGTCTTGCTGAAAATCTTTGTTGGGTTATGTTGTCACAACAGGAGGAAACTGTTGTGTGGAAAAAGACCAGTAAAAAGGCTTGTTACGCGTCTCGGTATGGCACATCTTCAAATATTAGACCCCGTTTTATTATTTTATCATTAGTTAGAAATAATGGGTAGTTAGCCATATCAAGCGATGATAACATGCACTGTTTCTTTCCTGATTTATAGGAAGCACGGTTCCAATCCTCCCATCTGCAGTAAGGGCTATGATGTTGAATCTACATACTATCAGCCACTCCAAATGTGCATAGGAGGAACCCGGAGTCGCCATTGGGTACCAATTGAGGAGCGGACGATTTGGCCTTCTCGAGCCAAGTTGAATGCAAATGAACTCAAAGTCTATGGTTAGTATACCAATTATGTGTACCTTGATTGTAGTTTCTAGGGATAATTAGGTATTCATTCTTCATCTCCCTTTTTGTCCTCTTTGTTCTTCCAAAGAGGAAGAAAATTCAGGAACTTGAAAATTCTGGATTTTTTATTTTTTTTACCTATTGTTTATCCAATTTAAAATTCCAAGGGTAAAATCATCATTTTGAAACAAGTTTACACAAAAAGACAAGTTCAGGGCACTTTTTGCAATTATCTAAGAAGAGTTTTACAATTTGCAAAAAGTGAAAATATGTCGTTACTTTTTTGCAATTATCCCTAGTTTCTACATTGAAATCGATAGATGGAATAATTAACTATATGGTCCTTGCACTATCAGATATCGACCAATTTAGTCTCTAGACTAAAAAAATGTCAATTTAGTCCTCCAAGCAAAAGTCAAATCAATTGGTAGATCGCCTAGTTGGCCCTTTTTCGGATGTATTCCTTTACAGTTGATTGAGTGATGTTTTGAATGGCAGATGTGAAGGCTGAATCTTTTGCGGAGGACGGTCAAAGTTGGAAGTCAGCAGTTGAAGAATATTGGCCTTTACTCTCTCCCCTTATATTTTCTGACCATCCAAAGCGACCAGACGATAAGGAGTTTTCTCCCCCACCTTTCAACATGCTCCGTAATGTTCTTGACATGAACGCTCATCTCGGAGGTTTCAATCAGGCGTTATTGGAGTATGGGAAATCTGTTTGGGTGATGAACGTAGTCCCCACAACCGCTCCCAACCACTTACCTCTAATCCTCGATAGAGGCTTTGTTGGTGTGATGCATGATTGGTATGCTATCTTTTTGATGGAATACCTTTTAGACTGTTGTGACTTGAACCATAACCAAGAGAAATTATTAGCAATTAATTTACGCACCAATTTGCTTAATCTGAGGCTCAATATTGTTGGTTATTCAGGTGTGAAGCATTCCCGACATACCCAAGAACGTACGATATGGTCCATGGTGCTGGGTTGCTCTCACTTGAGAGCAAAAAACGAAGGTGCTCTTTTCTTGATATCTTCACCGAGATAGACAGGCTACTCCGTCCAGAGGTACATTTACCTTATCCAAGTATTTTTCAGCAATTTGTAGTTTTCCTCTTTTTTTACAAGGGATAATTGCAAAAAAGTACCCTGAGGTATCCACTTTTATATAATGCATCTTTCAAGTATATTTGAGGCAGGAATTGAGAAGTGAGTGATTTATGCAGGGTTGGGTCATACTTCGGGACACTGTATCTCTTATTGAATCAGCAAGAGTTGTGACATCCGAGCTGAGATGGGATGCGCGGATGGTAGAGACCGGGAGTGATGATGACGAGAGAATTCTCATCTGTCAAAAACCATTCTTCAAACAACAATCGCAAAAGTGATCCCGAGTTCTAACTTATTTGTAGTATACACGGTTGGGAAAGGTAGCAGATGGACGCGTGGATCTAAACACACTGACCTTACAATTACGGTTTGATACTGTCCGGGAGAGAAATGAAGAAGATGATTAAGGAAAGAGGTTTTGGTGATTGAAGTTTGAATTTTACTTTCGGTTTAAAACCACAAGGAAGCTGGTGGAATTCTTTGATTCTATTCCTGTTCCTCTGTTATTACAATCTTGTTGGCAACAAAACAATGCTCTTATTACAATATACTTGGATTCATTATATCTATACCTATCTTGGTTTCAATGAGATTAGATTTTCTCCTCTCGTCTTTCTTTGATATTGTGTGATTATGAAGCATCGACCACAATCAAGTTCGAAACCATGACTATTTGGCCTCGACAGTTCTGATAAATTCGAAGTCAAACATGAAGAGATATATATTTTATTAGGTCATAGAAACATCATCCGACCTTAGCTCAGTTGGTAGAGCGGAGGACTGTAGTGGGCAATAGTCTCAAAGTCATCCTTAGGTCGCTGGTTCGAATCCGGCAGGTCGGAAATCACTTTTTATCAAATATTTAATATGTATCCAAATTCTTTTCTTTTTACTTTTGTATTCAGTATATGTTATGTACTTGGAATTCAAATAAACAACACGCTTGTAATTTATTTTTACAGCAACATTTGTACTATTTATATGAAATCTGTAATCTATTAGATTAATTTATATTTAGTTTTGAATTCATATCCATAATTCATTGGAACCCAAGTCTATTTTCTTTTTAGTATCAAAACTTTGTAGAATAATACAAATTTTACATTATAAACTTACTGTAACAGAGCAATGTTTAAAATTTGATATTCAAATTACATGATTTGTGGGTCGATAAATATCAAGAATAAATAAACAGGTTAAACTACAAATCTGTCTTACACCAATATATTTCTCAGTTTAGGCCATATGGGTTTCATAACAATTTCTAACAAGATTAGAAACTAAACACCATCTTTGTACTGGATTTCTAGGCTGTCACATATCCAACAAACCCAGATTATGGACCATTTTCACCTATTTCTGGATGCAGTTCCGAAAACATGTTCAGAAAAATCTGTCTCTCTAATGTAGAAACATTACCACTTCCTCTTATAGCCTAGGTGAAAAATACAAGAATAAACAGAATAATGAACAAAGCTATCAAAAACAAGATCATCATAAACTGCCCTTTGGCGCCAGCCTTCTTCATGACCATCCCCACCTTTTTCTGCAAGAGAAGTGAGAAGAAGAAAGTCAACATCAGTTAACAATTCAGCTCAACTAATTTCCAATTGAGCACAATACATAGATGATAAATTGGATATTTCATATATAACTAAGTTCTTAAAATACTATTCAGTCCTCAAGTATACAAGGAATTGGGAAAATTACCTGAACAAAATCGAGACGATTTGATGTGCTGTCCATTTCCATGCCCAAATCATTGATTATCTTATCCTGAATTATCATTTTCAATTTAGTATTGTAACCAAAATAAATTTGTTAGATTCACACAATCACTATTGTACATGATGATGGTCTCAAGTATGAGATAAAATTATGTCTCTTTTCTTTTTATTTCAACTTAAAAAGGCTCATAATCTTCCTAACTTGCACTGGGAATTATGCAAGACGTTAGAGGAAATCATACCACAACTTAAAAGAAATAACCTGAGCAAGAAGTTCTTCATGTATGGTAAGCCCCACACCTCCAATCCTTGACACACTTGCGCTAAGCTCATCCAACTCCTCATCCTGTTGCCTACAGTCACCATGCCAAAGTGCAAACATGATAAAAATGAAATGGGATCAAAGATATGTTCAGTGCAATAACATAAGTCTAACACCATCTTTTTCATCCCATAAAGGTCAAATCTGAAATTTAGCCAAGACCAACACATACACACTGAAGCTCACAGCTAATGCAACTCAAAAAAGTGAAAGAGAATATGGGTTAATAACGCTGCAAATTGTATGCCAAAGATATATATATATATATATATATATATATATATATATATATATAGAGAGAGAGAGAGAGAGAGAGAGAGAGAGCAGTAGTACCTTATGAGAAGCATCTGTCTATCTGATTCTGATGATATAAAGTCATCATTATCTTGGGCAACATACTGTGATTTTGGTGTCTGATGAGAATTTGGTAGCCTCATAAGTTCTTGGCGCATCCCATTCACAGTAGTGGTACCACTACCATTTGGATCCTTTCTAGCAGCTACTGTTTTCTTCACAGTGGTCACCTAATGAAGTAGTGCGAACTATAATTAGCAAGTTCGCTAGCTTCAAGTGAGGCTAAAGTAGAAGAGACAAACTGAAACAGAAGACAACACTAGTGTCCTAACATTTAAGGGATTTAGTTATGATTTAGATGAATAAAAACTGTATAAGGAAAGATGCTCGGTGACATCTTTTGAAACATTTGTCTGATGCTCTTAATGAAATGGTAATATTTATATACAACTCTGATGGTAATATGGCATGGCCATTCATATTCACACATGCTTGTTATTCAATCTATGTAATTTCTTCAAACACTTGTTAGGTCCTCAGTCATACAAATAATACCTGTGCACGGGCATTGTTGGTCCATCTCCTACGTTTTTCAAGTTCTGCTTGATCAATACCATACAATTTAGGATCTCTAGCTGCCACAGATATTGCTTTCTCCAGTTCATCTACCTTCCTATCAAGAAAACAAACTTTCAGCAGAAGAAATAAAAGTGTTATAGCATGTAAAGTTCAATGCTAAGAATGAAAGCTGAAGACATACCTGCCACTCAATGCTCCCGCAGGAGGCATGTAGCTCCTTGGTTAAATGAACTTGCTCTCCGCTGTCAGATATTCGTTCCCATTGGTGAAAAGTAGACTGTAACTTGTCAATCTAATCAAGAATATAGCAAATAATCAGTTACATACTATATAAGACAGAAACACTATCATTGCAAGTAATCCAATGCCTAAACCAAGGCTCAAAGCTCAAAAATTGTGCAAGAACTCAAGGATGTATATGAAAAATAATGTTTGAAGAATTCAAAATTTTCAATTGGACAAGCAATATATCAGGTTCCGAGTCGATGTTGGAACTTAGAATATGGCAAATGCATATTAAACCATGCATATACAGGTACAACATGCCATTTGATGAAAACTGAAGTATACAACTCCAATGAAATGAGTGATCATATTTCTACTTCAAATAAAGCAAGTTTTTGCCTTCATGCTGATAAATTTATACACAAAGTTTGTGGATTATGACGGTCAAAACAACCTTAACTGAAAGAAAAACTGTAACAGTCAAACTAGCTCTCTTAAATGTCAAAATTCTAGCATGTTAATACCTAAGAGGGATGTTGGCATGGAAGCATAGGTCATTAAAATTAATTATTGATCAAAATATATATTATAGAGATTTATAAAAAAGAAGCCAAAGAACCATATACAATTTAACAACTTACAGATTCCTGAATCTCCTCCTTGACAATATAAAATGGATCTTGAGCTGAAGACATGTTGCGACGAATGCAGCGATGTCACCCTATCCAGCCAAAAAGAAATCGTCTATCAACAAATGAAAATCAACTGTATAGAATCAGTAGACATCAGTTATTCAAAAATGCATTTGCAGTTACAATTTTTCTATACAAAGTTTGATACAACAGTCTCCTTGGAAAACTGTTTCAGAAGGACATCATAAAAAATAAATTCACAGAAACTTTACAACCACAGTGCATGCATTTACACAGTAAGACTGTTTCAATTTTCAGCCAAGGTGATAGTTACAATGAAATCAAGCTCCAGACACGAGCCAAACAGACACTTCAATTCCTACACTGCCAAAACAGACCGAAGCTCGATTTCATTCATTAACCAAATTCTTCAAATCAAACATGTTGCAAAGATCAATCTCCATCGATTCAACGATTACAATTCTTCAAACACAAAACACCACATGATCGAAGGACCAGATAGATCTACTAAGCCGATTTGGAATGTGGACGAAATTGAAAAATTATTCTTCAATCACATACAATAGAAGAATCGCGAAATAAACCGTCCAACTTATACGAAAATGCATAGAAAATAGCGATTGATCTATAGAAAGGATCGCCGTAACCAAACAATTTGACAAAGGATCAAATACTACAAATTGAAAGCCTTACCTGAAGTCCAGGGATCGAAGAGAGATCGGAGTCGCTAGCCGACGAATCGAGTCAAGCAGAAGCAGACTGAACCGCGAGCGCGAGAGCAAGTCGACGGAAATTTTGTAGGTGCAGCACTGCTTCGTCGGTTGGGCGTTTCGAGATTTCTCAACTTACATAAGCCTCTACTTCCCCTGTCGGGGACCTGATCGGGTTTAACCATATAAACCCGATTTTTATTTTTATTTTTATTTCTTAAGGAAAATGGTAAATAATGAGGTTTATTATCAACTTTTTACACAGATTCAGTATTAAACAAAAACTATGTCCGCTAGTGCTAGGGTTCGTTGCCAGCGCAGATCTCCCCCTTCCGGTAGAGTTTCGGTGTTACTCTCTCGTCTCTAGGTCGGGTTTCTCCGGTCTTATCCTCGTCGATCTTATCTGACTCTGGGTTGGACGAGATCGATTCGCAGGTGTTCTCCTCGCCTTCGCAACGTCGGGTACGCCGCCGCTCCTGTTCCCTGCACTACCAACCCGCGGTTTTGAACCCCAGCCCCTTGCGGGGGGACTCAGGGACAAGTCTCATCTCTTCATCGCCGGTGCGTGTAACGTCACCCCATATTCCTTCTGCTCCTATGCGGGATTCGGATACGAGGCCAGGTCATAGACCCTCGTCGCCGATCCCATTAGTGTCTCCAGTTGTATCTGCTCCAGGATTGGATGGGATTGTGTCGCAAGGGCTGATGGGGGTTCGGACCCATACCCCCCTCCCCACCATCATCGTCTCTGGTTTTGCGGTCTCCGCAGCAAAACTGGGACCCAGGTCTTAGGGCTCTATCATCGCAGGCCAAGCCTGACGGGTCTTGGCATGGAATTGTCGTGGTATGGGAACGGGATTGCACAAAACAGCTCAGGCAATTGCTCTGTGACCATCGTCCTAATTTGTTTTTCCTCTCAGAATATCTGTTGGATACTCAGAATTGTGCTTTCCTTTCTCGGTCTCAAGGCTTTCAGGACTATCTCTGTGTACCCTACGTACAAGGATCTAGGGGTACGCCGGGTCAGAGGGGGTTGGCTCTACTTTGAGTCTCTGGTATAGGTGTGGCGTTCCGGGCGTCAACTGCGAGGTACATTGACGTTGAGGTCTCGTCCCCGGGACATGTGGATGTGCGACTCTCGGGGATCAATGGAGAACCTCGTTGGGACCGGAGGCATCTTATATGGGAAATGATCCGGGACCTCCATACCCCCACGCGACCCACTTGGATTCTGATAGGGGATTTCAATGGCATTCTTGACCCGGATCCAATCACGGATGGATAAGGCCCTAGTCTCGGATACACTCTTCTCCTCTCTACCGGACCTGGACTTCTGCAATACGGGTGTGACGACCTCTGATTACTAGTCGGTTCTATTGTCTTTGGCCCGTAATGTCTCCCACCAAGGCCCTCCGAAGTTCCGCTTCCAGTCTCAATGGGTTCGTGATCCAAACTGCGTCGTTTAATTCAGGCATCTTGGGATAAGCACCCAACGAAACCTATTGGGGAAGTCATACAGTCAGTGGGCAAGTCCCTGGATAACTGGGGCCGGCAGTATTTTCGCCGTAATATTAATCATATTAAATGGTGCCAACGACGGATTGCGAAGCTCAACGACCGTACGGATAGAGCAGTGGTGCATCGTCAGGAGGCTAATCAAATCCAATATGAACGTGCATTGGGGAACAAGAGACTTTCTGGCGCCAGCGCGCGAAGCAACACTGGTTGGATGAAGGTGGCCGCAGCACTAAGTTCTTTCAGGCGGCTTGTTCGTACAAGCGTCGGATTAATGCGGTCTTGTCTCTTAAAAACGACATTGGGGAGTTGGTTATATGGGACACATGGATGCGGCAATTAATTGTGGGATACTTCAACATGTTGTTTACTTCAAGTCTGCCTAACCTGCATGATTTTCCCATTGCTCTATCTCAGTGTATTACTCTGGTACAAAACCAGTCCTGACTATCTCCATGCTTAGTGTCAGAGGTCAGGATGGTAGTGTTTCAGATGGGGCCAGACAAATCCCCGGGTCCAGATGATCTGAACCCTCGGTTTTATCAACATTATTGGCCGATTGTGGCGGACGAGGTGGTGCGTCTTATAAAGGAGGTGTTGGCTTCTCGCGACTTCGATCACACTCTGAACGACACCTCCATTGTCCTAATTCCGAAGAAGCCTGACCCGGATAAGGTAACAGGCCTTCGCCCAATTGCTCTATGTAATGTCATATTCAAGATCCTCTCTAAGGTACTAGTCAATTTCTTGCGGCCCCTCCTCCATACCGTTGTCTCGGATACTCAGGGGGCTTTTTATCCCGGGCAGGTGTATCTAGGATAATATCCTTATAGCCTTTGAGGTCACCCATTTCCTTCGATAAAAGCGGTAGGGGGCGGTAGGATTTATGGCACTCAAACTCGATCTGAGTAAGGCATATGACCGGGTTGAATGGGACTACCTCCTTCAAATTATGGGTCGGTTGGGTTTCTCGGCGGACTGGATTGAGTTGGTGGCATGGTGTATAAAATCCATACACTATACGGTTTCGTCAAGGGGCCAGGAGACACCTCAGCTTACACCGACTCGGGGATTACGCCAGGGTGACCCGTTGTCTCCCTATCTCTTCTAACTTTGTATGTAAGGTTTATCCTTCCTGGTGCGCCAAGCCCAGAGTGAGGGGCGTCTAAGGGTAGTTTGTGTCGCGAGCCCACCCCCCCCCCCCCCCAAAAAAAAATCTCACATATGCTCTTTGCAGATGATTGCTATATCTTTTATCAGGCCACACCTGAAGATACTTAGACGATTGCGAGTATTCTCGGCTTGTTTGGTACCCTCTCGGGACAAGTTATGAACTTGGATAAGTCATCAGTCATGTTCAACAAAAATACACCCGCGATCATGAAACAACAATGTTGTCAGATATTGGTTATCGGGGAGACCTCGACAGCGTTTATGTACCTCGGGGTCCCGAATATGATCAGGCGGAATAGGAATGCAGCAATGACATATTTGGGAAACCGGATCGTTAAGCGTATTAGATACTGGGATGGGAAGCTCCTCTCGCCAACAAGACAGAAAGTGATGATCCGGTCAGTTCTTACCTCGCTCCCGATATATGTTATGTCGGTCTTTACGATACCTTCTAAGATTATCTCTAGGATCCATGTGGCCCTGGCCCGATTCTAGTGGCGGGGGGGGGGGGGGGGGGAGTTTGGCCGGTCAATTATTCTAGACAAGATTGGGACAAGTTATGTATGCCGAAGGAAGCTGGAGGTATGACATTTTTTCACCTAAGCGATGTCAATAAGGCTCTTTTGGGAAAGGAAGCATGAAGTCTAGTCCATCGGCCTCAATCTCTGATGGCTCGGGTGCTTAAGGAACGTTACTTCCCAAAGGTTAGCTTTCTTGAGGCTGGAGTCATAGCGAATCAGAGCTTTACATGGGCTAGTATTTTGTCCGCTCAAGAATTACTTCGAGGTGGTCTTCGGATAACGATATGGGATGGACGGGATACCTTCATTACGGGTACCCCATGGCTTTTGGGGCCTAACCCGGAGATAACGTCGTCTAACCAAGCGTTGGTTGGGGCTCGAGTCGCGGGCCTCGTGGTGCCAGGGAGGTTGTGCTGGGATGCTTCCCGGATGGGCCATGTATTCTCCGCCGCAAAACGAGATAATATACTTCAGGTACCACTTTCGACGCTCAAGGCTAAGGACACATGGTATCGAGTTGCTGACCAGACTGGGCATTATACTACAAAGACAGGTTATTCGATACTGGCCACGACAAGGCAAGCGGCGAGGCATCATACAACTTTGGTAACATGGCCTGCTCTATGGTCAATCCCCACCCCACGCCTCCTAATATTCTTGTGGCGAGGTTTGACTGACACTCTACAGGTAGCTACCAACCTTAATCGTATGTTTGTTTCCATCCTAGCTACCTGTGATACTTGTGGACGAGCCCTTGAGATAGTTGACCGCTTGTTCCTCGAATGTGGTTTCGCAAAGACATGTTGGGCACATGCTGGGGACCTCATCTCTTAGGGTCTAGGAGGACCGTTTGTGCAATGGTGGGAGGGGATAGAATAAGGGAGGCCTCGAGATAAGGTGGCAGTTGTTATATCTACTTTGTGGGAAATATGGAAGGCCAAGAATGAGCTTAAATGGAGGGGAACCCCCCGGTGGCTTTACGGGTAATATCGTCGGCGATAGCTCATCTGATGGCCTAACGGTAGGCGAAGGCTGCTTCCCCTAAACCAAGAAGTGAACCCTATCTCTGACCAGCTAAGTGGACACCCCCACCCCAAGTACTATCGGTATTAATGTGGATGAGGCCGTCTTTCAGGATACGCATCAGTCTGCATGGGGTATCATTGCTCGGGACACCCATGGGTCGGTTCGTCTGATCGCGAATGGTATCCTTCCGGGAGTATGGGCCCCGATTATGGTCGAAGCCTGATCCCTGGCGACGACGCTGAAGAATGCACAAAGTTTTGGGTCTGGTGTTATTATTCGCTCTGATGCTCAGGTCCTCCTCAACCTGATCTCTGATGGCGACCCTCCGGTCTCGCCCATTGGGACGTTTAGTAAGGATATCCATGAGCTTCTTTCTCAACAAGAGGGGACAACCCTTCAATTTGTGAAAAGAACTACGAACATGGCTTCCCACTAGCTAGCCAGGAAAGCTCGTTCTATGCTTGTTCTTCAATGGTCATGCCTTGTGCCTAATGCACTCTAATGTACCGTTGATTCTAATTTATAATAAAATTCACAACTTTTACTAAAAAGATCAACTTTTTACTTACATCATATTTCTTAGGGATAATATCATAAGGATGCTAATAATTTTCAATTAGTTTTACAATATTATACTTAATTTTAAAAAATAATCAATCGGTACTTTAACTTCTAACTTTATTTAAAAGGTTAGTTTTAATGTACTTGTCCCTTTGATTTTTTTTGGTAAAAGAAAATACATTTGGAACGGGTGTGTTCTTTAGATAAATCATCTATTCATAAAGGAAGTAGGTAAATTTATAAACGGGTCTTATTTTGATGAAAACTTTGTAAATGTTAGTTTAAATTTGAAATCTTTACAAAATGACCTCTATTTATAATTGATTCTTGATTTTACCTTGAATGAAAATGCTTGACTGGAGTGTGACCCGCACTAGATCAGGTGTTTATACTTACCAATAGGGGATGACCCGTACCCGACTAGAGAGCTTATTAAAGAAAATCGTAACTTAGTAAAAAAAATAAAAGTGAGAGATAGATGTTGCAAGAAGTTTTCAAAAGGGGACTAGTTTGCAAATTATCCTAAAGTGAAAGTTTTGTCCCGAAATAAAAAAAAAATGATAAGTATATAAGCATTGACCTTCTATCGGTTGTGTATGTGATAATGAAAGACAGATCAATTGCAAAATAACGCTCCTTGTAATGAAAATCCGATAGGTATCTCGATCGAATATATGTCCAACACTCAATCGGTGTTTCATTAATTATAAAACCATAACTTCAACCACAAATTAAAGTAAAAACTTCTTGTCCTAAGATGAACAGTTGTTTGAGATTAGTTTTTGTAGTTGTTATTGACAAAATACTTACTCCCTTCAAAATGTATACTCAAATAGAATCAGAATATCAGGCGGCAGAAAAAAGATTATCGTGTCACTCGTGGTAAATAATGGTGTTTTTGTAGTGTTCATAAAATTTCGTCCGGGTTTCGTCTAAGCACCATTTTCCTGTTAGTCAACCTAACTAACCGTCGATTAATTCAATTAATCATCATTTAATTTTTGATTAATCTAAAAAAATCCTAGGTGCTCAATTAATGCCTAACATTTTTTAGAAAAAAGAAAAACACTTGCTCTGCTAGGGTTTGAGCCTCCAATGGAGGACAAATCTAGGTTTTCAGCCCCTCCCCGCGCGTCTCAGCCCGACGGTGCCTCTACCTCTCCCAACGTAGGTTCGGTCTCTCTTCTCCGCCGCTATGGCGTTCTCGACTCTGGGTTACTTCCACCCCAAGCAACGACCATGTCCCTCTCCCTCCGAACCATAGATCGCCGAGTTCCCGGGATTACCACGAACTTGCTCTGGTTCTTGTTTCGGGCGGCGCGATGCCTAGGGTTGCGCCTTCACCTGGGCCTCCGAGGTAGCGGGTTATATCTCCCGATCAGCCCTCGTCGCTGCTGAAGCCTCTGGCGCGTCCCTCTCCCTAGTCTCTGTCGCCGTCGCCGCCTCTGAAGGCGTCACCACCTTTCTTGAAACTGCCTCCTCTCTGGCCTCCATCCCCGCTCCTCCCTAGACTTCGTTTTTGCAGGGTCAATGACGACAGGAATCCAGTGCCCTACCATTATCGTTGAGGTCCCTCAGGATCTCCGGCACCCCGCTCCTCCTCACCGTCTTCTTTCTTTGTCTAAGGGGCATCACTTGCCTATACGACATCCCAACTCAGTGATAGCTGGCCCATCCAATACCGTCAGTGACGTTATAATATGCCAAAAACTGCGACACCATTGTGTCTTTTGTCCATTCTCATTCTTTGTGGTCAAAATTTTATTTCTAATATACTCAAATGTATTTGAAGTTAAATTAATTAAGAGATAATTCCACTTCAGTACCCTAAATCTTTCATATTTCATTTAGAGTATCCTAAATCTTTTTTGTGTCACCTCAGTACCCTAAACTTTCATTAATTCATTTAGAGTACCCTAAATCCTTTTTGTGTCATCTCGGTACCCTAAACTTTCATTAATTCCATTTTAGTACCCACCGTTAGCTTTACATATGATTTTCCACCTAAAATAGGTAAATTGACCATACTAGCCCTCACCAACAACCAAAATGATGGTAAAGTTAACGGTGGGTATTAAAATGAAATTAAATGAAAGTTTAGGGTACTAAAATAGAATTAATAAAAGTTTAGGGTACTGAGGAGACACAAAAAAGATTTAGGGTACTATAAATGAAATATGAAAGATTTAGGATATTAATGTGACACAAAAAAGATTTAGAGTACTTTAAATGAAATAAGAAAGATTCAGGTATCGAAGTGGAATTATCCCATTAATTAATCATACTTTTCGTTCAAAAAAATGCCTAACAATTGTTAGAACCTCGTGTTTTTGTATAAAGCACCCGAAATGTGTGAGTGCTCTAATTTTGTATGTGTGCGAGAGAAAGTGAAGTTAATAATAGCAATTTTGTAAGCCAGTTCATGAAGTTCATTAACCGCAAAACAATATTCTTCTGAAGACTGACTGAAGAACAAGAATATGCAAAAAGATAGAAGCTTTACTCTTCGTTTTTCTTTAACTGCTGAGCTCACTCCCTATTTCTCAGATATAAAAACCCTAACTTTTTTCATGGTTGTTTATGATTTGGGTTGATTTTTCTGTGAGGTACTTGCTATTCTCGGAATCTGTTTCACATCTCTTACTGTTCCTACCAAGGTTGTCTTTTCTTGGTCTGATCTTTGAAGAAGCAGGTACTGGGCTGGTTATGGGGCTGTTGGATTTGTATTTTGCTAGTTGCAGCTCTGTTTGGTTGCCGGGAAAATGTTGGAAATGAAAGTAACGAGTCAAGCTATAGCCTCCATCCAGCTGAAACGACTGCGATAACAATCTCTCTTGATTTGGGCATTAAGTTTCAGGTTAGCTTTTGAATTTCCTCCCCTTTCTTTTCCGGGCTTCCAAAATTGGTAATTCGGCTGGATTCAAATTTCTATAAATATGATGGATTACTCCAAAATTCATCTTTTTTGCGGGTCTTTGTACTTTTCTCTCTCTAGAATCAATGCTTTAGTAGACATGTATCAGTGTAGCTTATCTGTTTGGCGCTTTTTATCTTTTGATACTCAGAACTGGACTTCCTGGTATGTTATTGTTTTATGAATGAGTATAATGGAATCATATATGGAGGAATATTTTATTTTAAGGAAATGAAGATCACAACATTGATAATATCATGATGCTGAAGGTTCATATAAGTATGCACCTGATATTGAGCTCACATGTTCAGGAACATGCTTTTCCTTTGTTAGAGGTTTGCAAAATTATAAATTGAAGTGAATGTTGAAGCAACAAGTTTCTGTGATGAATGTCAGTGTAGTGTTGTTAATATTTTGGTCAATGTCAGTAATTGTTCAATGGGCAGTTGAATCTTTCCGGAGCTATTCACTTTATCTACATTTCTTTCCCCCTGAACTCCAATTGGACTTAACCGTAGGTTTTTCTTAATTGGGCTTGTGGCTTCCAACAAAAATGGTAATTTGTTCATCCAATCTGTGCCTCTCTCACTTGAGGCTTCAAATATGCATCGTGGCTAATTAGGGAACATGTTATGGGGTTTACTTTGTCGAAACCTATGACCCAAGAGTAGTACTACTTTATTGTTGGACAAAATGTTGAGATTGTGAACCCATAAGAGAAAGAAACTTAGTCAAAAGCAGTTTTTTTTAATTACCAATCAGTACATGTCCAATTGAGTGCAAAGGTCATTGATCGCTTTTTACCTATACATGCAGAAATATCCTTTTGGTTGTAAGCATGCAGAAAAGTTCCTCTGTTCATTGCCTTCCCTGTCTGTCTTTTTCATTACAGTTGGCCTTTGTTTTAACTTCTTGTCTATTGATTATGTTACAATTACTAGTCAGTAATGATGTTTTGTTCTTTCTAGGCGGATATGGTGCCTACTCGTGGTGTTCTTTTAGGAGCGCACCTCTTCTGTCTTTAATTTCTGATGTGGATGTTACTGAAGATGGAAATACTCTTTGCAATATTGATATTTGCATGTTTTCATCCTTTTGTATTGCCCGATTCACAAGGTACTACACTCTTCTGGCATCATTCACTCACTCAAGCTACATATTATGCATAGCATATTTTATTTTGTTTTGTTTCAGGGGATGCGCTCTATGCGTTGAGGACTTCACTGAATGCTACACCTGATCAGCTTAAGGATTGGAATCCAAATATAGTTAGCCCATGCACTTGGTCTAACATTCGTTGTGACAAAAACGATATTGTCTATTCTTTGTAAGATGTTTTTTTTTATTGTCATGCACCACTTTGTTCAGAGTCTGATACGCAATTCTGCCAAGATATTACAACTAATTTAACTAGTACAAAAAAGAATGTTTTTCTGCTCTTTCTTTGCCCAAGTCATGGATGATAAGTTGTTATGCCCTTTTAATTATTGTTTTGTTCACAGGACACTATCTGGTATGAACTTTACTGGAACCTTGTCCCCGAAGATTGCGGTTTTGAAGAGCCTTTCTATACTGTATGTATTGCTATATTGGTTCGATTTATATGGATTTTGATATCTAAACTACTGCTTTCAAATTTCAAGAATGATGTATTAATGGAAACTTTATACTCAGAGGTATGAAGAATTGCTTGAACCAGTTAGTCAAGTTACATGAATTGGACTTGTTATTTCCTATTAGGAGTTTTCTCTCTCTCTCTCTCTCTCTCTCTCTCTCTCTCTCTCTCTTCCTATTATGGCTCTAATACCATGTTAAATCCCGGTCCATGTATCATATTCATCTCCCAACTACACCCCTCTATGTGTTATAGTCCCGAACTTGGATCGAATTATGGGATAGGTGTTGTAGCATTCGTTGGAGAGAACGCAAGATCTCATATAGAAACCTTTCGGCTGATTTTTGTTTATAATTCTTGACATCCTTTTCATTAAATGGCCAGCTTATAAATAGGCTGAACTTCCTATCTAATACAAAGATCATGTAGCTTCCCATGATCACAACACTTCAAGTAACTACCCATAACTAATAAATAACTACCCATGATCTCAATAATTAAGAAACTATTAATAACTAATAATAACTACCTAGAAAACTAATACCAGTAACTCTGTTGGAGTCATAACACTATGCCACCATGTTTTGGGGCAAAGGCCCATGGTTCACGTGCCGAGTCTGATGCTAGTCTGGGCGTCCACATATCATTTTGAGGGTTTAGGTCTGGCTTTAAAAAGACTAAGTTGTCAATTTGTTGTGGGGTGTATTAGTTGTCAATGGGGGCTCACTCATGTTAAAGGCATTCTCTTAATCAAGAATGTGCAGCTTGCAAAACTAGAACCTGAGACTTTGGTTAGTGGAACCAAGATCTTAATCACTTGGTCCAGTAGGTGTTGGCCTATGTTAAAATCATTCTAATACATCCATATCACTAGTTTGGTATATATGTTTGAGATCTCAAAATTTTGGGACTTCATTGAGTGACCATAACGTGTATTGAGTGCAATTGCCATGCAGTGTAATGCGAGGAAATGGCATACATGGTGAGATACCAAAAGAGTTTGGGAACTTGTCTAGCCTAACCAACTTGGATTTGGAAGATAATCAATTGACGGGTGAAATACCATCTTCTTTGGGAAATCTTAAGAAGCTTCAATTCTTGTAAGTTACCAGTTTTGGTTTCCGATGTGATCTCTATATTTTCCCAAAATTTTCCAGTAAAAGTAAGAAAATTACATTATGTGAACAGGGTTTTGAGTCATAACAATCTCAGTGGGTCTATTCCCACTCCATTTTCTAGTCTCCCAAACTTGAATTCTCTGTAAGTCGCCATATCTTGAATGCCCAAATGATAATAAGAGAATAATAACATGATTTTTCTTATGAATAGTTGCTTTGATGTCTTTGCAGCAATCTTGCTTCAAATGATCTTAGTGGAAAAATCCCCGAGCAACTATTCCGAGTTCAACAATACAAGTACATATGATTCTCTCTCTCTCTCTCACTCCCTCTTTCTCATTTGTTCTAATATGAGTTGGTTATTACAGTTTTACTGAAAACAATTTGGATTGTGGCATAAAGTATCCTCATCCATGTGTATCTGTTAGTAACGGTTCAGGTAGTTTGGTTATCCATCCAATATTTTTAAAAAATCAGATTTATTTTTTCTTTCTGGATCACCATTTTCATCTCTTGAGTCTTGACAGGTTCTTCACATAAGCCAAAAGTTGGAACCATAGTAGGAGTAATTGGAGGAATTGTAGTTCTTCTACTGGGTGGCGTGCTGATATTTCTGTGGAAGGGTAGAAACAGAGGGTACAAGCGTGACGAGTTTGTAGATGTTGCAGGTCTGTGTTACTTTCGATTAAATAGCTCAATGCATATATCCCATATAAATAAATAAAAGTTGTTTAAATTAATTTATTCAGGCGAAGTTGACCGGAGAATTGCATTTGGTCAGCTGAAAAGATTTTCATGGAGGGAATTACAGATAGCCACAGACAACTTCAGTGAGAAAAATGTCCTTGGGCAGGGTGGTTTTGGGAAGGTTTATAAAGGATTGCTCGCTGATGGTACAAAAGTTGCTGTGAAGCGATTAACTGATTTCGAAAGTCCCGGAGGAGACGCGGCTTTCCAGCGTGAAGTTGAAATGATAAGTGTTGCCGTTCACAAAAATCTCTTGCGACTGATTGGGTTCTGCACTACACCAACAGAACGCCTTTTGGTCTATCCCTTTATGCAAAATCTCAGTGTCGCCTATCGTCTACGAGGTATGTATTAGTTTCTCAACTCATTCTTTAATGGGGAGATTACATGTCACTAGTATACTTAGGACTATTATCAATTCACTACATTCTCTTTTTTAACCTGTACTTTAAATCGTAACAATTCACCTTGATGGACTTGTTTTTGTTTCAATTCACCGTATTTGAGATTTAATGACGAAAAGTCCCTTACATGTTAAAAGCAAAACTAGTAAAAAAAAGTATTTTTTTATATAACGAAGGAACTCCATTGTCTTCTTAATTTAATATTTCTATTTTTTGTGTAAGTTTTCATCTTCATGCCTTTTTTTTGAAGTTTTTGTTATATAAGGGGCATTTTTATCATTAAACCTTGAAAATGTCACCGGGGTGAATTGATACGATTTAAAGTAATTGGTAGTGAATTGCAAACACCCCTTCTTTAATTTGAATGAAGTTGTAGATTAATCTGATATGATGAGTTTTGGGCGCTGATGCAGAGATAAAACCTGGGGAGGCTGTTTTAGATTGGGGCATGCGAAAGAGAGTGGCATTAGGCGCAGCTCGTGGGCTCGAGTACCTTCACGAGCACTGCAATCCGAAGATCATTCACCGGGACGTGAAGGCTGCTAACATATTACTGGATGAAGATTTCGAAGCTGTTGTTGGGGACTTCGGGCTTGCTAAGTTGGTAGATGTGAGGAGGACTAACGTGACAACTCAAGTCCGGGGGACAATGGGGCACATAGCTCCTGAGTACCTGTCCACGGGCAAGTCATCTGAAAGGACAGACGTGTTTGGTTACGGAATCATGCTTCTAGAGCTTGTGACGGGTCAACGGGCGATAGACTTCTCACGCCTGGAAGATGAGGACGATGTCTTGTTACTTGACCATGTAAGTAAGATAATAATTGATCCAGGCAGCTAGGTTTGTCTTTTTGGTCGACGTGGTGCTCAACAACTATCTATGTTTGTGAAGGTGAAGAAGTTGGAGAGGGAGAAGAAGCTGGAGGCGATTGTGGATGAAAAGCTAGAGAATGGTTATGAGATAGAGGAGGTGGAGAAGATGATCCAGGTGGCGCTGCTGTGCACGCAAGGATCGCCGGAGGAGAGGCCTGCAATGTCGGACGTGGTGAGGATGCTGGAAGGGGAAGGGCTGGCTGAGAGGTGGGAAGAATGGCAGCACGTGGAGGTTACGCGGAGGGAACAGTACCAAAGAATACAGAGTCGGTTCGATTGGGGAGAAGATTCGGTGCATAACCAACAAGCAATGGAGTTATCTGGTGGAAGATGATGCCTTCTCTGCTTCGATATACAACTTCTCATATTTCTCTGCTCAACCCCAATGGAGGCAAGACGTGTTTGTAAGTTATGATGATCACGCATATAGAATCAAATGTTTGGTGCTCTATTTTTTTTGTTAATAGTATGTAAGCTATAAATATAAAGACTACAATAATGCATCTACAAATAGTAAATTAAAATCTACAGTTTATGGCAATGAAACGCTCTCTCAAAAAAGCGGCTGGCCGGAGTAACCGTCCCGGTGAGCTTGATGAGGATGTCTTGCCCTTCTCATCATTCTGCACACTTATGTTGTCCATGTATAGAGAATATCTTTCCTTCTCTACACCCAAGACTAACAAGGATCGGGAGAGGTTTGTTCAGACGGATCGTCGTCCGACAAAGGATCGAGGCTCTAAGCAGGCGACCCATGGTGATGTTGATCAGAAGAAGGTTGCTCAGTTAGAACGACTTCTGGCCAAGTTTCGAGCTTGTACCAAGGATCGTCCTGCCAGCACCAAAGCTCAAGGAGGCGTTGAACGCACCAGCAGCGTTGCGGGTACAGAGACGGGGAGGCAGGCTCTTTCTGCGTTTTCAGGTGAGGGTGAGAGTGTTCCTACCTCAGGTCCTCCAAATCCTATGGAAGATCCGATGGATGGGGTTCAACTGGACGCTGGTGATGAAGAAGTAGCTCGCCGGCGACGGACACGGGTTCAGTATATTGAGAGTGATACGGAACTTTATGTTCGTAATTTGCCATTTGCCTCATCAGAAGATTGGTTTCAGGGCATGTTCTTGCCTTTCGGAGATATTGTTTCATTGTCTTTGTTGAAGAAACCAAATAAGAAAGGCCTCAGATTTGGTTTCGTCCGTTTCTCGTCACACTTTGCTGCATCCCAGGCTGTCGAAACGTTAAATGGGTTTAAAGTGAACGGGAACGTCCTTTTTTTGGCCTTTTCACGGGTTCGTTTGGGTTCTCCGGCGACTGTTTCAGTCGGAGCTGAAAAACTGAGCATACGCTCTGCTTTATGTGGTGGCCGGAAACTTGGATCCGGTGATGATGTTCGGCCAGAAGAAGATGGTTTGAAGTGCTCTAGAGGGGCTTCCAAGGCTCAGCTGGTCAGACTTTCTCCGGCGTCCGGTGCGTGGCCGTCTTCTCAACTTTCCGGCGAACTCCCCCATTCAGTTTCAATCTCGCCGCAGATCATGGGCGCGTTTTTAGTTGGTTCCTCGATCCAAGGGATATCAATTTCGAATAAAAGGAATTCGATTCCTGCAATTTCGGATGTGATTATGCCGCAGATTAAGAATGCGAATACAGAGTCCTCTTCGGTTGCGACTCTGATTCACAATGATGTGCGTAGGCCTGCTCCTGGGCTTGGGAAGTTAAAACCAGTTTTGGGCTTGGGAGCTTGTCAAGCTGGGCCTGGCTCTGCCCAGGCCAATGGTCTGGTCGGGTTGGGCTCCTCTCAAGGCGTTTCTGGGCCTGTTTCAGGCAGGTTCTATGAGACAAGCCCAACCAAAAAGGTTCAGACGCTGGCCCGTGAGGATCCAAGTTTGGTTGACGTTTTTAATCGACTCGGGACTGATTTGGGACCGATAGTCTCTGTTGTGGGCTCGGGATTGGACACTCATTCTCAGGGCGGTGAACCGACTTTGGAAGTCGGGTTTCAAGGCAGTCCATGGAAGGACGCCTTGGTAAAACTACCGATCTCTGGGGTTGAACCAAAGAGGCGTGGACGTCCAAAGAAGGGTCAGTTGAAGGTGCTTGCTCAACCAGTTGTTGTCTATAAGACAAGAGCCAGGACCTCTGCGGAAAAAAGGGATAAAATGGGACGCTTCACTGTAAACGTTGCCAAAAAAGATAGGTCGGGTAATTGGAGCTACAGCTCGAAAGTTGGTAAAAAGGCTGTTAATCTTTGTTCTTTGGCGCTCGATCAGTACAAGAAGGATTTCGAGGGTCGGAAAGACGAGGATCACTTGGAACCGACTGCAGAACCAGCTTTATCCCCTCTAACCCCTGTTCCGGTCTCAAACCGGTTTACTTGTCTGAATCCGGATAGGAAGTAGACAAGGTGTTTTATGTATATCTTGTTGTGTTTCCTGTTTTGTTTTTTACTCTCTGTAATTGTATTGGTCCGAGGAAAAGGTCTCTTTTTGGATCTTTTCTTGCTTTGTTCTATAGTCTAGAACAATTGCTTAATAAATTTTCTCTTATAAAAAAAAGCTATAAATATAAAGTTCAGTTCTGGTCTTGTTATACACCAACTACTGCTATGTTATGAACAACTCTTTATGAAATGTATCTCTTTGTCAATTTTATTCAAGACAGAATTTCTTTCGGCTATCACTTACGCACCATAAATTTCACGTTGACCTGGACGCAAGGGATGACCATTACTCCCCTCCCACTCGAATGATACTCGAAGGTTATAAAACAACCTTGTCGGGTTTCGAGGACCGGAGGGTGTGGGGATTACCTTACCGGTCTGCTTGTCTTGTCAGGTTATATCCCTTAAGGAAAGGTGTCTCGATTTATCTCAGCAGGCCGAGACAACCACCAGAAAAGGCTTCTAGATCTTGGTCCCTGCTTTACTGGTTTTATATGTTGTTTGTCTTCTTGTTCTCCTAACTTGTTCGATAAGAGTTTGTTATGTAGCTTAGAACGCTAGTACACCTATTTTTGTCACTTCACATTGAAAAGTTGACAGAAGTGAAGTAAATTGATACTAGAAAAAAACTTGGGTGGAACATAGATTATGATTTTGCATTTTATTATCGATAAAACAAACTGACGGAGCTTGTAGCTGTACATGATTCAAAACCCTGTAACGTTTTAAATCTAGTCTCTATACAAAGGTGAAGCACAAGAAAGATTATTAAGAAACACAAATCTGCAATTGTCAAGTCATGGATCTCTACAATCATCTGACATCAACTTATGTTGCTCATCATAGTTTTCTTCTTCAAGTTCAACCCAATCGCTCTCACCTGCATAATCTTGGATGACATCAACTTGGTCTTTCTCTGGAAGTAAATGGGGAGGGAGCTCCAACTCCAAGCCTTTCTTTTCGAGTTCTTCGATGTCAATGCCACATTCTGCATAGTTCATACCCGCCATCGCGAGAGCTTCTATCGACACTGTCATGGTTACACCAAAGATCAACTTCGTATATACTCTTTTGTAATCAACACGAACCCTTATATAGATATGTAGATCATTCTAGTTTCTTCTCAAGAATCACGGGTTTACTAAAACTGAAACATGCCCACTCAATGGTATATTTCATAAAAAGAAAAGCATTTTTCATGTGATCTCTAGAAAGTTCTTGTCATGTCTATCTACTTGAACAATTATTATCACATGCCTACAACAATGAAGAAGAAAAGTTCTTCAGTCCTTTTGTTTACAGCGTCTACACTACACATGAAGCTTAATTCTAACTATATCTTATCCTGTTAGATCCCAAAGAATAAATCTGAACTTAATAAGTTAATTGATTCGAAAATAAAATTTATATCAAACTTGAAACATAATTTGGAGAGAAACCGTTCTCTCTCTAAATTTTTTGCTCTGCCTTCTCTCTAAACCGACCTCACTTCAAACCCTAGTTCTCGGCACGCCGCCGGTGTCTACTCTGGCATTTGGCCATGGAAGACGCCGGCGGCTACCCTCCTCTTCCTTATCCCTTCGTTTCCACCTGCTCCTTCTTGCTTCGGTCCCTTCTCCTCCATTACTTGCCTGGGTTTCGACTTCCTTCACCGTCCAAAAACCAGATCTGGGAGTGGGTCACTTTCCCTCTCCTCCTTAGAGAGGTTTGCAGAAAATCTCGGCTCTTGGGCGTGTTGGGGTGCTGATTGGCCCTTGCCTGCTCCACCGGTGTTGCTTTGGAGGTCCGGTCCACTCTCACTCCGGCGACTTCCTTCTCCGACCGTGGGACGCGATCAGGGGCATAACTATGTACATCTTAGGGTATTCCATGGAATACCCTAAACAAATGAGAATCTAGCACAATGGTTTAAGGCTTCCCAATATTTACCATAGGTCAAGGGTTCGAATCCCAAGTGGAATACCCTGATTTTTTTATAAGTTCTGCATGGGCCATGGGCCATTAATTCCGGCCCACAATTCTATTATATCCATTTTTGACGCAAAAAGGCAGCAAAAAAAAATGTTGGCTGCCTTATTCAGGTTAAAAAATGGACCAGAATTAATCCATTTTTTATCCTGAATAAGGCAGCCAACATTTTTTTTCGATTCAATCTTATTCCCCTTCCTTCCTCCCAGACACCATTACTCTCTGCAATTTTTTTTCATCACTTGCTTCAAAACTTTCCAATCTCAAGGTAAGCTTTCGATTCTACGATATCTTAATTATTTTTTTTTACTTTAGCTCTCATTCACTTAGTGAAATCAACATTTATTGATTGTTAAGCTTTGAAATTCAGACCTAAAAATTGGTTGACCTAAACTTTAAATTTCAAAATTAAGTTTCATATTATGGGATTTGTAATAGAGTTCATATTACTAATCTTATTTTATATTTGTTTCTTCTTGTTTTCGTGTTTATATTTTTTTTGTTTCTATTATGCACTTAGATTGATAATTAACTTATTTAAAAATTAATCATTGATTTCTTGAATTGTAGGATGAAAAAGTATTTTCCGCCTAAACTGAGATTCATGGAATCAAATGCTTCTATTGTGAACTCAATTTCAACAATTCAAGAAGATCGTGAGCTTCCCTCTTCAAGTGAGGGACAACCCGAAGCGCACCATAATATTCAAATGTGAAATTCAAGAAATGGGAAGATTTGGAATCGGATCTGACAAAAAAAAAACAAATTGATAAGTATCATCCAAATGATCAAGATGAAGTAAGAAGAGCTTATCTTCTAAAAGATCCATTTCAACCTATTTTACCAAACTATCCTTGTACAAACTTTGGGGGAAGAAGTCGTCCATTTCAAAAAAGTTGGTTTGATGAGTTTGATTGGTTGGAATATAGTGTGAAAAATGATGTCGTGTTTTGTTTGCCTTGTTATTTGTTCTACAACGGTACTGGCGAATCAACCTTTGTGATGAACGGTTTTAAAAGTTGGAATCTAAAGCATAGGTTGCATAAACATGTTGGTGAAATACCCAATAGTCAACACAAAAAATGTGTACAAAGTTGTGAAGATCTTTTGAAGAAAAATCAGGGCATTGAGTCTTCATATACAAAATATTGTGCAAAATCAGAAGAAGATTATCTTGTTCGTTTGCAAGTATCACTAAAAGTTGTCAAGTATCTTATTAGAGGTGGGATGGCCTTTAGGTCACATGATGAAGGGGAAAATTCTCTCTATAAAGGTCAATTTCTTGAGCTCGTTGAACTTTTGGGGGAAATGAGTGAAAGAGTAAGGAAGGCAACAAGAAGCGCGGGAGGAAATTGTAAGATGACTTCTCCTCTTATTCAAAAAAAATTGTGAATGCGTGTGCTTTTGAAACTGTTAAAAAGATTGTTGCGGAAATGGATGATGATGTTTTTTGTGTACTTGTCGACGAATCGGGTGATTGTTCTGGTAAAGAACAAATGGGCGTTGTTGTACGTTTTGTTGATGATAGAGGGTTTGTTGTTGAAAGATTTATCGGCATCGTGCATGTTAGAGATACAACTGCAGTTGCACTCAAGGAATCTCTTGAAACTTTGTTGTCTAAATATGGATTGTGTATATCCCAAATTCAAGGTCAAGGGTATGATGGAGCAAGTAATATGCGAGGTCAATTTGGAGGCTTGAAAACTTTTATTCAAAAGGAAAATCCGCAAGCATACTATGTGCATTGTTTTGCTCACCAACTTCAATTGGCCCTTGTTTCAATGGCCAGAAAACATATGGATGTTAATTGTTTTTTCTGTGAGGTATCTCGCCTTGTCACTTTCTTACGGTCATCTAACAAACGACAAACTTTGCTTCAACAGAAACAAGTTGCTCATTTTGCAAATCTAATTGAACAAGATTTGGTGGAAACTGGCAGAGAGTTGAATCAAGAATTGTCTATTGCTAGAGCGGGTGATACACGTTGGGGATCTCATTTTCGGACTCTTTCCAGGTTGGTTGATTTGTTTACTCCTATTATTGAAGTGCTCGGAGATTTGGATAAAGATGGTTACTCATATGGAGATTCACAATTGTTGTCACGTGCCATGCAAACTTTTAGTTTTGTATTCACGTTGCACTTAATGGTTGATATTTTAGCGGTGACAAATGATTTGTCCCAAGCATTACAAAGGGGTGATCAAGATATTGTGAATGCTATGGAGCTTGTCGGAATCACTAAGAAAAAGTTTCAAGAAATGAGGGATGGTGAATGGGAAGAATTTTATAAACAAGTTGTATCGTCTTGTGGTAATCTTGAGATTGATGTGCCCGACATGGATGCAAGGTACGTAAAAGATAATAAATCTAAACGTCGTGCTCCCTTTGTGACAAATTTGCATTATTTCAAGAATGACTGCTTCTTTCATGTCATAGATTTGGTACTAAAGGAGTTGAATGATCGCTTTACTCCTGATAATACTGAGTTGTTGCATTGTGTTGCATCCTTGAGTCCTTGCTCTTCATTTCAATATTTTGATGCTAAATCACTTCTAAGGTTAGCAAGGTTGTATCCAAATGACTTTGGAGATGTCACTGATAAAGAGTTGACTAGACATTTTCAAAATTATATTGAGAGTGTCAGAATGGATAGTAACTTTTTGAATTTGAAAGGGATCTCTGACCTTTCTAAGACTCTCGTTCGGACAAAGAAGCACAAGACCTATAGATTTGTTTACAAGCTTGTGAAGCTACCTTTGACATTACCGGTGGCTACCGCAAGTGTTGAGCGAGTGTTTTCTGGTATGAAATTTGTGAAGAATGAGCTGAGAAATAGAATGTCGAATGCATGGCTCAATGACTGTTTAATACATTTTGTAGAGAAAGAAGTGTTTATCTCAGTCGATGAGCATGATATCATTAAGCAATTTCAAGGAATGTGTAAACGGAGGATAGAATTACATTATGATTAGATTTTGATATCTACATTTGAATTGTAATTCAAAATGTTAGTATATATAACAGTCATATATTTTGGTAACGTTATTTTTTTTGTACGCTTG
The DNA here is from genome assembly GCA_963921825.1 of Erodium maritimum. Taxonomy (NCBI): domain Eukaryota; kingdom Viridiplantae; phylum Streptophyta; class Magnoliopsida; order Geraniales; family Geraniaceae; genus Erodium; species Erodium maritimum. The sequence goes on along the minus strand of OY997589.1, from coordinate 21,431,377 downwards.
TGAATTGTTGATGGCTATATCGCAAAAAAAAAAATTAAAACTGCAATTTAAAAAAAAATCCGATATATTTGATAATTATGAGTGGAATACCCTAAAATATATTCCTGGTTCCACCCCTGGACGCGATTCCTCGACACACTTGTTGAGGATTGATGCGGTTTAGGCTTGATTCGTTGTTGTGAAGGCTAGATCGTTTGCTCCTGGTATCACTGCCTTTAGATCTGACGCATTTTCCAGATCTAGGGTTTCGGAAGCTCCTCGTTTGCTTCCCACCCGTCAACAACCTCGTCTCCGTGGATACCGTCTCCTTCAGTTCCTCCCTCTTCAGTCTCCTTCCTCCATCTGGTTGGTGCGGTTATGTCACCAATGGCTAGGCTCTTGGCTTGGAAGTCTTCGGTTCGCTAGTGGTGTGCAGCGTTCGGTGTGTGGTTTGGTTTGTTCCCCGAGCTGTAGCCTTGTGTTATCTGTTCTGAGGTTTGTTGCTCACCCCTCCTTTACTCGATCATTCTTAGCCTCCTCTGCACTCTCTCTCTGTTCTATATCTTCTTAAGGCCCTCCCCCTTTTATGAGGGATGGGTCGTCGTCGTTGTGTGAGGTGTTGGCCTGCGACGGCTGGGTTGGACTTCGTCCCCTCCCATTGAAGATCTAGTAGGCCGGGGTTGGGGGGTGTGCATTTTCCGGATTAGATTATGCCTTTATTGGATTCTGGTCGATTGCGGTGTTGGCCGCCGACCAGTCCTCTCTGTAATTTCTCGTTTATGAGATTTTATCAGTGTTGACTGCTGGGATTCTTTGTTTGATCTGGTTTTGGTTGGGGAGTGAAAGTGTGGCTGTGGGGCTATTTTTGTTGGTGGCTGGTTCTTTTGGGTTGATCTGTTGTGGAGTTTTGATGGTTTGTGTTTGCTCTTCTTGTTGGTGTTATCTGGGCATGATTAGGCCTTTTAGGGTTGTTTGGTTTTAGCACTTGTTGGCTACCCCTTGTTGGTTTCTTGTAGTGTTTAATTAGGGTTTTTTAGTTTACTTCTAGTTAATTTGAGTATCAAGACCCTTGTTTGTTAGGTTACCCTTTGTTGGGCTTTGGTTGTACTTCAAGTTAGTTTTTCTGGGTATTTTCAGACCTGTTATTGTATTGTTTGCTTCGTTTTAGATCTGGGTATGAAGACCCTTTTGTTTCCCCACGGCTTGGGGTTTAGTTTTGAGGCTCTCTGGTTGGAGTGCTCTTAGTTTGTACTGGTTTGAATGAGGGCTGAGCCATTGTCCTTGTCTTTTTTTCAAAGACCTGGATCTCTATAAAATAATTTGCTGATAAAAAAAATATATTATTTATACATACAATTAAAAGTAGCATAGAGAGATTATGGCATGTTACGTCCTTGATTTTGAAAGTAACTTATTAGAAAGTAAAAACATAAACACATGCATGATCAACCTCAACAAAGTACTCCCTTAACCGTACCTTATCAGAGCAATTTTAGTCGTAGGCGGTTCGCTGACAAATCAGTGTTGGCAAGACGAAGCGGGGGAAAATAGCAAACGGATCGATCGCGGAAAGGCGCTGGCGGATGGGTGCGCCAGTTACGTTACTGACGGCACGATCCGTCAACGCCAATGACTAGTTCCCTTTTGACCAATTGTTGACTCTTGCAAAAATAAGTTTTTATTTTGAATAACACAAAATTAATTGCTAATTGACCCAAAATTTGTATAAATTCAGATGTTTAGCATAAAAAATATATGCACCTTCCATTACCAGCTCTTCCAAACTTTCAAATATTGTATTCTCTATTTTTTTTTCGAAATGGCGAACAATTAATTCCGATGAAAGAAGAGAGGTCCGTGCCAACGAACGGAAGCTCGAGCGAATGTTGGAACAAGCACTCGAAGATTGCATGTCTAGTGAGGACGTTCAAAGTTTTTTAGACGAAGCCATGGTCGCAGGCCAACCACGGAAGAAGAAAAACTACATCAAGCTTAACCGGGAAGCTGCCAACGAACGTTTAATGCGTGACTACTTCAATAGGCACCCCATGTACAATGAGGTAAAACGACGACGGAAATTCACCCGCATTCTCCGTGCGTTGGAGGATAACGATGCGTACTTCAGTCAATGGGTGGACGCTTTGTGTCAGGTATCATTATCTTCGTATCAAAAATGTATTGCGGTCATTAGGCAATTGTGTTATAGAATTGCACCAGATGTCCTAGACGAGTACCTTAAAATTGGCGAAAGCATGGCTTTGGAGTGCGTGGTAAAATTTTGCAGGGGAATTATTAATATCTTTGGCCCGACGTATCAGCGTAGGCCAACATAGACTGATATGAATTACATTCTAAAGGAGAATGGAGCGCGTGGATTTCCGGGATGCTGGGTAGTCTTGACTACATGCATTGGGAGTGGAAGAATTGCCCGACGCTTTGAGAGGCCCGCATTCCAGGAGGGATCACGGGAACAGACCAATTGTGGTTCTCGAGGTCGTTGCCATGCGGGACTTGTGGATTTGGCACTCGATTTTTGGCATGGCGGGTTCCAACAACGACTTAACTATGCTTAACCATTCCAAATTGTTCACGTACGTCGTCAATGGTTGGCAATCATCGGTCCAATACACGGTAAATGGAGTCATCAATACACACCTTATTATTATCTTACTGATGGTATTTACCATTCTTGGTCGATTTGTGTGAAAACAATCTCATTGGCTCAGCGGCCGAAACACAAGAAATTTCCGGAACTACAAGAAGCTTGTAGGAAGGATGTGGAACGAGCATTTGTGGTCCTCCAAAATTTCGGTTTCACATTATCACTCGGCCTAGTCGAATGTGGAAACCATCTTCCCTCGGTTTAGTGATCAATGCATGTGTTATCATGTACAATATGATTGTCGATGCAGAATGTCATACATATGATGGCTACACTGAACTAATAGATGAGGGTGGGTCAAGAGAACCAATATTCACGCAAGGAAGCTTCGTCCCGTCCAATGTCATAGTAGTAAACACCACAATGATGCAGGATCAACATGCTCATAATGTATTAAAAGAATACCTCATCAAACACATTTGGAATAAGTTTGGCGATCCATAATTATATTTCATTCTAGTTATTTCGATTACTATGTTAGAATTTAAACTATTTTCATTTCATTTGTGTGTATTTAAATTTCCTTTAATAATATTTATTTATGATATCAGCTAGTAATTATCAGGCAGCAAAAAAAACATGACTGGACTTGTTGGCTGATAGTGTTGGTTGAAGTAGATTTAATATTTTTGGGTTTACTCCATGTCCTAACCTCGTACTACACTTAATTGTCAAATCCGCACCCAAGCTTTGGAAAATTGTCAAATAGTAACGAATTTCAAAACTGAATTATTAAAAATCAAAAAGTATTGTTTAAATTGACTTTTTCCGTGAACAGTGAATCACGTGCTGCCCACGTGACTCATTTTATAATGGAGCTTGCGCGAGCTGAGGTCACGAAGAGATGAAATTCGAAGCTTGGACACAAAGAGATGAAGTTCGAAGAGATGAGATGAAGAGATTAGGTCACAAAAAGATGAAGTTAGGCCAAGTTAACATCCGTAGGAAGAACATATTTGAGGGTAAACTCGACTTTTCACTTGTCCAAGTTAACGTCCGTTTAAAATTAGAAACAATTGGCAATTTCAGTTAATTGACCGTTACTACATGGCAATTTCAATTGTACAAGGTTTGGATTTAACAATTTCTGAAAGTTGGGCGTTAGGACATGGAGTAACCCCAATATTTTTTTATTCTATCAGTCAGCACTATCAGCCAACAAACTTGTTAAGGATTGGAGATGCTCTTAGATCTTGAATTCCAAACTTCTTTATCAGTTTTATGAACTTCAATTTTTCAAGTGCTTTTGTTAGAATGTCTGCAAGTTGCTCTTCAATTATAACATGCTCCACCTGCTTTGTTTCTCAACGTGTTTTTAGATAAAATGATTCTTCATATTTATGTGTCTGCTTCATTCATGATACACTGGGTTCTTGCATAGTGCAATTGCAGACTTGTTGTTTACCTTTCTAATCGCTAAAAGCTTTAAGAGCTCGAAAGTTTAAGAACGATTTTTCTTATTGATTTAGAAACTCTATTCAAAACTAAATCACTCTTAAGATCTTATGGAACAGATCTCCACATAGAACTTCTTATGTAGATCAAGATAACTCCTTAATCTATTAAGAATACAAATCCTTACCTAAACTGATTTCCTAATTTCTAAACCTATTTCCTCTCTCTTTAAGAACAACTTATCCTAGAGATAGCTTTTGTTGTAAGTTTTGGAATTATCCAACATTCTCCCCCGTAATTCCAACTTGAACTCCGAGTATCTCGATCATTTGAACTCCGATCAGACTCCTCATTTCTTTGAACCTGGTACGAGCTAAAGGCTTGGTAAGTATGTCTGCCTTCTTCTCAACTCCAAGAACATGCTCGACCTCGATTTTTCCGTTCTCCACACACTCTCTTATAAAATGGTATTTAGAGAGTATATGTTTGCTTCTTGCATGGGAGACCGGATTCTTGGTCAATGCTATAGCCGATTTGTTGTCGATCCTACGTGTGATCTTCTCATCTTCTCTAATAATTTTTTTCAAAAATTCTTTAAGTCATATAGCTTGTTTCGCGGCTTCCGTAGCAGCCATGAACTCTACTTCGCACGAGGACAATGCAACAATGGGCCGTTTCTGTGACGTCCAGGTGATTGGCGACGAACTAATAATTTCGGCGTCGCTTCCGGATGTCGATGGAATTTTTCCTACTAATCATGAATGCTTTGAGTGAGCGGTACGTTTACTTTCGCCAACAACCTGATGCTACAGGGTGGCCCGGATCCTCTCCACACTAGAAGTGCACGACAACACTTCGACAGCTTTGTTATGGAGGCCCTGCTGATACTGTTGACGAGTACTTGCGAATGGCGGAGAGGACTACTTTGGAATGCTTCAGGAAGTTCTTCTTGGGCATCCTCAAGATTTTCGGCCGAACATATTTACGAAGCCTGACCGAGGAAGATGTCCTCCGTTTGCTGGAAATCAACGAAGTTCGCGGCTTCATGGGGATTAGAAGAATTATCCGGTGGAATGGGCTGCATAATTCTCAAGCAGAGACCACAAGAAGGTCCCCACAATCATGCTAGATCCCGTTGCATCCCAAGACCTGTGGATAAGGAACGTTTTTTTCCGGAACATCAGGATCCAACAACGACATCAACGTGTTGAATAGGTCAACATTGTATCATGCAGTTCGAGGCTTCGCTCCACCAGTAATGTTTAAGGTCAACGGGTACGAGTAAACAACTCCTTATTACTTGACAAATGGAATTTATCCTCCTTGACCGGTATTTTTGAAAACAATATCATGTCCACATATGGAAAAGCAAAGGTGTTTTGCTAGAAACCAAGAGGCGACGAGGAATGATATTGAACAAGCATTTGGAGTTATGTAGACTTGCTTTCATATCGTAACTCGTTGGAACCGAATGTGGGATAGGAACTCACTCGCAATTATCATGACAACTTGTATTATCCTACACAACATGATCTTTGAGGATCAACACAAGCCGTACCCCACTAATCTGTTTACATATATTGGTCTCCCGACCGCAGCGACCCGCACAAGACCACCACCAGAGGTGACATCAATAGTATGATGGGCCATAGAACAAGGCTCCGAAATCGAAACGTTCATCGCCGCCTCTACAGTGACCTCATCGATTATATTTAGGTTAAATTTAATCATGTCGATCAAAATTAGAGTAACAACGAATAAAGTGATTTTGAGAGTGTTTTTATTGTAATTATCCGTAAGTCTTTATTAAGAGGTGGATTACTCGTGTAAATTTTATTTTAAATTTATATCAAATATAACATGTGACTATAAAGAGTTGAGAAGATAACTTCAGATCCTAAAAAATGGATAAACTTTTGGGCAAAATCTCATAGATTACTCACGAGAGTTTTCTTTAGAATTCGGGCTGATAAACAGTTTATTTACTTTTTATAAATTTAGATGAATATCAATGATAACACTAGCTAGAAATGATAAGAGGTTTTTATTCATGTAAATACATAGAGAGATCCAATAAACTGAATCTCCAATTAATCCCAGATTTAGTAAATAGAATAAATGAACCCAAAATTAACAAGTATAATCAAAACGAGAGTACAGCTCCAATATCGACAGCGAAAATTAAATAAATAAAAAAATACATCTCATCCGTCCATCAAATCAAACCATCGAGTCTAGGCCAAAGTAACGGCCAAGAAAGTTCCGGCCAAAGCAGTGCCGGCGATGACGGCTCTGTCCACCCACCCAGCGCCGTATCCGCCGCTGGGAGTCAAGTCGCTGGTGGGTCCTCCGGCACCAGGTGCTCCAGCAGGACCCTCCGGTGCGGGCGGGGAAGCGGTGGCCGGAGAGGGACTGGGAGTCACCGTAGATGGAGCTGGGGCTGTGGTCGGAGTTGGAGTAGATGAAGCCGGGGCGGGTGTGGGCGAGGCCTTCACCGGCGCCGGTGCCGGAGCCACCGTGGGAGTGGTGGCCGGGGCAGGTGGGGTCGCTGTGGGTGGCAGAGTGGGCGCGGCTCCGGGAGCTTGTGCGACGCACGAAGTGGCCAATAGAGCTAGCATCATCACGACTTCGAAACCCATCTTCACCATCTTCGATTCTATGTTTTTTTTTTGTCTCAGGGGAATTTTATCGAACAGGTGGTGGGCTATAACGTTGAGGTTTCAGAAGGTAGATGTTTGGTTGTGATAGAAAAATGATGTCCTTTGGGTCAATATTTATATAGAAACGTAGATGCGTACACCATTAAGTAATGTTATGTGCTACCCATTTTCTATGCACTTTCTTCAAGGACGGTGGTGATGGTGGTGTATGCAGCTCACCAACCCTTTAAAACTAGCACCTTTCACACCTGCCTTTTTTGGTAATTTCATTCCAAATATGAAATCTCTAAAATTTGCTAATTACATATCTCATTGATTATTTGATTTTGATATATCAATATTAATGATTAAAATATGTGTAACTATTCATATTATCATATAAATGTTTGCTTATCTTTAAGAGAGAATTTTACAACGGGTAGAATCTAGAGTTTAAGAACTTGTTTTAGGGTTTTCCCCCCTCGTATCATTGTGGTCGTCGTGCTCTCTGCTATGTCGAGCTCTTCTGCCTCCCATGCCGTTGATGTCGGCAGAGTCACCTCTTTCTTAGCCCCTTTCCACTAAAGGTCGCAACCATGCGGCCCATGGGCTTGCTTGCAGGCACCCTTGCCGTGCGAAAAGGCAGCCCCGCCCTCCCTAGAGGACCTCCGTCGCAGTTCATTTTGACAACATCATCGGGTCCACAACCCTCATCGATCTAAGTCTGACCTGGCCCCAACTTCATGTGCCCCATGCATCGCCCTGTTGCTCTCCAATGGGGCCACATGCCAATTCTAGGTCGCGGCAGCCGTGACAACCGCTCCTGGTAATTTCCTCGACCTCTGGGGTTGTTGACGTTCTTTCTCAACAACAACACAGACGACGTGGTTGTTGTGGTGGTCGTCCATGTCGAATTCATCCTAGCTGCAAGCGATGGCCTGTATCGATGCTTGTTGGTCGGCCGGATTGTAGCTGACATAGGTTGTAACCCGAAAGCTCTCATTGGCACCATGATTCAGCGTTGGAAAGCCCGAGGTTTGGAGGTCGAGTGCCTCTTCAAAGATGTGGTGACTTTCCACTTCCCAACCAGGACGACATTGGAGATCATTTGTCACCGAGTCCCGTGGGTTTTTAGAGAATACCCACTGATCCTACTACCTCTCATACCTTGCATGCATTCGAGCGATATCCGCTTCTGTTTCATGTAGATAGGGGTGAGGACATTCAAGGTCTCGTGAGATTCGTAGAATTCCCCCATCCGTTCTATTTTGGCCAAAATACCCTGGGCACTTAGGTAACTTCCGCACCTTTTCTGGTACTTCGTATGTGGGATGATTACCTTTGGTTTCGGGTTAGCTTGGACATGGGTTGGGCACTCCACTAAAAAATCCGACTCCATTTCTAGGGTCATTTGAGCCTACGACTATATGTCTTCAATATGAAAGACTCCAAGGGTCTTTTGTGTCCGATGTGGGAGGCTCAACCATCAAATCTGATCCTACCAGGCTCATATCCCGAGATTAGGACAAGAGGCGGCCTTGTATGATGATTCCCTTTGGGTCCCGATGGGATTTGATACGGAGCAGCTGATCAAGATGGAGTGGGGGGCGCCCTGGGAACAACGAGTGCCCCCGATTGACGAGTTGCTGACCTCCCTCACTTTAGAGACCGATAGGGACAATCTGAGAGGCGGGAGGAATCCCCTACCCTCTTGGGTTTCCTATCACTTCTCGGGCAGTGGAGCCTGGTTCAAAGACCTATGATCAACCTAAGTAGCGTCCGGAGAGGCTGGCTCCAAGAGTTCAATATGCGCATACCGAATTGTTAGATGGGACATGCGAGATCGTAAAGACTTTTGATAAGGCTAACGAGGCCTAGGAAGACGGTCAGGGTGTGCAAGAGGGAGAGCACAACTATATCAATGGAAGCCTTGCACAGTAACTGGCACCTTCTCTGGAGGCCCCACAAGTAGATGTTGAGACCTCTCTTCGGATGAGAAAGCAAAAAGAGACTTGGGAGCAGTCGGATGGCTTATGCCCCAAGCAATCAAAGGTCCTAAAGACAAAGGGGCGAGACAAGACGACTCAATTCTACACCCGTACATGTCAATTGAAATGAGCAATTGACCTCTCGGGGGTCCCTGCCGCAACTCGTCACTTCTTGGATGAAGAGTATAACGACTTTCAATAGGCGAGAGCTGCTAAACAGCCTCGCTAGGAGCCATGAGTTGGCCGAGGACGGGGTGGTAGATTTTTTGTTGCCTACCCCCATGATACGAGACCAAGCTCGTTTGGCGTTCCTCAAAGGAGCAAGGAGCCATGAGTTGACAGGGGACGGAGTGGTAGATTTTTTATTTTGATTTAGTTTGTTGCATTTCTGTTTGTCTTTATTGTCTTAAGGGTAGAACGTTGGAATAATTATGGGTCTAAGAGCGTCGGGTCACCTATGGGACTTTCGTACATATTTCAGAACCTAGAGTCTTTGACCCTGTTTATGCAACTGTAAATTAATGGAATTCCTCGACGCCTATTTAAAAAAATGATAAATATCTTAAAATTTGTGTTATATATTTTTACCAATGTTCTAAAAATCCCGACTGGGTGCCGCCTAGGCGTCCCGCCTAGGCCCCATTTTGTACCTAGCCGACCCGACTTAGCGCCTAGGCGCCTAGAACAATTTTTCATGTTATAGTGACTAAATTACAATAATTAGATGGTTGTCCAGAGTTGTCCGGTGTTGGTGATATTAGGGATTATGCTTCTAAGTTGTTTGATGTTATTTTTTAGGTATTTTAAATATTTTCTACCATTTTTAATATAAGAAAGTTCATATTTTATTTCTATATATAGTAATATATCGATTAAAAATTAAAAAAAATAGAAAAATACAATTCCGATTAATCCCCGTCTAGTCCCCGATTAATCCCCGAAGGTCATAGCCGCCCGACTAGCGCTTAGCGACTTTTAGAACCTTGATTTTTACTTAACATGTTTAGTTTCCTGTTTAATTATCAATAATTTTTAATACTCTGATTCCATGTGGCTGCGGCAGAGAGAAACCTAATTCTCTCTGCGCGCAGCCCCTCCCCACCCTCCTCCATGGCAGCTCCTTGCTTCCACCGTCGAAGTCCCGACTTCCAAGCTCTCCACTACCTCCAGGTGAGGTTCCATCTACCCTACTTAGGGTTCGCCGTCGCCGTCATCGTCGTCCCTTGCCGCCCACCAGCCGCTGTGGTCGTCATCACCGTCCATCGCCGCCGCCGTCATCGCCGTCCATCGTCACCCCGTCATCTCCGTCCATCGCCGCCGCCGTCATCGCCGTCTCTCAGCCATCGTGGCCCTCCTGCCATTTTCCGGGTTACGGGCTCCATGCGTCGTCCCCCATCTGCGGCGGCCTCCCGCCCCAGAGCCACCTAACGCCGGTAGGGGTCCGTTCCCTCGATGGATCTGGGATCTGGGATCCGGGAGGAAGGACGATAAGTCGGGGTATGTCTCCACGACACCCGAAGTCGGGACCATCGATCTCGAACAAACCGCTGCGTGTCGAATCGTTGATCTCGTCTTCCGCACTACTTCGAAAGATCCGGGCGAATCAAGACGAAGAATTGACGATACCAGATCGCTCCAATGGCACGGGGCCTAGAAGAACTGGCATCGCAGATTTGGTAGTTTGCTCTTTCGATCGTGTGCTATTTTTTTATCCTGTTTTAAGTCGAATAAATTGTTGGTTAGACATTCTGTTGCTTAGGTTGATTAGGATTTTTCATTTCAAGTCTCGCTGTTTTGAGACGTTGGTAAGGAGTTGTCTTGAGTTTGTGCCCACGATTTCAAGTAAGTTATTATTATGGGTACATGAGCGTCGGGCTTGCTATGGTCGGCCCGGACATACATCTGGAACACGGGACGGTCACGCCTCATCCTGTGTGATTACCTGTTGGTATTAATGAAAGTCTCCGGTTACCCGTTTCAAAAAAAAAATCAATAATGTTTAATACTATATAGTTGTTTTGTTAATCTTGGTTTATGAAAGTGGAGTTAGGAAGATTAGATTAAAAAGAGATGATAGTTCTCTTTATTACATATTTTCCCTGTTAAGAATTATCGAATTCGAAAACTTATTGAAACAAATAATTCAACAAAAACCGAGAATAAAGTGGCTATGACAATAAGCAACTCGGCAAGCTAAAACAAGACGTTGACAAGAGGGTAGGCATATGTGTTGTTCTGAGGGTCAGTAAGCTGTCCTAATCATTCACTGGGCGCGTTTTATTGATATCATAGCGTACAAGAATTGGAGAACCTGCACAGTCTGTCCTCCGCGTTAACCAACCTGTTTTTTTCGGTTCCAACTGCTCTGGTTGGAATCGTTGTATGTTCCAGAATTTAAAGAAATGCCACCATGATTTGGTAGAACATGTGCAGCGGGATAGACACGAAGCCGCTGATGTGGAGTTTGGGCGTTGTTGTCGATGTCGAGAGCTGCTATATGAGGAAGACGATGTCTTTATTATGACGCTTCGACAATGTCGGTGTCGAAGCGTCATGTTAAAGACGACATCGCGACACGATTAAATCACTATCGATGCTGAGTTGCAGTATTGTATGATATGGTGTTGTGTGACACCGAATTAAAAATATGACAATTGGCATAAACGAATTGTCTGATTTATTTATAAAAAAATAAAAAGCTAGTAACAATAATAACTAATTAAAAAATCATTTTTTTCCTTATAAATTTATACCCCTCATTCTATTTTCTATTTATCCAAAATACTCTTACACTTTTCGTTATAGAATTTTTCTTCTTATACCCTCATTCGAGCTATGGCGAGCAAGGAAGAGAACTTTCAGTCGACACAATTTTCAAACGAGCAGCAAAAGAATTTCTCCTAACTAATATTTGACAACAAAAGTTTTGAACAATATGTGGCTGGATCGCGGTATCCGTCTTAAATTTCGATGCACAGTGCTAGATTCATAGTTTCATGATACCTCAAACCATGTCTTAGGAGTATCCACCTCCATAGGTCTTAGAGAATCCGCACCGTCTAAAGGACATTGGGGAAATGATACCCAGAAGAACATATGAGGTTGGTCGCTTATTTATTTAATAATTCGAAAGTCTCGGAGAACAGGAAAAAACAAGTCATAGCTGACATTTTGGAAGGTTATTGCGATGGAGTACAACTTAGATGAAATATCAAAACGCAAAGAATGGAAACAATTGAAAGATCATTATGGCAAAGTTAAGTTTATGATGAAAAGGTTTAATAATGATTTTTTGCGTACCTAAAAATACACAACAATGGGTAGTTCGAAGACATTTATATGAGAAAGCCATGTCGATGTACACGACGAATGAAAGACCAAAACCCTCACCTATCAGGATTGGAGGGAGGCGGTTCGGTATAAGCTGAAATGGATTTTGGACGAAAGCACTCATTCCGACAAACAGATGAGGTAGGATGAAGCTGGTACATTCAAATCATCCTTAACACCATCATCAACAGGTCAAAGAGCCGCGACGAAATGATTCGCAGACCTTGACGACTCTGCAAAACGCTGACACTTAGTGCCACTATGTCACATGTCAACACAGCTCACACTGACAATGTATTTGTTGCGTGGTAACCGAAGTATAATATTAAATGATAAAAATATAAAAAAATAATAAATGATTTTTTTACTAGATAAGGAACTCTCGGTGCATCGAAGCCCCACACCTCTTTACACTCAAAACCCTTGCACGCGTCGTCACTACCGAAATCCTCGTACTATTAGAATTTATATCTCCAGAATCGCATGGTCAGCTAAAGAGGAATATCGACTAATGTTGTTGTGGCTAGAAAATGCCGTCATCAGCTCTGATTATTAGATAGACATATACCTCCACTTTGTGGTTGTCGTCGGAAAATGCTCCAGATCGGACCTACATGCATATCAAAAACCATTTCGGAAAAGAATAATCATAAATTCAAGAGATTGGATCAGATATATCAGGAGCATGGGCAACATAATCTGTTTATTACTAATAGAAACGAACACGCGCGGCGCTCTAGGTTTTGCGATCCTGATCGCGCCGCCTCGCGCCGCCGCCGAGGTCCACTGCTTGCGATCCTAATCGCGCCGCCGCCGAGGTCCGTTGCTTGCGATACTTATCGCGCCGCCGCCGAGGTCCGTTGCTTGCGATCCTTATCGCGCCGCCGCTGAGGTCCGCTGCTTGCGATCCTGATCGCGCCGCCGCGGAGTTCTTGCTTAACATCTGCGTGTCGAGATCGGGAAACAGGTTCAGTGTGGATGTGGGTTGGGTAAGCATAGTCGTCGCCGGGAAGCAGATTCCAACCCTACCATCGGCGCGAAGTCTGCGTTGGATCCACCGATCACCGGCCTCTTCTGTCCGTCGCTCTGACTGCCGGTCCGTTCGATCGGAGAACACTGAGCGTGTGCACATTCCGACGCAGTAGCTGGTTTGTCGGGGAAGGGCAGGCTGCCATCGTGTTGTGAATTGTTGTTGGGTGATTGAAACAGAGTTGTTGGGTGGTGTGCTTTGGTTTCATTCGCAGAGGTTGGAATTGCTGTTGGGTGATTGAAATAGAGTTGATGGGTGGTGTGCTTTAGATTCATTCGCAGAGGTTGGTTTGAGTGGTGGAGTTTCATAAACTTCAGGTTTGTTCAACCGTTCTGTGACCTTGGATCATCATCAAAACCCAGTGACCATAGGAATTGAAACAATGCTTCTTTCCTTCTCTGCTTTCTGCTCAGTACTTCTATCTTCATATAAAGACTATGTTTCTATTGAGAAGCTACTGGACAATACAAAGGGAGGAAAAGGAAACAAAGAGAAGAGAAGAAAAGGGAACAAGCATCCGATCCGCTCTCGTCCTCTTGATGCAGAGTGTTTGGCTCCAAAATCAGCCACCGGTTTGAGCTCTCCACAGAAGGCTCGGAAGGTTCGTAAAGAGGCACGGAAGGATCAAAACTCCACTCTACGGAAGAATCGGAAGGTTCGTAAAGATGTGGTACCTGAGAAGGACGCAGCTGCCCCAGCTTCATCAGACTCAGAGGTGTACGTCAACAATCTACCGGCCGGTACAAGCCTAGAGTGGGTGAGGAATGCATTGGGGTCCTATGGTGAGGTTGTCTCAGCCACCATTTGAAAGAGGCATAACAAAGAAGGCTTAATTTTTGGATTTATCAAGTTCACATCAGAGGATTCAGCATCACATGTGATTGATTCTCTAAATGGATACAAATTCAATGGGCACACACTTTGTGTTGCCACTTCCCATCGTGGTAAAAGGTCTGGTGCATTTCCGACCAAAAATCAAAGCATCAAGAAAGGAGAGGCAAATTCGAAGGAAGGGACAATTCATTTACAGAAGGTGTTTCACAACCTTGACTTGCATCTCCAGCCGAAGAACAACCGGGAACCGGCCGGCAACGCAACTCTGAATCCGCGGCCAAATCCGATCCGTGATACGCGCGTTCCCATTCCAATTTCGAAATCAATTCCCTTGTTTTTTGGCTTGGACGAGGGATCTCAATCTCTGATTTTGAAATCAGCGTCGACTTCATCGGAGGTCCCTCCCGAAGAACGCGTTTCGGGATCCCTTTCTCGCGCAGATCGTGTTGATATCTCGGGTTTGATCGAGTTCCAATCAGGTGAAGGGTTACGTGTGGATCACGCAACTCAAGACCAACCAACAGGCCCGTCTGTTGTTGGGTCAGATCCTCTAGGCCCAGAAGTTTGTGCTGATGCAATTGGGCAAGGCCTTGTGCAAAAAGGGTCTCATGCAATTCTTGTTCGCCCTCTAGCATCGTGTTCTGATTTGGTGAAGCAAGTTCTCCCCAAGTCAGACTCTCGGGTTTCACTTTCCTCCTCCATTAATCCGATGTCAAGTTTCGATCAAGACTTCCCAGTGTGGTCGCCTGAAACAATACAGAAGGTTAAAGGGAAACGAAAGAAGAAACCTCAACAGCTTTTTCGAGTCTCGACTCGTTCACTCTGTATGAGTGAAACTGAGAAGCTTGAGCGTAAAAATGAAGTTGGAGACACTTTATCAAAACACAAAGAATGCTACAGATAGAGTTCAAAGATTCTATCGAATAGTTTTTCTCTGTTTTGCTCTTGTCGCTTTTTTCGTTGTTTTATCGTTTTTAGTAAGATTCTCTTACCGTTTGTGGTAGAGATTCTTTTGAAGGTTATTTGGGATAGCTTTATTGCGGTCCGCTCTCTTTTCCCCATCTTGGGGAAAAAAGATTCCCGGCTTTGTATTATTTCAAAGCTTAATAAAACCATCATTTATATAAAAAAAACATAATCTATTTAGTTATTTCGAAAAGCACTTGTTGCTTGCCAGTGAGGTAGTCTATGAACTCGACATGTGTTTTAAGTTCACGAAACACACATGGAGAGACGTCCTACGAGACATACCAAGGTGACATCTTTACATCACTACAAATTGGTTGTATCCCTCAAAATTCATTACGTTATGTTTTTATATCAGCTTAAATATTGAAACTTACTCTGAACTATTGGTCACAAACACTACACTACCCAGCGTTTCAAAATCACAAATGAGATACGTAAAGTATTGGTCACACGATTCTGTAAGAAAAAACTAACAATGAGACATGAAAGGACCAAGGGTTAAATGTTGAAACTTACCCTTATGTATTGGTCACGAACATTATGCTACCCTCCTTTTCAAAATCACATTTGCGGTACCTAATCTATTGGTCACGCGATTCCGTTAGGAAAAATGGACGGTAAAATGCCGTTTTTTTCCATTCCGTTAGTCATATGACCTCAAGTGTCATATAATGGATGGTAAAATGACGTTTGTTTCCTTTAAGTATTTGACCTCTATATATTTTATAAGGAACAACAACGAGGGTGCAA
Source organism: Erodium maritimum (assembly GCA_963921825.1). Taxonomy (NCBI): domain Eukaryota; kingdom Viridiplantae; phylum Streptophyta; class Magnoliopsida; order Geraniales; family Geraniaceae; genus Erodium; species Erodium maritimum. The sequence goes on along the minus strand of OY997589.1, from coordinate 21,415,801 downwards.
TGGTAATGTTCCTTATAAAATGTATAAAAGTCAAATAATTAAGGAAAAACGTCATTTTACCATCGATTATATGACACTTTAGGTCATATGACTAACAGAATGGAAAAAACGGCATTTTACCGTCTATTTTTCCTAACGGAATCGTGTGACCAATAGATAAGGTACCGCAAATGTGATTTTGAAAAGGAGAGTAGCATAGTGTTCGTGACCAATACATAAGGGTAAGTTTCAACATTTAACTCAATGACCAATATACCCTCCACATTTTAATTATGATTTGACATATGAGCTAAAAGACTATTATACCCATATTCACTATTAATTTCTTAATAATTCACCAATCTTCTAATTAACACTTAAGAATATCATTAATTTATTTTATTTTTTTTAATATTTTTAGAAAAATTTATAGAAATAATTTTCATTATTTTCTTCAAATGTGAATAGGATGAGGTAAGAAAACGTGGGTCTTGTCTTCTGGAACTTTGGTTTAGACGATGACCCATAATTGAGAAAGAGTGGGTTTTGGCAGGAGAAATGGAAACAGATTTGGGAAGACGCCCACGACCTCATCGAAGAATTTGGGCTTAAACTCAGAGTGATGTACAAATCCACTACTGTTAGTACTTCGTCGGTTTTGAGCTCGAAAACTAGTTCCCCGCTCTGCATCTGACTACTCCAGCCCCGTTCCTATTCTGTTTCCTCTACTTGAGGACGACGTCGTGGCGGAGGATTTTTGCAGATCTGAGGACGAAGCTTTTCACGCGATGGCGGTGAGGCATATCTAAGTGAAAGCAGAACCGTAGACGATGAGCTCGGACCCAAGTCGAGAAATCTTCGGAGTTTTTCCTCAGCCATACTTTGACCCTCGTTCTTCGTATTCTCCGGTCGCCACCACGTAAAGAGAGAGAGGGATGAGGCGAGGCGAAGGGGGTGGAGCTATGGGCGGAGCTCGGTTGTAGCGGCGAGGTTTACTGCATATTTACCACGACGACACTGAGAAGACCTTGTTGTTGCACCGTTGATTTGGGAAGAAACCAGTCGTGGTCTCATTGTGGAGATGGAGTCGTGGTCTCGATACCTGCTTCATCTACCGGCGAGGAGGACGAGCCAAGGATTCTCGACAACACCGACAATGAAGAGGTGCTTCCTTCGTTTGTGGCTGGAGAAACAAGTTTAGAAAGAGTGGGTAGAAGAATGTGGTTTCGTGTTTGAGGGATTTAGATTAACTAGTTTTTTTTTCTATTTGATGTTATATAATATTTAATAATATAATTATTTTATATTATTTTATTATTATTTCTCTTCTAAGATCCATATGGTTAAATGAGTAAGGGTAAAATTGGAATTTCACTCTTCACTAACTTGCCTATGATGGCACGTGACTAACGAATGAAGTATTCCGTTAGTTTTTTAACCTCAAAAACTCAAAAGGTTCGTGGACCGAACATAAGGGTACCTTAAAATCCGTATACCGAACTTAAGGATATTAAAAAATTATTTAACCCAAAAATAAATGACGTGTGGATTAAAATTAAATGTTTATTATTTTTAATTGAAAATGGTTAATCTATGTCGGGAAGTTGTAATCTTGAAAATTGGGATTCCACCATAAATGTCAAATACTATAGTTTTAAATGGTATTTGACATAAATATGTAAACAAGGAGGAGAAAATTCAATTCAATACAATATTTATGGAAAACATTTATTACTACATAAAACGTCTTGGGATTTTATATCAAGAGGAATTGTTTGACGAATGCGTGACATTTTGTTAGAAATATTTATTATTTTGAAACGTCCACACGAATAGAATAAATAAAAAGTTATTGGGTTCGAAAAAATATGAATAATGGTTGTTGGAGATAAAAACAATACGACTAGTGTTTGGGCAGCGCTCTGGTTTCATCAACCGCCGTCGATGGGTTATACCGTGGGAGATCTATCAAGTTTTAAGGTTCTTCTTGCTCTCCATATGCTTTGTTTTATACGGTGTTGGTGTGTTAAAACTTTTGCAGGTTGTGATCGGCAATAAAAAGAGGACTAAGAGATTTTTTATTGCAATTGGTTGAAGGTGGTGACCGGCGGCAAAAGGGGGGGCCTAGGGTTGGGTTGGTCAGAGTTTGGTTCGCCTCGTCGTGGCTGGTCTCGGGCGCCCGACTGTGGATCTCGTCGTCACAGACGCTCTAGGCCTCGTCCGTCACGATTCCGGCCAGGTGTATCAGCTCGTGTGGGAGGTCCGACGATTGCTTCCCAATCTCCTCCTGTGTCTGGTCTTTATGTGATCGTGGACCCTCCAACAGGTGTTGTCTCGGCTATTGCAGCACCTCAAGGAGATACTCCTGGTGCGGTTTGTTTGGACCCCTCATTTGCTACTGTAGTTGGATCCGATCTGTCCCGGAAGGGAGCTTTGGGAGATGGAACTGGGCCTGATGCCGTGGTTACCAAGGGATCGTGAAGTCATGACGGCTTTGGGCTCGGCGTTTGTTGGGATGAGGTGGTGTTTGGGTGCCCGGTCATCGATGGTGATGGGCGGCGCAGAACATCAGTACGTTGTTGGTCAAGACGACGCCTGGGTGATCTCGGACGGGCAAGACGACAATGGTATTAGTGCGGAGGACAGAGTGGAGGCAGCAGGAGTAGTTGGCCGGATCTTCGATCCGTACATGTTATTTGTTTTACTGTAGAGTTTACAGGTACCGCAAGGACCTGACCCTCAATCAGCGATAAGAGGTACATGTCTACTGGTAGTGCTCGTACGCTCAATGGTCTGACGCTAATCCTGAGCTTTGAATTAGAGGGACACGCAGAGTCCAATGGAGGGACACCACAAACGGCGAGGGGCGGAACGCACCCTCGCCTCGATCAATGAGGACTTCGTGCTCTAGTGGGGGTCTGCCGGTAATACCGCCTCATTGGACGTAGGGTGGCATCGATTCCACCAAGTACCAGCGCGGCATTCTTCAATCAGATCGGGAATCAGCAATTTTACGTTTTTAAAGGCCCTCATTATCATCAGAGGGGGGACAACGTCTGTTGGCTCCTCAAGAGGATGCATAGTCCAATTGAGCAACTTCAGTCCCTGGTTACAGGGCTGCCCAGGGCGTCACTCTTGGGCTCCAGTATTCTACTAGAGCACAACCTAGTGTCAAGTTATGCTTGATCGGATCATAGGGTTTGCTCGACCCTACCCCACAGTCTTCAACTGTTGTACCGGTTGCCTCGGCAGCTATCGCAAAGTTCTCCTGTTGACAACCTTGAAACACTTCGGTGAAAGAGTAATTTTCAATTTAGTAGTTGTCCCACGATGTGTGTATCTGTTATTTTGTTTTCTTGCAATCATTTCCATTGTTAGTTTTTTCTCCTAGGTGACCAGTTTTGGGTTTGTACTTCTGGAGAGTTTTTATTATTATTAATATATTACTCTCGTTACCCGTTAAAAATACGATTAAATTAAGTGCATAAGAGTATTGGTGAACGCTTTAGATGTTCTCTAGGGCTAATCCTAGCCACTATCTCTGATCACAAAGTTTTTTTTTTCTGGGCATTTTATCGTTCGTCACTATTATCATTGCCGTAGTGACCATAACTCTCTTTGTAGTCCGCCAAAACTCCTTACGGTGAAATCGCTCACCTTCACCAGCATTGTCCCAACCATCTGTCCCAGTGACATGGGTTGCAAAAATCTCAAGGACAGACCTTGGGAACATCCCCACAATCATGCTAGAAGTCATTGTATCCCAAGACCTTTGGATATGGACGTTTTTTTCGAAACACCGAGCTCCAACAACGAAATGGACGTGTTGAATATGTCCACATTATTTTCCCTAACAGTTCGAGACTTCGCTCCACATGTTAAGTTTAAGGTCAGCGGTCACGAATACGCTACCCCATACTACTTAATAGATGGAATTTATCCTCGGGCTACATTTGTGAAAATAATACCACATCCACAAATGGGAAAGAAAATGTGTTCTGCTAGAAACCAAGAGGCGGCGAGAAAAGATATCGAATGAGCATTTGGAGTTTTACAAGCTTGTTTTCATATCAGCACTCGTTCGAGCCAAATGTGGGACAAGAACTGATTCGTAGTGATCGTGACTACTTATATTATTCTCCACAACATGATCGTTGAGGATCAACGACATCCGTACCCCACTGATCTGTTTGCAGATATTGGTGTCACAATCGCACCGACCCGTCTGGGACCACCACCAACGGTGAACATCAAAGGCATCTCGGCCCATAGAACGAGACTCAGAGATTGAGAAGTTCATCATCGTCTCCACAATGACCTCATCGGTCACATTTGGGCTGAATATGGAGATGCCGATCACAATTAGAATAATATAATGTAACGATTTGTATTGAAACTAGTAGTTAGTTTTGGGCTTGTTTTGAAAATATTAAAAATTGCAAAAACACCCAAACAACTTGTTCCTACCACTACCCCGTGGTTAACACTACAGAGCTAGTAGTAGTAGCTAGTGATTTGAAAGAGAAAGAAGAGAAAATATACTCGTACTATACCCAAGGTTCTAAAAAACGGCAACCACTAGTCGGGCGGCTAGAGTCTTCAAGGATTAATCGAAGAGTAGTCAGAGATTAATCAGGGATTAATCAGATTTGTATTTGTCTATTTTTATAATTTCTTCACAAATATGTTATTATATGTATGAACAAAATATGAATTTTATTATGAAATATAGTAACAAAAACTTACAAAATACAAAAAAATATATAGTTGTAACATACTCATTCTTAAATGAAAAAAGATTCAAATACACAACATTGATATCCTTATATAAAAAATAAAATTAGCAATAAAAAAATTTGTAAATCAATATGATATTTTCCATAAAAATATAAAAATGTTAATAAATAAGTAAATCCACAATTATTTAAGATGTAAGTATATATAATCTATGATTATTAATTTTATAAATAAAAATTACATATATAATATATATTTTTATAATAATAATAATAGAAAATTTATAAACGATTAATAACAATTATTTAAGATAAAACCATAAAAATATGATAAGTGTTGTAAAAATCCTATTTATTAGGCACCGATTGACCCCCGCCTAAGCACCGATTAATTCCCGCTTAAGTAGGGATTAACCTGATTTTTCCAAATCCGCCTAGAGCTTCCCAAGTTGTTAAAGTCGGGTCGGTGTTCTAAAAATCTCCGCTTAGACGCTGATTAATCCCTATTTAGGCCCGATTTTTAAAACACTGTTATTACCTCCTACCACTAACAACTAGTGATTTACTACTAGAGATAATCTAACGATAGTTTTTTTTTTGAAACGTGAACATAGGTATTTTATTAATCATGACAATGAATCGTAAACATAAATTGGGTCCCTGACATTGAGCTCCAGTATATGTCCGAGACTCCCGTAGGGATTCTGGTGCACTTGGACCTGTATTAGTAGCTTACTTTGTATCGCAGACAATAAAAAACACGAATAAACACAAAAACGAAGATAAGAAACTATTGGGCCTGCGATGCTAGTTCTTCTAAAACCCGTAACTTTCGTAATTAGGCGTTCTGGTATCGCTAGTCCATCGTCTTGAGTCGCCACGATCACCTGAGACGCCTCTCCCTGTGATGAGACTTGGTTTAAGCGTGATAAGGACAATAGAGCATGCTCTGGATGTGATTTCACCGATACTTCTCGCAGAAGCAGGCCACTCTGGCTTCCGTAGATCATCGTCGGATCGACCCATAAGAGTCTATCCAGACTCGAGGTGCCCGACTTTGGGTGCCGTGGAGACATACCCCATCCTATCGCCCCTCCTCCCAGATCCTAAATCCATCATATGTATTGCTCCGAGATTCATACCTGATATTCACCGAAAAAGGGGATCAGCTGAAGGCCTCTTCGCTTGAGAGGATGATGGTCCGGGAGAGGTGGATCAACGGAGGCGTCGACGAGAACAACCATAATAGCTAATAATGGATGGCGGCGGCGTAAGAAAAAAGAAGACGAAACCGTGACAGCTAGGATTTTTTCCCTCTGTGAAACGCTTTTCACTCTTTTTCCCATGTGTGTAATCTAACGATAGTTAATACATAATGCATTATCAAGATATAACGGTAGTTGATACAAAAAATCGTTGACTAACAGTATTGTGGGAGTTAAAGAACTCAAGTTACAGAAACACCCTTCTTGAGTTTCACAGTTCTCGTACTCCACTCCGACTTATTAGCTGTGAACAACTGTAGGTGAAGCAGCCAGATCACAAATCCACCGTTAATCATAAGTTGGCGCTAAAAAAAAGTCACAGTGTTGTACGGTGATCCACAGTCCTTCCCGGTCAATTCTCCTGATTCAAACACAACGAAATTCCAAAAAGCGAATCGAAATCCAATTCAAAACTCCATAGAAAAACCTCCGAGACGCGCCGTCGACCTGAGCTCCGGGAAGAACGCCTCGAAGATGGAGAAGCAGCCCAACTCCAAGCCGGAACCGGAACAGCAGTCCCCCCCTAAAGATCAAGCCCCAGGTCCAGATCCGGACCCTAAGCCCGATCCAGAAAACAAGGACCAAACTCCAAATGGCGGTGGTGGGAACACGGGGAGCTTCGTAATGGGATCGGACGCTCAATCTCAGAATGATCCGTCGCCGGGAGGATCGAAGAAATCGGTTCATTGGAGCCCGGAATTGGTATCCGAATCGCAGATTCCTAGATCCAATCCGTACGTTGCTCGCACCCCTGCGCCTGTTTCGTCCTTCTCCATCAAGGGTAGGCAATTTATACGTATGAGTCTATCTATGTATGCAATTGTTTGTATGTGTTCGTCGTTGTAATTTGGGTCGTGAATTGTTTGATCAGACTCTATGGATACGGTGATGAATGCGCTAGAGAGATGGGGGAAGAGGGTCGGAGAAGCCACTAAGAAGGCCGAGGACCTGGCTGGAAATACATGGCAACACTGTGAGTCTTCTTTTTATCGTTTAAATTGAATTTGGATTCGTAGTAAATGATTCGTTTTGATATGAAATTCTGATGGAATGCATTCCCTTATGATGATAGCTGCTTGCACTGAAAATGTTTTTAATTGTTCATTTTAGGAAAAGTTCATGAACATATCCTGATCAGATGAGAGAGTGGATTTAGTATAATTGTGATCATTGGCATTTTGCAATTGGTGTGCCTAACTTATCCGGGTTATAGATGATGTGTGTCTGTATCTCTGTTGTTGATGCTTATTGTTTGTTTGTTCTTAACCGAGCCCCTCATTTTCATACCATCAAATCACTTGCAGGTATGCCATCAATGTGAAATCCTGTCTGTCTCAAATTACATATTTAACACCTTACCATGCGTTTTCGTCTCTTCTAATTTGATGCCTTTTTTCATCCTGTGGCTAAAACCAAATCATCCTTTTACGAAAGTCATTGGTATTGGTTGGTATCTATTTAACCCATTTTAAATTACTTTCATTAGTAAAGGAATGGGGGTAAACCTGTATGGTGCTTTGCCTTGGATGTTCAACATGATTATACATACGCTTGACTCATATTATTCCTTTTCTGTTTCTTTTTTTCTTCTTTTTAATTAGTGAAAACGAGCCCAAGTTTTGCTGAAGCTGCCATGGCAAGAATTGCCCAGGGAACAAAAGTTTTAGCGGAAGGCGGTTATGAGAAGATCTTTCGACAAACATTCGATACGGTTCCTGATGAGCAGCTTCTGAATTCATTTGCATGTTATTTGTCAACATCTGCTGGCCCGGTCGTTGGAATTCTTTATGTATCAACAGCAAAGCTTGCATTTTGCAGTGACAACCCTCTGCCGTATAAATCCGGTACCCAAGACGAGTGGAGCTATTATAAGGTATATTTGTGTATGCTCTACATTTCAATATTTTGTTTTCTCCCCAAACATCTTTTTTACTTATGTTAAATGAGAAGAAGGGGAGTGATAAGGGTATAACAACAGTAGTGGTAGAATTGTACAAGGTAGGGCCCTTTGTTTTAACCATATGTGTGCATAGATGATGAATATAACATAAAAAGCATCCTTGGTTGGGTCACAAGGAGTAGCCCCGGGAGGGTGAGGTTTTGTGCGAAAACCTCTTGACTCCACTGTTCTAAGTTCTTAATGAAACGCCTTTGGTAGGGTTAGTGTTAGTGTTAGACAGTGCAGTAGCAATTTTTTTTGCCGAAGTTCTTTTTTTGAATGTAAATGCTGCATGTATATTATATAACAACCATTGGGACGTGAACCCTGTGCAAATTTTTTCTTTCATTGCTAAACAACGCTACCACTGTTAGAATCCCTTTTGCTTTCTCCTACCTTTTATTTTGATAGGCAATCTTTCTCCTACCTTGGACACGCATTCCTGTGATTATATGTCTGACTATGCTTCCTCGACCATGTCAACAGGTAATCATCCCATTGCATCAGCTGAAATCAGCTAGTCCATCACCGAGCAGAGCCAACCCATCTGAAAAGTATATTCAGGTCATCTCCGTTGATAATCATGAGTTCTGGTTCATGGCCTTTCTGCACTATGAGAATGCTGTGGAATGCCTACGAGAGTCTTTGGAAGCCCGCAACATGCAGACTGTCTGAGTCCTCTCAATGCACAACCTTGAAGCTGATAGATCCCGATAAAACCCTAGCTTCTCTTCAAGCATCCATTGTTGCTTGTCTTTCTTCTCAACTACTGGTAATGCTCTAGTGAAAAGGAAGGAAAAAAGGTAACTGTAAAATCTATTTCTGGGGTTTCAGTTGGGAGAAGTGGTAGGAGAAGGTACATTGGCTTGCTAGCAATGTCCATATATGATTTTGTGTTTGCTGTGAGCAATAATCATATGCAAGCTTGTTTAGACAACATTGTATTGGATTTATTTGGAATAGTCGCTGGTAGTTTCACTTTTTTCTTCCTAATTGTCACAGCTTTTGTTTGCTCTAGCTCAGATTATAAGCATATGGGTGTTTGGGCTGACAAATTGGCTAGCCATGTTTAGTAGGCCCAAACAGTGGTCCCATGATCCGATGGGCCTCAACAGTTTCGATAATCGCTACTTGTCTTTTAGAAGCGGAAAGTCAGGCTTACCCTTGATTACCTATGAGATCATCCAAATAGTTTCCACGATTTAAGTCGATAAAAAGTGTTGACTGGAATAATCTAATTAAAACATACTGATCAATAAAAATCTGTAGTAACAATAGTGTACAAGTGATATTTGTATCACATACAAATGTAGGTTTTGTTAAAAGTTTGAGGGTGTTTTGGGAATTGGGAATGTAGACTACAAATTTAATTTGTAAAATACTGCAATGCATTATATTAGAATATAACTATAATTGGGTCTTCAACTATCAGCTTAAGCTTTTAGTTGAGTTGGTTCTCTAATATGGTATCAGAGCTTGGCACCTCACAGACCCAGGTTCAAACCCCACTCTCTACAAAAATTCTAATTAATTCTCTATTTATCAAATTTGCCCAAATGGGCTAGCCCTTATCACTCTTCTCAAAGGGCTCATCTTTCTCTTCTAACTATTTCACCTCCAAACCCGTAAACGGGCTTGTCCGTGAGGGCGCGTGTTAGAATATAACTATAATTGGGCCTTCAACTATCAGCTTGAGCTTTTAGTTGAGTTGGTTTGAGTTGGTTCTCTAATACATTATGTAGAACATGAAATTTAAATCATTAACTGTACAGGAAAACCCCCCTTAGAGCATGAACAACAGAAGGGTCCTTGGTGAGGTCCTGGGAGTGAGGCCCTTGTGTTGACTGGACAAAAGTGAGGTCATGTGGCTGCAGAATAGTGGGTGTTTTGCAATGGAGAGACCCTCTGAGGTCCTGGGAGTGAGGCCCTGTGCTGACTGGATTATTAATTGATATTTTGCTGTTTTATTTAATTCTTTATCAGAAACCGTTTAAATTATTTAAAATATAAACAAATGTGAAAAAAAATAATTAATGAGAATAAAAAATAATAGATAAATTGAACACGAATAAAAATTAAATTTTAATCTTATTGGTCCCCTTTTAATACAACCCACAAAAAAGTACATGCTCAAGAAGCACCCGGTGGTGGTTGTCGTCGAAGATCTTCAAGTTCATCTTCAAGGGTATCCAAGACTCTTCGTGTTCGGGCCTTCAATGTATTGTGCTCTGCCAAATGTTCTTCGCTGAAATTGGAGGTATCAGTATTATACAAAGTCATGTAGAAGGCCATGCTTGCTTCCCACTTTTCGGTTATCTTGTGTAGCATGCGGGTCCTTTCTGCATGACGTTCATCCCTTGTACGTTCAACCTCCAGCCGTGTACGTTCAGCCTCCAGCCGTGAACGTTCCATGTCGGCGAAGGCAGACATTTGGGCCGTGAGGAGGGTCGCCTTGTTTGAGGCCTTTATTGCCTTCTTTCCTTGCGGTCGGGTTCGGGGAGGGGGACTTGGGGCGGCCTCAGGGGATGGGGGTGTGTCGCTGAGAGGGACCTCAGTCCCCTCGTAGTTGTCGGAAGCTCCCCATTCAGGTTGTTGGGACTCACCATTGAGAGGTGTGTAATCGTCCCATGTGCTTGTGGGTGGGGTTGAGCTATAAGCCACAACCTCATCCAACCGTTGTCGTTGTTGGCGTACTTGTTGTTGGCGGACATTACCCATTGTGCCTTCCTCGGAAATGAACTTGTTGATGCCCTCGAGCTTCATCACCCAATGATCCAGGTCGACCTTTAGTGGGTGGTCACCCACTTTCCCTGCTTGCACCCACATGTGCTTCGCACGTCTCATGTGCTCCTCGTGGTTGGCGCCACTCGCATACTCGTCTTTAGAGGACTTCAAATACCCGAGGAACCTCCTTGTCTGCCCAGAACCTCTGAGCCAACGTTTCTTGAGAGCTTGCCAGCCGCGATCTTGGGACTTGCCTTCGAGTTGTACTTCCTCTCAATAGTGCACCAGAATGTGTTTCCGGCTTGAGAGTTGCCCTTGATGGGGTCTTTTGTAGTTTTCAACCAGCAGTCTATGAGGTGGATGTCTTCATCCTTGCTGAATGTCCGCCCATCCGGCTGTGGTGCTCGGGGTCGGGCTCGGGGTCGTCGTTGGGAAGGTCCGGCAGAGGATGGTTGGGGGACGACTACGTCGGGTAGTGTGTACCCAGGATAGTTGTAGAATTGGGGTGGCATCTGGAACCCTTGTCCTTGTGGGTTCATTCCAAACGGTGGCGTCTGGAACCTTTGTGGGTTCATACCAAATTGGGGTGGCATCTGGAACCCTAGCGCCATTTGAAATTGTTGGGGACGGAATTGCCCTAAACAATAAATTAATACAATAAATAAATTAAAAAATTATAATAAGTACATTAATTAAACAAATACAATGAAGTAATTACAGAAATTCAATAAATACATTAACTACATACAATCAATTAATTAAAAAAATTACGTTACATAAATAATAAGTTTGCACTTACTTGAGCTCGACTCCGGTTGCGAGTATGGGCAAAAAGCGGAGTTGTCCCGATTGTCCGCTAGAATGTCTTGCAAATCTCGTGCCAGTTCGTCGGGGGTGAATCCGACTTCGTCACCAGCTGACTGTGCACGGGACCCAGCGTCGCCCGACATTTTTCACAAGAATAATTGAAATGAGAGAGGAGAATTTGGGAAGGGGAGAGTGAAGTTGGAGATTGGTGCGGAAAAAATGAGAAGGGGATGAGTATTTATAGGGTTTGATTTTGCTGATTTTTAATTAAATATATATATAGCCGTTTGTGACCGTTGTCAAATGGTCGGCTGAGGTGGACACGTGGCAGCACGGGAGAGGGCCAGCACAGCGAGGGGCGAGGAGCGCGGACCGCGCGCCCGGCCAGCAACCGAGGGGCGAGGAGCGCGGAACGCACCCGGGAGCGTGTGTTTCAGGGCCGTGGACCGCGTTTTTTCGCTTACACAACGGGTCGGACCGCGGTCCTCGAACCGGACGCGCGCGGGTCGGGGGCGAGGGGCGTTCCGTTGTTCATGCTCTTAGAGCAACTTTAGTGGTATTAATCCAATATAAATGAATAGATGAAAAAAGGGGATTTGGAAGGTGGGAAAGGTGAATAGAATCTGTTGCACGATGAATTATTGAGTAAGAATATGATTATGGAACTATCGTCCCCTTTGTTCGGCAAACTAATGTTCTTTCCACTGAGCAAAGAGTCGTGGTCCTTCTAGTACCATCTATTTCTTTTCCACCAACTCAAGCCACATAAAAGGTCAACAACACTCGTATTCTACCATGCACACATAAGGGAACGAGTCCATGACCCTCCTTTGCATGAAATGACCATATCAGTGGGAGAACAAACCAGAAACACCAAGCACGAGACTGCAGAAATGAACAAGTTAGCTTTAGTTTTGAGGTAATATACATCCTCGCTGCCTTAAATTTTGAGTAAAACATAACATATTCAATCCGAGTGAAGTTGATTGGATCCACACAATTCGACAGAAACGGCTTAGGTACGAGGTTGCAAGAATGAAACACAATAATCTACACTTGAAAACCCGTCATTTCTTGGTATTGTACTTCAAATTTAGTACAGGACTAACACTTGCAAAGATCGATATCGAAGGCGTTTGCTTTTGCTTCTTTGGCTTCCCACCAAAGATATACGATCTCAAAGGAACTCTGTTCCTGCTCTCACTATGCTGCAGCGTCCTGCTCCCACTCCTCACCCCCGTGAACCCGAACTCATCGTTGAGCTCCGTCATGGACTTGTCAACCTGAACCTGGATCTCCGCCACAAGTTCCGCCCCCGCCTCCAACTCCTCCGCAACCTTGTTGTTCTCTTGTTTCATGTTCAAGATCTCGCCTTGGAACTTCGCCGCCTGAAACGTCGTGAACCTGAAGTCTTCGTCGGCCGCGCTGTCCTTCAAGGCCTTTGTGATTTCATCTTGGATGCAACATATGGAGGAGAATCTACTCTGAAGCTCCTCTTTCAGCTCGGAGCTTGTGTCCTGCCACAGACCAAGCTCGGCGTTGATCTCGCTCAGGTGTTTGTAGATTGATCGCGCCTCTGCTTTGAGAGAGGTTGTTCTTGAGTTGTTGTTTCCCTCGCTATTCTTTTCTTTTATGATATTCGATGCGTCGGCTTTTAAGTCTTGGATTTCTGTTTGGAATTTCTGAATTTGGTGGAAGGAGGTGCTGAATCTCAACCAGAAGTCCAAATTCTCCTCCAGGAGTTGGTCTATGTCATTTCGGAACTGTTGTTCTGTTTCTGAGGTCTCGTGGGAGGCTCCTTGGAGGAGGAACTTCATGTCGTATTCGTCTTCCTCGTCTTCTTCTTCTGGAGCCTGGGGGATTTCGGGTTTGGGGTCTTCGGTGTCGTTCGTTGCATCGTTTTTTGCTTGGAGATGTTGCGCTAGGATCTTTGCTTTGAGATTCTTGGCTAGAATCTTTGCTTGGAGATGTTTGAGCTTTTGGCGCAGTGACTTGATCTCTTGGTCTTTGATGGAATTGGCATTCTTTAGTAGCTTGAGATGCAAGGTTGTGTCTTCCTCGGATTTCTTCTCCAGCTCAAGCAGCCTCTTCTGCATATCCATGAACATTTCGCGCCAATTGGGCTCCTTCTCCTCCTCTTCCTTCTCCTCCTCCTCCTCCTCGAAGTCGAGGAAGACGTCTTCATCTTCCTCTTCCTCTTCCTCTTCCTCTTCAAGGTTATCACCATCTTCCTTGATGAGGGTTACAAGAGTTTTCTCTTTCTCTGGAGCCTCTTCTTCTTCTGACTTGACTTGATTTGGAGGATCCTCTGTTTCTCCTCCTTGTGATTCATCAAGTCCCTCCTCCGCTTGTGATGATGAAACATTCATCTCATCTTCAACCTCAATCTCCTTATCTTGCTTTGAATTTTCCATTTCTTCCACTTGAGATTCTTCTTGTACCTCCACAGGTTCCTTGTCTTGCTTTGCATTTTCTGACTCTTCTTTTGGAGACTCCATAGTTTCTTCAACCCCAATGTCCTTGTCTTGGTTTGAGTTTTCCAAGCTCTCTATTTCTTGCACTTGAGCTTCTTTGGGTGATTCCACAACCTCAATCTCTTTATCTTGATTTGGATGTTCCATTTCTTGCGCTGCAAGTTTCCTTGGTGACTCGGTTTGTTCTGTTTCTATCTGTGATGAATCTTTGGTATCGGACTCTTTATCTTTCTTCTTCTTCTTGGATTTCCGCTCACCCTTTTCTTTTTTCGATTTCTTGGACTTCTTCTCCCTAACAGGTGGAGCCGCGGCTATGGCGTCGAGCTCCTCGTCAGGCCTCACGCTGCTCAGCTTCTGAGAAAGATGAACAAGATTGCACCGAGCCTCGGTGAAGGTCTTCTGGAGATTGATGCTTTGATCCCTAACTTTGCAGTCCATCTCGTTAATCCTTTGCATCTTCTGATCCATTTCCTTGAGCTTGTCGATCAGATCCTTCGACCCTTTGTTCAGATTGGCCTTCTCATCCTCCAAGGACTGGATCTGAGCTTCAAGCTCGTCCGTTTCAGTTCTTAATCTCTGCACAAGAGCGGTCTCACCGGAGATATCGGTCTCAACACCGACCACTTTGGTCACAAGGTCGTCAATCTTCTCCGCCATTGCCGTCACGTTGAGACTCGACCCCTCGCCGGACTCGAAATGTTCCTTAATCTCCTCGCACAATCTCTCCAGTTCCTTCTTCTGATCTTTGCTTTTCAACGCTCTCGGCGGCTTGTTGTCTCCGGATCTAGCCCTGTCTTCCTCAGGAAGAAACTCTTGTCTAAGAGGCTCAAGCTTCTCCCAGAGCGTTTTGATCCTGTCGTGCTCGGCGCCCGCCTCTTTCCCCGCCCTGTCCTGCTTCTTCTGCAGATTGGTCAGCGCCTCCTGGCAAGACTTGAGAGCTGAAGACGCCATCAAAGTCCGAGCTTCTTCGTCCTCGATGAACATGCCGTCCCCAAACTCATCCTGCAGCTTGAAAACCTGTTGCTGCATCTCCACGACCTGCATCTCTATCCCTCGAAACTTCTTGAACCCGTTCTCGTAAGAGATCTTCAAGAACTCCTTCTCGGTCTGCAGCACAAGGATGTCCTTCTGGAGCCCGTCGATCTTCTCCATCCCCTCGGCCTTGCTCAACCCCGACTTCTGGACTTTGCTCATGCTCGACCCTCCGCTTTTGGCTACCTTTATAAAAACCCGTCTTTTAAAGGATGAAATAAAAGAAACACGAAACACGGGGCATAAGAGGACTGAACAGGTCTCAGCCTTGCACTTTTTAAGTACCTTGTTGGTGGTTTTGGGTTGGAACTTCTTGTTGGCGTTGGAGAACATGCTCTTGAGTTCCTTGACGGGACCGGCGGGAGCCTTGGGGGCGTTGGTGTTCTCCATTTGGGGGAGCTTTCTGGACTTCTTCATTGCGTTGTACTCGTCTTCTTCCTCCATGGCGAACTGGATTTGCTCGGGGAAGACGGTGGCGATGGTGGTGTTGGCCTTTTGGAGCTCGGTGGATAGATGGTCGTATCGTTCGGCTAAGGCTCGGTAGGAGCGGAATGATTCTTGGACGAAGACGATGAGCAGGGGCCTGTTGTTGTAGTACATTTGTGCTCTCCTGGCGAATGAATCTCCTTCTTCTTCTATCAGCTTCATTGTGATCGCCACCTTGTCTTCGAAATCTGCATTTTCAATCTCATTTTGTTTACATAACACATTCATAAACAGAGAAAGGAAGAAACAATGGGGAAAATATACCTTGAAGGTTTTGCTCGAGCCATTTGGACTGTTTGGTTCTGATATGGCTTGCCCACCACCATGAATAGGCATTGCTAGCTGCTCTTTGTAACATTTTTGTCTCTTCTATACAATTAGGGAAGGGATGGAAGCCATTGAAGAGAGCTTGATGATGAGGAAAGGGTAAGTAAAATGGAGAATTTTTTTGGGAAGAAAGTATGAGGAATGTGAGAAGACCCAAATCCTATTTAAGGGATGATGGAGGAGAGCAAACTTCGCCAATGGCTGCTTCCACGTGGCTCTACGCTGGCCCCACATCCATGCTATGATTTCTTATCACCTTCATCCGTATGCCTGTAATTCGGTCGGATGAATCATGGATCAAAATTCTTACATATTAAACACAATTCAACCTAAACTTATAAGCTTAAGTTTCAGCATGTTTATCAAGTGACGAGTCAATTCATTTTGCTCCTATGTTTCTTTGCTTATGGATGTTCAATCAAAAGGAATGACTAAAGGAGATATGTATCCTATAATGTTGCATCATAAACCATACAATGAGACCTAGGAATGAAATTTGGAAAAATGTCAACTTACAAATCAGCAAATTCTCAAGTAATTCTTCTCGTCCTGAAATTGAAGGGATGCGTCCAACTTTGGGAAAATTCGAGCAAATAGTAAGGAAATAAGAGACCATTCCAAGTATTAGAAGAGCTATTTGCAAGACTACACTCCCAAAAACAAGTTTCTGTATTACACGAAAGATGTGAATGTCTCTAATGGCAGAACAAGAACGCTAAAGCCATTCTCCTACCAGGAGATTAGCATCATCTGATGAAAATGCTTGACATAGAACGCAATTTCTAGTTAGTTATTGATACAAGGTGAGCAAAACAGTGGTCTCTCACATCTTTCTCTCTTCTGCTACAGTCACAATAAAGGCCAAATATGCTAGCTCCGGCTAGATGAACCTGACTTTTGAGAAAATTGTGACAATCCCTGCCTCAGAGCTGTGAGGTTTACCCCGTTACCAACAAAAATGCTGGTGGCACCCATTTTTGATACCTGAAGAACAATTGTGTAGGATTAGATAAGTGTCTTAAATCTAAGTACTGGACAATGTACGTATGACAAGATAGAATCATAAAGGAAAGCTAATATAAAACATAGGACATTACGACAGAGAAATCTTACCGCTACAATGTTCCTATCTTCATCGTCAAAGAAGAGCATTGAGCTATATGGCACACCCGTTGTCTTGTGAATTCTCTGAAAATGCTCAGTTTTGTGAGTCCAGCTAGAGAAAATCTCCTGCATGTTAAATGACAAAAAAGTTGATTGCCTTGGAAGAGAGTGGAACAAGTAACAACCAATCAGTAACTCGCTGAAAACATAACATGTAATCTTGGAGTGGCTGATGCATGCCATGAAATCTGCAAAACTATAGACAGCTGATTTGATTTCTATCACATCACTAAAGGATATATAGCTGCCATTGCTCATGAAGGCAAGCCAATTACTCTATGATTGTTCGGAGCATGTTGGTCTAGCAATATGATCCTCTTGAAGTGGCTAATGCAAATTAACAAAGCAGCAAAACTATGAAATCATATTTGGGTTATGCTTTATGGAAATGAGGATCACCTTTTTGTGTAAATCATAAATAAAGTGTGCCTATTTTCATTCCCTCGCATTAACTCGTTTTCATTCCTCCAAATAAAGAGAGAATGCAATATCCATTCCCAACTCCCAAGGGGTTAGATGCCTTTGAACGTGAGAGACTATAACATGCAAATCGACTTGAGGTCATTGGTTTTCCACATACACCCACACCACATGAAGACAATAACTTTGTTAAATGGTCATTCAAAGGAGTGTTGCATAAGCAATACACTAACATGCAGTGATTAATGGATGTCATGAAAGCAACAAAACTAGAAACGGATTTTCCTAGAAGTTTCACAGTACCCACCAGACAAATAAATGACAATCACACCTCATGAGCATAACTACTGCAATGATGATCTAACAGCCTCAAAATTACAAAGGTACTCACCAATATGCTACCCTGGAGAGGCAAATGCAATCAAACAACCACAACAGAGAATACTCATAGCACATCGTGAAGACAAATACGTTCAGAATGCTACATTGAAGAGGCTAGTTTATGTTCAGAAATATCCAAAATTGCAAATGGGTTTTGTGCAGAATCAAACACCAACAACAAAGAACACTCAATATGTCAATTCACAGTGCCAAATTGGAAATGAACTTTGCACATAACCAAAATCACACATGATGACAACTACTACTTGAAGATCATACAAAGTAATGGCTGCTAGATTCCAAGTTAAATTTGCAAACTCCAGTCCCCATCAAGCTACAAGCTAATGGCCAATTTCTCAAGAAAAATAAAATCCTCACCTGGGTAACAAACAAGTTCTGAATTCCCAATTTGTGAAGAAACTTTCTGGCTACGTCCGGTGTTGGCGATCGAGAAGCAATAGCCATGTCGATTCCTTTCTCCTTGAGGGCGTGCAAGACGCCAGTAGCTTGAGGATAGAGACGGGGCATTTCATCTTCATAGCAGCACTCGCTGACAACACATACGAGAACCAGACCAAGCCATGAGCTTCACGATACGATTTCACGAAGATCGGTACGAGTTGCAACAAAAACGTACCAGTAGAAGGGCCAGAGAGTGTAATCGAGATCGAAGACGACGAGACGAGGCAGGTTCTGGTGCTGCCCGATTATCTGCAGAGCTTCGTTCTTCACCTTTTCGTCGCCTTCTCCCATGGCTGCTGCTCCTGCTCTTTCTTCTTCCTCTCCGTCTCTGCAGCAACACCAACCGTTCGATTAAAAGATCCAAAAATGTCACCCGGAAGACACGTGGAAAATAGGACCCACAGCTTCGCGGCGCAAGATAAGCTCCCTGGAAACTCGGGGCGCAAGTTAACCTCAACAGTAATTATGGAACAACAGCGTCACATAATTGAGACGATGCTCATTCGGATTCAACGTTTGGTTTCGTTGAGACGAAGACGATGATCATGTCTGTGTTCTTCTTTTATTTTTCATTTTTGTGTCTATTTATTTTTTTGTTAATTTAAATTTTGTTTTGTAAATGTTGCCTCCAAATTTCTTGGTCTATTGACAATTTTTTCGTTCTTCTATGGAATCAATTTAGGATTTTTGATCTGATACAACTGTCTTGTAATGGAGCTCTAAAACTTTGATTTAATGGTGGCAGGTTTCAGGATTGAGTAGCATTTTCTCCGCTTTGATTCAAGGAAATGGCTCTTGCTGGTTGCTTGCACTTGTCTCATGATTTGGGGCTTTGCAAGAGCCATTGTTACAACAAACAATTTAAGGTATTACTTGGTTTATTATATATAAAAAAATCCTATTTTTCTCTGCCTCATTGTTGTGTTTTTTCCTACCTTTGAATTCAGATTGTAGTAGCAGGAAGAGGGCAGGGGCATTTTTTAAGTTCCAGCCTTCCTGTCTGTAATTCGGTACGGTTCTGGTTTCGTATAGAAACTTAGCACTGAGATTCATGTTTTTCTGTTCGTCCGTTCCCAATGAAGCTTATTCGAGGATTAAAATTTTGTATATGAGACCAATCTATATGTGTTCCATGACTTGACAAATGTTGGTGTTGGATGTAGATAAATTTGAACGTTTGAATTCAACCTTCATCCAAATTATGTTTTAACTTGTTCTTTTCTTTGATCTGGTAAAAGGGAAATTAGGAATTTCCGTAAAGAAAGAGATTTTAGTATATTTGTTACTTTTATTTTTTATTTTGTTTTACAGTTCCAAAGTTGGGATTCTTTGGGCTTTCATCTTGCAGACAGGCCAATACGTTCCATACCCCGCAAATACAATGGTGTTAGGTGCCATTTTTCTCTAGTGCCAGGCAAGACATTAGGACTTGATAATTTGAAGATTCCTGCCGAACATTTTATGAGGTGATTTTGTCCTATCATTTAACACTCCCCATGCGAAGAGCTTTTAATTGTCCAAGGTTAAATATGATGACAGATTTCAGCTGATACTGAATGTCAAGGATTTTCAGAGTTGAGCTAAACAAATTCATTCATGCAGTAGTAATTTTTCTAGGGATAACCCCAAAGTTCAACCTCCTTTAACTATCATTTTGCAGGTACACACCGTAACACCCTTTTTTTTGTCAAAAAGTAACCTAAATGCCACCTCTATTTGCAACTGTTATAATGCTGTCAATTTGAACGCGATTTTTTGTATATACTAACTGTAAAATTCTGAAAATATTATTGATTATTCTTCAATATTCTTGATGTTTCAATACAATGAGAGCATCCCTTTATACAGAGATTAACTCTATGCGAAATAGGAAATAATAATACTAAACAACATAGGAAATCTAACTTAAATAGGAATAGGAAATACTTGTAACTGGAAATAAACTAGACTCTATCAACCGTTACTTTATGCCAAAAAAGGCCATCTACAGTTTGTTATTGCAATACGCGGAGGATAGTAGGGGTAGTTTTGGGGTTATTCAAAGAAAATATGCAAAATCGTAATATGCATTTTGGTTATTTTGCGTCTAAATTTGATGGAGTTATAACTGTTGCAAATTAAAGAAAGTTCGTGGTTACTTTGTAGCAAAGAACATATGGTACGGTGTGTTCCTACAAGACGATGGTTAAAGTGGGTTACTTTTGCGGGTTTTCCCAATTTTCTATAATCTCTAATTGACATTCATTGATAGCTACTGAATTAAACATTTAGAGTTTGTTTCTGGTGGGGGTTTCTTACTGGTTCTACCGAACTAATGCTTTGTGCTAGCTTTGTAAGAAGTTTTTATATTTACTTATAATTGTACAGATGATATGTGTTTTGTGCAGATCATTAAATAGTGTACAATCTGGTATTCCTGTAAATGAATTGGTTCCTGCCGTGGGTCTTATACTTTTCACTGTATGGGGCCTCGGACCTCTTTTGCAACAGAGCAGAAATCGACTATTCCATGTATGTGATGTTTCTATCTTTGTGTTATTATTTGTACCAGTGCCTTCTAATCCACTCCAACTTCGGTATTAGTTTGATCCTTGTTTATTAGCTTTTTTATTAAAATGTTGTTTTCCTGCAGAAGAATGATAGTAGTTGGAAAAATAGTAAAACACATTGTGTTTTGACATCCTATTTTCAACCTTTGCTGCTATGGACAGGAACACTACTCATATGCAGGTGCATTGTCATGGCATTGCTGAATTTCTTCATTTTTTGCTAGTTTGGTGCTTTTATCATGGTTATGTTTCTTGCAGAGCATTAGATCCTGTAGTTCTGACTACAGAAGCAAGTCAGGTCGTTAAGCAAAGGCTCTTGCATTTTGTAGGGTCATTGTCAACTGTTCTAGTTTTTGCTTACTGTTTGTCGAGGTGAGTGTCTATTTTTTCTCATGCATGTCTTTGTCACTTTGTTGCAATTATGAGTGATCTGAGGCCGCCTATCGGAAGCTCCATTGTGGATTCTCTTACTAGCTTGTATGTGTGTCACGTCCATGATTTAATACAACTTCATGTGACTGGAGAATCTTATTTCTGGTTATAACTGTGTAGGATCCAGATTTTATGATGTGTTCTTTAAAAGGCTTCATTGAGAACTCAACATTTTCATATGTGTATGCAGTATGATTCAACAGGCACAGAATTTTTTTATGGGCTCTAATGAATCAGACAATACAAGAAAGGTATGTATTGATCTAGAACTTAATGTAAAGTTTGTTCAATTTTAGTTATTTCATATATATTTTTTCGAGGTGAATTGATACGGTCTTAAGTATGTGGCAGTGAATTGATTAAAGCTCAAAACACAGGATAATGAAGAGTAATTTCCCTTAATTTTAATGGTATAAGATTGATTGGGTATTTCTAGTTCCAAAGATACTAACACAGATTAATTTCTTTCTGATTCAACCTTTAAGGTTACGGATTGCGGCACTAGCAGATATTTGGTGATTGTGTTGCATTAATGTATACTTAAGTAGTTGGAATATAATTTTGTCATCTGTTTTTCTTGTATTCAATAGTCAATAGAGAGTAACCAGATACTATTAGTCAGGCTTCATGAATCTATAACATGTAAACGCCATACTTCTTTGTCGATAATTATTGTGTTGCTTCCAAAGAGCAGACATTGTAAATAAAATAACAAAAGTAAACAAATATCCCAGCTAATTTTTACTACAACCTTAAGGTTAGGGTTTATTCCGAATTTTGTAGAAAGATGGAGTTGAGAATATAGTTCCTGTTGGGAGGGAATAAAGTTAATCTGAAATTAGAGACAATTACTCATACAGAATTGCATGCTTAATGAGTCTGCATTGGCCAGATGGGTTGGGACTTTGCAGGGAAAGCTGTGTACAGTGCTGTATGGGTAGGCGCCATTGCATTGTTCATGGAATTGCTAGGTTTCTCTACCCAGAAATGGCTCACTGCTGGAGGTCTTGGGACAGTATTACTGACACTGGCTGGTCGTGAGGTGAGACTAAGCGGCATAAATATTTTAGTATTTAAGAGCCATTTTGTCGAAGTTGGTTTGAAGTTGACCTTGATTCTTTGCTGTGTCTAGATATTCACAAACTTCCTATCAAGTGTGATGATTCATGCCACCCGACCCTTCATTGTGAATGAATGGATCCAGACAAGGATTCAAGGATACGATGTTTCTGGAACGGTTGAGGTTGGTTTTGTCTGTTAAAATGTAGAAGCAACTCATTAGGATATTCATATATTGTATCATCTGCAGTATGTAGGATGGTGGTCACCTACAATTGTGAGGGGTCAAGATCGAGAAGCGCTTCACATTCCAAACCACAAGTTCACGGTGAACATTGTGAGAAATCTTACTCAAAAAACTCATTGGCGTATCAAAACTCATCTAGCGATTAGTCACTTAGATGTCAACAAGATCAATGTGAGTAATTATACCTTCCTTTGCACGGGTGAATTTTGTGAGATGTTTCATGTTATAAGTTGTTATGTGTAGGTTATCATTGCTGACATGCGCAAAGTCTTGGCTAAGAACCCACAAATTGAGCAGCAGAGGTTGCATAGAAGGGTATTTCTGGAAAATGTCAATGCAGAAAGCCAGGCTCTTTCGGTTAGAGCTTAACTTTTGTATTCTGAAATTGGATTTTATTATCGCATTCATGTTGAGTTGGTGATACACGTTTATGGCCAGATCCTGATATCCTGTTTTGTGAAGACCTCGCGTTTTGAAGATTATTTATGTGCCAAGGTGAAAGGTCTTGTATCATTTTTCTTCATGTTAATTACACTGAACTTCACACATTTTTCACCTAAATTCGTTTTACAGCTAACCTGGGTATTAAAATTTTGCGCATAACTTTCTTTGTCAAAAACTGACAAAAATACCCTTAATCCTAATATCAAATTAGTGCCATTTTTCAGTCTTTTTAATAGTTTTATCTGTTAAGGGGTGATTTGGGTAGTAATGGGTTTTTTTTAGAGATTATGGTAGATAATATTGTTGTTTTTTTAGTGTACTGGATAGTTCTGGGGTCTTTTTGAGATTATGAATTATGATTAAAGGATATTTTCGTCATATTTTTTGGCCGACAGAGCTATGTGCAAAATTTTAAAACCTAGAGTAATTGCAAAATGAATTTTGAATTTAGGTGTAGTAATAGTTAAGTGAATGCAAACTTAGATGTAGCCAGGTGTAATTAACTCTTTTTCTTCTCATACTGCATAATTTGTTTGACTTGACACATTGAAAGTCCAATGGTGTTTTGGACAACAGGAGGGCATAGTAATGGATCTTCTGAGGGTGATTAGTCATCACCAGGCACGACTTGCCACTCCAATTCGTACAATGCAGAAAATATACAGTGATGCAGACTTGGAAAACATACCATTTGCAGATTCCATCTTCAACGATGGTGGTGGTGATGGTGATGGTGATGGTGATGGTGATGGTGGTGGAGTTGCATCTAAGCGTCCCTTTCTACTGATTGAGCCCTCTTACAGAATCAGCAGTGAAGAAAAAGCAAAAGCCCAGTCTCATTCAGACAAGAAAACAGATGCTAAGGTCGTAGAAAAGTCAGCTTCAGACATTCCCAAAAGTGGACAAGACCCAAGTTCTGGTGGGAAGACAGAAAATACTCCACCTTCCACAATCAAAACAGGAACTGAGGAAGCCAATGGGTCTCAGGAAGGTGAGAGGTCCCCGACCTTGCAAGAAAATTTAGTGCTCAGTGCTGCTCTTGAGGGCTCAAAGGAAACACTGCCCATCGACAAAGATAGGAGCAGAAATGGATCTTCAACTCCTGACCAGGATAAGAAGGATGATCAGATTTTATCTGCTCCTGATACAATTGCCACTGGTCAATGAAGTCAGTTTTGGTTAATTGATGTCACAAATAACACATAAAATGTGCATATATATCTTTACACAGAATTCAAACAGGTACATATATGTCAACTAAGGAAATGATACCTCACAATATTTTTCCTGTCTAAAAATATAGCTTCCCACTCATATCTAAGCTACAAATCCCATTTCCAAAACTCCTATAAAAAAAAGCTGCAAATCCCATCCTCTCATCACCATTATCATCTCAGTTACACACCAGAGAAATGGGATGCAAATAATAGATGCAGATTTTGATGTGGATGTAGAAACACCTCATAGCATCCTCTAAATACCCTCAAGATCGGCACATACAATCAGGAGCCGGGTATGTGTATATGGACTGCTTTTGTTTTCTTAGCCTGATATCCCCACTTCTGTTCACATGCCCTTCTGCCACAGACTGCTTGAAGTCTAACCAGGTGATGCTTTTATTCAGAAACAGCTGCCCTAACAATGCCATGTTAGGCCTTATAGTCTTCTTGTTCTCAAATGTCCTATGCCCCACCTGATGAAATCACAAGTTTAAACATCTTTAGTTGTTTCTGTATGCAAATCTACTTTGTAAGATGTACAAGCAAATGGGCAAGATGTCACTTACTATTGCGTTGTGCATATTCCCGGGTGATGCGGAGACAAAGATGTCACTTTGCATGCCTACATAGTAATCAACTGCAGCTAACAAAGAAGCCTTTCCTTTAATCAGAGCTCGTTCCTCAGAGGAAGCAAGACTCTTTTTGTCTTCCATGTGGGGGAACAATTTTCTTAAAGTTGAAATCCTAGCTTCCCCACCAAATACCTGAAAACATATCAACAGAGTTAATACCTAAAGATGTCATGATGTTCCACACAAATTAATAGGATAGTTCTAATAAAACCACATGTTAAACCTTGTGGGAGGCAAGATACAAATGAGTGCTGTTGTCAAAGCCTAAGGCTGCTAGCAGCAATCCAATCTCTTCTGGAGTCAACGGGCAACGCCCTTGATTCCTCAACTCTTCGTCTGTAAACTGGGAGTTAAGGACCCTTCCCTGCCAAATTGTTTGCCTATACTTGGCTAGAGCTAGCTTCTCGGCTTTCCCCCCACCAAAATCGCAAGCTGAATGGGCAGCCATATCCTGCACGTAGACAAAGGTTAAGAGAAGCACGTGCCAGGATCATACTTATTGACCTGAACTCAATATGGTTATGGAAAATGAAAGATATTCTCAGGGTAGACAGTGTAAATGTCTACAAATTAAACACGCATTTTGCCACATGTGCGAGCACTACTTGTAAGAGAATGCATTTGGTCCACTAAATGGGCTTGTCAAAACACAAGCCTAAGAGTACTTATTCAGCTAGTAAAATATGTTTATTGGGTAGATGAAAATGAATCAGGTTTCCTCTACTAATGATGATTAAATTTCATGCATTAAGAAAAAAATAAAACCTTATAAGTATATGTGAAGTAAGAGAACAATACCTTATCAAACCGAAGGTGTAGTACAGCAAACTTTCTGGGACTCTGTTCTTCATATGAATCAGGGGTTTCCAGCAGATACTCATCGCCAAGTTCTCCAGTTTGTACTGGAGGGTACCGTAGACGGTGGACAAGAGTATCTCCAAGTTCTCTAATGTGTGGTACGAAAACTAATGCTTGGAAGTTGACTTTGCATCGCAGACGTTGAATGTTCATTGGCAAGTTGTCAAAAGCCAGGCGGTGAGAGAAGGGAGCAATTGCAGCAATACCATAACTGGACAACATAACATGTTACATATCTAATAAGTTACCTACTTCCAAAAAGTTAACTACTCATAATGGCTCCAAGAGATCCGTGTGTGCTTTTTTTTAAGGATGGGCCCTAGAATTCATATGCTAAGTTTTTTTTGTCTAAATACATCACATAAAAATGGAAAGAAAGAAAAAACAGGAATAAGTGATATAAAAATATAATATGGCCCAAAAGTTTTCAATCAGCACAACTGAAATTGAAATAAAAAAAATTAGATGAGTACATACCTCTGTAATACAGGTAATACATTCTCCAGGTACCAATCAGCTGAAGCATGAACAGGAGCTGTTTTAACTCTGGTATACCGAATAGCCGTGGTATAATACTCCCTCGTGCTCCAGGATAATTCCTCAGGCAATTCTCTAACTATAGTAATATCATCCTTCAGAACATTAATAAAGTTGTCCACATCGAATATGTCCTCGAAGGAGCTGCAAGAAAAAACAGAACATTGATATGATGCTTCCCAATAAATCATGAGACAAATAAAGATAAAGGCCATAGATAAGGGAACAAATGTTGCTTCAAGAAGTACCTTGTATCTTTCCAAACAGGATTTACTTCGAGATATGGGATCACAAGTGTTGCATTCAGTATTTTAGCAACCGCAACTGCATCGCATATCTGTAAATATGAAATTAGTTATGATTTTAAACCAGATCGGTGAACCTATTAATGAGCATTGTTCCCATCTCTTTGATATATCTTATCAGAACTCTGAAGGTACCTACCCCCATTCTTTGTTGGTTCAGCCCCCCATCCAGGAACACCTGAATATACCCCTGAGAACTCTGTGGTAGTGCTGCTTTGAAAAAAGAGAGACAACAGCGGAAATTTATGAATACAAACATCACACAATAGTATATTGGTTACAAAAACTGTCTCATTGGATGATGCAGAATATGGAAGAATAACGCGAATTTTTTTATCTAGTCTAATATTTACTACCACTTACTAGGGGTATTAGCAGACCCAATGCACGGCCTCCATCCTTCATCGGCCAGAGGAACCCAGAGATCAGACTGCTTTTCAATTGACTGGTACAAACAAATGAAAGTTAACATAGGACTTGATGCAAATCAAAATGTAAACTAATGCTCACTCAACATTCAACAGCTTCCAACTCACGGTTTCTTGTTGCAGAGCTATCTTGAGAAGATTTGAGTGCCTGGGTTTTATAGTGTTCCATGACTGCACAAGGAAGAGCAGTTATTGAGTCGTATAATTAGCACACAAACAATCAACAGAAATACGTGCAACAGTGCCAGATAAAATTACCAAAATACAACATGGATTCATGCGTTTGAATAAAAGACCAAAGTGTTCGCATACTGGTTGGCAAAACCAAATTCCTTACACTCAATCAATGAACATCTAAATACATGTTCAAATGCTTTCCATGAAGCAGCATTTTACTGAATGACAAGGCACAGTTTTGCATCCCATGAAGCAGGAATCAAGCCTCACTCAGATGCCATTTGGGTATGTAAGAGTAAGCTATGCATCTAAACTGACAAATTGTTTGGTGTTGTAAAAGAAAGTAACAGGACACCCTAAAACAAACTGTCAAGGTTAGATCTTGGTAACATTTAATGACCAAAAAACAAACAATGCGATACTAGTATGAGTGTTAATGCAAGATCAAAAAAGTCAACAATAATACAGAATTTCCATTTCAGATCTCAATCCACCTGTTACTATCTTCAATTTCATTTCTTTTGATTGTTTTTTTGACAGTGAAACTGAAAAGAACATCAATCAAAGTATAATAACTACTCAATACATTTCATACTTTAAACCACTCCACTATTATCAACTGATTTTGACATTTACCAGCAGGACCAACCAAAACCCAACTCTTAGTCTTCTATTATAGTAATTCCAACACTTCCATGACACTACACACATAGATTCCAAAGTTTCCACCCACCTCGACCCATCATGATCCATTGTCCGTAAAGTAAAACCCTAATTGCTATGATCAAACTAGACAAAAACATTAAACAAGTAATCCAAACATAGAAGGGAGAAAGCAACCTTCCAAATAAGACAACAAAAAAACTTGAGGGTAATACCCTTGAACAGAAACAGCAACCATGTTACCCATTATCTAAACAAAATCCAAAAAAAAAATAGAGTGAAAACTACCGTTAACCCTTTCCCTAGCAAATATTTCTCGAGAAAATAGAACCATCCAAACAGAAAGTTCCATACCGGGAGCACATGACCCGAAGCACCGTCCAAGCAAACGGGAAGAAGCACCAGGAACAATACTGAAAGCATCGGCCTCGGCCTCTCTCCTCCGTGAGGCCTCATCGAGCTATGCTGGTGGTTTCGATGGTAGTGTGGTCCAAGCTGAAGATAAAACAAGAGGTGAGCTCAAACCCAGATCTGAAAAAACGGGGTGAGTCGAATCAGCGAGTTCGTCTTTTTCGTTATGGGTTGATGGTGAGAGTACCGAGAAAGAATTAATGGCGGGGAAGAGAAGAAGCAACAGCTGCCATTATCACTCACAACAAGCTATAGCTTTCTCATTCGGTCTCTGAGCAAAAGAGGCAGCGTCTCATGTGACACCTGTACAACTGGACAATTTGAGATTATTTGGGAGATGTGTCCTTTCGCGGGCCCACGCTGGTTAATTGGGAATAAACGGTCAAAAGCTCCTTTGCCGGTGCTACGTGTTGTGATCTGGCCCATCGGTTACGTACGTCGCTTCATGATCATCTCTAACTTTCTCTCAGCCACCGACAGCATCCGTAACAAAAAAACGTGGGATTATTACTGCTCCTATTTTCTTCTCCTTAAATAAATAAATAATCAAAAAATGTTGCCATCAAAAGTCTCGTTTCCATTGGTTAAAGTTTTTTTTTTATGAAACATGGGAAGTTTTAATTGATTTAAATTGCTGAGAATATATAACAGTGTATTTGGGATAGTAAAGTCCACATAGAAACATATACAAAAACGTGATTTCCTGATTGATCAATAGGTTGTATCGTCCGTTGTTTTAAGAATATGTTCGAGTTTAGCATTTTTAAGAGAAATATATGGAACGACATTCTTCGAAAATGCATCCCATCAATGAGAAAATAAGAATATTCCTTAAAATCAATCCTACCACATACTATGCATCACTCCAGATCACAGTTCAAGTCCTCCTTAATCTCGGGTCTATTGGAGTGCTCGGAAGATAGTCGTAGCATTTGCAAATGCTAGTCCAACTGTACCCATAATAGTTTTATTCCCCGTCTCCATCACAACTCCTTGGTCATTTCTGCACAGGAAACTTCACCTTATATGTTGTGTGTTTGTAAATACTATCCCATCCATGTTTATCGTGGTCTATGTCTAAAGGGAGGGCCCCATGATGTTCCCCTTTTAGGTCTTTAGGGGATGTCGGGTTTTCGAATACCTAAGTGGGCTTCCTTCCAACTGTGTATATTATTGCCGATGGTGGCATTCAAAACTTCTATTGACTATGGTATCTGGTCTCACACTATCTTGTTTATGATTTTCTAGATCCTCCATGTCGTCATAGTAATTCGAGTTATGGCGAGCATATCAGGGGTGACCACGACTAGTGTCATCAATCCTCAAATATGTGGTGTGGGAGAATGGGTACTCCCGGATTGGTCTTCTCCCATACCTTTTTTGGAAAAGCGGCAGTGGAGTAGCATGTGGGTCGTAGTTTCCCAGCCACCTTGGCAAATCGGACAAACCTCTGAGATGGGTACATGTCTTTTTCGGAGATCATCTACAACCTGTAAATTACATGATAAAGCCCGCCACAAGAAAATCTTTATCTTGGGTTGAATGTACAAGTCTCATTAGTCGGTCCATTTCGTGCCCCCCCAATGGTATCTACCGACCATTTACCCATGTTAATACTCGATACCCTTCCTTGCATGTGTATTGACCTATACAATTATGGGTCCAGTACCACATGTCCTTTGTACCTACTGTCGAAGACGGGACTTATAGGACCTCCTATAATATATATGTACTGAGTAAAGTCTCCAGAACACTTCTTTCCCACTCTCCCCCTTCTTGGACCGTCAGATTTTAACCATTGAGGCATAGCCAGCAAGTATATTAGTCGGAATCTCCCCAACATTCCCCATGAGCCACTAGATACCTTCTACTAAAGTATCTGCCTCGTCCCCAATAGATCAACGAAGTATCTATCTCAAGAGGGTTTGAGTGGCTCTGACTCTTGACCATAATTGGTTCGGATTGAGGTCTGGTCCTACTATAGTGAAATCTCCCTTGGGATAATAACGGGCCTTGAAAAGAGGTGCCACTAGACTAGTCGATTCCGATAGAAACTTTCACCCCGTTTTGACTGAGAGTGTCAGGTTCATGTCATGCATATCTCGAAAACTCATACCTCCCTCCTCCTTTGGCTTGCACAATTTGACCCAGTCCTACCATAAAATTGGTTTGGTGGCTTTTAGAGTGTCGGCACACAGTACCATACCAAACCAATGTGGATTTGGATCACCGACAGTTTTGGAAGAAAAAAGACACTCATAACGTATATGGGAAGAGCCCGAAGGACTGACTGTATCATCACCTCCTTTCCCCCCGATGATATCATTTGGCCATCCCAAGAGCCAATCTGAGTCAATAATCGGTGATAGATAAATTGGAGGCTTTGGCTATGTTTTATGCCCAACATGTTTGGTACTCCTAAAAATCCTGAGGCTTGTGAGATTTCTTGGATGTCCAGTGTTGCACAACATATTAGTTGGTTTGTTATCGAAGTATTGGTACTAAAAAATAGATGATTTGGTCTTGTTGATAACTTTCCCGAACATATTCCAAAAAGTTGTGAAGATCTCCTGTAAGTGTTTAGCTTCCCTCCTATTGACCATGCATAAGATGTAGCAATTGTCTGCAAAAAATATGTGGGAGATGATAGGTGCTCCCCTGGCCACCGAGATCCCATGGAGTGTACCTTCCCTCTAGCATTTACTAGCAACCGAGAGAACCCTTCCATACACAAAAGGAATATGTAAGGGATTAAAGGGTCCCCTTGCCTGATTCCTCTGTCGGCTATGAACGGGGTGGTTCGTTTCCCTCCTGAATTGATCGTGTATTGGATGGATTGCATACAGGCTAGGACAAGAGTCATCCATTGCGGGTCAAACCCGAAAGCTCCCATCATGGATAAGATAAACAACCACTCCACTCGGTAGTAAGCTTTTCTCATATCGAGCTTAAGGGCCATGAAACCATTTGTTCCCTGGGTACGACGTCGGAGTGCATGTACAACCTCATAGGAGATGAAGATGAAATATTGTATCACTCTGCCCAAGACGAAAGCTCCTTGATTAATTAAGATGAGAGGATCCATGAGGGGTTTCAATTTGTTTATGAGGACCTTTGAGAGAATCTGGAAAATAAAATTACAGAGGGAAATTGGTCGGTGATCCGTTGTGCGCTTTAAGGCTTGGGTTTTGGGTATCAGTACCAATATTGTTTTATTAATATCCCGATTTATACTCCCTGTTGCAATAGCCTCGCAGACAAAGGCAATAACCTCCTTATTCAGGGAGGACTAGTAGTGTTGATATAACAAGGGGTTGATCTGAAAAAACTACCTCTTGGACCTCATCGTCTGTGACTACTTAATCGGGATCTGGTTTTGTTCCCCTGAAATCAGTAGGGGAATTGGCATCGGAAATCCTTAGAACCAATATGGACTTGCTGTGAATATCTTTTCAAAAAAATGGATCAATAGATCGTGGATACCAGAGTCTCATGTGACCTATGTGCCCTCAACAGTTTCAAGAACCCGGATGTCATTACGGCGTTGCCGTTTTGTGGAAGCTGCATGAAAAAAATTCGTGTTCTTATCCCCGACCACTGGCCAATGTTATTTGGCTCGTTGTTTCCAAAAAGTGTCTTACTTTGAAAGGGCTTGTTCATACTACTTCTAGATTGCAAGTCTCTTTCATATCCCTGAACGGTCCCTTCTATTATTCAGTTCCCAAACAAGTCGTTGGTGTCAACGTATTGTGTTAATATTATCTTGACATACCGTCTGACCCTAAATATCCAAGGACATCCTTAATGTCAAATTTTATATGACGCTTTCCCGATTTCCCCCATTTGTGCTGAATAATGTGCCCACATTCAGGGTCATCAATCTTCCCATTCTCAAACCGGAATTGCCACTTTGGAGGGACTGATGGTGGGGAAGTCAAATTGAGGAAAATCAGCATATGGTCAGATGTTGTAAAACCAATGTTCCGAAGAGTGGCATGTTTGAACCGAGCCTAAGCCGAGGGTGACTGAGGGTTCTATCTAGGAGGATTTTCAAGCGAGTATTCGAATCATTACCTTTGGTCCACATGATCTGGTGGCCTTTCATAGGCATATCCTGAACCTTGATATCAGATATGGCGTGTTGGAATGCATGTATAAGTGTCACCGGATAGGGCCAACCTCCATGTTTCTCTTCCGGGCGAAGGATGTCATTGAAGCCTCTCATGAGTAGCCAGTCTTGAGTATCGTGGGTCGTTGCCAAGTGTCGTAGAAGATCTTAGGTGCATTGTCTCTAGTCCTGGTTTGGTTCCCTATATATGCCAATGAATCAGATTACTGACTCTTGTGTTATTAAGACATACACATCAATGTGTGTCTGGTCTTGCTCCTCAACTACGACACGACACCGACCCGACCACAACATTGTAATGTCGCCCTTGTGCCCAACTATTGGTATGCCTGTTCCCCCATGAAAACCCAGATTTCTCCTTAGAATAGCTAGTTTAGAGTAGGACCTGCTATGGTTCAAACGGTAAGTCTCCTCTCAATGTCCGGTTTGAGGCGATTAATTAGCTTCTTTAACTATTACTTATTTCGGTCCGCTCCTATACCCCGACAATTCCAAGCCAGGTATGATGTCATCACCCTATGGAAATTGGTGGCGGAGTAGGACACCTTTGACGTTCACATGCCATACAACACTAGCGGTTCGTTCCTGAGCACAAAAAATAGTAGGCCCGACATTCCGGCAGTGCAAACATAAGCCAATGCATAAACAAAACGGTCATCCCAACCACAGTAGAATCACAATAACAGTAGGGGACGCACGAACCACCAGAATAAAACAATAATCACAAGGAATAGATCAAACAAAACGATACTTTCGACATGTACTCGATCGTGATAGACGAACTCACATTCGAGTTTGACGATGATCGGGCTTGGGGTAGAGCGAGTGTAATCCACGGATGAGAAATAGTGGAGACTGGTCGGGATCACGCTATATTATTATAGTAGTGACGAGAAGATCCCGACAGTAGCAACAAATAAGTGTGGCGGTGTGCGGGCCACTGGTGAAGCCCTAGGGTGCTCTTTTTGGCGTGATCCCTGGTTGAGAATCAATGGATACTAGTCGGGATCACATTGTAGTGGTGACGGGAAAATATCAACAGTAGCAGTAGCAGAGTGCGACGAAGTACGGGACACAGATGAAGCCCTAAGATGCTTTTTTTAGTCTCTCAAACTCATAAACTCATATTGCATTAATGGGTTATTTTTTATTGGTTTAGTTTAGAGTAGACGTAAATATTTTATTAATATCTTACTCATGAAATATAGTTAGTTTTAATTTGCAAAACTTGAATGCCCTATGCAATTAACATTTTTTAAAGGAGAAATATTATATTAATTTAAAAAGTATAGCTTGAAGACTACAAAACGCATGGTAAAACAAAACCAAATACCAGATCGAATAGAATTAAAAAAATTGGATGTTTGTCAATGAAAATCCACATATCTCTCTTGTCGAGACCGTTGTTTGTTGAGTGACGACCCCTATTGACAGACTGCTGACCAATGAAATTTTTTGAGATCATCCACGTGTCCAATAATGTAGGGTGAGGAACAACCATTCTAAGAAAATTAGGTAGATGATCGGGTAAAAGGCTTGGCTTGTCCTTCCTTAATGATCTAGTTAGGCGCAATTCGACTATTCTCCTGCTTGGTTAACAACCTCTAATGTCCTCCCCCGAATAGATGTGAGGGTTCCGTAACTGTGGGGCGTGTACAAAATTGTCAGGCTTGACGAGAGTTTTCGGGAAAATTTTATTAGTTTTCCCATAGAGTTATATGTGCATACGATGATTAACCAATTATAAAGAGATGATCTAGGTATCATGATATGTCAAAAGTGTCATCTTATTCGGTAGGTGCTTAGTTGACGATTCATGAACAAAGCAATGGGTATACGTCGTGGGTTCTGACTCACAAGTTACCTTATTCACATGGGTCGAACACTCAAGTTTATACATGCAAAAGAAGATTTTTATATGTAAAATCACATACGACACTCAAACAAGCAATATAGTTTTTAGGAGTAATTCCACCTTAGTACCCTAAAGTTTTTTTTTAATAAGCGAAAAATTTATTAAGCAAATATTCTACAAGAAAGTAGAAACAAAGCAGGAAAACGATCCTAAAAAGGACTTTTTCCTTAGACCAAAACAGTTATTGAAAGCAACAGCTAACAAAAACCAAAGTAGGACAACAACAAGAGAAAACGTCAAACTGCGCCCCTCCTTGCATGCGTCCTACCCGAGTTCAAGCAACAAAAACGAGTGGAAACCGAAATAGGAATTATTGCTTATGGTTCAGAGTAATCCTCGTCTTCACTATGTACGAGCACCAAAGAACCAAGGTCGGCAGCCTTTTTCCCAACTTTCTTGCAAAATCTCCAATCACCCGAACTATCTTTCCTAGCAATATCAACAATAAAGCTTCCCGAGTTGCCTCCTTTATCAACATAGGTGTTAGCTCGTGTCTGATAAATAACAGTTGGAGGGGCAGTCCCCTTTGACTGTCCTCTCTTTGGGCGGCCACGTCTTTTTGGTTAGGCTATAATACTGCTTTGAATCGAACTAAGAATCGCCTCCTTCCACGGACTACTAAGTTGGTCCCCAACAAGATCACGAGCTGCCACCTGAATTGTGGACTGACCCGCTGCCATCATAGTACTAGGTCCACCATCGGAACCAAGCCTAAAAGGCTCAATCTCTCGGCATGTGGAAGTAACCAGACCAGAAACATATGATCCGTTTATTAGGGCCGACCCAAACACAATCCCATCTAGCCCAGCCTTAAATAGCCCACATGCCTCTACCTGGAAGACGCGACCCACATCTTCTCCCTCACGTAAATCACTAACATCTTGCCACGAATCACGTTCCCTTGAATCACGAATCTCATCAAATCATGGAAGGAATTCGAAACTACGGGAATCGGGGGAGCGTTGATCACGGGATCAGAGAGAGTCGAATCAATCTGAACCTCGTCACCCTGCTTCCCATCTAACGCCGACAGTCAACGGCGACAACTGAAGTTCTGTACGGAGAGAAAACGCAATAGGGAGCAAATATCCATTAAAATTAAAGCGTTGAGAGCTTCAATTGCCTTCGACGCTGACAACGAAGAAGAAAATTCAGCAAAACCGAAGAAACGGCCTTTTCGGTTAGACTTCTTGAAAATGTTGACGGAGATCACCTCTCCGAAGGTCGCCAAGGTATTCCGAACCAACTCCGCTGATGTATTTCAAGGTAGGTTGTATAGGAAAACCCTCGCCCGTCCCGTCGTTTGAGCTGCGTCGCGGGAGATAGAGAGCATACTATGTTTTCCTTGTACACCCTCATCTTCACCCGAGACACCGGGAATGGTAGTCGGGACAATACCAGGACGCGAAACAGTAGCAAAGGGTTTCAGGTTCTTCGTAGCTCTGGTCGCATCCAGTCCTGCCGGTTGCTTGACCATGCTTTGTTTTGCTAAATGCAAAACTGAGAGCCTTACTACCCCTTTATCAGTACCCTGATATGCCTGACCTAGAGGCAACAAATTCACCTGCAGATTCCACCATATTTTTGGCTTTTTTCGAACGAGAATGGACAGGCCCATAATCAGCCTTCTTTTGATCCTTCTTCCATACCTTACACACACCACTCGTGAACGAGGAACCGTCAACAATGGAGCAATACTCCTTATATAAAGCAAGCAACTCCAAACAGAAAGTGAGAAAAGGTAGAGGATCTCGACCATTGATCCTCCGACGAGCAGGATCCCAGCGATTCATTGATTATGAGATCAATAGTCAGCTTAAAATTGGTCTGCAAAGTTAAAACTCTGAGAGATGGGGGCATTGAGTGCTATAAAGCCCGAGTAGTTGCACGAGGTTTCACAATATAGAATTAACTATGATAAAACATTTGCTTTAGTGATTCATATTTCATTTAGAGTACCCTAAATCTTTTTTTGTGTCACATCAGTACCCTAAAATTTTGTTAATTCATTTAGAGTACCCTAAAATATTTAGTATTTAGGGTAGGGTAAATGAATCAATGAAATTTTAGGGTACTGAGGTAACACAAAAAAAAAATTTAGGGCACTCTAAATGAAATATAAAACATTTAGGGTACTGAGGTGTAATTATCCCTACTTTTTACGGTATAAGTATCGATCGATCCCACAAAAAACGCTGGGACAAATCTATAAATACTATAACCTAAAGTTATTTGTACCCTAAAATAGCTTTTATTTATTCCTCTTTTACATTGTACATATTTCGCAAGCAAAAATTGTCTGGTGAATGAAAATAGGGGTAGAATATCCACGATCCCTAGAGCTTTGTAATGAGAAGAAAAATAAGGTCTATTAGTTCCTAAGAGAAGCATGTGTTTCAATCTAAGGATATAATCATATAATAATACTTGTATGTGCGGATGTGACATTATATAACTTCCATGATGGTCTAGTAAGGCAACTCAAGTTGATACCCAAAGTGTAAAAATATATTTGTATCAACCACCTTAGGTACATTTCTACACGTTGAATATACCAACTCTTACTTGGGTCTTCACCCCTTACCATTAATATGCACTTTTGTCTCTACCCCCAATTCTTTGTTGGTTCAGCCCCCCACCCAAGACTGGATGCAGGAAAAAATCCAAGACCAAGTAAAGGAGGAGGTGGAACGTTGTTTAAAGGAGCAAGAGGATCAAATAGCATAAAGACATGCCGTTATGGATACCAAACAGTTGGCCCGACAAGCGGTTATGGATGTTGAACATGCAGCCCGACAAGTAGCACAAGCGAAACAACAAGCGGTTTTGGAAGAGCAAGTGAGCAACTCAACAAGGTCACTAAAAATGTGCAGTTGTACGAGAGCGACCTGATTCCTTTACGACCGAACCCCTAAGGATGGAGGATGGCCTAGTAAATGACATTGGTTTAATGATTTTTTTAATGTGTTTGTATTACGAATTTGTTTAAAATAATTTGGTACTATTTTGGATATTGTTTTTAGGATTTGAATTTGATCGGTTCAATTTTTTTCGTTGTTGTGCATCATTGTAAATTTTTGTAGGTTTTACACGTTTGGGTGCACGTTTTACAAATATATTTTTTAAAATTTGAGACTCTTCTTTAGCGACTGAATAACTATGTTGTCGCTGAAGATTGTTAATTTTGCGATGTTATTACGTAGTCGCAAAAAGTTACATAAGGTAAGCTTCTACGACTATATCCATACCGTTGTAGAAATTCTTATAGTAAACTTCTACGATGTTTTAAATACCTTCGCGAAAGATTAACATATGGAACTTCTGCAACGTTATTATATAGTCGTAGAAGTTTACCCTATGTAACTGCTCTGACGGTATAGATATAATAGCATATGTTATAATAAACGTGGTCTCCAGCAACGTTGTTCATTCATTCGTTGGAGAAACTAACTTCAACGACGAATTACTATATCGTCCCTAAAATTATATTTTGACGAAAACGCGAGTCTCATTTTGCGATGCCCGCTTCATCGCATTAGTTCTTCAACGACGATATAAGGAACTTCTGCGACATTATTATATAGTTACAGATAGTGCTGCATATGACGGCCGCCTAGCAGGCGCAGGACTCGACCCCATCTAGAGCGGCGTGGATTCACGCACCATATGCCCTAAACAATCACAGTGAAAGCAAAATTGGGCCTGAGGGATAGATAGATTGATGGATTGCAAATTGGGCTTCTAAGCCCTACAATGTTCTCGATCTGGAGTTTGGGCTAAGGTTACTAATAATTGAAAGTTGGAGTCTGGACCTGAACGGCCCAATTTCTCACACATGTGTGGAGGACCCACGTGGGCGGGAAGGAGGGAGGGAGCAGCTGTGAAGCGTACTGGAGAATTTAAACACAAACACACCATAAAAACACTGATCGATTCTTCTTCTTCTTTCAGCTTCACCTTCTGCAATCGCAACACCCTCAATGGCTCGGAACAAGGTACGTAGCTACTACTTCTTATTTTTTCTGTTTTCGCAGAACTTTCTGCCAATATATCTTCAATTGGAAATGTCGTCACAGTTCCATGTCGCATATGGAAACGATTTTCTTGTGTTATTTAATCCTTCAGTTTTGCGTTCGAGGTGGTTTTAGATCATTTTTTTTACAATATCTAGCTCTATATGATTTAATTTTGTGTTTTCTTGGTAATGTGATGGCTTGAACTTGTTCTAGGGTTTGGGGTTTAGCAGTTTGATACTGGTATCCAGTAAATGTACAAAAATTTCATTCTCCTAGTTTTGATTTTGCTAAAGGGTTTATTAAAAATGTAGAAATGCTCTGTATGCTTACTGAAACTAGTTTATTCTCCACTGGAAGGTGGACTATTGGAGTCTCATGAGTTTGAGGGTTTGTGTTGGGTGGAAGTTCCTAGATGCTTGGTACTATCTCAATACTGTGATTGTGAAAGCTGGTTTGTTTGTTTGTATGGGCTATAGCCCCATAGAGGATCACTTGATCATACAATTTTCACAGTACTGTAAAGGGCTTACATAGTCAACTTGTTGGTGAGGTAGAAGTACAGGAATGATTGAATCATACGGTGTAGCTGTCTTTTGTATGGCTTCATATTTATAATTTTGAGCCATTAGTTCACAAGAAATGTGATTGGATCATTTTCTTCCTGAAAACCAGAAGTTTCCATGCATGAATTTGTCTGAAACCAGTTTTGGATTGGTTTTGGTGAGTTCAATATCAGCAAGGAAACTTCTCGGAAGTCATAAGTGATTTTTTTGTGCCCTTCTTTAATCTCAACTACCCATAGTCATTTTCCTTACAAACTAAGGGCATAGCCATCTCCTTTATATTTTTGAGGGTAAACTGACAGCAATACAGTTCAAGTCACTTGTGAGAAACCTTCAGCAAAGAGGCAGCTGGTTGATGTTTGAACTTCCTAAAAAATATAATTAAAAGGAGTTATTTTTTATGATAATATAAGCTTTTCTGGTTAATGAAAGTAGGGCTGGTGATTCTTTGCCGTTATTGTTGTTGTTTGTGAAGCTCAAGATTATTAACCTAGGGTGTTTTTGGACTAGCCCTCTATCAATCAGTTCAAAGGGGCGGCTGCCCTTTGTTGTGTAGCCCATGGGTCTAGGATATATTATATCAGTACTTTTTGTTTGTAAAGTAGAGGAAATGTACCCAAGATGTCTGTGTGGGTAAGAGGCCGTACAGTAGATGGATTTTGCTTCTCCTTTTATGATAGTAGTTATGGATCTTTAGCGTACTTACTAATTTTAGGTGTGTGCTTATATATGTTGGGAACAGGAAGCATTGCTATTATTGGTTGATGTTGGTCCTCTAATGCATGGTCTTCTTCCGGAGGTTGAAAAAGTTTGTTCCATGTTAGTACAGAAGAAGGTAGCCCTTAAGTTCAATTTTATTTGAATATTTTTTATGCTTCTTGTATATCTAACGTGTTCCCTTGTGCTTTTCCCTGGGTGTCAGTGATGCCGAGATGAATAGAGGCATTTCTGTTTGAGCCATGCCACTTTTCTGATTTAGCATGTTTATTAGATCTAACATGAAATCTCACTCTGTATCTGAGAGAGGGTAAACCATCACCTGTAGTATTATGGCAAATAGTTTGTATACGAACTCCTTAACTATATTATTTTTTCATGCAGCTTATTTTCAGCAAACATGACGAAGTAGGAATTGTTTTATTTGGAACTAAAGGTATTACTGGATTTTGAATGACTGATTCGAATTTTGGAATTTGTGCATTTTCATTAATTATATGTGGTGTTATTGTGTAATCTTTTCCTCAGCTGCATACAACTCATGTGTTGCATTTAGTAAGTGTTGATAACTAAAATATAAAATGTTATTGATTGAGAATTCTGACAGTAACAAAAGCAGTAGCATTTTTTTTGTGTGGCCTCTTACGTGCATGTGTCTTGCTGAAGTGGAGTAATCCATTTATTTTCAGTTTAACCACTTAAGGTTTCACGCACAGTTCATGAAAAAGAGCTACCTGCTTGGCTGAAGTAATATTTGTTGGCCACATATCATTTTACTGGTTTTGAATGATTTTCATGTTTTTTTTACAATCAGTTAATGTTTTAATGGCTGTTAAGCATTATTTAATAATATGCTATTGATCTCATTAGGTACTAACAATGAGCTGACAATCGAAGTGGGGGGATATGAACATGTATCAGTGTTGCAGAATATAAAAGTTGTTGATGGAGATCTTGTTGAAACTTTGAAACAGATCCCTCGAGGAACTGTAGCTGGTGATTGTATCCTCTATTTTCTTTTTCTCCAGCCCTTTTGTTCTCTGTTCTCAGTATCCACTCAATAGTTTACTGTATATTTCTTCTTGATACGTGGAGTCTAAACTTACAATATAGTGTTATCCAGACGGCTGGCAATGAAGGACAAAGTACTTGTTTTGTTAAGTGCCCTCCATAATATATAACCGAAATAGGAAGAACTCTTATCTGTTAAAGTTGCTTGATAATGGCTTAAATATTTGCCATTTTTTTTGTTATAGTTGGTACCTTGACTTTTTTTGGTAGTTATTGATGCTATTGTAGTTGGGATGGATATGCTGATAAAGAAATATGGTTCAGCTAACAAGGGAAAGAAGCGTCTCTGTCTTATTACAAATGCGTTATGCCCCATCAAAGATCCATATGAAGGAACCAAAGAAGATCAAGTTGGTACAATTGCATTACAAATGACTGCACATGGCATGAAATTGGAATGCATTGTTGTGAGGGGAAAGCTTAGTGAAGATGCAAATGAGATAATAAAGGATGAGAATGATCTTCTATTGAATCTGTTTCCAAAGAAAACATGTGCTAAGACCGTGTATGTTGAGAGCCCAACATCATTCTTAGGTGCACTTCAAACTCGCAACATATCCCCAGTTACTATATTCAGGGGTGACCTTGAAGTGAACCGAAATATGAAGATTAAGGTGAGAATTGTTGTTGTTGTTAATTTCAAGGTAGAAAACCAATTTTGAATACCTCAAATGATAACAAGGTCCAAAGTATCTCTGCTCGTATCTTTATGCTTGTACTCTCAATTATGCATCTGTCATTGCCACAAATTGATCTACCACAGTTGCGTTTATGAAATATGATATCAAGTTTGACTTACACTTCTATCATATGTAGGTATGGGTTTACAAGAAAACGTCAGAAGAGAAGTTTCCCACTCTGAAGAAATATTCTGATAAAGCACCACCAACTGATAAATTTGCCACACATGAAGTCAAGGTAGATTTTGAGTACAAAAGTATTGAAGATACTAGTAAGGTTGTTCCTCCGGATCAAAGAATTAAAGGGTACCGTTACGGGCCTCAAGTGGTTCCCATAACACCTGCTGAATTAGATACTATCAAATTCAAACCAGAAAAGGGTGTCAAGCTTCTGGGATTTACCGATGCGTCTAATATAATGCGGTAATATTAACTTGTAATGTCTTGAGTACATATAATATGCTTCCCATAAGTTGAATTCATCAGTTTTTGACCTTTCCCCTTTCCCGTTACATCCATTGAAGACATTATTACATGAAAGATGTCTATATTTTCATTCCTGAACCGGGGAACACAAAGGCTGAGCTTGCTGTTTCAGCCATAGCAAGAGCAATGAAGGAATTGGACAAGGTGGCAATACTACGTTGTGTGTGGAGGCAAGGACAAGGGAGTGTCGTAGTGGGAGTCTTAACTGCTAACATATCTGAGAATGATAAAATGGTTGGTTCTGTTATTCTGTATACCGCACCCTATGCCCAAACTGTCCAATCTGGCA
The DNA here is from genome assembly GCA_963921825.1 of Erodium maritimum. NCBI lineage: Eukaryota > Viridiplantae > Streptophyta > Magnoliopsida > Geraniales > Geraniaceae > Erodium > Erodium maritimum. The sequence continues at coordinate 21,373,777 of OY997589.1, read as the reverse complement.
CGTTTTTCCTCTAATTTGGCACGTTTGTTAATTTTTCTGGACAGGCTGATTCATTGTACTTCAATGTCCTTCCGTTTGCTGAAGATGTTCGAGAGTTTCAGTTCCCTTCTTTCAGCAATTTCCCTGCATCATGGCTGCCGGATGGGAAACAGCAAGAGGCTGCAGATAACCTGGTAAATATGCTTGACCTAGCTCCCTCTGGCAAGGAGGAAGTCCTGAAGCCCGACTTTACTCCAAATCCTATTCTTGAGGTACTTGTGTCTGCACTTCTTCCTTTTTCAGTTTTTCATTTATTTATTTCATATTTCACTACTTACAGTGACTCAACAGTCCTATTTAACCTGTTTCTTTGAAGCTATAGTAGCAAATTTTCTGAATAGTCTGACTTATTATCTCTAGCTGATAATAAGGTAGTCAAGAAAATCAACTTATATCATCACACTACTCAAATAAGAAAACAAAGGAAAATTGTAGAGGTAATCATGTGTATTCCCCTAGCCCTGCATCACACTCTTATCAACTACTAGAGCTAAAAATCGTGATATATCTTCATTTTTCTCCCAACTAGTTTACTTATCTCTCATAAACGTAAAGCGTGGAATTTCTCCCCTAAACCCGTATTTGATTTCATCCTCTGTTTTCTAGATTGTGAGATGCTAAAAACCTCTCAGCTTTGTTCTAACTACTGTTATGCTTGATGTGCTTTTATTACTATGGTTTATGTTTCAACCCACTTTAGGGTTGAGGACCTGAGATTCCGTTGAATTGTGTCATATCATCAGACATCTGGTCTGTATATATGATTTGTGTTCTACACGTTCAGACACTGCCACTGACATGAGATTCACCATTGAAAAACACAGGACATAACATTTGACACATCATTTATCAATTGGAAGTGTCTTATTTGTAATAGTTATATGATATTGTTGGTTTCAATTATATTAAAATTAGATTTGTCCTCTAAAATAATAAAGGGTTAAATATTGAAACTTACTCTTAAGTATTGGTCACGAACACTACACTACCCACATTTTCAAAATGAACACTACACTACCTTTAAGTATTGGTCACGCGATTTTGTTAGTAAAAATAGACGAAATTTTTCATTCTGTTAGTCATATGACCTCAAGTGTCATATCATGGATGGTAAAATGACGTTTTTTTCCCTTAAGTATTTGACCTCTATACATTTTATAAGGAACAATAACGAGGGTACAATGTTCCTTATAAAATGTGTAGAGGTCATATAATTAAGGGAAAACGTCATTTTACCATCTATTATATGACACTTGAGGTCATATGACTAACGGAATGGAAAATTCCGTCCATTTTTACTAACAAAATCTCGTGACCAATACTTAAAGGTAGTGTAGTGTTCATTTTGAAAACATAGGTAGTGTAGTATTCGTGACCAATACTTAAGAGGAAGTTTCATATTTAACCCAATAATAAAACAGGAAATTCCTGCTTGTAGATGTGAAATTCCCTTCTCGTAGTAATTAAAATGGAAATCTTTGGTCAGAGTTTCTTACTTGCCACTATAGTCTAAGCATATAAGTTGACTTAATTTACTGGTAAATGAACCCTGTCCTTGGAGTGTTGATTTTGATATGTGCATTTTCCTTGGGTTGCTAAGCAGTTAACCTCTAGGCATTGACATTTTCAATTGAGCAATTATTACTTCAGCCTTTTCCCTTCTGATCATTCTACGAGCATTTAATTTCTTTAATATGAGTACCCTCTTAAGATCTTCTCTTCCCTCATTTTGGCATTCTTAGAGCATCTCCAATGGTGCTGACATTAGTAGTGTCAAGAAGTGTTTTTTTGCTTCCTGACATGGCTCCTCCAATGGTTTGACATGACTAGTGTCAGGAGCCATGTTAATATAGTTTCAATAATTAAAAAATGACCCAAATTTAATTACTACTTTTATTTAAACCCACAAACACAACTTTCATATTATTTAACCTAGTGCATATTCGATAATTTAAAACACAATAACTAAAAATAAGACAATTAACCTAATTCCTAATAATTCGAATGTGTAAACGCCACTTCGCATCGTCTTTGAGCATCTCCCACACAGGACGTTTTGTCCACGCCCGAATTGGCCTTGATAATCACTCACGGTCGCAACATAGATTTCGTCATCGGTTGCGCCTTTCCTACGATCGTTGAGACGATTCCGGTAAATAGCATCAAACCACTTGCACTTCTTGTTCATTTTTTTGGAAGTGATCCTTCATTTGCTTCTCCGTCCGTTGTGGCCACTCCTCATTCTCGGTTTCAACGAAAGCAAGGTATAGTTGATGCCAATACTTGCCCCCGTGCTCGTAAAAGATGAGCCAATTCAACACCAAATGCATCTCCTCCTCCGGGGACCATAGAGGACCGACCGGTTGCCGAAGAAGAAGATGCTCCCGACATATCGAATTGAGAGAGTTTGAGAGAGAGATAGATAGAGGTGTGAGAATCTGAGGGAGGGTTGAGGGGTATTTATAGGATGGGAGGGGGAGGGGTCGGCGTGGCTGCCACGACCCCTAGGGTTACTATCTCGAAATAGGAACCGTGCACGAACACCGAGGCTCCGAGAATCCAATAAAAAATTAATTTTTTTTTTAATTTTTTTATTAAGTAGGATAAAACCCAAACTGTATAAAAAACAACTAGATTAATATTTGGGATAATTGTCAAAACATGCACTAATGTTTCGTCCACAAACGAAAAAGTGCACAATGTTTTGTCCACGTCGTCTGACTACCCTTATGAATCGTCCACACACTTATGTTAGAAAAGTGTAACAGCAGAACCTGAGTTGACAATTTTGCCCTTTTGGTTTGAAATTCAAAAATAAGAATGAGTTAAAAAATTGATATACCCTCAATTTTGCCCTTTTGGTTTGAAATTCAAAAATTCATATTTTAATTTATAAAATAAATAAATATCAGAGTTTAAAAAAAAAATACAAAAATCAGTTTTTTTTAAAAATTTAATTAATATTTTTATTATATATTTTTTTCTTTTTAGTTTTTTCTTTTTTCTACCCAAAACCTCCCCAAATTTTTTAAAAAACAAATATAATTAAGTAAAAAAACTGATTTTTATTTATTTTTTAAATTAAAATCTGAATTTTTATAAATAAAAACTGAATTTATATAAAAAAACTGTTTTCTATGTATTTTTTTAAATTAAAACCTGAATTTTTGAATTTTTTTTATAAATAAAAACTGAATTTATATAAAAAAAACTGATTTTTTTATATAAAAAAATATTTTATTTTTCTATTTATTTATTTTTTAATTTGTTTTTTATTAAAAAGGGTAGAATGGTAGTGTCTCATGCAAAAGTCAAAAGGAAAAGTCAAAAGATTCATGATAGGGTAAAATGGTCATTTCAGTTATACTTTAACTGCACATGTATAACAAAAATGGAATATTCCTTTAATTTTTCTAACAGAAGTGCGTGGACGATTCATAAGGTAGCCAGACGACGTGGACAAAACATTGTGCAATATTTCGTTTGTGGACGAAACATTAGTGTATGTTTTGACAATTATCCCTTAATATTTTTATGACATAGATTAAAAACTAAACTAAATTGAAGTCTTGCTTAACCCAATGACTCCAGACGCCTCCCGAGGCTTTGAATTAGAGCGGCACGAACTTTCTTTTCCTCCGCGGATATGTTGGTGGTGTCTTGGCGAACAACTTCGGCCAACATGTCCATGACTTGCGCCTGCATCTTGAATTTGGTATCGGCGAGATTCTGTTTCTTATCGGCATACGCGTGGCGAAAATGCATTTGCTCGGGAGGTACCACTACCGCCGCATGGGTGGGGGGTCCATTTGTTTGCCTTTGCCTCGAGCCTTGGCCTTGGCTCTCTTCCGGCCGATCGGTCGCTCCTCGGTTGCAAGCGAGTTCAACTCGTGCTCGTACTCGTCTCCCGAAGTGTAGGTGCGAAACTCGTCCAACCTTGCCCGCTTGCTTGCTTCACTTTCGGCGTCGAGGTTGAGGTCGATGTCGTGGATGTCACATTCTGGAACCTTCTTGGTCGAAAACTTCGGTTGCCCCCTCACGATGAGTCACGTATGCTTGAGGTTGAACTCGTGCCCTTCCTCCTTCCTGTACGCCTCTTCAGCGCCTGCCATGACGTCAGCCTCGTTCCTCCTGCTTGTGAGATCGTTCTCATAGTTGGTGTACTTCTCCTCGAATTTGCTGATTCTTCCTTTGCACTGATGCCAATGATCCGTGCAAGCCATTCACGTCCGAGGTGGGTCGTTTGCCGGTCTCATCGCGTCGAACTCGACATGTTCTTTTTTCCAGTACATGTCATTCTTCTGGTTCTTCCTGTTGATGGGGTCCAGCAAATTGTTGAGCCACGCACGGGCCAATCTTGTCTGCTCCCCGATGGACCACTTCGGCCGCGGAGCTGCTCTCGTTCCCGATGTAGATGCAGTCTTCTTCCCCTTCCTCCTCGATTGCGTCGGAGCGGATTGAGAAGGTTGAGTGGCCGGAACGAATTGGGAAGGTTGTGAAGGTTGCACGTTCGGCACTTGCCATTGGGAGTGGGTGGTCGGGGTGTATGGAGGAAGCGGCGATGATTGGCTCGAGTTGAGGAGGTTGGTGAGTGTCGAGAAAGTGGCCATGACGTCGCCTTCGGTGTGTTGAGAATCGGCGTCTTCGTCGTTCAACGACTCGCACACGAATTGGAGGGTCTGATTCTCGTCCATTGCGAATAGAGGAAAAGAACGAGAAAATTTGGAGAGGAATAGAGGAAAGGGAGCTTCAAACAAGTGATGAGGGAGTGAATTTTTGCTTGGCGGTGGATCTGAATTTATAGAAAATTATAGGGTTTTTTTGCAGTCGTCGCCGACACGTGTCACCTGCGCAGTGGCCAGCCGACTAGCCGTTGGAGGCTGACACGACGCGTCGCGTCGTTGCAGGAATCTGCAACTACAGGCTGACACGCCCCCCCCCCCCCCCCCCCGACACGACCGTGTGACACGACGAGCCGTGCCAACGAGTCGTGTTAGCGCCTCCAACGACCCCCTGACACGAACCGTTGAAGCTGCTCTTAAAGCATTTAGTTTCAATTTAGCTACTATTACTTAAGCCTTTTCCCATGAGGCTCCCTTCTGATCATCCTACATGCATCATTTAATTTCTTCAGTATGAGTACGAAAGACCCTCTTCTCTCCCATTATGTCATACTGGTTTTCAAACAGAACTAACAGTAGTTTATTATTTTCAGCGTTTTTATCGTCATCTTGATCTTAAGTCAAAGAACCCTGATGCTGCTGTACCTCCACTGGATGAGACTCTCAAGAAAATAACTGAACCCGATAGGGAACTTCTTTCCCAGAACAGGCTTGTTTTTGATGAACTCAAAAGCTGCTTTGAACTCAAGGAGAACCCAAAGGTATTTTCTATAAACCCTTCTCTACGAACAAGCATATTATGCCATATTAAGGTCTATATGCAGTATTATTGACCCACCAATTTCAAAATTTCTGGGCCTGCCATTGATTATAACAGACTTTATTTTTATTTTGATATGGTTTGCAGCTGAAGAAATCAACAAGACAATTGCTACTAGAAAACCCGTCTGGATCGGGTGAAGAGAAGAGTTCTGTAGGTGTATCTGATTCCCAAGCTGTTGAGAAGGCACCTCCAAATAAGGTTCTGAGAATTGGGGATTCAAACCCTATCCCGGACTTTGAAGCCATGATGTCGCGCAGAGATAGCCCAGAGTGGGTTAGTAAAGCAATTAGTGAGATGAAAAATATAATTACTAACCTTGTGAAGAAAACCTTTGAGGGAGATAATTATCCTAAAGCACTCGAATACCTTCTTGCACTTCGAAAGGGCTGCATCCTTGAGCAAGTAAGCATCATCCTCCTGTATCCTTGCGTCCATATGTGCACAAGCTTGTTTATCGATGTCAACATGATTTAGGTACTAGGTTACTTATATGTTAGGATGTTTTGTTTCAATTTAGTCTTAAAGTTGTGTTTTTATTCCCATTGGTCTTAATGTCTGGCCTGATTTTGTTTCAATTCAGCCCTAAAATTTGGACAAGTAGCTCAAATTAAGTCCCTGATTTAGTTGTGGGGGTTTGATTAGAACATTATCCAAACTTTCAGACTAAATTGGAACTCTCGGCCAAATGTTTAGACTATATTGAAACAAAATGTTGAACTTGGGATTATTTGTGGAACATTTTCCTATTTATAATAGTAAGAAATTTTGGGTCTGAGTCGGTCTCTCTTTATTGTAAGTCACCTTGTTAAATGATTGATAATTGTGTGAATCTTGGGGATGCATAAGTTACATTGTTTTGCTTGTTCTCTTTGGTATCTTGAGTAAGTTTTTTACGCGCTTCCTGTCGAGAAATGTCGCAACAAACTTAGTTTTGTCTGAACATAGGTAATTATATATAAAATATATGCTTACCATACTTAATTGATTAGATCTACCTACCTAGTGACTTGCGTCACTATAGATGTATGAAATTGCATGTACCTTGACTATCCTACAAAACTTTTTGTGCCTTTGCAGGAACCTAAGCAATTCAATGATTTCCTACACAACCTTTGCCAATATTGTCAGGAGAATCAGCTCAACGGTTTCTGTGAGTTCCTGGCATCTAAAGATGTCATGTTGATCACCAAGAGAGAAGCCAGTGACAGGTTATCATTCCTCGTCATTTGAAGTTCTTCAGTAGCTTATGCATGTTTCATGGGCTTATAACTATGTAGGGCCGATCTCTTTATTATCCTTTCTAATTCTATTTTTTCTTTATTTTGCTTTCCGAGCAGTGAAGTTACAGATGGTGAAGCTAGAAGCTTTCTGGCGAAAACGGAGATGAAGGTTGAACAATAGATTTATCGTACTCTTGTTTTGTACATATACATTCATAATCTCTGATCTTGTAGTTAACCAAGGCAAACATATATGTTTTGTGATACTCCTGTGAAAAAAGAAAGTTATTTTGGATTGGGAAGCTGGCAGAGAAGATTATGAATCTTTTGTGTATTTTCATTCTCCTTTTTGGAGCTTATTCCAGTTCTTTACTTCTTTTGTGGATCGGCACGGGTCTGGACTTTTGTGGACAGAACAGTTCCTTCTAAGTTGATAAATTTCCGAGCAAGAAATCTCCCATCCAATTCGTAGGACATTGTTTAAGAAAATTGAGTGGTTATGTCCGAAGACCATCTGTCTCGTTTCTATCTCCAAAATTACTAACCTTTGAAAATCATACACATTTTTCTGTATCCCGAAAATACTCTTTACTTTTGAGAAACACATGTTTTTTTATTCATCAAGTTCTTGGTGTCAGTGAGACGACTGCAAATTTTCTTTACAATTTGTGTTTCATTCATTGTTAGAGAGTGATTAATATATGTTCATATATTTTTATTTGTTCTGTGGGTTACTTGAACTTTATGATATTTTTCGTGACAACAATTTTGTGTTCTTAATTGTCATTGGAACAAGTCAGACAACATCGAAACCAATACTCTGGCGGAAAGAGCGCAAGCGCCAGCAGAAAGATGGCTGAAAGCCGTTGGCAGACAGATGCGACGATAATATTATCGTCGCTGGTTTCAACCGACCCCATCAACTATATTTGGGTTGACCAATGGTTGACCCTTGTTTCTCTACATTTTTATTTTGAAATAATCAAAATTGATTGCTAATATGACCCAAATATTTAATAAATTCAGATGCTTAGCAATAGAAAAATCACATCTTCCATTCTACTCTCCCAACTTCATAATCTTGTAGTCTCTATATTTTTTACGAAAATGGCGAGCAATTCCAGTAAAAGGAGCGCGTTTTTTGACAACGAACAGGCAATTGAGCGAATGTTTGAACATTCAATGGAAGAGCTTCAAAGTAATATTGAGGAACTCATGAACTAACCACAACAACGTAAGAAAAAAAATTACATCAAGAGAGACCGGATTGCTAGCCACGAACATTTAATGCGTGACTATTTCAATAACCCTCCTCCCCGTGTACACCAACGTGCAATTTCAACCTCTCTCTCTAGCCTTTCTTCCCCAAACCCTAAAGCCTCTACCCGCCGCCTCCTTGTGCCTCGCCGGTGACGGCCACAGCCTTGGCCGGGGTTGTCGCCGGTGAGGGTCTCCTTCTCTCCCTTCCCCCATTTTTCTTCCCTTCTCCTTCCCCTGCTTTTGTTCCCCTTTCTGTTGTGCTCGCTACCGTTGACCGGAGCCACCCTGCCCGGAGCTCCTCCTTACTTCCCTCGGCTTCAGTTCTCTTCCTTCTCAGACGACCTTTGCTCGTTGTTCGGCGTCGGAACCCAGGAGCTCGCCGGCTGTCCCTGGCCGTGCTTGGGACCTGTTTCTTAGCCCGTGGCGGTGGTTCCGTGCGTGCACGCCGGCGAGCTGAGTTGTGGTGATGGTTCCGTCCGGTGGGTTGTGTCGTCTCCGGCTTGTCGTCCAGATCTGGTCGTGGTCGGAGCTGCAGCTAATGGATGCTCGACGTGGATCACCTCTGCTTCTCCGGCTCGCTCGTCGCCGTTGTGGCTGCTCCGGCGTGTCATCTCCGTTGGGCCAGCGTGGTTTGACAGGCGGCGGTTTCCTCCTCGGGTCGGCTCGGTGACCCGGGTCCTTGAAAGGGTAGGGTTTCTCGTATTCGGGTCCGTTTCGGGGCGGGTCGGAGCTTGGTTACTGGGCCAGGCCGGGCCGGGTTGGCTATTGGGTCTGGACGTGTCCTGGGTCAGGTCGGCCCACCAGCTGGATCCTTTGGATCAGGTTTTGGGCCAGGTCTGTTTGGGCCTTAGCTGGTTGGGTTTGGGCAATTTTTCAGTATGCCTGTACTTTTAGAGGTCTTTCCTTACCGTCCATCTAGTCGGACTTGAGTTTGGTAGAAATACCGGTCTTTTTTCCCGTTTCTCGGTGTTGACCGGAAGCGAGATGTGGACCGAGCTCAAGCTCCGGCCTTTTGGCTTCTGGTGTTGGAGTAGGTGGTGGAGACAAGGCTGCTTGCCGCTCGTGGGAGGCTTTCTTACAAGGATTGTCGTGGCTTGTTCCTGTTTAAGCTGTGTGCTCGGGCCCCTCTTTCAGTGCTGGTTGGATGCGTTCCCCCTGAGCTTGGAAGTTGATTGGAGGATCTCGGTTCCGGATTTCTTGGCGGTGGTTGGGGTTTCTGGTCTCCCTGGAGGTTTACCCTCTCAGCTAAAGCCGAAGTCTGTCAGATTGGTATGCCTGGTGTTCGGTAGAAATGTCGGGTCCCCTACATGCGTTTCCCGGTGTTGGCCGGTTTCGTGACGAGGGCCGGCACGGGTGCATGCCATGATGGTCAGTTCTGAAGTTGTCCCCTTCCTTTTTCCTAGGTTAGCTAAGCCTCTCATATTCGTCCATGCTTCTCTGAGTGTTTGGTTTCGCTTCATCTCGATTCGGTGGTGGGTCGAGCTCGTCGGTTCATGGCGTTGACCGTCGGCGAGTTTCATGGGGGTTGTTTGCCCCTTAGAAGCCATCTGCTAGGTTTTGTGTGGTAATTCGGATCCGTGTCATCCGTTTGTGGTGTTGGCCGCCGGCATTATAGTTTCTGGCCTGAGAGGGCCAGTTCTATAGAGATGGGAGTCGGTGGAGCAAAACAAGGTTATGGTTTGAGTCGTAGCTGGTGGGTTTTTCAAGGCTTCATGGTAGTAAAATATAGTTTATAGAACTTGTTCATATGTATTGCATTATCTGTAGGCTGCGTCCTACTTTCATTTGTGGTACCGCCCGAAGATGAAGGCTACGTCCTTCTAGGGGGTGGGGTTTTCATTCATTCCCCTGTGGTTTCATTGTGCGTTGTTCTTTTTTGGGCCTTGATCTGTAGTGAAAGATCGGCCCTGTACTCCTCTATTCTCTCGTTGGAGATTTTAATCTACATTTGTCTTGCTGATCAAAAAAAAAAAACCAACGTGCAATTTCGTCGTTATTTCAGAATACTGAAGGATTTTTTCACGTGTGTGAGAATGATTGATAATCAATCCAACACGTCGAACTTCAAAAAAGTGTTGTTTTGTGTCCATAAATGAAATGACCTTATCCGTACGCTCTATTCTTTCAATGCACATGTTTTAGTTGTACGCCATAACTGCAATTACATATTCAACCGGTTCCATGGTTTTCCATAGTGTATAGCGAATTAGAGTTTCTTAGAGAAATGTTTTGGACATAAGAAAGTGGTAATTTTATCAAGATCTTGAAGAGTGTTGGCTTTCAAAACTTAAAAAGTTTGGATTTTATCAGTAATAAACTTCACTAATAAAATAATAATTTTTTTAGAGTAATATTGAAATATGGTACCAGAAGAATTAGGGGGGGAGTAGTCCCTCCGAAGACAAACTATAACTAATCTTCAAAAAGGTCCCGAGGAATAGCCGGCCTTTTTGTGTGAGAGTACACGGTAAATGAGCTAAAACATAAATTGAACTATAAAATAAATCTAGTACTAGAACAAGAACGAGAACCAAAGCCAAATCCATCTCCGGGTCGACCTGAACCCGATCACTGTGGCCTAAATACCAATGTCATTTCCAAAGGAAAACACTAAACTGCATAGGAATGCGCCTGATACGGGTAGGGATTGCATGAGACGGTGGAGGACCCCGAGGGTCGGGGGGGTGGGCTTTCAATCCTCCAAGACAACCCACCGTCGAGAAGCCTCATGTGTCCAGGTGAGGCTGTTTCCCACCCCTCGCCTTTTCCAGCTCCATTTTTTATTTCCCCGGTCTCTTCTGAGACGAGGCCTTTGATAGTTCACGACTCCATGAGGTACCAATGGACCTCCCTCCAAAGTAGCAATAGGTACGCGACGATAGTTGCGGCCAAAACCTATTCCCTCCCTCAAAGGGGCATCCGAACCTGGTTGGGTTAGAGGCCCCAACATAGACTGGTGACGTAGGCAAGATGGAGGACCCCATTACAAGTTTATGTGTCTAGAGCAGGGAGAAACCTGTTAGAACCCTAGGGGACGGACTCGGAGTTGACGCCACCCACTCCCTCGGAACCGCCTCCCCAGTCTCTAGAGCACCATCCGCGGATAGAGACATGCAATACCTAAGGACTCTTAGGAGTTTCATAGCACAGTCAACAACCACATGGCCTATCCCACCGTAGTTGAAAAAAAACATAAGAATCCACTCGTACTTGAGGGTGACCTGATTTGGCTGAGAAAACTCTTGAAAACCTAGGACCATAATCCTCCAAAGGGGTTGGTCGATCGAGTGCCAGAATCGCACCCAGACCTTGACACCCTAGTAGAATCCCCACTTATCCGCGTGAACCACCACGCACCCTCCCAACGTTTTAACAACCCTAGTACTGGTGGTAACCGTGGATATTGTTTGTGGAAGCCCCCAGACCTGGTTCCATAGTTGAATCCAGCCAAACCCCGTCCTAGGGAGGACTTTTGGTGTGAGTTCTGTCAGGATAAGAAGGTAGCGCCGGAAGCACCAAGGCTCATCCCGACTGTTCATCTCTATCGCCACTTTGTACGCGAAGTAAAACGTGTAGACCCCCTGAGAGAGATCTTTGACGACCAGTCCCTCCGTCGCAGCTCCTCATCCGCGAAGGATAATCCTCAACACAAAGTCCCTAGTGGGAGGTCGAGGAGAGAGGAATCTTTCTACCAATCTAAAGCGCATGTAGACCGGGGAAGGTAGTTGTTTTGGAAGTGGTATGCATGTCTCCAGCGAGGTTTCGATATCGTCCATCGACGGGAAAGTAGTCGTCACCAACAACGACTCAATGTCGACGATGATCCCCTTCATAATGGTGATCGGCTGGCCTCCACATTCAGTGTTGCCTCCTGGTGATGAGGACATGTACCCGAGAAAGGTGACATGAGTGGGATTAACACAATTCCTAATGGTGTTTCTTTAGGTGCATTTGTTAGCAATAAGATCTTTGGGGTTATGGTTTTCACCCAAAGGGAGGTGGTTTCCTAGGACTTCTACCCTGCATTCCTGGTAACAACTTTTGGGATGGAATCCCCGTTGGGCCTTAGGAGAAGACCATCGAGGAAAAGAATGGCAATGAAGGAGGGGTGACGTCCTGCTCATTTTACAACGAGGAAGCAAATAACATCATCACATGAGACACCAAAAGGTAATAGGATAAAAAATTTGGCAGGAGAGACGCCATAGGAGTGGGGTACACAGTCTGCATAGGGTCCGACAAGAGGGCTAGACGCAGTATCGTAGCGAGTGCTTCAGAACCCAAACCTGTTGAGCAAGACATAGTTTTTGGTGATAGCTTCCTGGGCTTCCTAGGGCTCCTCTTGGGGTGGATAAACTCCTCATACGACCGTAGAGGGGGTGGGGTGGGGGTGGGGTGGGTACTGGTAGGGGTCCTATAGTAGTGCCTCCTATGGATGGAGCAGAGTCCTTAAAGAGAACCAGAGACGCCATAGCCAATGAATGAGGTGATGTGGGAATTGAAGCAAGGGCCTTCTTCTTGTAGACTTTTTGTCCCTGTTCCGGCGTTGTGAATACCTTGACCAGACAAGGAAGGAGGTTTGGAGGAAGACCCGACGAGGCGGTGGGAACAAACTTCTCCATGAAAGGAGTAGAGGAAAACGCGAGGGTAAAGGATGAGAATAGTGAGAGCACCATTAGGACACCAAAAGTAGAATAGTTAAGGTTTCATGCCACCATGGTTTAGATAACTTGTAAAAAAAGTAATTAAAACGTTCACGTCCCAGTAAATGCACAAAAGTATCCCGTGATATATGGGTAATTTTTTGAGCAATTATTGAAACTTTATTGAGATTATAAATCAAAATACAAAATGGAGAACATGAACTAAAGCTAGAAATGGAAACAACTTAATAAAAGGCCGAGATTCTATTCTAACTTGTGGGTATGGAACGCTCGAACATATAACAAGGTACCCGATTATACCAGGGATGGACGAAATAAAGTAGGCTTCTAAACTGAGGGCGGTAGTATCATATCCTGACTCGACCTGACATTCATGGTTGAAGATTGGGGGAGGTTGCTAGATACACAGAATGTCAGGGAGAGCTTCAGGATATGTGGGGAGCAAGGCCTCAGATTTATACCGAGCATAGCATGAAGGAGTATGCATCCCCTTATACAATCCGTTGCACAACGAGCTACTTATTTGCCCTCGCGAGGCTGCTTTGCAGACCTCGCCTCTTCCTATTCCGGGGCAGCTTGCACCTTGACTAGTATGGGGTCATCCATGCTTTTTTTTTCATGGTTGGCATCGTGGATAATACCCTCTCATCCTTGAGGCTAAATTTAGGGCCCCCCTTCCGTGTTTGACGGGTGGTCGGGGCCTCAGAAGGTATGGTGGGGACATGTATTTTTTCCTTACTAAGGGGGACACTTTCCTGCTTGATAACAAGCTAGGTTGTCCTTTCAATCATCAATTGACCCCCATCCATAGGAGTAAGCGAGGGTGGATTAGGAATGTGTGGTCCTCACAACTTAGTCCACGTATGTGATAGTGCCGTTGGCGGGAGGTCTTGCATCAGTAGTGGAGCTGGTAGGGATAAAGGAGCAAAGTCTGGCGGTATTTTCGGCTTGGGTAAAATGAGGGTTGGAGGGGTGTGGGTAGTCTGTATTCCCCAACCCTATCGAGGTTGATGCATATGCTGGATGGGTTCCGACCAATCTCTCCTTAAATTTGCCTTAATATGGGGAGTTTCAGGAGCCATGAGAGAGAGATTAAACTTGGGAAGGACTGTTAGTTGTTGTCGACATTCATTCTCCAAATAAGAAATGCATTCGCATTGAAAACAAAAGCTTGGGAGACGTGCATGTTGGAGCCTAATCATAAACAATGTTTGATTTTGCATGGTGACCCAGGCCTTACACCGAAGGGGCGTGTCCAAGTGATTCCAAAAGCGGGCCCAAAGGATGCCTCCAACTCCCACGCTTAACGAGTCCGTCTGGACATCCAGACAACCACCGAGCGATTCCCCAATCCGCCAACTAGTTTCTCGTGCGATGTTGTCCCATGGGAGGTCCGATATCCACGCCCACATTTAGAAGCGGGAAAACAAAAGTGTGGCCGAATTAACTCCCGATTTGAGGTCCTCGATGATGAGTGGGATGTTCTTGTAAGACCGAGGTTCGTCCCGCCGTATATGATCCTTCTCCTTTTGGGATGTGAAGTAAAAACCTGAGATCCCCCAACTCAAATCCCGAACAACCAGTCCCGAATGGTGCTAGACTTCGTTCATGATCGCCTTCACCATCTTTTGATCATGGTGGTGTGTTGTAAACAGTCTGTCTGCCAAGGTGAATTGCGTGTTGAGGCGGATAGCGAACTCGAGATTCTCGAGGATGGTGATGCAGATCTCCTCCTCCTCCTCCTCCTCCTCTATTTGGAGGCTGTTGAAATTATCTTGGAGATCCACGAGTGCCTCCATGAGTGATTTATCCAACTTGGGGGGGGGGGGGGGGTTCGAGTTTGGTTCCCTATGTGTGGCTGGTACCGTCCGCTTCGACAATATAAGGGGCATCCCGAGCCGTTTCCTCAACCTGGGTTCGAGTGACGACCCGAGTCGGCCAACATGTAATGTTCTCGGCCTCCAACGATACTCCTGATAGTAAATCCATCGAAACCTGGAGCGAAACGCGTCCGGAGATGTCATGACACTCTTTGGGGGGAGGGGGGGGGGGTGCGTTGCTGATCCCAAACAGATGATAGTCGTGGGGATCATGGATGGAAAAGCCAGGGTGGTGATGCACTGGCAGTGAACAAAAATGGGGTCCAATGACAATTTTTTCCGGTTCATGATCCCGAGGAAGTCTCGATACGGATAGGGGTGACGGTCGAAAGGGTACTGGTACCAGTCGTTTGTTCTTCTTTTGGTACCAGAGGGGTTTGCTTTGCTCTTGGCTTGGTGTTGGCGGCATATAGCTATGCTCGCCGACCGCTATAAGAACACGAGCATTGTTGTGGAGAGGCACAAAGGGACGTACCTGGTCGCTGTGAGGCGATAGCGGGCCAACATGATGACTTTACAGCTTGGTTTCCATCTGGTAGGTTTGTGGCACGTTATCCGAAGGTGATCAATCAGGAGGGACAGCGGTAATGTGATAATATGCATGGAAATCCATGCGACAACAATAACAAAAAAAACGCATAAAAGCCTAAAGGTACATAAGGTCTTTGCTAGCTTATATGGGTAATTTATTTGAACAAACACTATCCTTATTAGGCATATTGAATACGGCTTGGTTATAGGCAACATTAATACAGGTGAAGAGCCCATCAAATGTTGGTGAGAGACAGTTCAACGATATCACTACTGAATTAAATAGACGTTGAAATTAGGAGATACAAGGCAGGTCTGACATTTATTGGTCTGATTATTTCGTCCTGTTCCTGACCTAACCACGTGGAATCATAACTCTCTATTATCCAGAACGACGCCGTTCCCGGTATTGAATCTGCTCAACCGTCCCGCCTCACACGACTTAATTTCTCTCCCAAGTCCCGCCAATGCACCCAGGAAGAGAGACAGAACCACCTCTCAGGTTTCTCTCTCCAGATCTGAGCTCCTCAATATAAATATGTACATTCTTCGTCATCTTCACTCTCGTTCGCTGTTTCAATAGCCACATTGCGATCGGCGATTTCGCATTCCGGAAATGGCAGGATTTTTGTCGCTCCTCAAGCGCCTGTACCTCTCCATCTACAACTGGACCGTCTTCTTCGGCTGGCAAGTTCCTGAAATCGATTTGTGCTTATCAATGTACGTGTCTATGGATTGTTGATTTTTGATGAATTTGTATGGTAATTGTTTCCAGGCTTCAAGTTCTGTTTCTGGCTCTGAAGACTCTGAAGGAGTCAGGCCACGAGCAAGTTTACAGTGCAGTCGAGAGGCCCCTCCAGCTTGCTCAAACCGCCGCTGTTTTGGAGGTACTCTCTCGATCTTTCTCCTTTTTCTCCGTCCGTGTTCTGTTTGTTTCCAGGGAAAGTATCCCCTAAGAAAACACTTGATTTCCTCTCTTTTATCTTATTTTGTATTGCTGGCTGGAAATTGATTGAATTTTTTTTCTTTATTGTTCGTTGAACAGATTGTTCACGGTTTAGTAGGTGAGTGAGCCATGATTCTGTTCATGATTGATGATTCATGAGTAAGATAATTGTGTGAGATCAATTGATTAATTTATTTATTTTTGGAAAAGGTTTGGTGAGATCTCCAGTGACGGCAACATTGCCGCAGATAGGTGGAAGGTTGTATGTAACTTGGGGCATCCTGTGGAGCTTCCCTGAGGTTTCGATTTGAATTTTTCTCTCTCACTATTTTATGTCATTGAGTTGCTGATTTTCTGACTTTAGCTAATAGATTCATGTTTGTACAGATTCAAACTCATGTGCTCGTCACTTCTTTGATCTTCAGCTGGGCAATCACCGAGGCAAGTATATTATTACATGATTGAAGTTTCATCTCTACTTAATTATGTGAATGTGATGTTTTAGAGTGTTACCTAAGAAAATAACGTGTTTCACTAATAGTTATAATCATTGTGAAGTTTATGTATTGTCATTTCAAGGTTGTATGAAACGGTGTTATGTATGTTAAATCACTTTCATATAACCTAATATTCTAAGAGTATCTTGCATTGTATCGATGGTACATTCTCTAACCATGCAGATCATTTTTTTTTTGTGATTATAGAAAACAAAAACTATTCTTTAGATTGACGTTACTCTAGGATTCATGCTTAAGTCAATTGAGACCTTCGTTAGAAGGTATTGTCATGACCCAGTTCTGTGAAGTTAAATCTATAATCCAATATAATGGCAATGAAGATATAGATGCTTTTCTGTGTAATGACACTTATCATCCCAGAACTTAATTGATTCTTCATGCCTAAAATTTATTGCAATTATGTCCATTTCTCTAAAGATAGCAAATTCTTCTCGTTCTAAGGTTTCTTTTTCCTTTTTTTTTTTAAGTTTGACAGAGGAGTGTCTGGTTTCTTATAATTGCAGGTTATTAGATACTCTTTCTTTGGGTGCAAAGAGGCATTTGGGTTTGCACCTTCGTGGCTGTTATGGCTCAGGTAACCTTGGAATTGCGCTCATTGGACAGTGTAAAAATATTTGATTCCGTGGTTATTTCCTTAATCTGTGACCTCTACTTGCAGGTATAGCACCTTCTTGTTGTTGAATCCTTCTGGCTTGCTCAGTGAAGCTGGTGTCTTATATGCTACTCTGCCATATACCAAGGTAACAAGTTAAAATATATTTGAAAGTTGAACTCTACTGGATCTATGCATATTTGGAAAGCTATTATTGCATGACTATAAAAGCATGACGTCCACGAAACAAAATGCTGAAAACATTTCTATAAAAACCATCTAAGTTTACACAAAATAGACATGTCCCACCTTTTGTGTTTATGGCTAACTCAAATAGTAGACAAGTCCATGATAGAGTACGGATGGCTGTAACGAAAATGCTAAGAATGCCACGCATTTTTGCCATACCTATTTGGAAAGCTAATTTTGCTGACTGTAAATGCATGACCTCCACAAAACAATGTGCTTAAAACATTTCCTTGAAAACGTCTAAGTTTCCAAAAAGAAAAATATTTCTAACTTTGTAAGTTCAGGAAAGTTATGCTCCTCTGCACCCTTTTTTCATAGTCCGGTTATTACATTGTTCTTGGTATATATTAGGAAAAGTTACACCTAGCTACATCTAACTATCCTTGAGTTTCACCTAACCACACCTAACTATTAATTTCGTTTGAGAGATATCTTAACTTTCCAAAAATTTCAATTCATTACAAAAGGGCAAGGTGGTGACAACTTTTGGAGTGTTAGGGTACCCTCCGGACATATCTATATTTAGATGTAGTTAGGTGAAAAATGTGTATAATTAAGTATAACTAGGTGTAATTAACCCTATATATTATTTTCTAACTTTTCATTTGTTTATTTGCAAAGATTAGAAATTTAATTTTTAATATCTGATTTTCCACCCTGTATTTCATTTTCCCACTACTTATGACTAATGCACCAACTAAAATGGAAATGAGCTATTTTTGTCAACATCATTTCAAAATGGAAAGGAGTTTTATGTTTATCTGTATCAGTTTTAGTGAGTACGTAACTCTACCTAGTGAATCATAAGTGTGGGATGCAACTTCTCTATATTCTTTCTGCTGAAATAGTTGAGTGATCTCCGAGCAAAATACAGGGATCTGAGAAATACCTTATTAAGTTGCCCGACGATCGGACGGTTCATATCAACAGCTTTTATCCGGCAGTTGTAGCTCTTGCAGTGTTGGTCCCGTTGGGCGCTCACATGTATCTGTACATGCTTACTCAGAGGAAGAAAGCTCTCGCCAAATCTAAAAGGGAGTAGTAGCGGGAAGCAATGTATCTCCACCGTGTCATGTTTGATTATTATAACCTATGCATCTTTAGCTTTTTAATGTTGTACTGTACTCCGTTTGAACTTTAAAATGATTGCCGTGCTTGAATTTTGAGGGAATATCGAAAGTGTCTAATGAAATGAACATGGACAAAACACAGCTCAATATATTTAAACACGTATCACGAGTAATATTATGAAATAGGCACACTTTAAAATCTTCCATCAATATATATAAACTGTCACGAGTAATCTTATGAAATAGGCAGTTTAGAATTGATGGAATTGGAAGATGACAAAATACGTTAAAATGAATCGAACATACATATTTTTATCATGTGATTGTTAGGCTATCTACAATGGCGTCAAAACGGCAAGTCATTTGATCGTCGAATCCGACATAGCGTTGGAAGTCTGCGTCAAATCTAAGAATTTGAGTCGGGTCTGCGTCGAATCTGCAAAAACGCAGATTCGACGTTGAGGGTCTTGTAGACTCAGGGACCCGTCGAATCGATGGATTCAGGGTCCAGACGCATCATGACCAACGAACCAAAGTATGCCGCGTGGCACGATTCAGGCTTAAATGGACTCAACGCTTAGTCTTCCTCACTACTTCTGCACCCGTTTCTTCGACTTATGAGTACCATCGCAGACCTTTTCTACCTCACGTTTCCAAGCCTCTTGCGTTTCTGCCACCACATTTTCTCCCAGAACGACGACACCATGTCTCCACCAAAGCTGCACCACCACGGTTTCCCCACCGGTCTTACCTCGCCACTGCCTCTTGTCCACCTCCTGTGTATCTTTCGTCCGAATCTCCTCTAATGACCGACAACAATCCTCTCCAAGGCTTTTCCACGATGTCAAGGTCGAGCTTGACCCCCATACGACGGCCAGTAGGAACTGGGAACTCAAATTCCGTCGATGGTCATGTACGCAAGGATGAACGTCAACCCACCGAGAATGCTACGCATGTATTGGAAATGGAGTCGGCCGAGGAGTCCGCATTGGTGTGTGCGTGGCTCAGACATGAGGAGCAAGGTGGTGACCAATCCGACGATGCGTTTTGGGATGCCATACAGGGGGAGCTCGCCCACGTGACCCGTCAATACCTCACGATTGAGCGGTCTGCCGAGAAATACAACTATCATTGGACCGTCGTCAACCAGAAGGTGAAGAGCTTCAATGAGTGCTGGTGGAAGATGAAGCGCATTTACCAACCCGGTTGGTCCGACGCGCAGGTGATGGACATTGTTGAGGAGGTGTATGCCGACATATACGGACACGAGTTCGTTTGGCAGCATTGGTGAATTCTCGTGCGGGACCATCTAAGTTGGATGCAGTCGTAACACAACCGTAATCAAAGATAGCAAGTGAGCCGCAAAAGAGTTGGAAAGAATAAGGTCGTCCTTTGACAATACAGGAATGCCAACCTTTGGCAATAGAGGATCGCTGACCCGGGGATGGCGGAGGAGCTGAAATTGTCGTTGGAGTTGTGGAAACAATAGTCATCCCGGGCAATAGCCGAAGGTCGTCATCGCACAATACAAGACGGTCAACCTTTGGCAATAAAGGACGGCGAAACAAGGGACGACGGAGGATCTGTAATTGTTTTTGGAGGTGTAATGTGCAAGATGACTTGAAATTGTACCTTAGTTGTCCATAATAAAAAAGGACGAGTGACGTTGGTTCCCTGATGGCATTGCTACAAAGCACAGCTAGTTTTGTCCCGTGACCGTCTCTACATGGTCCCGTGACAAGACTTGATGTGTTCTTGTAGTAATGACATTAGTGAATCCACATCACTTGCCATCTTTGATTATGAAATACTGAGAAAACAGTTTGAAGTCGTCTCTCATATTACACCCCCAGACCAATTACTTTCAGTTACGAATTTTTGGGAATAAAATTTATCTTCGTGTCCTCACATCCCCATACCCATTACTCAACGTCCAAGAGGCCTACATAGAGATCATATTGCGTTGTACTCCTATTCAAGCTTACGAGAAATACTAATAAATGTATATTGGTCGGGTCGAGTCGTCTTGCGTTCTGATAAACACATCGATTTTGAACATATTTTTTATTTTTATTCTACACAATACACTCGGAATAGACCGAATCGCTCTATTCCCACGACGACAATAAAAACAATAGACCCACGAATCGGGTCTAATTTCCTTTCATTTTCCCACAATATGACATAATTAGACCGAATCGGTTTAATTCCACTGTGGATAGTCTTAAGGACACGAGGATTATATTTTTCAAAATCTTAAAATATCCCTAAAGCCTAGATTATCATTCTGATTCCTCAACTTTAAACTAATATACATATTTTAGAAATAATAATTCTATTATTTTTATCAGAGAGCTAAATTTTTATTAACGAAGTAAAGGATACAAACAGGAGGAACCCCAAAAGACAAAAGCCAGAGTACAAAGCAGAAAAGAAATAAAATTAAAGAATTGCATTCGTGTAGCCTCGATAGGACTAGGAACCCTGTTGTTGTAGTGGAGACTCGATACCACTTCAATTTTTCTAAGGCCTTCCTCAGTCGAACCTCTATAGTGGACCCTCCCAAGCGCTCAACAAAGCTCATCACCTAGTGGGTAATACTCTCCCCGGTACTACTATCGATCAAAATTGAGGAGAACCCGGAATAAACATCCGTTTGAGGAAGAGCATCACCAAAGTCAACCTGGAGCAACGAAGGTGACTGATCAGAGAGAGGGACTAAGATCTGGTCCAAGCCATCGTACTAATATTGTGTCTGTCCATCTGTCATACCTACTACTAGCCGAGCTCAAAGTCCTAGAAGTAACAACAGGATCGACATGCCTAAGAGCTACTTGCTTACTCAAACAGAAAGGTGAATATCAGCTATGACGGGATGGTGGAAGAGACAAGGTTCACACAAGGGGTAGGAACATGAGGACTATTCTTATACTTAGTGCTCATCCACGACACAACCATCCCTGTCTGGAAGAGGTAAGGGAAAATGTCCAACCATCCCTGTTTGGGAGAGGTAATGGAAAGTGTCCATGGGAACGGGCTCAAGGAGCACATTTACACCAAAACCCAGACCTTGAGTGGCGAGCATCGTCTACCTACCAAAATGTCCAGCACGTGGACATGAAACAAGGCCCTGGACGATAGAGACGACATCAAAGAGCATGGATGGATGGTAACAAGAAGGCCGAGCTGCCCAACAATCTCATATATGGGGTCCTAGTTCCAACACACGATAAGAAGACTAATGATGTCAACCTAGAGAAACCGAACCCCAACCAAAACTCGATGTGCGATGTCCTAGAAAGAAAAGAACCAAGTGTTTAATGCCTTTCACTCATCATAAGAAATGGTCGACCAGGTATGATGATCCTCGTTGAACTACAAAAAGATCTATAACCCCAAGTCAAAGATGTCCACCTCCAAATCCCTACAAACCGAAGACCAATGTTGATAGAACAAGCCGAGATTTAGGTGCGAGCTATGTCGATCATGCTGAAAGCCGGCGTCCTATCAAAATGAAGAGTCAATGACATAGTGCACAAGGTCGGTCGAGTCCTAAAATGGGCATGATCTCCCCGAGGAATAAAGCAATAAGTTTCTTCCACGGGTGAAGTCTCGGCCCATTCAATCTTCAACCAACCTCCAATCATGATATCTTTAATTTTATTTATTTTAATCCTTATTAAATGTAAAACTTATGTGGGAGCAACATATTTCATTTTTCTATTTTCCCCGATTTATGCAGTTATTCAACGTCTTTAAGAGTTGGCTATATATTAGGATTTTCCGTGCATTAGGATTAGATCAAGTTGTTTTTATATTTTTTATTATATTTATTAACAATTTTTTTTACTTCTATTTGTTTTAAAATCCTAATTCTAATTAGCTTAGAAAAGTTTACTCTTATTGTTTAGAGTTTGAGACTACATAATTTAAGGTGAGAAAAATTACACATAATTTATTTTACTATCGTCTTTTTTTACGTTCACCTCCCTAACTATTTTTTTACATTTAACCCCCCTAATTTTTTTCACTTTGCTCTTTTTCCATCCAAAAATGGACGAAAATTAAACATGTGCACAACACATGCTGCTATATTTTTTATAAAAATTCCCGAAGTACCCCTTTATTAAAACCAAGTCTAAAAAACCCTTTTATACCTCTTCTCCCACCTTTCCTCTCTCCACCACACCACAACCTCCACATATCCTCTCTCTTTCTCATCCTCCCACCTCCATACCTCATCTCTCTCTCATCCTCCCACTTCCACGCCATAATCTCCACACTATGGTGTCGGAGAAGCTCGAGCTGAAGACCAACCACTTAGATCTAGGGTTTTGGGAATTTTGGGGTTTCACTCCTTCTATTATTCATATCATGTTTTTTTATATAGATTTGTTTTCTTGATTCAATTGTGGGATCTATGTTGCATTTAGATATGTTTGTTATTGTTCATTTTCGCGAGGCGTATTTGTAAGAAATAAAGAGATTAATCTGTTGGTCCATTCGTTTGTTGGTTCATTTTGGGGGATACAAATGGTCCACTCAAAAGAGGAGAAATCTCAGTTGCTTGATCCACAAGCAAAACCCATATTTCATTTTATTACGGGAAACAAAACTACAATCCTTGCCAACCAATTGTCCAAAGATGTGTGGACTATCTTCTGATTGGGAAGCTGTTGCAATAGATGTTGTAGGAGCCTCTAGTGGGATCATGTCTATGTGGAAGAAATCTGAATTTGGCATGTGAACTGTCAAACCTATCCCGGGATCTCTATTCTGGTTTGGTATGATTCCTCAACTCAATCACTTGTGCTGTATTGTTAACATTTATGGATCAACTAATCCTCAACTCAGAGCTACTCTATGGACTAATATTGAAAGAGAACTAGCTGAGCAACCCTCAAACCTATTGATCATTATGGGTGGAGATTTCAATGCCATTTTATCAGATGAAGACAAATCAAGCCAGAGAAATGGAGGATCCTCAATGATCAATTTTCAAAGGTTGATAGATAATCTTGGGCTCATTGATCTCCCCCTACAAGGTGGAAAGTATACTTGGTTTAGGCATGACTCTAAAGCTTCTAGAATAGACAGGTTTATTGTATCCAGTGAAATACTTTCTCTCCCGCCCTCAATAACACAGGCTTGCCTCCCTAGATCCATTTCAGACCACAGGCTTTTGATCCTCTACAATAATGTTCTGGATTGGGGCCCAAGACCTTTCAAGTTTCTTAACATCTGGATTCAAGATCCAAGATTTATGTCTGCAGTTACATCTTTCTGGTCCAGTTACACAGTTACAGTCACACCTTAGTATATCCTTTGGATGAAACTCAAGCTGTTAAGAGTTGATCTAAAGCAGTGGAACTGTCAAGTCTTTGGCATCCTTGAAACTCAAATTCAACAACTAACCACTGCCATCAATGTACTGGATAACATTATTGGAACTAAGAACCGTACAGACCAAGAAAGCTCAGAAAGAGGGGCCTTTAAAGCTGAACTAATAAAAAAATACAAGCTACTAGCCAAATTGTGGAGTTAGAAAGGTAGAAAAAATGGTTTGAAGATGGGGACAATGGATCCAGATATTTCCACGGAATAGAAAATTTTAAAGGAGTCAAGAAAAAAATTACCTCTATATGTGTCAATAGTGTTACAATAACAGACCCTGAGCAAATAAAAGTAGCTGCTACAGATCATTTCAACAGAAGTTTTCAAAGTGATAATACAGAATCATCGATCTAGAAGACCTGCCATTCAACTCTATATCAGCACAAGAAAAGGCTTGCCTTGAAAGCCCATTCCTGGAAGAAGAAGTAATGCAAGCAATCTTGGCCTGCAATGGAGAAAAAGCTACAGGTCCAGATGGTTTCACTCTTAAATTCTTTCAAGTTTCCTGGAATATTATCAAGGTGGATTTCATGAATTTTCTACACGACTTCTACAACACTGGACAGATAGGGAAAGGAATCAATTCTTCCCTTATGACTCTAATCCCCAAAGGCCCTGCTCCTCTATCCTTTACTAACTTCAGACCAATCAGTCTTATGGGAGGTCCTTACAAAATCCTATCTAAGCTTCTCTCCTCCAAGCTTAAGGTTGTGATCAATAATTTAGTTGGGGATGAACAAATAGGTTTCATAGCTGGAAGGCAGATCATGGATGGGATACTAATAGCTTCTGAAGTGGTTGATTATACAAAAAAATCCAAATCAAAAGCTCTAATATTCAAGGCAGATTTTCAAAAAGCTTTTAATAGAGTCGGTTGGAGCTTTGTGATGCAAATACTAACCACGATGGGATTTGGAAATATTTGGAAATTATGGATGATCTCATGTTTCAGGGACTCAGTCTCAATACTAATTAATGGCTCCCCCAGTAAAGATTTTCAAATATCAAGAGGACTTAGACAAGGGTGTGCCCCCTCTCCTCTAATCTTTGTATTGGTAGCAGAAGGTCTGAATCAAATTATGAGAGCATGAATCACAAACAATTTATTCCAAGGTGTAAAACCATCTCCTAATGGTCCAGTCATCTCCCACTTGTAATTTGCAGATGACTCAATATTCTTTATCAAGGCCATACCAGATCATGTGAGGTGTCTCAAATTTTCTCTAGCCATGTTCTATTCAGCATCAGGTTTAACCGTCAATTATGAAAAGTCTCAGATCATCCTCATGAATCTCACTGAAGGAGAGGAGCTGATCATAACCTTTATTCTTAACTGTCCTGTAGCTATATTTCCCATAATATACTTGGGGTTTCCTCTTAGTACTAACACAAGAAGAGTACAAACTTGGGATCCTATAGTACAAAAATTCAAACAAGCTCTAGGACTATGACAAGCAAAGTTCCTATCTTTGGGAGGAAGGATCACATTAATTTAGTCAACTCTTGGGGCACTGCCTCTTTATTACTTTTCAATACTCAAGGCTCCAAAATGTGTAATTAAGAGTATGGAGAGTTGACAAAGAAATTTTTTATGGAATGGTAAAATTCAAGAAAAGGTTGTTGCAAAGTAAATTGGGAAAAAGGTCTATAAATCTAAAATTGAAGGAGGTCTAGGCATCAGAAAACTCTCAAGTATAAACTTAGCCCTCTTAGCCAAATGGTGGTGGAGGTTTGCTTTAGAAAAGAATGCACTATGGAAATTGATTATCTGTGGAAAATTTGGTTGAGGAAGCAAGGAATGGGATCTATCCAATTTTACTGAAGTGGGATCATCTACCTTCATGTCACATATACTAAACCTGATTAAAGATCCAAGGTTTGAAGATCTATTTGGCTCTAAAGGGCGTCATTGAAAAGTTGGCAATGGGGAAATAGTCTTTTCTGGCTAGATGCTTGGTGGGGGGACGTTGCCTTTAAGCATTTATTTCCAAGACTCTTTGTACTATCTCAATCCAAAGAAATGCTAGTTTCAGATGCCTGGAATGGGTCTGTTTGGGAGTTAGATTTTAATAACCCCCCTCGAGGAAGAGCAGAGCAAGATTGGGCTACTCTATCCTCAATTTTGAATGGTATAAAGCTTGGAGAGCAGGATGATGTGATTATTTGGCAGTGGGATCCTAAAGGCTTCACAGTTAAAAAAACTCTATTCATTACTTGATCATCAAGGCACTCAATCCTCTACAATCTTAGCTTGGAGTAATCTTCTTTGGATCCCTGGAATTCCTCCTAAGATAACAACTTTATCTTGGCTGACCTGTCATGATGCGATTCTCTCTAAGTGTTTCCTAGAAGCAAGAGGTTTATCATTGTCATTCCAAGAATTATTGTGCCCAATATGTCAATGGGATTTAGAAGATGGAAGTCATATATAATTACACTGTGCAAGAGCTTGGCAAGTCTGGTGTTTGTTAGCAAATTGGTGGGGAACAATATTGATCATATCAGGATCTGTTAAAGACCTGTTGATAACATGGCCTAATTTTCTGATGAGGAATCACAAAAAAAATTGGATTCAGTTGTTTCAAGTTTCTTTATGGCAGATTTGGCTGGCTAGAATTTCCAAAATTTTCAAAGGGGAGAACTCATCTATAGAGGAGATTTTTCAAAAAATTGTGCAGCAAACGTATACTTGGGAATGGTCTAGTTTTCATAAAGCAGGTAAATACTTCTCATTCAATAGCTGGAAAATCTCCCCCAAAGCTTGCTTAGATTACAAGCTCTTGAGATCTGTTGGTGTTGAAGTTTAAATTGGTTTCTTGCTCTGCAACTTTTCTTTGGGGTTGGGTTCTGGGGTGCTTGTGGTTGTTAGGTGTGTCCACATGTGAGTCAGGAGTCCCACATCGGATACTTAAGAAAAAAAAAGAAAGACTTAATATACACCTTGGATCCATGACCTGATAGGCTAGTCTTTTGGGTCAAGTGTGGTGGCCAATGTGTATATTATGGGCTTCTTGTTGTTGTGTGCTCCTCCTTAGTAGGCCCGGTTCTCCCCAACAAGTGGTATCAGAGCCCGGTTCGTGGCAAGTGGGAGCAATGGCAGAAGATGGGAAAGTTCGAATCGACAAGTTCGATGGGAAAGATTTTGGATTCTGGAAGATGCAGATTGAGGATTATCTGTACCAGAAGAAGCTACATGAACCGTTGTCAGAGACCAAACCAGAGAAGCTAAGTTCGGCCGATTGGCAGTTGCTAGATCGACAAGCACTTGGTGCGGTGAGGTTGACATTGACAAGGAACGTTGCCTACAACGTAATGAAGGAGATGACTACCTACGGACTAATAAAGGCGCTATCAAATATGTACGAAAAGCCGTCTGCATCAAACAAGGTATATTTGATTCGTCTATTAGTTAATACGAAGATGAGGGAAGGTGCTAATGTTACCGATCATGTGAACGAATTCAATACGATACTATCCAGATTAGTGTCAGTGGATATTAAATTCGATGATGAGGTACAAGCCCTATTGTTGCTGTCTTCGTTACCTGATAGTTGGTCAGGAACCGTCACAGCAGTTAATAGTTCGTCTGGATCTACTAAACTGTCGTTCGAGGGGATAAGAGACTTGATTCTCGGGGAAGATATTCGTAGAAGGAATTCTGGAGAATTGTCAGGCTCCGTGTTGAACGTGGACGGAAGAGGTAGGAACTCTGAAAGGGGGAAGAACAAAGGGCGAGGCAGGTCGAAGTCCAGAAGGAGAGGACAATCTAAGAGCAAAGCAGACGTGACTTGCTATAATTGTCAACAAACTGGCCACTTCAAGAGTCAATGCCCGAACCCAAAGAAGGAAAGAAAGGAGAACAACTCGGTGAATGCGACAGAAGAATTTGAAGATGATGCTTTGATCTGTTGTGTAGAAAGCCCGGTTGAGTCATGGATCATGGATTCAGGTGCTTCTTTCCATACTACCCATTATAAAAATATGCTAGTGAATTTTAGACCTGTAAAAGGTATAGTTCATCTAGCTAATGATGAAACGGAAGAAATTGCGGGTATAGGAGATGTGAATCTCAAAACTCCCATGGGTACAATTTGGACGTTAAAAGATGTAAGGTATATCCCTAGCATAAGGAGAATGTTGATCTCTGTAAGTCATCTGGGCAGTTTGGGATACGGTATAACCTTTAAAAATGGCCAATGGAAGGTATCAAAAGGGAATTTGATTATTGCTCGAGGATGGAAGAGGGGAACGTTGTACATGGCGGAGATGCCAGTGGAAGAGGTTAATGCAGTTACTGATGGGCCTGATCCTTCAACTCTATGGCACCAACGACTTGGGCATATGAGTGAGAAAGGAATGAAGATGTTAGCTTCAAAGGGGAAGATTCCAGAACTGAAGAATGTGAAGGTTAGTTTTTGCGAACCATGTGTGTTCGGAAAGCAGAAACAAGTTAGCTTTGCAAAGTCATGGAAACCTCCTAAGGCAAAGAAGCTGGAAATGGTGCATTCAGACATGTATGGACCTACAAAAGTTCCATCCATTGGAGGATCTCGCTACTATGTCACCTTCATTGATGATTCCACAAGAAAGGTATGGGTTTACTTTCTAAAGCACAAAGATAAAGTTTTTAATACCTTTAAGAAGAGGAAAGCTTCCGTTGAGAATGAAACTGACTTAAAAGTGAAGTGTTTAAAGTCTGACAATGGTGGTGAGTATAGTAGTGATGAGTTTATTGATTATTGTGCTGAGCATGGTATAAGGATGCTAAAGACTGAGCCTGAGATGCCCCAGCATAATGGTGTTGCTGAGAGGATGAACAGAACGTTGAACGAGAGGGCGAAGAGTATGAGGATTCAAGCAGGATTGCCTAAAAGGTTTTGGGCAGACGCAGTGAGCACAACAGCATACCTCATCAATCGTGGACCCTCAGTTCCTTTGGGATTCAAGATTCCTGAAGAAGAATGGCGTGGAAAAGAGGTAAATCTTCAACATTTGAGAGTTTTTTGTTGTGTTTCTTATGTGCGAGTAAAGGATTCCGACAGAGACAAGCTTGATCCAAAAGCAAAGAAGTGTGCATTCATTGGCTATGGATCTGATGACATGGGGTATAGATTCTGGGATGAGTCAAAGATGAAAGTCATCAGAAGCAGAGATGTCACATTCTGTGAAAGCGCTATGTACAAGGATCGCTTGAGTGTGGAGCAAGATATCACTAAAGAACCCGAAGGCAAGGAAGAAGCAATGTTGGAAGATATTACAATAGAAGATGTTACAGGCGGCAGTGAGAGTCAACTACAAGAAAATAATGAAGCGATAGTACCGGCTACCCCAGTAGCTGAAGTGAGGAGATCGAGCAGAGTTTCAAGACCTCCAGAACGGTTCTCTCCATCACTACATTATCTGTTGTTGACTGAGAATGGAGAGCCTCGGTGTTATACAGAGGCAATTCAAATGGATGATTCGATTAAGTGGGAGTCAGCCATGGATGAAAAGATGAAATCTCTTGAAAAGAATGAGACTTGGTCATTGACCAAGTTACCGGCTGGGAAAAAGGCTCTACAAAATAAATGGGTGTTCAGGGTCAAGGAAGAACATGATGGTAGCAAGAGGTACAAGGCAAGGTTAGTAGTCAAAGGCTTTCAACAGAAGAAGGGGATTGACTACAACGAGATATTCTCTCCAGTAGTCAAGATGACTACTATCAGGCTTGTGTTAGGTATCGTGGCTGTAGAGGATCTTCATCTAGAGAAACTAGATGTGAAGACCGCGTTCTTACATGGTGATCTTGACGAAGATATTTATATGGTACAACCAGAGGGTTTCCAGAGAGCTGGAAGTGAAGACCTAGTTTGCAAATTGCAGAAAAGTTTGTATGGTCTGAAACAAGCACCAAGACAGTGGTACTTGAAGTTTGACGATTTTATGATGAGGAGTGGATACTCAAGATGTGTCATGGATCATTGTTGCTATGTCAAGCATTTCAATGGATCCTACATCGTATTATTGTTGTACGTTGATGACATGTTGATTGCAGGATCCAACATGGTAGAAATCAACAAATTGAAGAGACATATGTCTGAAGAGTTTGAGATGAAGGACTTAGGCGCAGCGAAGCAAATACTCGGAATGAGCATCAGTAGGGATCGATCTGATGGAAGTTTAAAGCTATCTCAAGAGAAGTATATTGAGAAGATCTTGAACAAGTTCAGTCTCCAAGATGCTAAGACAAGAAGTACGCCGTTGGGATGTCACTTCAAACTCACTCGAGAACAGTCACCTAAGACGGATAAAGACAATGAAGAAATGACTAAAGTCCCGTACGCATCAGTAGTGGGCAGTTTGATGTACGCAATGGTTTGCACAAGGCCAGACATTGCACATGCAGTGGGAGTTGTTAGTAGATTCATGTCTAATCCTGGGAGAGAGCATTGGGAAGCAATCAAGTGGTTGTTTCGCTACTTGAAAGGCACTTCAAAGGTTGCACTACATTTCAAGAAGAAGGATGTAATCTTAGAAGGGTTTTCTGATGCAGACTTAGGTGGATGTTTGGACACAAGGAAGAGTACTACAGGGTACGTCTTTACCTTGGGTGACACAGCAGTTAGTTGGATGTCTCGACTGCAGAAGAGTGTTGCTCTTTCAACCACTGAAGCTGAGTACATGGCTATTTCAGAAGCTGGAAAGGAAATGATATGGTTGAAGAATTTCTTGGAGGAGTTAGGGAAGAAACAGGCAGACAGTCCTTTGTATAGCGATAGTCAGAGCGCCATTCATCTCGCCAAGAATCCAGTGTTTCATGCTAGGACGAAGCATATCCAGTTGAGATATCATTTCATTAGAGGATTAATGAATTATGGTACTTTGTCCTTGAAGAACATCCTTGGGTCAAAGAATCCTGCAGATATGTTGACCAAGGTTGTTACAACAGAGAAGTTGAAGTTATGCATAACTTCAGCTGACCTTCATGGTTAGTTGAAGGAAGATGTCTCACTACCTCAGAAGCTTATTGATGGTGCATTGGGGTGTTATTGGAGTTACATGAGTAGGAGTGAAGTGAAGACATTCATGGACAGTCTCCAAGTGGGAGATTGTTAGGGTTGTGTGGAGACTTCCTATTTTATTTAAGAAAGGTCTAGTCTTCCTAATAGATTTAGGTAAGAGACTTGAGTAGGCAATTAGAGGATATTGCCTATTATGATTAGGAAACCTAATTCCTACCTTATTTTACCCATTGTCTTCTCCTATAAATACCATGTACTTGTAAACCCAAATCATTCATTCATTGTGAGAGCAATAAGAAGAGAGTAGTGAGACCGTGGACGTAGGCAAATTGCCGAACCACGTAAATTCTTGTGTTCTTGTGTGATTCC
This sequence comes from Erodium maritimum, assembly GCA_963921825.1. Classification (NCBI taxonomy): domain Eukaryota; kingdom Viridiplantae; phylum Streptophyta; class Magnoliopsida; order Geraniales; family Geraniaceae; genus Erodium; species Erodium maritimum. The sequence continues at coordinate 21,342,599 of OY997589.1, read as the reverse complement.
TTATTTTCCCATGTTTTCTTCTTGCTTGAATATTGTTCCACGTTGTTATACCCCAACAACTGGTATCAGAGCCTGGTTCTGTGTACTCTCCCAGGAAGCGGATCGGGGTATATCTCCTAGGGCCAGAAACACCAGGATACCATGATCGCTGCTCTCATGGTGGTGGGCCTAGATATGATGAAGTGGGCCCGTATGGGATTGAGTAGAACAGGTAAAAAGTTGGGCTTATGAGTGCGAGCAAGCCGATGTGGTGAGACTCAATGTGGAGGGGGAGATTGTTAGGTGTGTCCACATGTGAGTCAGGAGTCCCACATCGGATACTTAAGAAAAAAAAGAAAGACTTAATATACACTTTGGACCCATGACCTGATAGGCTAGTCTTTTGGGTCAAGTGTGGTGGCCAATGTGTATATTATGGGCTTCTTGTTGTTGTGTGCTCCTCCTTAGTAGGCCCGGTTCTCCCCAACAGTGGTGAGTGGTGAGGCTTTCTTTTTTGTTTGTTTTGGGCTCTTTTCTGGTGTGTGGTTAGCTGCTTCTTGCTTGGGCTCTTTTGTGAGAGGGTAGTTCTTATTAGGTTGAGTGTTTTCTTTTCTTTGTTTGGTTCCTGTTTCCTTTGGTTCCCCGTAGATTTTAAGGCCCTTTGTCTTCTCTTCTCATCCGAGTTTCAAAAGGGGCTTCAGTTCTCTCATTGTGCAACAACCTTTTTCTGTCAAGGGCCAATTTTGTTGTTACTCTGTTGGTTGGCACAGTTCTGCTGCTTTCGGATGGGAGAGACAGTTACAACTTGAAGCAGAAGCTCTCCCTCAATCATGGCTTGCTGCTTTCGGATGGGAGAGACAGTTCTAACTTGAAGCAGAAGCTCTCCCCCAGTCATGGATCAATTTATTTTGAATCACAAGTATTTTGGCAATTCCTTACATCTTTGTTCTCGTTGCATTCTACTGATTTCGGTCACTCAAATGTCTTAGACCTTTCATCAGTCGTCTCTTGACCTCATTCAGTTGCTGGAGTCTGCCTGAACATCTCTAGCACACAGGATCTCTTTTGGTGTTTGAAGACTCCTCATATTTCTTTGAGTCTCTTCAGTTTTCACTTAATTGCCCTATTGTTTCCGTGTTCGTTTTTTGTGCTTGAAGTTCGTTTTGCAATTCTCCTCTTTAACCTCTAAAGAGATTTTAATCTAAATATGTTTTGTTGATAAAAAACATATTCGTGCGACTTTCTAAAGAAAAACATATTTGTGTGACAATTACTAACTGTTGACAAAAAAATTTCCCAAAAAGAACTAGTGCTAGACGAGACTATGACACCTAATTTTAGAGGCATATAATGAGCATTGAGTTTTGCCTAACTAAGTGGGCCCAACCTATTCAATCGTATCATAACTATATGTATCAATTACACGGTTTTGCTATGTATGCTATGTTGGTTGAAATCAATCTTGTTTAGAGATTCTCAATTTATTATCGAGGGAATAAGTATTAGCAACTCGTTAATGTGTCTTCTGTGACAGTGACGAATCAAACGAGAGACTCAGCGTACGGACGCGCCATCAAAGAATATGTGGAAGTAATTTTTTTTTTTTGACTAAAAGATGTACTTTTATTAAATTAAATTAAATTAATATTTATCCCGTTCTAGAGAGAAGGCACAACCTCTCTCTCTAGAAACCCTAGACTTTTCTCCTACATTCACAGCCGTCGTTGACAATCTTTTCCTATGTCGGCGATCTCCTCGGAAATCGCCGACGGTGGCTTCTCCCCTGTTCCCTCTCCCCTTCCCCCCTTCCTTTGTCCCTCCCTCCTCACCGCTCGATCCTTCTTCTTTCTACCTCCGCCGTCTTCTTCACCCCTCCGGTTAGTACCAGTCAGCCTCGACCTTGACGGGATCAGTTCCGGTGGCGCTGCGTCTCTCCTCCTCGGATCGTTGGTTCCTCGGTGTTGGCCGTCAACGAGGGTTCTACCCAAGACCCGATCTGGAGCTGTTCGTCAGTGCTTCAACCCCCGACGTACCTCTCCCCCACCTCTGCTCCTCAGGCCGGATCTGTCGCGTTTCAACCGGTTGGGCTCCTCCTCCGCATCTTCGTCCGGAGATTCCGATCTCTCGGTAAAGGTCTCCTCCCAGGTCAGTTCTGGTGCCCCTTTGCTTCCCATCCTTCTAGTTTCCCCTGTTTTTTCTCCTTTTCCGGTCCCGTGTGCGGTGGCGCTGCTTGTGACGCGGGGCCTGAGCGTCGGTGTTGGCCGACTCGGGTCTGTTTGGCCGTTGTGCCTTGTTCCGGAGATTCTCCGGGCATTGGGGGTTTTGGGGTAGTACTGTGGTGCTAGATCTGGTGATCCTAAGGCATCCTCGGAAGTCTTTAGATCGTCGTGGGTTTTGTAGGCCTGAGTCCCGTTAGGTTTAGGATCTTGGCCGGCGGTTTTTCGATCTTCAAGCTGTTATACCTGGGTTATCAGACCTGTTTGATCTCTGTTTAATTGTTGTAGTTGTATGTTTGATTGTATTTGGTTGTTTCTCACCCCTTGTTGGGTTTTGATTTGTTTGTTACTATTTAGTATTAGGGGTGAACCATTGTTACTCCCATTCTGTGGGTTGTTGTTTCTGTATTTATTCTGAGGCCCTCTAATGGGGGTGCTCTTGTTTGTATTGAGAGGATTTTCCTCTTTCTCAGATCTGTTTCTCGCAGTTCTGAGATTTTATTTATTGCTAGCTTTCCAAAAAAAAAGTAATTTTATTAAATTAGAAATTCAGTACATAGATGTGTGTCATGGAACATGTTCTTTGATCATTGAAAAGAACAGTCACAAAAAGTATTTAAAACGTCATATAGACATGAAAGAAGGGGGGATGAGAAGATGGTACTAGAAGTCCGGTTTCAAATCTCGAGCAATGTCTGCATTAGTAGTAGAAGGAAAGGTTTACACTAGGGACCCCTCCAGATCCAATCCCTAAAGCCTGAAAGAGCTATCATTCCTCCATGCGGGGCTGCTTCCCCGTCCTGTCCTGATCATCCCGGGGTTCCCCAATAGACCACCTCTTTACTTCACTAGCTCCTGTCTTAGCTCCAAACTCAGCTCCAGCTCCAAGTTCATCACTATCTATGTGCCCAAGCAGGTCTGGTGTGGAGACTTTCCCGCTACCAGGGAGTTGGCCGATCACCAAGTTCTTCCAACCTGGATCGACCGAGCGGGTATGGAGGACGCTCCGAGGGTCTTGACCGTTAGGTGTAGTAGCCGGGGATACTTCCAGGACCCTATCACGAGACAAGGGGCCCTTAGGTGCAAAAGTGGAGGACATCAAATGTGGGATGTCGGACTGTCCCAATCTGTCGCGTAAAGCTTGGCCTAACGATCGTTTAAGTATTAAAGGATAAATAGATCAAACCGAGGGGTACCCACCACCTCCCGGTCACACTCCTCCGCCATATGGGCAACCATGACACAGTTAAAGAAAAACACAAGCAATTTTGTATGAGTGAGGGTGACAAGAACCCATGCTCGAGACTTCTCCATCACCCAGTAGTAGTGGTCTCCCATCGAAGCAAAACGATTCATTATCTCAAACCCATGCCCGAGCCTTCTCTGTCTCGAAGTAAAACCTGAAGATACCCAGTCTGATGTCCTTGATCACCAGTCCCTCAACCGATTTTCCCCATGCTTGGTGATGATTCTAAGGAGAACCTCCTTCTGGGGCGGCTTGAATGTCCTCAATTTTTCCATCATGGGAAATTGTTGCCTAGCCAGAACAGATGGACTCACTGAGTATACGGTACCATCACCTTGACCTCCTCCTCTTCCTCTAAAGAGCAAGCCGAGAGACCATTCTGAAGGCTGAGCATATGGGAGTCTAGAGACGCCGGAGAGGGTGGAGCCGACTTCCTTGGTTCTGAAAGTTCTGTGACGGTGAACCATCCCCAACGGTGGCGTGAGCAGCGCCAAGATCACTGGGACACGATCGATGTTGGGAACCCAGACCCCCTCACAGAGAGCATCCAACTCCGTCCTCCCTGGCTCTTGCCTCCCATGTTCAGACATAGAGGCTTTCCTTTTAAGAGGGTCTCGGACCAGTGGGGGCAGCGGGTTGATGGTGGGTGCCGTCGTAGGCGGCACAACAATGGGGAGAGTCGAGGTGGCAACAGGCAGATCAGAGGCGGTGATGAGGAGATTTGGTTCCGCCGGTGGTTGAAGAGTAGGGACAGTCACAAGAGGCGGTAGAATCTTCAAGCTGCCTAAAGTGGACGACAGGGCTTTCGAGTCGACGATGGACGGCGACATAGTTGAATTCACCAAAACCCTAGCGTTGCTTGCAGAGGAAGCTAGGGTTTGGTTCTTTAAAGGCCGACCCCTTCGAGGTTTACTCGGAGGTTAAGACAAACCAGGATAGAAGGACACGACCGTCGTGGACGGGGAAGGAAGGAGAGGCGACGTGGAGTAAAGGGAGATAGGAATTGGGTGGCAGAAGAATGCTTAGCGTTTCTTCTGCGCCTTGGTTTAATGGTGGGCCTCACGTCCGAAGAAGGGCGAGATGGAGACACAAGTGGAAGGGACTGCACTAGGGCTGACTGCGATGGGATTCTGATTTGATTTTATTATATCACTTCATTAATATATCATATATGATTTATTTTAGGTCAAGGATTTGTAATCTCTTATGTAAAAGACTACAGAGACTTTAATAAAATCATACAAAATATTTCATTTTATATTTTTACATGATATTGGAATTCTCGGTTACGATTATTGACAAACTCTTATGAATCCGTAGCTTTTCTCACTTGTTAGCTTATGGTTCTAACAAGTGGGCAAGACGTGTGAAGGACATATTTGTAAATAAATTTTATTTTATTTGTGTTATTTTATTTCGCTTCCGCATCATGGTCATCAATCACAACTGTGTTCTACCTTCTACGTCGTTTACATCGTCGATCACAAAGCGAGATGCTGTTTTTGCCGTCAGCCATGAGATGAGATGTGTTTTCACCGTCGGACACGAGAAAAGATTCCATTTTCACCGTCGGCCCTGAGACGAGTAGTTGTTTTCACCGTCATCCCCAAGCGAGATGTGTCGACTCCGAGACGAGATGTCATTTGCACCATCCAAAGACATTAGATGTGATTGTTTTACAATCTCATTTTCAAGTTGAGCATTACAAATATCCATACTCCAACTTGAAGGGGAGTATAGAAGATATAAACAAATCAAAATAAACAAATTGATTTATTTTGATTTGAGTTTATTACAACAATAAATTAATATATCATGTAAGATTTATTTTATGTTAAAGGACCTTATAATATCCTATATAAAGGACTATAAAGCCTTTAATAAAATCATTAAAAGCATTTCATTTTATATTTTTATAGTAAAGTTTAAAAGAGGATTTTCTAAGATGGATAAAGAAGACGAATTCGTAGTCCTAGTCTTAAAATTGGATCTCCAAGCCAGCCGCTTCGACCATGAGTTTTTTATAAGTGCAAAAATTTATTAGAAAAGTTCACCTTCCTAGAAGGAAAAGAACAAAACGGTCCGAAGACTAGAAACGATCACAAGAGAACTTACCTTAAGAAGAACAACCAAGGACTAAGTTCAAGACTAGACAAAAACACATAAGACATAAAAACTAAAACAACATCGAACAACGCCAACACTAACATCAATTACACCAACAACACCACGACCATGACAAAAAAACCTTAACTATTACCATTATCTGCCACGAAGTCCTCCCTGCGTCCTCCGAACTTACCCTTTCATACTCAATCGAGGTAGACCTATTTGTCGCATCTGGAGTAACAAGGTCCCACGTTGAAGAAGAAGAAAACACTATGACCTTATAATACTCTTGGGCATCAGGCTTGACTTGGTACACCACAATCTTGCCTTTAGGCTTTATGGCCTTAGACTATCCTTTCGAGAATCCGTCATCACAAATAGGCTTTTTGACCATGAGTTAACATGAGACTTCTTCAACTGAATTTGTACAGTTGAGTGAAAGGGCAGGACATTGACTCCTTGAGAAGTAACACACAAAATGGGCGCAACAAGTGCACCTATTTTCAAGTAGTATACGACACCTCACATTCCACACTTATCTCTAAACTTATGGATGGATCATGAGTTTCTTGTTCTATTGTGTCACCTAAATGCTCGGAATGATCTTCCTCAATGTGATTTATCAATCATGTAGAGCCCTCTCATTCACCAATTGCTTCAATTATTTTATTTATTTCTTCGTATATCTTATCCTTCTCCAATATTTGGTTCATGAAAGTAAGACACATTTTTTCAAGTGACAACTTCTTCTTATTATTAGTCAAGTGTGGTTCAACTTGATAACCTTAATCAAAAGTGGAAGCGTCCTCCCATTATTGACTATAGACTCTTGGATGCACATAATAATCACAATCATAATTTAAATGATCGTTAGCTCCACATAAATCACAATACACATTATTATAATTTCAATTCTCCATATACATTATGTTGCAATGAATTAACAAAAAAATATATATACAAAGAAAATTAAATAGTCTCAACACATCCTTAAAATTTAAATATTGCCTAAATTTCCCCCAACAATGGCGCCATTAACTTGAGACCTGATGTGAACGTAAAATGCATCTATTCTATATGTTTCTAGCCCGTCTTTGTGAGTTTTTTAGTCCCGGGATTATGTATTTTGATGTGTATTTCTCTATTTTGGTGCAGTTGATCTCTCTCCACAAGAACCAAGACTCGGAGCGAAAAAGAGCAAAAAACATAGCAAAAACCCATATTCGCCAAGTCGAGATATCATACTACATGTCATACAACCTTTCTTAATATTTCGGCCTCTAGCCGTGCCCCGCCATTAGGACATGGAGGTCAAGGAGAGCCCGAGAAGGGATCAGTAGGGTCCACCCGACCCTTCTAGTTGCCCACTCTACAGTCTTACCTAACATGGACCAGACAAATAGCAACCTCTATCTCTCCCGACCCAGACGACCTGCTTCATGGTGGAGAACTCTCGGTAAGATTCTGGGACGAGATCCCCCAAACAAAAAAAGGTCGTGGGACGAACAGCGTGATCACTCTCCCAGGGACCCCGTAAATTCAAGAATTGTAAAGGAAAAGGCCAAGCAGGTCGTGGCTCTCAAGGATCGCCTAAAGAAGAGGGTGTTCGAACTTCTGGACGTTGATCCGAATGGAAAGGATGGCCGACAATCTCCACGATCTCGAATATCAACGAAGGCTGGTAAATAACCTTATCGGTAATCATGATTGGCAGTCTTCAGAGCCGGAGGAAAAAGGGAACATTCTGCCAATATGTTTGTGGACCCATCTGGTCGGGTCACGTCCCTTAAAAATGATACCCTAAATTATCTCAGCAGCTCAAAACAACCACCCGAAAGAGTATGTAGATCCTTGTCTATGTTTATTTGTACTAATATGTTGTTTATGTTGTTATATTCGTAATTTTCCTAGATAAGAGTTGTGATAGTATACAAGAGTACCGATATGTCTATTTCAACGGAATACCGGACAGTAATCTACGTTATACGGGTCTTGTCCCGCGTTTATTGTATTAGAAAATGTTATTGAATAAAGTCCGTGATACCAAAAAAACTCAAAAAACCCCTAACTAAACTCTCTCTACAACAGGCGCCCCCCCTGAGTTTCTGTCAACACATGTGGCCTTCTCCTCCGGTTGGAGGTCGCTGGTTACTGTATCTGCTGCTGCGTCGTCTTGACCCTCTATGGTCTTAGTCATGCCGGCCTCTCTACCGACAGCTTTCTCTCTCTCGCTCCAGTTTCTCCGACCGCCACCAACGAATCTCTCCCTCACCTTCCTCAGTTCATCTTCAACCTCAAGTCACGCTGACCCCTACGTCGAGCCTCGTCGTACCGCCTCAAATACTTACAAGCCGCCCCGTCTTTCGATCTCCCAGCCCCACCGGAGATCTATGGGTTGTCGGAATTGAGCCCCTCCCTTCGAGAGGAGCTTTACTCACTCTGGCCTGTTCAGATCCGTTTGGCCCAAGCCTTCCATGGCTGTCATGGAAGCTATCTCGCCAGAGTGGAAATTATTCCGAACGAAACAAAATAAGGGGAAAACCCTAGCCACCAAAGGGAAAACCCTATTCCGCTCTTCTTCTCACACTGTCACCGACCATCACTCGCCGCCATGGTTGTCTTTGTCGTCGTTTTCGCTGATTCACCTTCTTCGGGACGTTATCCTCTCAAGCGACGAGGCTTCCATTCCGTCCCTAAGATGCTCCCCGTTTCGGGTGAATATTAGATAACCGACAAGTGTGTTTGGGATCGGGGGGAGGGACGCTAAGGGAGTGCAATTCCCCACAACATCCTAGCACAGAGAGGAAGAAAGGAGGGCACCATCATAGGATCCCCTGTTTTGACGCTTTCTACTTCAATAAGGACCTGTATGGTTCGTTAGGTTGGTTAGATTGGTTACGATTCATGTATTGTTTTAGGATTTTTTTTCTAGGTCGTTTAAATTTCTCGTTTCGTACCTTTGAAATGTCGGTAAGGGGATGTCCTATATTAGTATCTGCAAGCCAAAGCAATATTTTTTTACAGGTCCATACGCACTGGGTTGGCTATGGGCAATCAGGACACATATCTGAAACTCAGGACTTTTACGCCCTACCCTGTACGACTTATTTCTTACACTAATACACTTTCTCGGTTCCAAAAAAGAAAAGTCCTTGATACCGTTTGAAAGAAAATATTTTGAAACTTATGACGATTAAATGTGACTGGGCAACTAAAGTAAAGGTAATTAATTATCCTTTTCAAATGTCATGACTCGAGACAACTTAAAAACGACACCGTTTCACGGTAATTTGAACCTTCCTCCTGTAGAGAAGTGACAAATTGTCCTCCATAGGGAAAACGCCACAAAACAACTATGCCCCGACTTTATAGCTCACAAAACAACTATTGACAATTTTATCGTTCAAATCACATCGTCCCAAAAGTTAAATGTCAAAAACCATAAAAATTGTGACGGTCCGTTAACAGCGTTAGTGTAAAGACCAAACTGCCATCAGTTTTAGTCATAACTCTATAGTTGTATTTTGTAATATAAAGTCAAACCATAGTTGTTTCTTGGTGTTTTTCCATCACACGGTTAACGGTCCGTCTATTTTTAGACGGATTTTTATGGTTTTTGACATTTTACTTTTGGGACGATGTGATTTGAACAATAAAATTGTCAATAATTGTTTTGTGAGCTATAAAGTCGGGACATAGTTGTTTTGTGGCGTTTTCCCTTGTCCATATCAAACACTGTTCGAGTGGGACTGTGAGATCTGCCCAACCGTCTCCATTTCAACTTCAACAACTGCTTTTAATTTCTCCATAAATTCTCAGTTCCCTCTCTATATGGTCGATATAAAGTCTCCGTATCGGTGTCTCCGCCTCCCTCGCTCTCTGTCTTAGTAGCCGCATCGAGATCGGAAATCCATCTCAGCTTCCAAAAATGACGGGATTATTTTCCGTCCTCAGGCGCATATACCTCTCCATCTACAATTGGACCGTCTTCTTCGGCTGGTAAGCGGCAACTTCCTGCAATTCTGAAACCGTTCGTGTAAAATGCATGTGTTCGAGTGTTGATTCTGATTAGTCTGTTTGATTTTCAAGGCTTCAGGTTCTGTTTTTGGCCCTCAAAACTCTGAAAGAGTCAGGTCACGAGCAAGTTTACAGTGCAGTAGAGAGGCCTCTTCAGCTTGCTCAAACAGCCGCCGTTTTGGAGGTCGCACTCTCTCAGTCTCGCTCTTATTTTATTTTTTCAGCATTTGTTTCCGAGGAATTGATTTCAATTTTTTTTTTCTGGAACAGATTCTTCATGGTCTGGTTGGTGAGTGTTCTTTCAGTTCCAGATTTATGATCTGTATATTCGACAATATTTTAAGCGTTCAAGTGAAATTGAGCTTTTTGTTTGTTTGGTTGAATAAAAGGTTTGGTGAGATCTCCAGTGACAGCAACACTGCCACAGATAGGTTCGAGGTTGTATGTGACTTGGGGCATCTTGTGGAGCTTCCCTGAGGTTTGAATTTGAAATTCTATTCAACTTTTGATAATTGGAGTGTTCTTTTTTGTTCTAACTAATAGATTCGTGTTCGTGGGCAGACTCAAACTCACATACTTGCTACTTCTTTGGTCATCAGCTGGTCTGTAACTGAGGCAAGTGCATTAATTGATTAGGTTTGATTTTGTATGTTAATGTGATCTGTAGTTTGATATGAAAGTACAATACTTGGAAAATTAAGTAGATGTAGCTTGGTTTGTTTGATACAGATTTGATCGTACCTTCATTTCATTGCATGCTCTAGCAGTCTAACATCAACATTTAATATCAGGATTCACTCTGTAATTAGGGACTGCTGTTTATGTCCATATCTCAAAATATGCCTCAAAATAATCTTATAGGGTTTCATTTCCCTCTCTACTTTGACCCTAATAATGTCTTGCTGCGTTGCAGATTATTAGGTATTCTTTCTTTGGCCTGAAGGAGGCACTTGGGTTTGCACCTTCGTGGCTGTTGTGGCTCAGGTAAAAACATGCAAATATGTACATTGCCTAAAAACGTTAAGTCCTTTGGTTATTTTGTTCATCTCTGACTTTTTCTTGCAGGTATAGCACCTTCATGCTGCTGTATCCTTCTGGCATCACCAGTGAAGTTGGTCTAATATATATTGCACTGCCATACATCAAGGTAACAGTTTAAACCATAGTCAGGAATATCTTTTTTGGATTAATGGATTCTAAAGAAATTACCAAAACAGATTACAAGTTGGGTAATATTCAGTTTGTGAATTGGGAGAAGAATCTGATCAATCGGTTGTCACAAAAGAGAACTGACTTATTGTTATATAAGTAATTATAGTAAATACAATTGTTGAGTTTTCTACTCCGTTTATTTTCTCCATACAAGAGCATCAATATCTTTAGTAGCGGATTTGAGGAAGTATTTATTTACCTAATCCTAAGCTGTATGCATTGCAGGCATCTGAAAAGTACTGTATTAGGATGCCCAACAAATGGAACTTTTCTTTCGATAACTTCTATGCCGCGATTCTAACTCTTGGAATCTACGTCCCAGGCATGAATTCTCCGTTCTTCTTTTGCATCTGTTACTCTATCCACTCAGTTGCCTTGTCTGTCCCGTTTTGCTGATGATTGCAAATTCATTGGCTTATTGCAGGCAGTCCTCACATGTACAATTATATGCTTGGGCAGAGGAAGAGAGCTCTCTCCAAATCAAAAAGGGAGTAGAACTAAATCAAAACATGTCCACTTTATTGTTTATTTATCATCAGAACCTTTCATCTGTAGCATTAAGGTTTCTAAGTCACGTGATTCGGCCAGAAAATTGTTTTAACTTTTCTCCTGGTAATCTCCAACTGTTCAGTTACTTGCAATCTTGCAAGTAAACGTGTTGGAACTTTTGAGAGAATGATTGGTAATATCTTGAAACATTTAAACGTAAGGCATGATAGATTGAAATGGACATCTAACATCTTAGTAGACTCATGAACAAACTAGTTAGTCACAACGCCATAAGGATGATTCATCGATTTATACAGTTAAGTGGTTTGCACTCTTTCTAATCGTGGTGAAATTGAGCTCGACCACGGATCGGCTGTTGGCTCATTCACTTCATTGATATGGTGACAATGTTAAGAATTGGTTCGTTCAGTATTTGAATAACATTTTTAAATGTCTTGTGAAATATTTGGTTGAAAATTGTGACATATTTTTGAAGCAACCACAATAAAGTCCATGATCAACTCTATAATTGTAAGCTTACTGGCTCTAGAATTGCTGTTGTAGAAAACCCAATCCAGTTGAGCTTTCTTTGACTCGGGGATCAATGCAATCAGTATACATGTCTAATCTCCTCCAAGATCGTGGAAAATTGGAAAACCATGAATTACTGAGAAACTCGTAAACAATAATAATCTAAATGATATATTGCGACCAACTCTACTGTCTGGCGCAATCTAAATGATAAAATTTCTCAGTCTTAAAAAAAATTGTTTGGCATATAAAGGAGTTGTGATATCTGGAAAATGTCTGGAGCGCAGAAATCATATATGAAGTGCCAAGTTTCATTCTTCAGCAGCACTGGCATCATTCAGATCCACGGACAGGTCAAGTTCCTGAAGCATGGATATAGATTAGAGAATGAACTCAATAATAGTTCGGTATGGCAGAGTAAATAAATAAGATGATGATCCATGTGCTTAACCAGAACTCAATATGAAAACTATTAGGTATTCACATGTAAGTCTTAATCCCTCATAAATATACACTTACTCTTGTAAGCTTTTATCCACAGTAGGTGAAACTTGTGAGGGTTAAGTTTATATGGAGTTAAGATTCAGCAAAAGTAGAGAAATATATAGCTTAGAGTGAGTCCAAGTTACCTTGCCAGTTATTTGGTTGTACATGGAAATCACATCCTTCACTGTTGTCTCAAAATGCGTTGTTGCATCATAACTCTGCAACAAGCCAATTCCAACACTTAATCAATCAATTTAAAGTTCCAGAAAAGGTGTAATTCTTCTTTATTTCCACTGAAACACAATCTCTGCACTGTCTCAACTTATACAAGAGTAAATTGTCTAATATATTTACCGTAGATATGAAACAGTTGTCTTCGCAGGGCTGGTTACAAGGTTCGTATCTGTCATAAGTGTCGAAAAATATCTCTTCTACCTGTCCAAGGAGATCTATGCCAGCCTTCAGTTCAACCTCGGGATTATCAGTCTCTGCTTCTGTTGTAACAAAGGCTATGTATTTGCCTTTAGGAGCTACATTGTGAGAATAGGAGCAGCAGAACAAGTACCTGCAATAAACTAAACTTGAATGCCTAAAAGCTTATGTGGAGATCAAATGATCTTAAGTGAAGTTATAGATGCATATTGAATGTGTACTGATACCAAACATACATGTCTGATTTACGCTTGAGTTGCTTCTGGGGCAAAATAACCTGAACTGAGTGAGAATCACTGGTGTTTGGGATGGGATGACTCATGATACATATAGCACGAGCTACTTTTCCAATCTTCTTCACCTGTTGCAACAAAAACAAAGTTTTTTTATTTCAAAGAGTGAACATGATAATGGTGCTATTACTTGATAAATAAATGGAGCGTACCTTGTCAGGCAAGTAGGAAGGATCGCATACAACCTTTTTGCACTTTGCAGTTTCTCCTTCTGAAGTGACACCATAGGCCTTTCCATCTTCAAACTCTACCTGTGACTTTACATTCAGATATCCGAGACCAACAAAGAATGTAAAGTATAATGAGTATATTAGAGAGTACCTTGCACTCTGGCTTGCTGAGCATGTAGGTGCCACCATAAACAGCACTCAAACGAGCAAAGGCCTGTTAATTATGTGGCACACTTTCTAAGAAAACTGTATGTATCCTGTTAAACCTGGACACGATGAGAAAACAAACCTGGGGCAATTCTCCCAATCCATACAGAGGATATATGTAAGGGGATCCTCCCTGAAACCGTGCTAAAGACTCTGCATATAGCTGTTTATAACCATGGATGGTCAGTACAAAAATCTATTTATCATGTTTGAAACTCTGCATATAAAGTGAGAGAGAGAATGGTTTTACCTTAACCCTTTTGACAAAATCTATGGCTGGTAGGTTTAAGTAACTGTCGTTTGAGTGCAGCGCCAGTGCATGGCCAATAAAATCCACAGTATTGTCATCTAGCCCATACTTGCTACATCAGAATAAGACACTGAGTAATTAAACATATATAGCAACTTATTCAAAGAAGAATCATAACAATATGTCGTTAAGAAAGAAGATAGTACGAGATAACTTCTTTTGCTGTAACTTTGTGGAGGTCCATCTTTTCATGTGACTTTGGATCATGATCATCATAGTCTTGCACATAAATGAAGAATTTGCGAGCACGCCGCTTCTCAAACAATCCCATAAGTGGTGATTTTAGTGCTTCAACATCATTAGCTGGTACTTTATGAACCTGGAAAGTTGAATATCATGTTAACAACAGTTTCTCTCATTTCACTTGTCCCACAAGCCACAACCATTGGTATACTATATAAGGTTGTGGTTAATGTTAAATGCACTTTACCTTGCCTTTGTTGTAGACAAAACTACCATCTACAGCCTTGAAATTCAGATATTTAGTAACTTTGGTGTGGATGAGAACTCGGACCAATTGCCCATTTGCCATCATGAACTGTAAAAAACGACATCACCAGAAACTGAGAGATGCAATCACAACAGGTAACTAAATATAATTAATAACTCCAAATAGTAATACCTTAGGGATCATATCAACATTGTAATCCTTGCTTGCACCCAACGTTTCTGGAGGCTTGGCATCCTCACCCCTGAATCGCTTCCAAAGCTGTATATAGATATATGAGATTGAGAACAACTAGCTTAACTGGTGTATAATATTAAGAGGATGAAGAGAGTTATGTAGAAAAATAACCTGGTTTAGATTAAGCGATGTCGATTCTCCTCCATAATAGTCATTCCTATCCATATGCAGTACCTGTTCAACAACAACTTGCTGCTGCATTATTCTAAACTTATAATCAAATTACGTTACTAATGTGATTTAGATATAATAGCCTACTGCTTGATGTTTGATGCAATCCCAACGATGATCCATCCATATCGAGTTAGGGGATACAACACAATACTTATTAGTATTTGCTGATTTCGGATTACATTACTAATGTGATTTAAATATAATATCCAAATCTGAACTAGCCAGCCACATTTCTATCAATCGAAGCAGCAGATCCAAACATCAAACACCTTATGTGCACTCAAATCCAACATTCCCAAATCCCCATCAAAATCTATCATGAATTAATTTACACAACAGCTGAACAATACAAACCCAACCAATTGGCCATCTGATCATTCTTAATTTTTCCTCAAAACCCATTAATCTCCGAAATTAAGCATAACAGAAGACTTCAATGTAATCAAAATTAAGGAGGAAACTGAAGAACAATGAACAAATCATAGCACAGAAAGTCATGAAGAAGAGGGAAATCAATTAGCGAGTACTTTGAGACCGTCGACGGAGAGGAGGCCGCTGAGGATGCATTCCTTGAGACCTGTTCCGAGAACTATAACGTCGTACTCTTCATCCATGGCTGATCTCTGGATCGAAATGGAACGGTCCGATTTTTGATCAGAGAGATAGAGAAATGGTTGAGAAATGAACAAGTGATTGGGATTTTATGGCGAGAAAATACGTTGGAGCGAGATTAGAACAGGTCCGTAGCGTGATCTCCCTCAACTTTCGGTTAATACCGTTATGTAATGCCTTCAACTGCCTCTATCGCACGTGCCATTGTTTGTTTTATAAGAGCATGTACAACAGAAAGGCCATGAAACTGACTGGACAAAAATGAAGTCCTGAGGTTGCAAAATAGTGAGTGTTGAGTGTTCCGCAATGGAGAGGTTCTGCTGAGTGGATACTGAGTTGTTATTAATTGATATTTTACTGTTTTATTTAATTCTTTATTGAAAACCGTTTAAATTATTTATAATATAAACAAATGTAAAAAAAATTACTGACAATAAAAAAATTGAGCACGAATAAAAAACAAGTTGAACTTTTATTGATCCCCTTGTAATACAACCCACAAAAAACCAGCTCCAAGAGCACAAACAACTACTCGTCGTCATGGAAACCAGCTCCATATAGACCCCATAAGTGCTCCATAAGATCATTTTGTAGTTGATGGTGAGTCTCATGATTTATGACACTTTGTTGACAAACAACTCGATGCTGGTATTCCAATGGCCCTCCATGGTGTCATCGTTCCGGTGGTGTCCAATTCGGCATTTCTGGAGGTTGCGCGTACAACAACTCCTCATCCCCATACTCGTTCCGGTCGCGCTCATCCTCTACAATCATGTTGTGTAGAATGATGCAAGTGTGCATGATATCAGCCAAAATGTGTGGGCTCCAAGAACGAGCGGGACGGAAAATGATGCGCCACCTTGCTTGAAGTACTCTAAAAGCCCTTTCAATATCTTTTCGAGCACTTTCTTGGCATTTAGCAAACAACTTCTCTTTGGGCTCGTAGGGATGCCGCATAGTCTTCACGAACCGTGCCCATGTTGGGTAAATGCCGTCCACCAAGTAATAAGGTCGGTCGTACCGATGGCCGTTGATCTCGTACTCTAAAGCTAGCTCACGGTCGTAGTAAGCGTCTTGGAATAAGTGGTTGTGGTTGAGAACGTTGATGTCGTTGTTCGAGCCAGTCATCCCGAAAAACGCATGCCAAATCCATAAATCACGGGACGTTACAGCTTCAAGCATAATCGTCTTGTCCCCGTGGTGACTTCCCCGTCCATGGGCTCCCTGGTCTTCGGTTGGGCAGTTCTTCCACTTCCAATGCATGCAGTCAAGACTCTCCGCCATTCCGGGAAACCCTCGGTTGTACCCTTCTCGGAGTAAGCCTTGCATGTCAGTCGGTGTGGGTGTACGCTCATACTCGGCTCCGAATACCTCAATGACGGCCTTGCAAAACTTACGTAAACATTCAAGTATGGTGCTTACCCCCAATGTGCAGAGTTTCGTCCAATGAATCAGCCGAGGACCCATACGCAAGCATCCGTATCGCGGCGGTGCACTTCTGTTCTGTTGATAAGCCCGACCGTGAGGCCGCGTTGAGCCTCTGAACGAAGTACCTGTGGTGAGCCTTGACCGCGTCCATAATCCGTTGAAAAAGTGGTCTGCACATACGGAACCGACGCCTAAACATATCAGGGCCATATACGAGTTGATCGACAAAATAGTTCCTCATCAATTGGTTGTGGGCTTCAGAACGACCTCTGTTAATCTCTCTTCGCATTTGTTCCCCACGGACGGCCCTCTCGATCCTTGACATTGCTCTCTGCATACTCCTCTCAATCCTCTACCGGAGTCGTCGCTCAATTGGCCACATTCGGGCTGCCATATCCTCATTTGTCGGCCGTTGGGCTGCCATCTCCTCATACGTCGGCATTCGGGCAGCCAGCTCCTCGTATGTCGGAACCTCAACGTCGGACATAACCTCATCGTCGGACATTTTGGAAATTAGAGAGTAGAAAGTGAGAATTAAAGAGTGAAATTGGAGAATGGGTGTGAAAAAAATGAGGTTGGGGTTGGGGTATTTATAGGGTTTAAATTGTTTTGATTTAATTAAAAAAAATTATAGTTGTTGCCGACCGTTTGACAACGGTCGGCTTTGCCACGTGTCGGCACGCGAGAGGAGGGAAGCCAGGCAGGGCCGAGGAGCGAGGGGCGCGATCCCGACCCGCGATCGAGGAGCGAGGGGCGAGGGACGAAGCGAGGGCCGCGGACAGTGTGTTTTCCGGCCCATAGTGGGACGGCCCGAGGGCTGCGGACCGCGCGCGCGCGGGTCGGGGGCGAGGGCCGGCCCGTTGTGCGTGCTCTAAGGGCATGCACATTCTAGCCTCCACTCTCCCGTTTTCGTCATCTGAAGTTGGTCACCGCTCCAATCCCTCCAATGGAGCGTTGCAATAGAAGTGTTGTAGAAATCAATTTTGGTCTCCTACAATCGCTCCTATCACTAGATTGTGCAATGATACAACTAGTTTGTGGTAGTAGCAAGAGTAAATTAGCATTCTCTTTTTAATTCTCAAACAACTTCTCCTTACCATCCTTCCTTCATCGTTGCAGTATTTAGCAACGATCAACACTTTCTCCTCAAATATTATTATTTTATTAATTTTTTTCTCCTCAATCCCTTGCTGTAACGCCTCTTATGTCGATAGTTGTGGATGCTCTTAGAGCATCACTAATGTTAAACAACTAGTTAGTTGCATGGAGGTGGTATTAGCACATTTTGGGTTTCTCTTCCTTCCAAACAACTAGCTCCCACCACTAGCTTTACAATGGTAACAACTGGTTAGTTGTAAGAGCTAGTTGTTTGGGTGTTTTTGCATTTTTTGATACTTTCAAAATAACCTCAAATTAAACTAGTTATTTTATTCATACAAAATAGGATCTACAAATAATAATTAAACAAACGACATTAAAACAAACTCTAGGACCATTCAACTAATTTTTAATTGCACCAATATATGATCGCCACTTCGACTGATCTTTGAGCAACTAACACAACACTTTTTGTCCATATCCCTTGTATCCTCTCGTAATCGGACACGGTCGCATCATATATTTCCTCATCGGTTGCTCCTTTTCTAGGGTCATTGAGACGTCCCCGGTAGATCTTATTGCCTACACTTCTGGCTAGTCTTGCTAAAATGATCCTTCATTTGTTTCTGCGTCCATACATGCCAACTTTTGTCTGCTGTGTCAACGAAAGTGAGGAAGAGATTCTCCAATACTTTCCCTTCAACTCGGCAACCTCAAGCCACGTTAGCATCAAATGCATTTGGTGGTCGGTCAGCTCTCTGGTAGCTAGAAGCCTGACACCCCGACCCTGTATGTGCACATAGATAAAAGTGGACCTGGAACTGTGTCTGGGTCTGGTACAGGGGCAAGAGTTGGGGGAGTGAAACGAGGTTCAATTGGCGAACACCAAGAGAACCAAGAACGGGCGGGAAAGCATTCCCGCATGGAGGAATGAAAGGAATCCAGTGCTCTAGGGATTCCGTTAGTTTTTTGCAGGTATGTTGGTCACGATTACGGTAACATTTTCGTAACGGAATCGTCAAAATAAACTGTAAACGATACTTTCTGCAAAAAATTGAAAGATGATAGTTGAGAAATGCAAAAAAAAATGTAAATCCAAGTTAGGATCGGAAAAACAAAGGTGAAAAGGGGTTAAGAACCATGATTACCCCTTTATCCTACACTACACCTTTACGGTTCCTATCTAACATGGTATATCAGTAGCTTTTTACCTTCCCAATTCAGCCGCATATCAGTCCTTTTTATCTTCCCAGAGCTAACCTATCTTATAGGTTAATAAATATACAGTAAGTG
Organism: Erodium maritimum; assembly: GCA_963921825.1. NCBI lineage: Eukaryota > Viridiplantae > Streptophyta > Magnoliopsida > Geraniales > Geraniaceae > Erodium > Erodium maritimum. The sequence goes on along the minus strand of OY997589.1, from coordinate 21,323,612 downwards.
TTTGTATTCTTAATTAAAACTTGGTTCGTAATATAAAAACTGAGAGGTGTGGCTCTGTGAGTGAAAGACTTTGTTGCTCTGCTGGGTGTTACGAGAGTTTCTCTTCACCGGAATTCATGTCGTCGACAAGCCGAGATCTACTCTAAGCGGAGTTTGTGCGGTCGTGGGTTAGAGGCGAGAGCTAAAGCTTAGAGCTGAGTTGCAAAAAGTACTTTCTTTATAAAAAAATTACGTCTCCAACTCGGAACCAGTCGGCCGTCCCACCCCGATCCAAACCCAGTTGGCCGCCCCAACCGTTTTTCCCGCCCATATCCAGTCCCTGCCTGGCCGACTAGTCGGCGACTTGGCCGACCAAGCGCCCAAAAATCTTCTTTCCGCCTTTCACCGTCTGACCTGCTCAAATCGAGGCGTCTTGATCCTTTTTGACGCCTAGACGGTCTAAGCGGCTGCCTTTTACAACGGTGCTATAGCACATGATCTTTTGTTGTGATTCCATACAATTTACCCCTGGACATGTGCATGAACAAATATTTTAACCTAAGTGTAGGAGGAGCACTATAGTGTGAACTGCATCCCCCAAAACTCGTTTGGAAGGCCCTTCGTCTCGAGTAGGCACATTTCCATTGATACGACATATTGATTTGTCTGTACAACAACACCATTCTGCTGAGGAGAGTCTGGAGTCGTTAGTTATCTTCTCACGCCACGCTCAGCGCAATACTCCCTGAATTCCACGGAGGTGAACTCGCCGCCTCTGTCAGTACGTAGTGCTTTGAGCTTTTTATTCCGGTCTCAGTTTCAACATTGGCTTGGAAACGCCTTATTTCTGCTGGAAATTGATCCTTGTTGTTCAGAAGTACCACCCACATATAGCTTGTAAGATCATCAACTAGTAGCAGAACGTATCTCTTATTACTATGTGTTGGAGGTGTAATGGGTCCACATGAGTCACCATGAACTAAGTCGAGACAGTTCGTAGCTTTATGGTGCTCCTCTTTGGAGAGTGGCAAACATATTTGTTTATCGATCAAGAAACCGTCGTAAATTTGTTCGACGTGTTCTATTTCTGGCATTCCTCTCACCATCCCGCCTTGAGAAAGCTTGTGATAGCGGTGAGGAGCCTCCTTTCCCACTAACTCTGCATCTGGAGTAGCGTTTGTTGTTGAGGTCGCAAAGACCGTGCCCACTCCTCCTTGACTTGGTTGATCTGTCGCACCGGCGGGACATAGTTTTGCCGGAAAAGCATGTTTTTAGCTTGTTCTAGTGGTATTGTTTTCTCTGGTGTAGTCCCGGGGGCTACTCCTCCTAAGGATGGAGCTCGCGCTAGTGTTGGAGTGAAACACCACCGTGGTGTACTCAAATAATCCTGCACTACATCACCGGTTCCCTAGTCCTAAATGGTAGTTTGTCTTGCCGCAGGCCGCGACCAGGACATTCGCCTCGTTTTCCTCTACCACTTCTAGTCATGCTCTAGTGAGGTGGGTGACACTCTGAGAATTAACTCTCAGAATGGCACGGCAAGCATGCCGATCGTCAAGTAGTATTCGGGATTTAGTCCGAGTTATCGTACCCAAAGGAACAATCAGAGAAACACTTTAATTAATTAATTCGTTCGTCAAGCTATTCATATACTGATAATTGGTTTTCTTTTGAAAATAATAATTAGATGTAATTATGAAATAATGTAAGTGATCCGAGAATGCGAGAACACAATAACAAAAAGTGGTTTTTGAAATCAGAGATTTAAGACGATCTAGGACATTAACAGAGTTCGAATACGATGAACAACTTATCGAGCTTCGTTCTACATTTGCAACTAATACTACTCTAAAGGCAACGAGAATTCTCTATCACTAATCCTAACCATCTCTCGATCATATTAGGACCCTATCTTACTCTAACCACCAATTATCTCTAATCTAGGTGTAGAAAGGTACCAAGCATTAAGGTTTACAAATTCCTCTAACTTTTGGGTTTCTCCTATAGTTATTGCACTCGTGTCAGTCTAACTATATTCTAGTCTAGATTGAAACCCGAGCTATTTATTTCCTATTTCCTCTTCTTAACCTCATTTCTCAATTGTTGGTTAACAAGATTAAATCATACATCATGTGATCAAGGCGATAAAGCATTACGAGCATAATTAAATAAACAATATTTTAGATACTGGTTTGACAAATACACAACCAAAACACGTTAATTTAGTTCATCATATCTTTCCCCTAGTCCTAGATCACAAGTATTTAGTTCATAACGATGAAGTAAGAATACAAAGCATGGATCAAATCAACAATAATCATAATAAAGGATAAATGTGATACACATACCGATTATGATGAAAACGATGAAGAAATCGAATGTTGAACTTTTGATTCTTCTCTCCAATCTCTAAAATCCCCTTCCTAGCTCTCAACAAGTATTTCTCTCACAATTTCGTGATACCCTATTTTCTCACCTAATTCCCCTTTTATATCGAGTCAAAAACCAATTAAAACAGGGAATCGCAGTACAAAAATGCGTCTCTGGGCATTTGCACGGGGTGCAAATAACTAGTGCAAATTTATGGCGCCTCTGTCCAACATGCACGGTTAGATACACGGCGTGCATTTAACCATGCATTTTCCCAACAAATCCTTCATAAAAGTTGTAGATCTTTGAATTCCCTTCGATTTGATATGTAACGGGCGAAAATCGGAGTTCAGATGCGATAGTTATGTCATTCACAAGGTCAGCCTGACTCCGAAATTCCTTAAGCTTATTTTTGCTCCATTTAGCTATAAAACTCCTTATTTCACATCAAACTCCTAAATACCCTTTAAAAGAGATCAATTGCATAAATAGAGAGATAAATACATTAAATCACATAAACCCGTGACTGAAAAGCTTAAAAATGTGGGCTAAAACATATAGAATAGATGCATTTTACGTTCACATCAATGGGTAACCGACGATTTGGAAGTAAACTTCCATCTCGTGTTCGTGTACCATACCAGATCCTTTCGATCGTCGATCGTCCCAAGGTTGACCTCGGCGCGCACCTCGTCATGACTAGCGGGATCCATTCTTCCTTGTTTTACTCTTCCCTTCTCCATGATGCGGTTGGCCATCTTCTTTACCGCTGCATCGAGGCAAGGACTTCCCATATTGACATTCTCAGCCGACACGTACTCGTCTTTGAGCATGGCACTAGGTTTCCCATGCTCCGGGAACTCCTTCACCCATGTTAGTGTCTACCTACATCTTTGGGCAAGTACCTCGGACGTTTCTTAGTCCTGATTATGCCTGTAGCATAGCGTCCATATTATCCTTTCGACCAACACCTCGGATGCTCACTTGCTCATGGTCTGACTCACACTTTAGTCAGTTTGGATCATTGATATGTCATAATGGATTATTGAGTCCTCCTTGGTGAACGGTCCCGATGGATGTACCGCTCTTGGTTGGCGCTCTCCACCTTGGCAGGTGTAGCCACAGCTAACGTCACCTGAGCCATCAAGAGCTAGGGTTCTTTGTCATCTTCCCAAACAAGGTGAGCTTCGTCATCAACCTCATCCCTCTTCTTCTTCCGGCAGTCACGGATCCAATGCCCTTCAATGTTGTAGTAGCAGCACTTCCCTAGCTTCCCCGTGGTTTTGGTGAAGCGTTTGTGCCACCATGGTGCCGCCGTCCCATGCGGTTGCACCATTCTTCCTCCACGAGTAGGAGTCTCGTACTCCCCTCATCTTCTTTGTCCAGCTCCATGCGTTCCTCCACTACTTTGAAGCGTCTCGTCAATTCCTCCATGTTGATTGTATCGAGGTCGATGAGGCTATCGATAGATGATGCGAGCTGCGAATAATGCCTTGGAAATATGCGAAGGAATTTTTGCATCATTTGCTTCTCAGGTATCTCATCACCAAGGACACCGAGATTTTCCACGATGCCAGTAAGTCACAATGCCAACTCGTCGACAGTTTTGTCGTCCTCGTGTAAAAAGCTCGAACTCGCACCATAGTGTTTGAGCCTTCGCGTCGCGGATTCGGTTTGAGCTCATGCGAATGGTTTTGATCGCCTCCCATGACTCGTGAGCCGTTTTCCTTTTCTTAATCGTTGAGATCATCTCGGTCAGAACCAAGCGTAGGATCACTTCTATTGCAGAGCGATGTTGCGATATCCAATCTCGTCAGTGAGATCCTCCCCGCCTTGGATTGATGCCCACAAGCCTCTCGCTTGTAACCCGACCTCCATAAGGATTTCCCAGTCGCTGTAGTTGGTACGAGATAGGATGGGGAAATAGGTTGTGTTGACCACCGCTGGACACACCCTCGTCATCGTCAGCTCGTACCTATGACCGACTACGATAAAAAGACTTCTGGTGTTGCTTGCCTTGATCTTCCCAACAAAATTGTCCATAATGTATTGGGCTATTATACCACCGGCTGATTTTAATCTTGTATTAAAAAGAAAAGGTTCTCAACTAATACTCAAACAAAAGTAGAGAGAGTTGTTTTGGTATTTACTCATCGAGTGCATGCTTATGATGTTCGGCTTGACATGTCTTTATAGCATAAGAAGATTACAAAATAAAAAAACAAAGGCTAAGGAAGTAACAAACTATCCTATATCAAGGTTACTTGCTGTCCAAGCTCTAAGAGCTTATTAGCTGTTGTCCAAAATAAATTTCCTAGAACTAGAATTACCTAAAACTAATATCTTTGCTGTTGAAGTTTACTTGACGCACAAGACATAAGATTATCAATACCCTAACTTACTTCTAACAGGGCCTACAATAAATCCAAAAGAAATAACAACTAAATAATATATAAATAAGACTTTAAGAAGGCTTGGTGTGCAAGCTATGTATTAGAGGCCAGAGTCTGTAGAGACCGCTTCAAAAAAAAAAAAGGCTTTGGGTCGGACCGGACCCGACCAGCAACCCGGCCAGACCAGCAACCCGGCCCGAGCAGGCCGTCCTTGGGCCGCGCGGCCCACTTCGGCGAAGCCCATTGGACAGGCCCGGTTGGAGGAGGGCCCAAGCCCGTTGGGGGACTCGAGTATAAAAGGGAGCAATCAGGGCAGAAACCCTAATTGCAGTCGTCCCTCTTCCCTTCCCTCTGGTTCCCGAACCCTCCCTCTTCCTCACGCCGTCGCCGGCGATGTCCCCGGCCAGCTCTTCTCGCCGTCCCGTCACCCCCACGCCGACCTCCCTCTTCCCTCACGTCCCCACGCCGCCCCCGTCTCCCTTCCCTCTCCGTCCAACCACCACGCCACCACCAAGCCGCCGCTTCTTCTCCGTCCAGCCACCGCCTTCACCACCGAGCCCTCGCCGGCGTCGCTTCCCGTTGCCACCGTGCTAGAATCGAAGCCGGTTCCTGTACCTCGCCTCCGAGCACCCTTCCTCCTCTCCTCCCGTGCGTAGCCCGAGCCCACCGTCGTCGTTCACGTGCGGAGGCGAGGTGAGGTCGTCGGCGCGCTCCCAGATCCGAGCCCACCGTCGTCTTCTCCGTCGCCGGCCACGCCTTCGTCCCGAGCCAGTCGCCGGCCACGCCCTCGAACTTGAGCCCGTCGTCCCAGATCTGAGACGGGCGAGAGGCCACCGAGCTCTGCCGTGCACCGCCGTGCCCGCCGCCGCCCTTGCCATCCCTTCTCTACGCGTCTGGCTTCGATCGAAGTGAAGCCCGGAGGTAGCGAGCCAGAACGTCAGCAGCTAGGAAACATAGCGGTTGCTCTTCACTTGAGGTAGGGAAAAGTAGCTGGATCTCGGCCCTGACTAGGGAAAGTTAACAGTAGAATTGCGTGTGACACCGGGGTGTCGTGGGTTGAATAGACTATCGAATATTAGAAATGCATGATACGGGATGGTAGCGTTTATCAGAAAAGCATGTTACGGGAACTTAGTAATTATTGGAAAGGCATGTGACACTTAGTAGTGTCGTAGGAGTAGAGAACTTAGCGAAAATTGTTTTACTGGAGGCATATGACCATGCCCGGAGGTTGATTGTGAAACTGTTGATATTAGGACTGTTGGAGGCTTGGGTTAAGCCGGGGGTTGATTGTTTATTTGAGTCTGGGGTGGCCTTGAGAGCCCGTGTTAATTGTTGTTGAGTTTGGGGTGGCCTTGAGAGCCGTGTTAATTGTTGTTGAGTTGGGTGGCCTTGAGAGCCCGTGTTAATTGTTGTTGAGTCTGGGGTGGCCTTGAGAGCCCGTGTTAATTGTTGTTGAGTTGGGTGGCCTTGAGAGCCCGTGTTAATTGTTGTTGAATTGGGTGGCCTTGAGAGCCCTTGTTATTTGTTGTTGAGTTTGGGTGGCCATGAGAGCCCTTGTGTTTGCTGTTGAGTTTAGGTAGCCATGAGAGCCCGTGTGGTATTACTGGTGTCTTGGGGTTGTTGAGCCCGCGAGTTAAGTGGTTGTGTTTTGGGAGGCCATGATGGCCCGTGGGGTTGTTGAAGCCGAGTATTGACTGTTGAGGTGTCTTGAGTGGCCTTGAGTGCCTGTTTTGTTGAGCTTGCTTGTGTTTGTGGTTGTGTTTGCCCGACCCGACTGTGTGTCGGGGAGTGGTGTGGATTTTGGCAGGTTACGAGCATTCTTCGGCTGGCTTGACCAAACTTGAGCCTCGACAGGTTTTGAGCATTCTTCGGCTAGCCTGTTCCGTGTCCGGATCCTGAGAGGTTATGAGCATTCTTCGGCTAGCCTGATTCGTGGCCGGGTCCCGACAGGTTACGAGCATTCTTCGACTGGCCTGACCGCGTACTAAATCGGACTCTGATGCCACTTCTTGGTTTTGATCTTGTATTAAAAAGAAAATGTTCTCAACTAATACTCAAATAAAAGCATATAGAGTATGCTTATGATGTTCGGCTTGACATGTATTTATAGCACAAGAATATTACAAAATAAAGAAACAAAAGATAAAGAAGTAACATACTATCCTAGCAAGGTTACTTGTTGTCCAAACTCTCAGAGCTTATTAGTTGTTGTCTAAAATAAATTTCCTAGAACTAGAATTACCTAAAACTAATATCTTGTTGTGGAAGCTTACTTGACGCACAAGACATAAGATTACAACACCCTAACTTATTTCTAACTAAACCCAAAAGAAATAGCAACCAAGTAATATATAAATAAGACCTAGGCTTGATGCGCAAGGTATCGTATTAGAGGATAATTGATCAGGGAATGGAACATCTACAATGAGGTTATTTCTTACAACCACCGGTGGGAAGACAACACATTACACACGGTCAATCCAATGGTACGAACTAATTCAGGTAATTTTGAATGGGAAGAAAAGGGAAAGGGTAGGTAAGAGAAATAAGATAAAAATCGGGGGTGTAAGTGTAAACCGTATAGAAGTTGGAGTTGGAGGGATATCTTAAAGGTAAAGGGATAGATCTGTCGCAGCTTGAAAGCCCTAATTCCGATTTGAGAGAGACGGAAGGAGAGGATGGATGCAGCTTGGATGAAGATGGCTAGAAGGAGCTTGATTCAGCGTGGCATGGTGAAGCATATCGTACCCCAGAAGCTGACGCACGTGTCCTGCGTGAGAGTGTGGGCTACGGTGGAGCGAGAGGAGGACGAGCCAGTGTGCAGCATCTACGGCGGGGTCTCCTTCCAAGTCGGTCGGTCCTCCACCACCGTCTTCAGCCGTGGACCACACCAAGCCGACGATATCATTCTGACCGGTGACGAGAATTACCTCACCTTCTCCGACAAGCATGGATCTCCCTCCTGTTTCCCCCACCAATCCCTTACACGTTAAGATGGATTTGACCGAGATCACAAGTTCCGGCGAACATGTGAAGATCGCGGAGATAGATGAATGTTGGGAGCCTGATGGTAGTGAGATGGAGGTGGGTCAGTGTTTTGTTCTTAAAGGCCTATTCGGATTCGAGTTCCGAGTGTGTTATTCTGTGGTGTATGGGGCTCCTGTTGAGGTTGGGGCTGCAATCCTGACGCAAGGAGAAGGAGACAATTATATGGCCTGCCAAGTGATAGCTTATCACTACTCGCTCAAGGACTCCAAGGATCCCGAGGGCATGCTTACCCAAACACGCGCATTGTTGACATCCGTAAATTCAATGACTGTGAAGCATCGGAAGGCTATTGATTTGGAACACAAGTTTGTAGTTGCGCCCATTCGGCCAGACCAATTTCTAAGCATTCTCCTTTGCGTCACCATGAATGGTGGAGAAGTTCAGTACTACGATGTTGATTTTACCCTGATGCATTTATGGGATGAGGGTACCAAATCTCTCTTGGCCAGCGAAGAGATGGTTCATATCAAGACTGTGTGGCTTCCTAGCATGACAAAGTTGGCTGTATCCCTCACATTTCTAGAGGTAATTTCTCTTTTTATTTAGATTTGATATTCATATGTTATATCAAAATCAGTATTCTACTAGTTGCTATTTTCTCTATTAGTTTTCCGTGATATGCTTTCTGATACGCTTGTTCTTTGTAGTTGAACTTGAACGTATGCTTATGTAAATACGACATTCATCTGTTTTTATGCTTATGTAGGATGCTCAAACTCATGTTAAACATAACATCCAATCTGCCCCTACTTCCTTGGAGAGGTAACTTCTCTCCTTTTTATTATTCATGCACTATTTCATTGAGTAGCATATCATTATAAATATAAATAATCTTCTTTACATTAAGGATTTTGTAGATCACCAAGAGAGTTTTGGTTTAGTAAAAGCTATTGTTATTATTGTTGATGTTTCCACCGTATTCAAGTGCTTCATTGTTGCTTCTCAATTGTTTTACAGGCCTGCTTCGTGTGAGTGTGAGCATGACTATGATGGAGGAGGTCTCAATTAGCCATATATTTTTCACTGTTATAGAGGAAACTGTACAAAGTGCTCTATATTCCTTTTGAAGCGCTCACATATATTCCAATCATCTCACAACTTTCAAATGCTAGAAACCCAAAGAATTATACTCTTGGATGTGTCCTCAAACAGATTAAAAATCTACTGTTTGGTTGACAAGCACAAAATCTACCACTTTAATGACTCAATCTGTTTCACTTAAAACAACCATTCTAATCTATTCAAACATGAAACTTCAAAATGCTTGGTTACAACTTCTGTTTCTCCCTTTTCTTTATTGTCTATGTTGGGTATTGCAGTTGATATTTGGCTTTTGACAAAAGAAAAGATTTAGGCTTAAGCATATACATTATGGAACTTAGAAGGGTTGGGCCTGGACAATAAAAGATGAGTTTGTTAATGTACACTACTAGATTGATCACCAAAACATCTGAAACAGAATCAAAATATTTTCCAAAGAAAACTTTATATGTAGATCACCTATCCATAATCCAAGCAACCATTTATTTTATTACTCAAATTTTGCTCGGAAACAATGACTATTCTACCTTTTTCCCATTCAAAAAACTCATTTGGTTTTGGAATTTACAAGAGCTCGCACTTAGATATAGAATCTGCAAGAGATCAATGCTCTTAAAAGCCAAAAAAGGTCATAATCAAACACCCAATAAAAAAAGAGAATCGTATAGCATCCAAATTAATTAGAATTACGGGCATATTCAGTTGAATTCATCACTCATATCCTTTAAGTTATTCTTTTTAACGTATCATAAAAACTTTTATCGATACGTATAATCTGACTTACAAGTAGAGCGGTAAGATAAAACTAAATAAAAACCCACATATCAATCTGTTATAAAATCATGGGCTACAAATTAATTTGTTTCAACCTAACTGAAAGAAGAAAGAAAAACTGTTCTTTTAGACATTTTATTATATCCGCCTCTTTTTCAGCCTCAACCAAGACTGCATATGTTCTGAAGTCAGAGCGTTTTGATGAAATTATATCTTTTTAAAATTGACGAAAATAACCCCATATCCTAAGAGAAATTTGAGCAATCTAACTATCCACTCCATATAGCATTTCATTTTTCGAGCATAAAATTAAGGGTCTTTGAGTAATATCACTGATGTAACTTAATATATAATCGAATCTTAATACACGAACTTCCCAACCTCCCTTTTATTCAGCCGTTGTAGGGTAGCCTGCAAGAAATTCAGACACAAATCAATACAACGAATATAGTCTTGTTAAATTCTAAACATTTTACATTGCTCAAGATGGATTAAAACCAAACAAAATATATGCTCAAGATAACAAATTGGAACTAAATGAAATTCGAACTTCAACCAATAATCCGACGTAGCATAGCTCCTTAATAATATATTTAAGAATCATATGTATACCATTTCCATCCACATTTGTTCAGCTTCTACTGACAATGTTATATCCAGGTCATCAATGAATTAATCTTAGGTCAAAAAGGATTGCTCGAACTCACCCCAACTTGAGAGATGTACTGGAGCTGTCATCGTAGTCTTGTGGAGGGCCGCTAGAGTTACACGCATTGGTGACTGACTCCGACGATTGGCCTCCCTCCTGGAACATTACGTGGCTTGATATCTCCACCACCTTTCATTAGGTTGCAACTTATTAAGTGTTGTTGGTGTTTAGTGTTTACACACAATACGGGAGGGAGATACAGTACCTGCTGTTTTAATCGCTCGTTTTCCTCCATCAATTGCATACCCTGAAAGTTCAGAAAATTTAACCAAGATATTTAGAAGACTATGAAAACAGGATGACGAATATGATGTGGATTTGATAACACCAAACATCACCTAGAAATCGACATTTTCTAATCTGATATCATGCATATTCCTCCTCACATAAAATAAATGAAGCATATTTTGTGATAATATGCGAATACATGATCGTGAAAACTTCTCTTAAAAAGAGAACTGTGAAAACCAAAAAATGAATGAAAATTATTGTCTAACTCAACTAGAACTGAACAGTTTACTAATGGAACCTCTTCTACGCTTTAACAAAAACTCATCTCAATGAGAAGTATAGTTTGACGCAATGAAAACTTCTTCACACACTAATGAATAGGACTCTAAATGAAAACTGGTTTGCACTTCAATGGAAAGTGTTTGTTGTCATTACTTTACACAATACTTTTCATTCCATGTTTAATGTACTCAATTTCCAATTTAAGAGAGTTTTCACTTGAACTAACCCTTCATGAATCATCGGTGATGTCAAGTCTCCCAAATAAAATCTAATGTTAAATGTGAACAATATAACGTGTAGTTCATGTTAAATTCAAATTGTAGAGCCCGATGTTCTATCTAGAACCCAATCACAGACACTAGCAATCTAATGTTAAATGTGAACAATGTATGTAGTCTTGCCTCATTGACGGGCATATGTAGTTATATCTAAGATATTAAGTGAATGTTGGATGTCTGACCTTGGCCTGAAGATGGTCAATCTCTTCCATAATCTTGTCACCCTGGAAGTTGGAACACAAAGAGATGGATATCAGAAGAAACTACAAATCAAAAACAGACTTTTTCAAGCCAGACACGATAAAGGACCTTCTTTTCTATGACAATGGTCAATCCAGTTTCGAGGGATTTCTCAAGCTGCAGCAGTTGTTCGATGTTCAAACCTTGGAGCTCCTCTCCTCTCATCTGCCTTAGTTGGTGGCTTTTCTCTGCAATTTCCTTGCTTAGCCTCGAGTGATTGATATCCTCTACCAACTGCAACAATTGTTTCTAATTGTTTTAGTACAATGCAATTAAAGCAAACAAACAAACTGTCTCTCAAATAAAAAATGCATAGTATCTGTCACACGTTTTCCGTCCTTCCCCGCCGTATCTAATGTTATAACCTTTGTTAGGGCCAAATGTTAATTCAAGCCTTACGGGAAATGATATCATTGACACTCGAACGAAGAGGAGAGGAATAAAAACAACGGACCTGCAACTTGGTAGATGGTTGTTCTAGTTTCTCGAGGTTCTTTGAGTGTAAATTGTGTCTTTCAATTATTTCCTTGATGCTGCAAAACACAAAGGTATCATCTATTCTGAAGCAAGTAAATAGTATTTCGATCATGATAAAAAAAAACTTCTGAATAGGGGCCAATAACTCCCTTCAGGATGAGGGAAGTCTATCTTGACTTCAATTCAATTTCTACTTCACAACCAAAGCTTTGGTGCTCCCTTAAGTAATTAGTACACTTGGCTGATAAAAATAATCACTATCATAATATCAATCATGTATACAACATGATTAGTATCGGTACTTGAGGTAAACATATCTCTGCTTCTGCATATCTTCCTTGAAATACACATACAAAAAATAGACTACAACATGACCAAAGCACAAATCTGTAAAATCAATGACAAGATCAGCAAATTATATAATGTCAATGGTCAAAAGGCTCCACATAAATATTCAAACTACAACTCCCACATAAATATTCTACAGACATTTTGTAATTATGTTATGAAATGACATCTAGGGCTGTGTTTGACAATAGTTTTAATTATTTCACTTAGTGTTCTAAAAATATCGACTGGACGCCGCCTAGGCGCCCGCCTACGTCTAGCCGACCCGCCTAGCCGACTAGGCGATTACAACAATTTTGCGTAGTATACTAACTCAATCAAAAATAATTAGATGTTATGGTGTTGATGATATTAGGTGTTGTGTTTCTGAGTTATTTGGTGTGATTTTTTAAGTACTTTAGATATTTTTTACCATTTTAATATAATGAAATTCATATTTTATTTCTATATATAATAATATATCTATTAAAAATAAAATAAAATTACAAATCCGATTAATCCCCGTCTAGTCCCCGATTAATCCTCGAAGGACCTAGCCGCCCGACTAGCGTCTAGCGACTTTTAGAACCTTGATTTCACTTGACAAAGATTAAAGATGAATGGAGTAGTGCCAGTTAACTTATTACAAGACTATGTATAACTAATTAAGGAGAAGAATATTATTCATGTTTCATATATAGTAAGTAGCTATTTGAAGTTAAAAAGGAAAGCTTATTTTTCAGACATCCATTTTAGAAGATAGGCAATAATATTTGTACCTGAAAACTCTTGACCCACCATGCACAACCTTCCACGGTCATTGGTCTTAATATTTTGAGAAGTTTTATTAAATTAAAGAACATTTCTATGACTACATATATACAAAAAAGTAATGAGATAAACTCAGGAGGACCTGGAAGTACTGGAGTAATGAAAGAGCTTGCCGGTGGAAGAAAAGACGACAAGAGCGACGTCGGAGTCGCAGAGAACGGCAAGCTCCTCCGCCTTCTTGAAAAGCCCTCTCCGCCGTTTCGAGAAGGTCACCTGCCTCGCCGTCGCGTTCTCGATCTTCCTGATCTGAATCTTCTCCCGCGCCATTATATATATTGCCTTGCCTAGCCTGTAAAACAAATATCACTATATATCATTTCACCTACATACATTCACTTCAGCCCTGTGTCTTCCCTACCAACAAAACCCACCACCAACACCACCGAAAGAGAAAAAGAACTATTACAAGTAAGTAGCAGATGATGAAGCAAACCCTAGAGAAGAGGAATTGTTATATAATAATAATTATTTTTATTTAGTTGTGGATGGGGAGAGGGTTACCACTTACCAATGGGGAAAGAGGAATATGCGGATGCGACTGAAGAGGAAGGAAGATGTAGCCAATGAGGAGTGAAGAGACAAGGATATGCGCAAAGAAAGAGAGAGAGAGATGAATAAAAGAAGGGGGTAATGTTTTGGGGTAAGGTCCCATGACCGGTGATCTAGGACTTGTACTGATTTGAGCCCAGAAATGACAATTCACTGTGGGGTTAGTCACATTAATAGACATGCAACTGTACTGACTAGCTCGTTAATTCATCTGCCACTGTACCAACTATTAGATTTTTTATTTCACCATGCAGACAAGAGATGCTCCAAGGACACGTGTTTTTTTCCTCCATTAAAGATAAGAAAGAGAGGAGAAAAAGATGCATATCACCCCTCAAAACATTCCTCTATAGTGGAGACAATTTTTTCATCTCGAGTTAAATTCAAGGTCGGATTCGAATATGTGACAGACGAAGAGTAGCTGAGGAAAGAGAAAAAAAAGCAAAAAAGAGAGAGATAGAGATAAAGAGAAGGGAAATGAAGACAGAATCGACGTCTACAAATCTGTAGACTCAGAGGAGAGAGAATCAATAGAAGAAAAAAATAATCAGCGAAGACTATACAGCTCTGGAAGCTCCTTTTCTTTCTCGCCTCCTCTACGCTTCGTATGTCTGAGAGTGTGAGTGAGATTGAAGAGTCGTGAATCGTGTCTGACAATGTGAATGAGAGTGAAGAGTCGTGAGTTGTGAGAGAAAAGGGAGATAAAAAAGAGGATGGTGTTAGGTTATTTTGCGTGAGTTAATATGCACGTGAGGTCACGTGTGTGCAAGTTCCGTCCAAAAACTAACGGTGTAAGGCCTTAGGTATTAAAGTGAAAAAAATAACATCTAGGGTACTAAGGTGCCGCAAATCATAATTAAGGTAGTAATATGAAAATCAAATTTTTTTTAAGATAATAAGATGAAATTAACCCAAATTCAAATTCACATCTATATAGATTCTACAATCGATTACACGTCCCTGAACACCCTAATTTTGGTCTTAATAATATTTTGGGTTAATATCATCTGAGTACCCTAAAAATACTTGGTTTTCATCCGAGTACCCTGACCAAACTTTGTGACACATCAATATCCAAACGAAACATGGTGTGTCAATTTAGTACCCGCCGTTAGATTCTGTCTATTTTCCATCCATTTTTCCATCCAAACACTTAAAAAGTCCAAAATACCCCTCACTAACAGTCAAATTTTCAAACTCATGCCATTGAATTTCAAAAACTATTTCCGTTTATTTATTTTCTAAAAATCAGTTTATTTATTTTATAAAAAAACATTAATTAATTCATAATAATAATCATTAATCCATTAATAAATTAATTAATATTTGGATGAAAAAAAATTGAGACGGGAGCTCTCCACCAAACCTCACAGAGGTTATTTTCCAAACCCTTTTAGGGTTCCAACCACCGCCGCCGCCGCCGTCTGCCCGCCGCCTCCCTCCACACCTCATCCAACTGGTTCTGCCCTCTCTTTCTCCGTATTTGTTACTCTCCCCCTTCCTCATAACCATGGTGTTCCCGTTCCAAAGTTGTCACCGCGAAGGATTTCCCACCCAGACTCCGTGGCCGTCGACCCTCCTACCTCACGATCGCCTCGCCGAGTCTGATCACCTGCGTCCCCCCATGCTCGAACAAGCCAACCCTATTTTGGTTCTGCACAATCGGGGATGGTCCATGCACGACGTGCACCACGATTCGACGTGGTTGCACCGGGCTCCCTAGAACCGCCCCCCCACCGGAGTCCGTCTGGACCTTTGCAGCCAATCCCGACAATCTACGGCCCCTCCCGGATTGGGATCAACCAATCCGACGTCAGGGGTTGCTAGCTCGGGGCCTGGTCCCCGTGTCCCCACCGGTGTGCACTGCGAATCCGGCATATCCATGGGATCCGGTGCACTTTTTTCCTGGTCTTTGGCTTATCAACCAGGATATGGCCAGCCGGGGATTGGGATACAATCGGATAGGGCTCCCTACTACTCGAGTCCCACCAATCCAAGAAGGATCGAGACCGGCAAGAGTCGGGCACACCAGGAGCATCGGAGTACTACTGTCAGGGTGTTGCATCTGTCTCCGAAAATAGGCAAACGTCTAGACAAGGATATCCCAAGCACTAAATCTCGCCTGAAGATCGGGGCCAAGTGGAAGAGGCCTGACCCGCGGTTGGGGGATTTGATGAACTGCACTTTGGCTCGACGGGGGATTCTGCGGTTCACCACAGTAGTTGGACCAAGACCCAGGGTGATCAAGACGGGTCACAAACCGGAGTCTAAGAAGCTGCCAACCTCCACTGACCAAGTACAAGAACGGGACACTAGCCCGGGGGACTGCAACCCCTCGGGGGAGGAATGATCCCCCAGAGCGGGGGTGGGAAGGACCGACAGGGACCTATACCCACAGACCCGGGACGTCTAAAGCCGGGAAGTCTCGGGGAATCCGCAACAAAGGCTTTATCTATTTTCAGGTTAATTGTTCTAGGACGAATAAGAATTTGGCTAGGTAGGTTTCATTCTGTTAGTTTTAAAATTCTTGAAACAGTGGATCGAGGAACTCTTGAGATTGGATCTGCGAAACAAAGCAGACTATTAATATAGAACCATGTGCGCCCGATGGGCCACGGCCGATCAGGACAACATCTGGTATCCGGGACTGTTAGGTCCCACATTGTAAGCACGATGATTTAGTAATACTACTTCCTTCTCGTTTCAAAAAAAAAATTAATTAATATTTTTTAATTCATAATAATAAATATTAATCAGTTTAAAAAATCTTTAATAAATTTTATTTAATTATTTAATTAATTTAATTCTTTTATTAATAATCATTTTCATTAATTAGAATAATTAATTTTTATTGAAATTCTTTAGAAACAATATTCAACGATTCATGAACATTAAATACATAACACAACAATTACAGCAACCATCGTCTTCATCAACAATTACAACAACAATTACAAAAAGAATCCAGAACACAACCATCGTCTACATCGTGTGTCTGAATTTAGTACTCTGATGCAGAAATTACAGCAACCTCATATCAATTCTTGCAAGAAATACAAAAACCCTAAATCAAATCGAGTCCAAACACAAAAATCAAACAATCGTAACCCATTTGTCTCTCAAACACTAAACGAAATCAAACGAACCCCATATCGAGGTTTTTTCTATCGTCTTCATACCAAACTCGTCGTTGATGAACCATGTCACCTCGCCCTAGTGGAGGAAGGAAAAGCAATCACTCGCCGGCGTGCTCGCAAACCTCGCTCTGGAGTTGCTTCTTCTCCACTCACCGGTCACGCCCCCTCGCAGATCTGAACAGAAGTGGTGTGTTGCACGGCAACGGAGGAGCTCATGCACGGCGCCGGTGGTCGTGGATCCGAGCTCCTACACGACACCAGATCTGGCTTCTCGTGGCAACGTTCCGGTCATGGTTGGAGCATATCTGGATGTCATGGCTGACCTCGAGCTGGAGCAGATGAGGAGGTGTGGCTGGAGCAGAGCAGGCGTGCCGAGCATGGGAGCGAACCCAGATCTCCGGTGGTCGTGCACCTTGGGAGATTCGCTGAAGATTATGGGTTGTGTGCTTGCCGGAGACGAAGACGACCTAGCTGGAATACTCGTAGAGCTTGCGCGGAGGCTAGGGTGAAGAAGAGATGGGGAGGCTACGGTTGTGTGCGTGAATTTATGAGTATTTAAGTTGTGAGGTTAAAATGAAATCAGATGTAGATGGAGAATGATTGTGAGGTTAAAATGAAAAAAAATATAGAAAGTTAAAAAAATTAAAGTTGTGAGGATAAGAAATAATAGGGTATAATTGGTATTTAGAGAAAATTTTAAGATCATGTGCATAACACATGACATTTACCATCCAAAATGGATGAAAAACTAACGGTAGGTATTAATTTGGAAAAAAAAATGTATCGTTTGGATATTAATGTGTCCTAAAATTTGGTTAGGCTACTCAGATGAAAACAAATTTTTTTAAGATAATCGGATGATATTAACCCTAATTTTTTTGATAAACAAGACATAATAATAACGTGAAAGGCTGGCAAGCTTTTTTTAATCAAAAATAATTGATACATCATTGATCAGATCAGCAAAACACTAAAAGTACCACTGTATCAATTCCTTTAACACAGTAAAAAGCAAGTCAAGCTCTTACAGAATGGGTGAGGCCATACTGACTGACACACCTGTCACTGACTTTGTTTCCATTGTAAGCCAAAGCAGCCATTACATCCCGAAATTATGTACTGTAGAGAGAGGTGCGGTAGCAAGATAGATTTTGTATTCTTGACTCCAACCCTAATTTTAATTATATGCTATCTAAGATATTGTATTATAAAGAAGGTGAAAACAAAAATAATTAAGGGTTCAGTCCACTGTTATTACGATTGGTGAGGACTTTATCAAGTGATTATTTTATTCACATGATCTTTATTTAAGAGTGCAAAATTTACCATTTTTTATTAAGTTTATTCGCATGAATTTGAGTAGGACATGATTTAGTATTCCTCTTCACATGTTAACCAAACAAGACATGAATCATTAAAAGAACAAAAATGGATCACCTACTTAATATCAAATCAGTTTTGATGTGAAAAACATAATTGAGTCTCTGAGACTGAGAGCGATTTTTCTCTGATAGGATTCGTTTGAAACAAATACTGTCGTCGCCCATCTTTTTCATCCTGATTCAAATCTCTACCTTTCTCCATTTCGTTTACATCTCAATCACCATGGTTGTTAACAAATCTGTGACTCCATCTCTGGAAATGACAGCTCCAAAGGGCTCACCCCCGCTCGTCAAGCCGTTACAGCAACCGACTATGTCGATGAAACCACATGCATGTTCGGCCTCTGCCGGCCTACAGACACCAGAATCTACCACTGGAGCGTCCCTTCTGTCATCGCCGATCTCCAAGGCGGTCCCACCGCCGGGGGAAGCTTTGGTGCTGCCTGTCCCGGTAAAGCCATCGGGGACGCAACCAGTCCCGATCTGGCCAAGACTACAAGTCCCACTAGCAGGCGTGAAAATGAATGAAGCCCCGCCCCCGTCAACGACTGTCCGACCGTAAGCGTCCGCTAGGGAAACATCATCATCGATTATCCAGATATTACCTCGGGAGATCTACAAACCGCGACGGGCACAACCGGTAGAGGAGGATCCGGATGATGATTGTCACGCCCCAAATCCGGTTTTGACCGGACTCGAGACGTGACTAAAGATTTATAGTAAAACAAGGAGAATAAAAATAAATAAAGTTCCAAATGATATAAAGCCTTCAAAATGTAAAGAGTCACAGCTCAGTCAGTAAAGTACAAAATCCAACATAAAAAGGGTACACGTATCTAAAACTAGCTAAACCCTCAACAGCTCCCAAGCTCCGAGAGTCCGGCTAGTACTGCTCCCGCTCAACACCTGAAACACCACAAAGACAGGAGGGGTGAGCTTACGCTCAGTAGGGAAAATGCATAACCAAGGCAACCTTTCAGTTTAATAAACAGGAGTTTACAAGTTTATTCAAATCTTAATAAGACGAGAAACCAAACGGATGATGAAATACGGAGGCAAACCGATTGTTTAACATTTTCAAAGAGTCAATAATAATCATAGAAAAAAAAATAAGGGAATCAATGCATTTCTTTAAAGAGACATTAGAAAACAGGCGTCCAATTAATGTCGTGGCACATGAAGTCACCACCCTCCGATCCACAATACTCGTTGTGTCATGTCGGATTTTCCCTCGGTCTAGAGGAGACGCATAACATCACAAAGACGTATAACGTCGAGAACACCGGTAACAACCCTTGAGGGCGCTATCGTCGGGATTCTCGGAAACGTCTCCAAAGGGCCATATGTCATAGGGAGCCAAGGTACTGCTCCCGCAGGACGCATACACTTGGGTGAATCAACCAATAACCATCCCCCGCAGGGTAAACCATCCAATAACCAATGCCCCGTAGGGTCCAATAATCAATGCCCCACAGGGTCCAATAATCAATGCCCTGCGGGGTCCAATAATCAATGCCCCGCAGAGTCCAGTAATCAATGCCCCGCAGGGTCCAATCCACCGGCTATGATACTACCCCACACCGGCACTTCCTTCGGTGTAGGTACCATACCGGATACCGACTATGATACTACCACACACCGGCACTTCCTTCGGTGTAGGTACCATACCGGATACCAAGTCATCGGCTTAGGTACTACCCCACACCAGCATTCCCTTTCGTGTGGGTACCTTACAGACACTACCCCACCCGTAGTGTGGGTGTCATACCGATATAGAAATCAACTTAAAGACTCACAAGTGGGTAACACACTCAAACAATCAAGGAGCAACCAACGCTTAACGAATCACAATTCTATCACAACATACTACAAGAATCAATGTAGTCTTACACTTACCAATTACTTACCAATCGCACTCCATCGGTCTATCACTCACCCGATCATGTCCCATTTAGCACAATCAATTACACTCAACATTCATACAATCATTCATCCAAGTATTCGATTGTATAAACATTCAAGCATTCATATATGACATTTAAATCATCTAGTTGTATTAGACTCTTAACTTATCCAAACTAGGCAACCAAGCATGTGAAGCTAACATAACTAATCCGAGGGCTCATCACGGCCTCTCTACCAGTAAATCAATTCCCAAGTATTGAAAGCGAGTTACACTAGTGATTCACATCCTAATCATGCTTACTAGACACATCCGGTTATTAGTAATTGAAAGACATTTATTCTAGTCATTCGCATCCTATATGCAATTCTAGGACCTTTCCGATTTTATTAACCTAATAGGCATACTAGTATTGAGATACACGAAGAGTTAGGACTGTCCATACCTTGTGGTCTTCTTTTAATAATATTCTGATGTAAAGTTTGATTAGCCTCTCCTCCGTTCTTCACACGGGTTCCGGAGTGGTCTTCGTCCCTCTAGCTCGGTTCCAAGGCCTTCCCTCCTTTCGAGCTCGGTCTCACGGTCTTGGGCCACAATAATACCAAAATTAGTAACCCAACGGAGTGCTCCTCAACCAAAAATACAGAACAGTCCTCAAGTAATAGAAACAAAGTCAAATGAATGATCTAGGAATCAAAATGGACTCAAAAGGAAGAGTTTTGGTTCTGGAAATCTGATCCGGAATGAGGATCGGACCCTATCGCAGGCCGTGCCGGAACCTGGCACGGACCGTATCACAGACCGGCACGGTAACCAGCACAGACCGTGCGACGCACCGGCCTGGAGTCTGACACGGACCGTGTGAAGTTCCGTGTCGGACTCATGCCCATTCCGCGCCGCACACCGTGCCGGTACCTGGCTCGTTCCGTGCGGCCTGCCGTGTCGACACCTGGCCCGGTCCAAGTCACGTTCCGTGCCAAACCTGATCAGAGTCTTCCCCCTTCTTCCCCAGCTCGGATTCCACGAAAATCAATCCACAAACTCCATTTCTAGCTCCAAACAACTCCAAAATAACCATCAAAAGTCTCCAATCATCAGCACCCTCAATGGGTTCATCAAAACTTCAACCAAACACAATCAAAACAACCTAGCTTCACTAATTCTTCTCCAAACAACAACCAAAAGAGCTAGTTCTTCAAGCTCAAGCCAAACCCACAAAAACCCAAACTAGAAAGTGGATGAAAAGAGAAGTTAAGAGCATCCATACCTTTAGGATGTGTAGGAGATGAAGCTAGCAAGCTCTAGGAGGAGGAATGGTGAAAGGATGAGCCAAAAATCCTCCGTTTGCTCTCTTTCTTCTTGCTCAACCCAAGAGCTTCTCCCTTTCTCTCCCTCTGCCAAAACTCAGCTGCAACAAAGAGTAGAATGGCTGAATTTTCTCCAACAATTGCCTTAAATGACCTAAAAGCTAAATGACCAAAAGCCCATTTCAAGTTTTATCCACTTAAAGGCTTTAAGGAGGGTCAAAAGGTCATTTCAACTCATTTTATTCTCATCCAAGCCTCTAATGCCATGTGGAATTGTGGGATCCACTTCTTTTAATAAAATTCCAACAGTCCATAGAAGTCCGAGTTTGACCAAAAGTTGACAGTTACAAAATTACAGTCAAACTGAAGGAAATGGCCCAACTAAGCTAACCGTGATGACGGCTAAGCCTTTTGGGCCCCGGAAATGTCCCGAATGACTTTCGGAGTCAGCGGTTGACTTTTTCGGCCGAAAGTCAAACTTCATCGAAGTCCGCCGTTTCGACCGAGATCGACCGGGGGCGGTTCTTACAATGATGAGGAAGTAATTGTCGTCCCAGTGGAAGTCGTCTCTACCGCATTAAACGGACTATATCGCCACTCTTTCGTCGTACGTATCGTGGGGGATGCACGGTGCAACGTCTTTACCCTCAACGGGTTAGTGATAAAAAATTGGAAGGTCAAAGGCCTGGCCGTGGAGTGTCTGAACAGGGACATTTGTGCCTTCCATTTCTCGACCGGCGAGGCCTTAGAGAACATCCGACACCGAGGTCCATGGGCGTTCAGTGGTTACCCGGTCCTTCTAGTGCCGTTGATACACTGCATGCAACCCAGCTCCAGCATTTTCCGATTTATGGAGATAGGGGTTCGGGCCTTCAACGTCCCGAGAGACGCTCAAAACCCTGCAGTCCAATCCCTCCTTGCTAATGTTTTAGGCACTGGGGTATTATCTGCTCCTATTCCAAATCAACGTTATTTATATGATTATATGTGGTTTCGGGTGAGCCTTGATATGGACACACCGTTGCGAAGAAGAGTACAGTTGCACTTCCTAAGATATCGGACTTCGTTCAATGTGGAGTTGCAATATGAGCATCTCCTAGGTTTTTGTACGAGTGGCGGACGGCTAAACCATCAGATTGGTCCATGTCAAGCGAACATCCTAGGAGTGGGGATAGGGGAGATTCGGTTCCATGAATCCTTAAGGGTACAAATGTGATTGAACATGGACCGGCTAATCCGTATGGATTAGGGAGCACCTAGGGCACTGCGGGTGCTTCTAGCTGATGAGCTTCTTACATCCCTTATTCACATCCCTTACTCTCGGCCCGGCTCGGGGACCACGGGATGATAAGGTACTCCCAATGCTACCACCTCCGGGTTTTCCTACGCTGGCAGAAGAGAGGGAGACTCTTTCAGAGACTTGTGACATGGCTAAGGAACATCCCGATGGGATGATTCCAGTTACTCAGCAGCCGCATCCAAGATTGTTAAAAGGATCCGCATGGATCACAAAGACCTGTGACCTGGCTAACATCTCCGAGGATGAGGGCCTGCAAGCTTTTCCAACAAGACCAACGATCGATATGATGATTGATGGGGGAAAACAGAAGGAGCCGAGGGGTCATATGGATGGTCTGGGACCGATAAGGATGAAGGAGAACAAGGGTAAGGGGAAGGGTAGGACGGTGCTATACCTGGATTATAAAGCTAAAGAGTGCACTGGATCTCTTAAGATTCTCACCTCGACAATTGGACGATGAGGAAGATAGAGAGGATCAACAGGTGAAGGATTCAAAGCAACCCCGCCAGGGCCTATGAGATGACCCCGGGATGGGGGGGTCCTAACCCTATTCCTCGAGACACGGGATGGATGGTGCTTGTTCGTCCCAGGAAGACTCTAAAAGCATGAGAGGATAATTTCTTTTACAATTGATTTTATTTTCAGTTCCTATTATGTTATTTGGACTTATTTTATGATTTGAATTTTTATGTTGATTTGACTTTCCTTTGTTTTGGGGACGGTCGGATGAGATCTCAATTAGTTTTGTGTCTGTGAAGGCTAATCAGATTATTTCTACGGGTCCAAGAGCGCCGGGTACCCTGAGGGGGACTCGGACTATATTATAGAGCCCAGGACTTCGGTCCTTTTGTAACCCCTATTGGCAGTAAAGCACTTTGGTCTTGTTACCGTTTAAAAAAATCAGTTATGATATTATTGAGAACGGTAAAACATGACCTAGTTCACAACTTCTATCTAACATGTAAAAACCTTATTAAATTTATTAAGTGATCATTTTATTCACATATTTTCCTAGTCAAACTGTAAGAATCGCCCCCGGTCGATCCCGGTCGAACCGGTAATTTTTTACGAATGTTGACTTTCGGCCAGAAAAGTCAACTGATGACTCCGGGAGTCATTCGGGACCTTTTCGGGACCCAAAAATCTTGGTCGTCGTTACGGTTAGCTTAGTTGGGTCGTTTCCTTTCAATTGGGTGATTTTGCGAAAAAGTCAAACCGGGGTCAAACTAAGTCTAATTACTAACTAAACCTATTTAAATTAAGTGAGCTGGATATTTTTTGTGTAGAGGTGGTCCCTACATGGACACATGTCCATGATGAATTGGAAGGGAAGAAATGGGTGGGAATTGACTAGAATACCCACATTTGGACCAAAGGAGAAGAGAGTGAGCAAGTGGGGCATTTTAGTCCTTCCAAGTCTAGGTTAAAGGCTACTTTGGGACAACAATTCAGCACAATTGTGCCTTGGCCAAAATTGATAGAAGGAGAAAGAGGAAGTGGAGCTACATAACTTGAAGAAGAAGAAAGGAAGGAAAGGAGAGATTTTTGCTAGCTTTCTTCCCCAAAAATCTCCAAATCTTCTAAGTTTCTCATCTCTTCTTCATCCCTCAAGGAAATACCCCAATCTAATCCCTTTTTGAAGAAGATTGAATCATGGGTTTGATAGAAAAAGGCTTGAGCTAGTGGGTTTCCATGGGTTTTGGGTGTTGGATTGCTTAAATGTGTAATTTGTGGAGTTGGATGATGAGAAATCACTTGGGTTTTGATGTTTTGATGAAACTCATCATGGGTATAGAAGTATTGATGTTTATGGGACTGTTTTGGAGGATTTTGGTTGATAAAAATGGATTTTTGAGGTATATTTTCGTGGAAACGAAGTTGAGGGAGGAAGAAGAAGCTGTCTGCCCAGACTGGAACAGAATGCCGCACGGACCGGACCTGATTCCGGGCCGAAGTGCCGCACGGGCCGGGCCGGTGTGCCGTACGGACCGTGCCAGGTGCCGGGGCGGCGGGCCGGACGGACCAGGTCAAGTACCGGGCCAGCATGTCGCGCGGACCGTGCTTGGTACCAGGCCGGTGTGCCACACAGACCTGGCTGCGTACCGGGCCGGTGTGCAGCACGGGCCGGGCCGAGTACCGGGCAGGTGGGACACCCTGAATGGGCCTGGTTCCGGCCCAAATTTACCTTCGGCCCATGTTTGATTTTTGGGCGTAATTCGGTTGTTTTCTCGTACATCGCAATTTAGTATTGATACTCAGATTGTTTGTGATCTTAGACGTTGGAACCGAGCATGGCAGAGGAGGCTTTTAGGCGTCTCGAAGTGACTAAGCGTTTGGAAAGCGATCGAGGTAGGGAAAGTAGCGAATACCGGTTTAATTGCGGAAAGTTACTAGTATGCATATAGGTTGCGAATACTTGATATAATGATAGAATTTCATGTGGAATGTGAGGAACGAGTGAAATGAGGGATAGCTTACGAGCCATGTCAAGCCGTAAGTTTGGGAATTGTCGTGCTGTAGAAATGCATGTGGGCCATGTCGAAGAGCCCTTAGGTTTCTGTGTTGATTGTGATGCCATGATCGATGATTGTGATGCTTGATATGTGGTTTATCCGTTGTTAGATTGAGAATCATGATATGGTATGCTCGGTGCGGTATGTGGGTATGTTATGGCAAGTGTGATATGTTTGATATGACGTGAACCAATGCTTGTGATATGATCGGGTGATTGATAGACCGATGTGATGTGTTGTGGTAAGATTTTTCGGTTTGGTATGTCGTTAGTTGAACTATGGTATTGTGGTATTGTTGAGACTTTCTTGGAATGTTCCGAGACGAGGTGTATTCCGGTACGATACCTACACCGAGGGGGTATGCCGGTGTAGGGTGGTATCTAGGCCGACAGTGTGGTCCCACGTACGCGGTCCCCCGGTGTTACTAGTTCTGGTACGATACCTACATTGAGGGGGTATGCCGATGTAGGGTATCTAGGCCGAGGATGGTGTGATCCGTACCCCGATGTTGTGTGGTTCGGGAAGACATCTAGGCCGATGCTGTGTGGTCTGGTTGTTAGTCTTAGTGCCCGTAGTTCAATCCTAAATGTCCAAATGTATATATCATCGTTAGCAATAAAATTAAAGCGGCTCTATATTACTTATGTGTTGGAGTAATATATCGATGTGTGCTCTGATCTATGCCCACCATGCGAATAGAACCATAGATCGAGATAGATCACACTCGATGGGACCCTAGTCAACAAAGTTTCACTAGAAGCGACTAGTATGAAAGATGGCTCTTTATGGCTTACGTTCTGTTAGTCATTGGAATGGGATTCCAGAGTCTGATCATAGATATCATGTGGGACATGATATTGGACGACCCACCCTGAATATGTGCCATAGATTAAGTCATGAACATATTCAGTGTCGTAGCTTGTCATGTATCCTTAGACCAAGGAGTCTTTGTGATCGCTATGTAGTCAACAATTGAGTTTGACATGAGCCTAACGTTGTCCGTAACAGGGCTTCCATAACGGCCAGGATTGGCTTGGGGACGGGCTACATGAGTGACACGAAAGGCGGCTAAGGGATTTATCCCTCATACTGAGGTATGGGAAAGATATCGGTTCTCGGCCGCTTGATCGAGAGTGACTGAAAGAATAGCATGGCCATGCACATGATACTGGGTATCATATCTTCAGTCATCTCACATATCAAGGAACGGTGATTGAGAATAATAAGGATGACGGCTCTATGCCTTATCTCAATCAGGATATCAGAGATAAAAGGATAATGACAGGGATGACGGAAAGGTTAGAATCGACAGGGTCGATTCGTTATGCAGTGTCAGGCAATACTAAAGTCTCGTTAGTTGCCACTTAAATAGGATCAAGTAAAATGGGATTTTACGTTGATCTATTGACATGCATAAACCTAAGGGTCACACCGGAGGATGAAACTCATTGACACATTTATGGAGAATGGCCAAAAGGGAGTTGTCTCGGGACATGACCAAAACTGGGTTTTGGGTCATGTGCTCGTACGTGAATAGGACTTTACGGATTGAGACAAGGCTTGGAGTCTTGGGACTGATCGCGTCGGATAATGTTGGACATTTCCGGTATGGAAGGCTTGGAGGCGGTGAGCGAATCACGGGACCTCGTTGGAAATGGCCACGGGCCATGTTCCAAGAGGCCCATGAAAGGCCCATGCAACCAAGGTCCATGGAACTAATTAATCAAGTCTTGATTAATTAGTACTAAGTAAGCAAGACAAGGATTAAGGTGTTGGTGATTCACCACCTAACCCAATCTTGTCTTGCCATACCTTGTCCTATTTACACCTTACTTGACACCATACTTGTCTCATGCCTTTAGTTGGACAAGTATGGGTTTTGTTATGTTTAAGTCATCTTTTTTCAACATAACAAACACAAGACAAGAATAGGAAACACATTTTCTCTCCCTCTTCCATGGCCATTTCGGGTTTGGCTAGTTTCCACCTCCATTTTTGTGTTCTTGAGTCCTCAAAGAGAAGAACTACGTGGCTTTGATTACCATGTGGATACGTAGGCGTCTTGGAGACTCAAGCCAATCATTCGTTAACCGGTGTTCTTGTTTTGGTAAGAGATAGTGCTGAATTTTTCTCTTGTGAATCCGTTCTTTGTTAGTTGTTTCATGGTTTTAATCGTCTCTTTGTTTGTATTGATTTTCCGCTGCGAGTTGGTTCATCTCCAACCCTACCTCGAGACCCAACACTGGTATGATGTATCGTGATTTGTGCCCCGATGTCGTGTTCCAGGAAGATATCTAGGCCGATGTTGTGTGGTCCGGTACGATATGGTTGAGTCAGGTTGTGGACAGCCGGCAGAGTTCGGGGACTGTTGTACGGGACGTGTGGTTGTTTTACTGTGTATTATGTGCTTGATGATTGGATAAGTAATGTGATTTGGTCGTGACATTGGTCATGTAAGTATGTTTTGTGATTATGTGATTTCCGTGGTTGTCGTTAGTTGTTGTGCCTTGCTAGTATGCCTTAATTGGACGATTACTCGTAGTGGTGAGCGGATAACTCATCACCTTAACTACTTTTTCCTACTGAGCGAAAGCTCACCCCTGTACTTTACTGTTCTACAGGTTTTGAGCGGGATTTGGTCTAGCGGGATTCTCGGAGCTTGGGAGCTAGCGAGGGTCTTAATCTAGTATGGTCTAGAGACGTACTTACATTTTCGTACTAAACATTTTCATTAGTTGAATCTCCGAGCTGTTGACTCGTTTTTTTAGGATTCATGAGTTTTGAACTATTATTGGAGCTTACTTCTTTTACAATTATTTTATTTATTATTTATTTTAGTTCACGTCTCGAGTTCGGTCAAAACCGGATTTGAGGCGTGACACAAACACATAATTCAATAGTATGTAAATGTGTTGATAAAGAATGAATAAATAATTATGGGAGATAATGGAATCAATAGATCTAACGAATGTAGAACAAAAAACGAGCAAACAAGCCGGTCTTAGTTAGGCATTCTGCAGAACCTCTCCATGGTGGATCTCAGTGCGGTGAGGGATTCTTTTCTCTAGAGAAGAGGCCAATAGGAAGCTAGGTCGTGGTTCCTTTTTCGCGGAACTGTCCCGATGGTGATGCAAGTACAAACTAGTTTGTTTTCTCTGTTCGGAACTCTTGACCAATCGTTGGTATTGGAGACCTATGCGGCGATTTCCGGACCTCCCTCACGGAAGGTTCAAGGGTGGTCCTGATGGCTGTTTCTCCAATGCAAAGTAGTAGAAAGAGGAAGGCGAGCGACGAGGGAGCCTCCTCTTCCGACATATGTGACGGAATCAAGGTACTTTCAGTGGTTTCGATTCTCTATTCATGTGAAGTATCAATGAGGTCTTGTGGTGTTGTTCCGTGCGTGTCTCGTGTCTAGGCTTCGATTATGTGGTGATCGAAGTCATTTAGCCATATTTCCGGTCGAGCGAGTGCTCCCGGGTGGTTGTGATTGTCGGTGGGGAGTGGAGGCCGAGAGGAACGTGTCTCCTCGAAGGGCCGGGAAATACATGTATCTTGCAATATTTTAGGAACTGAGAACCAGAGTTCTATCTCGGTGCGGATGTGATCGGCTGGTGATTCCGACGTCTGTGTAACCCCATACCGGTTGAACGTCGTTCCCGACTGGTTGTGCTAAGTCTACAGTAGGTAGCATCGGCTCGGGAAGAGGAGTTTGTTGAATTGTCGGCAGGATTAAGGAGAATTGTAGGACCCTACGATTCTGGACAGGGGGCGGAGCTGATCGGTTTTGTTGGATCTTGAGGGAACAAGGTGTCACAGGTACATAGTGACAAAGTGGTCTTTGTTCAAGTATTGAAAGGTTACACAGGGAGGGTACATCTTGAACTATGAGATTGCTTTCACGGAACTGTAGAGGCCCAGTTAAACTGGCTTCGGTGAAATACTTGAAGGGGGTCTTACGACGTCGAAAGCCCCGTGTGATTTTTCTCTACGAAACATTAGCTAAGATGGGTCATCAAGGGGAATGATTTTGTTGTGGACGGAGGAAGTAAAGGTCATGAGTCATTTTTTGGGCCCTAGGTTTATCGATGTTAGTATTAAGGGTGCAGACGGGGAGGAATTCCATTTCCCTGTGATTTACGGGTAAGCCAATCGGGTACTCAAGTGGAAAACTTGGGACCTACTTCGATCTCTAGGGTCTTCAACCCCCATAATAGGAAAATGGTTATTAATAGCGGACTTTAATGGCATCCTTGATCAGCGGGAGAAGAGGGAGGTCACTCATACCCTGAAAATCTCATTTCCTCGTTTCAGGAAGTATTGCACGAGCTGAACCTTTCTGATGTACCACTACAAGGAAACGAGTTTACCTGGCATAATGGAAGCGATCCAACAACTAAGACGATGGTGTAGTTAGACATAGTTGTTATCTCGCCAGATCTCCAACTAATGTGGCCACATGCCCACTTAGACATTGTATGGATTTCCACTTCGGACCACCTTCCCATAACTTTTGACTTAGAATGTAGGGTTGAACCCATTAGCTCACGACATTTTCGATTTGAAAATATATGGGCGGAAGATCCGGAATGTGGGCATATTATCCAAACCTGGTGGGGTGACCCAAATGATCGTTCTATCTTGGCCAAGACAAAGGAAACATGTGAAGTGTTGGAGAAATGGGGTAAGAAAGTCTAAAACGCTCTTTCTAGGAAGATATCTAGCTATGAAAGGGACATTCTATGGCTAAATGGTAAGGGAGATCGTACCAGTATTCGGAGATGCAGGGCTCTACAAATCTTGTATGAGTCGGT
Source organism: Erodium maritimum (assembly GCA_963921825.1). Lineage (NCBI taxonomy): Eukaryota > Viridiplantae > Streptophyta > Magnoliopsida > Geraniales > Geraniaceae > Erodium > Erodium maritimum. Next base: position 21,293,727 of record OY997589.1, on the reverse strand, counting down.
GCTAGATGGAAAAGGGGAGTTTTGGAGACAAAGAGCGAAACAACATTGGTTAACAGAAGGTGACCGAAATACAAAATACTTTATAGCCTCCGCTTCTCAACGGAAAAGTATCAACAAAGTGAAGGAGCTTAAAGACGTGAATGGTACTGTGCTAACCTGGGAGACGGGTCTAGAAGATCACATCCTCTTGTTCAACAAAAAGCTCTCTCAAAGAGGTCGGAGTGGTCAAATGCTTCATGGGTTCCTCAATTCCCGCAACAGGTCATTGCAGTACATAATGCCTCTTTGATAGCATCGGTAACCTCGGTGGAGGTACGAGATGCCACCTTCTTAACGGGGCCCAACAAATTTCCGAGTCCGGATGGCCTCAATCCGTTTTCTACCAAAAATACTATACTATAGTAGGGGACGATGTCACTTCCTGTGTTCGTGTGATCTTTGAAGGAGCGGAAATAACGCCCTCCCTCAATGAAACTACGCTAGTTCTAATCCGGAAGGTGAAGGCTCCAACGTCTCTCAAGGATCTTCGCCCCAATGCTCTATTTAATGTGTTCTTCAAAATAGTCTCGAAGGTTGCAGCTAACAGACTCATGTGGATCTTGGAAGGAATCATATCTCCATCGCATGGTGCTTTTATCCAGGGGCACTCAATTCAAGACAACATTATCCTCTCGTTTGAAACTCTCCACTTCATGAAGAACAAGTAAAAAAGGTGTGAGGGGTGGGTAACTTTCAAGTTAGACATGAGAAAATCCTATGACAAAGTTGAGTGGGGTTTTCTATGGTACATAATGCGCGCGTTCGGCTTTGCGGAGGAGTGAATATCGTTATTGAGATGGTGCACTTACTCGGTTACATATAATATTGTGGCAGGAGGTCGACAGACTGGTTTTGTCCAACTTGGAAGGAGAATTCGTCAAGGGGACTCTCTTTCCCCGTATATGTTTTCTGTTCTGCATGAAAGGATTTTCTCGTTTGTTACAAGCAACAGAAAGTCGGGGTCATATTCATGGGGCAAGTATCGCGCCTTTGGCTCCATCGATCACCCATCTTTTCTTTGCAGATGAATGCTATATGTATTATAAGGCCTCCCACATTGAAATGGGGAGGGTTCAGAATTATCTCAAGATGTTTGAGGAAGCTTCGGGTCAGGTTTTCGGAACCTTCAGAAATCGTCTCTATTCTTCAGCACAAAATCGCACGTGGAGGCTCGTGGGGAGGGGGTACGACTATTGGGGATCCTAGAACTTCAAAATCCTCCCCCTATCACGGGGTTCCAAATATAATGGGTTGAAGTAGGAAACAAGGACTACAATACATCTTGGATCGGGTGCTAAGGCGGATCCAAAGATGGGACGGTAAACTTCTCAATGGGGCTGGGAAGGAGGTATTGGTTAGATCAATCCTCTAATCCATTTCGACCTATGTCATGAGTGTCATGCGCCTTCTGCAAGGTACTTTGGAAAAGATGAATGTGGCTATGGCGAGATTCTGGTGGAAATCATCGGGAGGTAGTGAAAAACCGATAATTTGGCAGTCATGGTCGACTATGTCTCGACCAAAAGAAGTGGGAGGCCTTGGATTCAGAAACCTACAGGATTTCAACACCGCTATGCTAGGTAAGCAACTATGGAAGACTGCGACGAATGAGTTAAGCCTAGTATCACGAGTTCTGAAGACAAGATACGTTCCATATTCCTCGGTGTTGGAGGCAAAAAGATGATTACAACAAATTTGTCTGGTAGAGCCTACTGTCGGCCTAGGATTTACTCAAACAAGGACCAAGGAGATCCGTAGGCCCGGTTACGTCAACTTCCGTCCTTCGTCATCCCTGACTTATAAGGAAGGAACCTTGGATAACAACAATAAATTCAGAACTCAAGCATTTGAACGTGACATAACTTATAACACAAGGAACGAGGAAATAAAATGAAGAGTTAGCCATTCTTGCAATGCCAACAAGTACGTCGACATTATCAGACTCATGGTATTGGTCCAGGGAACACCTAGGCCAATACTCAGTCAAGTCAGCCTATGGTATGATCAATCATGATCATGCTACCATAAATACCCAATCGAACATATGGACCTCATTATGGACCTTAGAGGTTCTTCTGAAGGTACGTACTTTTTTATGGTGAACATGTGCAGGATGCCTCCAAGTAGCGACCAGGCTTCGTGCGCGCAAGGTGGAAATGGAGTCGGTCTGTCTGGTTTGTCAGGAGGGAGAGGAATCAGAGTTTCTTCCACTAGTCACATGTCTGATAATGACGGAATGCTGGCAACTAAACGGGCTAGTTCTTCCGACTGGAGTTAAGGACATCTCATAATGGTTGCGATACATTCTACTTCTCAATCCTCCGATCAACGGAGGAGAGGTGGGATGTCTCCAATGGAAATTTGGAAAGCCAGGAACAAGAATGTATGAGGGAATATTTCCCATAATACAACGACCATTCACCATACGACAGTTATACTAAATGTGGGATGGGTGGAGGCTAAAAGTCGAAAGGGGAGTATCAACCCCAACTCGGAAAAATAATGGAGTAGAAACCGCATGGACGTACCCCCCCTCGAGGAACTTGGGCCATTAATATGGATGGAGCTTTGTTCGCATCAACGGGTCAAATGAGAACAAGATGGGTGTGCAGGGATGACACGGGTCAAATCACTCGGGCCCGCTCTTCCTTGTTTCATGGCCCCTAGAATCTGGGACTAATAGAGGCTTACGCCATCAAAGACGCATTGCAGTGGCTAGTGCATGAACCACGTCAGCGAGCCATCATCAAAAGTGATTGCAAGATCATAATGGATATGATCAATACAAGGAGACAATCTTCCTCTCCTTTAGGGATAGTCATTAGATATTGTATTTCCCTACTATCTAGACTCGAGTATGTGCAACTCGATTTTGTTAAGCGGACAACGAATAAAGCAGCTCACTGGCTTGCCGCCAGGGCGGCCTGTTACTCCCCTGTCTGGGAATAGCAAGGCGGGTATATCCCGGAGCCATTCCACCGTATTCTTATTACCAATATTTAATAATATACCTTGTTTTGATTTAAAAAGACATTAGACATAATTGTAAAAAAATAATATATGAAGGTCTCCGCCTTTACAAGTTGCACCTCTCATCTTTAATGTCAGTAAATAATTTTCATGAAGTTGCATTTTGATATATTTTGTGTAAATTTATATTAAAATGACGATTTTATGCTAAAATTTTAAAATTTCAAAACAATAAATAAACCAAAAAATCCATAATTCCGGATTAAGAAAATCCATATACAAGAAGGAATAAAATTATGAAAAATAAATGTTATGGATTTTTTTATTAATATTTTTTATAAAAATAAATGTAAGACAAATTTCTAACACTCTTTTATCATTGTCAGTGTTTTACTTATTAAAAATAGAATTCCAAGAGGGGGTGGGGGTGGTGGTGGTGGTGTTGTACTATTCAAAATAGACATTGCACACAACGATGTCTCATGAGAGAATGAACAAGGCATACTAAGGATGAAAGGCTTATCGTTGGCGGATATAAGTTCCAGCGAAGGAGATTAGGGCCCCAATTCCCATTTTGCATACGTGGTGGCTAACCGCCTCCTCTTTGACAAGATGTTCAACTAGTTGGCATTGGTAGATGTGATGAATGACCTTTGGAAAACTCTGAACCTGGAGGTTTGACCTATAGAGAAAGGCGTAATGGGTTTTTTCTTAATAGAGTTTACTTCGTGCATGCGGCCAGCCACATGACATCAAATTCACTCACACAACGGTGTGGGTCCAGGTGGTAAACCTCTTGATTTGGGGTGAGGAATAGATGAATAACTTTATGACTTAAGAGTATGCCGAGTACCTATTTTGATGTCGAATAAGGGATGAGTTATGCTAGGTCCTTTCGGTTTTGGGTCTAAATTGCTTTGGACCACCACCTTCAGCCCCATACACTGTTCCGAGTAGAGGAAAACAAAGTAAGGACTAAGGAGTAAGGACCCCAGTCGCACTCCCTTACGAGCACGTGCGAGATCATTTTTTTTCTTATAACAGACTAGGCCAGTCGGTAGGTTTCTTTCTAGTATCTCTAGTCAGAGTTCACATGATCGGGATGTCCATGAGGGTAACTATGAAACTGAAGGAAAACAAGTTCTTGGAAAGGGACAATCCGAGACATAATTGGGGGGATGGAAAGTCCTAACCCATGGATCTCGTTAACAGGTAGTGCATGGCTAGAAACTTAGGTCAGGGAATAGGTGGGACCTAGTAGATCCCGACTACTCTGTCATAGGCTCGAAGAGGGTCTCATTTTTCACGAGCAGACGTCGGGCCCAAACTATGGGAAGGTCTCTCTCGGGCTTAAGGCTCCTAACTAGTCCTCCTAGTTAAGAAGGGACACGAAATGTTTGACTCACACATCTAACTGCCTTCATCATCACAAGAAGGGAAACACAACATAACTTTGGAAGAGTCATTGATCGGTGAAAAGTAGAGGGCTCACTTGTACATCTATATCTTCCCGAGGTCTTGCCTTCACTGAACCACTATGGTGGATGAAGAAATTGAAGGTTCGAGCACGATAAGTTACAACCGAAGTCTACCTCGCGAGTTAGGGCTACAGCCCGGGAGTGACCCATTTACCCATTCGGGGTGGTGGTGGTGGTCTTTGAGGGAGAAAGAATTCGATTGACGAGGGGCAATAAGAACCTTGTCTTTCCCCGTTAACGACTTTTAGATTAGTGGGAGGTTTGTGGATACTTCCTATCTACTAACCTGAAGAAGGCTCGGTTTCACCAAGCATTGACAATGCGATCTTCTATTACGACCAAGTTTAACAATTGTTTTTCCAATCATACCCTCGATCATCTCCAAGGGAGACGATAAAAGCTGGTCTTTTGGGATGTTATACAGTTTGTTTGAGCGACTCTACATCTTGTTTACAACATCGACCAAACCTTAATTCTCATTTTTATGCAATTGTCCTTGTAATAGTCTGTATTGTGACGTCACAAATACGTTGGATATACCCAATACAATTTAGGGATAATTATCATTCCCAACCCCAAACTTTACGTCAAATTCATATCCTAACCCCTCCTCACCTTTCGTTTCAAATCCTAACCTCAACTTTCGTTTTTTTTTTCAAAACCTATCATTTACTGTTCGAATTAACGGAACAGTTAATTTCCTAGTCACGTGCACACTTAGGTGACCCCATATTTCAAATTTATTCTCATTCTGTTTCCTTTAAACTACTACTAAAGTGTAAGATTGTGAATGTGAATGGATTTAGGAGGGTATCAATGAGAAAGGGTTAAGGGTAAAAATGGGAATAAATTCGAAATATGGGGTCACTTAAGTGCGCACGTGACCAACAAATTAACCGTTCCGTTAATTCGAACAGTAAATGATAGGTTTTGGAAAAAAATGAAAGTTGATGTTAGAATTTGAAACGAAAGGTGAGGAGGGGTTAGGATATGAATTTGACGTAAAGTTTGGGATTGGGAATGATAATTATCCCTACAATTTAACGACGTTTTTTTTCATTTGTTGTAACTGTGTTTGTTATCTCTTGTATCCTTACCATTTTTCTTGAAACATCTTATAAGTTATATCCTTGCCTATGGTAGCTTGTAGACATCATTTTTATATTAGCTCGCATTAATTCAAATATATTTGCGTCTTTCACTGTAGTTTGTCTCATATTTTTGCCATGAGGCTTTAATAATAATATTCTCTTTGTACTAAAAAACATGATAAGAAAAAACCCATACCTTACAACCAATAGTCACGTTATCCCGTTTACCATACTCATTACTTATCCCATGTTACAAATGGGGAGTTGGGCCTATAAATACGAGGATAAAGCAAAACCTAATCATATACTTGAGTTGATATACTATTTTGTCTTGTAATGAATATTTTTAAGTTTATATTAATCTGTGCGTGAAGTTCTTATCTACTGTTTGCAATGATACAGACGTGGCCGGATAAAGGTGGGTGAATGATAGCTGAGCTCTGAGTCGAGGTGGGGCCCATATGATAGCGTGTGATTACCTTATCAGTTTTTTTCACTGTTTAGGTATACTTTTAATGTTTGAAACAGCCTCGGACGTCGGAGCCGTGTATTTATTTGGCTCTTAAAATGATTGCTCCATAGCTGTCTCCTTCACACCTCCTCATTCTCGCCCACAACTCGGAACCATCCTCATGCTGATTGTTCTCATGTCGTTTTGCTCCGCCGATTTTGGGCCTTAGATGTGGGCCGCTGATCGACAAACCCAATAACTTTAGTCCATTACTGTTGACTGTTGACTGTTGAGTTACAGAGTGTGCTAAATATATTCCTTTAAAGCAAATCTGTTACTTTTTAGTGTATGATCAATTTTATACAAATTATTTTGATTAATTAAGTATCGATTTTTTAAAACGTAAGATGATAGCATGATCATTTTTGTAATCAAGATGGTAATGTTATTGTTTGTGATTATATGATCATCCTGGCTAAGGATGATAACATTGTGTTTATACACGAGGGAATGTGATATTTAAAATTAAGAATAAAAACTTAATGGATTTTGTTTATGAAGTCGTCGGTAGAAACCTTCTCTCTCCTTCTTACCCTTTCCTTCCTTTCTCTTTGCATTTTTTTCTGCCTCAACTGTTCTGGCCGATCGCCCCTCCTCCGGTTCTCAGACGCTTTGTCGGGAACAAGAACTCGGCTAGGCTTAGCCTTTGGAGTCGTCTACGAGATGGACTCCCTAATCTGTAGCCAGAACATGTCGGGATCCTTCGTCAGCTGGGTCTTCATTCTTGCTGGTGCCGTGCGCCGGAGTCTCCCCTCGGTGGACGTGAAGGTGGTTTGGTTCCTATGGCGTTGTAGATCTGGTTTTTCTGTCCAAATCTTCTATTTTGTTGTTGGGAAAAGCTTCCTCTCGCCGATGTTCTCTGTCCCGTGTTGCTGTGTCGGAGCTTCGTGTGTCCTAGAAGTGGGTGCGAAGCTCGTGCGCGCCGGTGCTATTCCTCGAAGGGCTTGTCGGCGCTGGAGCTTCTGATTGGTCAGACACGAGTCACAGGTCAGGCGGGTCTGGGCTAGGTTTGGGCTGGGTCTAGGCCTGGTTTGGGCTTGGTCTGCGTCTGGGCCAAGCCGAGGTGACGAAATATCCGAGTTGTTCGTTCTTCATCCGATGTGGGACTACTTTCTCGACCATCCGGGTGGTGGATTGTTGCGGATTTGGACGATCATCTCTCGGTGGTTCTGTTAGTCGTTTCCTGGCTTCTCCCTCGCTCTTTTTGGTGTTGCTTCGGCTTCTCGGGTCAAATCCTGAGTAGGACACGTTTCTCGACCTCTATGGTTTTGATCGTTGGGGATTTTCTTAAGTCGTGCCTCGTTGGCTATGGTGGTGTTGGCCCCAGTTCTTTGAAGGTTTTTCCGGTGCAACTCCTTCTCGGGTGATGGAAGTGTTAGCTTTGCTGTTCACCGGACATGTTCGTTGTGGTCCTCTGGTGTCTTGTTTCAAATCTATTGTGGGAAGCGTTTCTGATTGTGGATTCGTTGTGCATCTGGACTAGTCCGTCGTCACTGCGGATTGTAAGGTTCTTGTCTCACCTTAATCTTTACCTGTGGCTTGTTGGCAATCTGCTCATCTTTAGGTTTAGGCTCATTTCGATTTCCGTTGTATCCTCTCATCTTTTGGGGTACCCGTCAATATTTTAGGTGTTGGCCTCTGACGGATACTACTAGGTCTTTTGACCTTGGAAATCTTCGAGTCCTGTATCTTTGGATTTTGAGTTTTGGTGATGATTCATCGAATTATCTATGTCGATCAACGATGTTGGTCGCCGACGTGTTGGTGTCCTTCAACTCTATGAGTTTGGGAGCCGATGAGATACAATATTCTCCTCAAGTTCGGGTAAGGTTATGGGTGATTTCTTGGTGGACGGCTTGCTTTTCTGAGCTTCATGGTTGACAAATCTTGGTAGCATACCCCTTTTTTATGGGCTTCATGGTTGCTAAATCCGGGTTTTAGACTCTCTTTTTAGTCTTTTTGTCTTGAGCTTAGATTATTGTCATATTAGATTTTGAGACCATAGTTCTCTTTTGTTGGGTTTGTTTGTATTCACTGCTCCCGTGTTAGGATGCCGATGTTCCTTGTATAGGAATGACCTTTTATGTATCTGGTTTCTTCACGTCGTGAGATTGTCATGAGGCTGAGCTGTAATGCCAGCACTCGAATCACTGGTCTGTAGCTAGACCACCTAATTGTACTCATTTTCATATCTTGAAGAGCTTTAATTTAAATTTGTATCCGCTGATAAAAAAAGATGACGATTTGTGATTTCCATCTTTATTTTTTACTTTTCAATTACATTATTGTTTTTAATTTTTTAGTAGAGAAAAAGGACATTTAAAAATGAAGGATAAGACCGTAAAAGAGAAGAGTTGACCACAGTTGCAATAAATTGGAACCCGCCATCCGATGTGTAACGGAAACATTGCCAATTTGCGATTGCAACTCTAGAAAAAATTCAAAGATCGAACTCAAAATCAGGGATAAAGTGAAAAGTTCAACGGTAAAAAAAATATTTGAGTTTTGACCTTTTTACTTATCAGCAGTTACGATTACGAGAGAAAGAGGTCACAAGCCTCACGTGCTCACCCAGGGCAAAATCACGTGCTTCGTCTTATCTGAATTGAGGAACTGTTTTCTGGAGAGGGACATGTACAGACCCGAGTGACGAAGCAATGAGAGCGAAGCGTGAAGTAATAACAAGCGCAGAATATTTGTGAGCCTAAAAGTCGAACAGTGTCCCCCTCCCTCCCTCCCTCCTCGATACGTCGTCGTTTCTGCCTCCGCCCGAACCTTCCCCCTTTATAAGCCCAAAAGCAACGCAATTCCAAAAAAAATAGACGACAAGACGATGACGATCTCGAAGCTGTAGGGAAGGAGATCTCTCCCAGCTCCGGCTTCTTGGTTTTCTATCGAATCTCAGCGGTGCTTTTTTTGGAGATTTTGTGAGAGCTAGCTAGGGTTTTGGAATTTTAGGAGGAAAATGGCGGAGCAGAGGAACCGGTGGAACTGGGAAGTGAGCGGGTTCGAGCCCAGGAAGGCCTCTTCTTCTCCTTCTACGGCGTCGCATGAGAGTGACGAGTACATGCCTGGCACACCGCTGGTTCGGAGGTACTCGATCTCTGCAGCTTCGATTCTGCAACATTCAGAGGCTTCAAAACACTCGCTCGCCCCCAAGCTTCAGAGGTTGAAGGAGGAAGTTAAGGTAGTGTCCATCACTCTCCCATTTCTGGAATCAACTTCCTTTTTTTGTTTGATTTGTAAGGTTTTTGAGCCCAATTGGCTCTAATTTTGAGGATGGGTGGTTTTTGAATTGAATTTTGGTGGCAATTTAGTGGAAAATCAATAGTCTTTAGTGAAAGTACAAGTTATGAGTATCAGTGTAACTGAGATAGTGAATGTAGAGTTTTAGTATTGCAAAGTGGAATCGTTGGAGGGAAGTATGTACAAGTTTATGGTAATAAAACTTGGGTGAAAATGGTTGCCCATTGAGGCGTTTGATGAGAACAATACTGCCTTTTTTCTTCTTCTCAGCTGAGAACTTAACAAGGAAAGCGTTCTGTTTCTTTTTAGACCCTTGGTAATGCTTAAATGAAAAAAGAAATAGAGAGCTAGAGCATAGAATGGTTTCCAGATTCCAGAAATGCATTCTATTTATTGCTAGTTTGTTCATGAGATTTTATTGTTCTCTTGAGCCTTAGGTTGTACAAAAATTAGAGTATACATGAATAGTTTACTCATTCCTACTTCATTTGCATTCCCTTTCATGTGATGCCGGCAATTGGGTGGTAAGTGCTAATCCATTTACATTATATTTGTTGATTTTCAGTATGTCTCTTCTTAGCTTCAAACTGGGGCGAGGTATATATTTCTATCTTCCTTCTATGACACTACATGTTGGTTTTACCAAAATTTGTGGGGTTGAGCAAATCATATGTCCATGACGAGTCTGTTGTGCTTGTTTTTGTTTGAATTTCAAGAATGAGGTCTCTGAAGATACATTTGTTTGGAATTGCTATCTCTAGCACTTGAAATTTCTTTTCTTCTTCCTCTATTTGAAAAACAAACTACCTTTAAATTTCTGGAGATTTTTATTATCTGAATTCTGAAACTCTTTGTCAAACATGTATTTGGGTGAAGAACAAGGTTGTTTCTTCATACGGCAAGTTAGCAAGTCTAATCATTGAATGGAATTTTGATCAGATTCATGTCCATCTTGTTGTTGTAGCTTGCAAGAGAAAATTACCTGGAGTTGCGGCAGGAAGCAAATGATTTACAAGAATACTCAAATGCAAAACTTGATCGAGTTACACGTTATCTAGGTGTTCTTGCTAACAAAACCCGTAAGCTAGGTGAGGAATTCAAGTTCTTTTGCATGTTTGTGGTTCAGTAACTTAACATAGATGGTCTGGTCAACAGTACACTATTCTTGCGATTGTATTTCATGTATTAGACAGTAAGCTCCTGAAAAATTATTGCAAATATTTGGACTTATAACAAATCTCATAATCATATATTTCTTCATATTTAACTTTTACATGTTGATTGAGTAAGGTTTCAGTGTTGTTGGGTCATGTTGATGAAATCTAGACTCATATTAATGTCAGATCAAGCTGCTCTTGAAACTGAGGCCAGAATTTCCTTACTGATCAATGAGAAGAAAAGGTTGTTTAATGACTTGTTAACTGCTAAAGGTATTTACGCTCTTGATTATTCTCTTTTGCTCTATCTCTCTCTCTCTCTCTCTCACACACACACACACTCACACACACACACACATGCAGGGACCGATTGATCGAGAAGGTAGTCGGGGCAGTTGTCCCTGCTGAAATTCTTAATTTTCTTCAGTCTCCTAATTTTCGTAATTATTTACTTGACTACACTATAATTTGACATATTCCGAAAGTAACTTTTACTCTTGTGTTTTCCAAGTTGTTTAGGAAATTATAGATTTTAGACTCACTGAAGAAAGCTTCTGGATCCATCCCTGCATGCATGAGCTTATAGTTACTGTTGTCTTTCTATTTTTATGACATGCTTCACAGAGCTTGTATATCTTTGTCTACCCTTTTATTTAAATAACTTGAATGTTCTTTTCAGGAAATGTAAAGGTTTTTTGTCGTACGAGACCGTTATTTGAAGATGAAGGCCCATCAATAGTTGAATTTCCTGATGATTTTACCATCCGTGTAAATACTGGTGACGATTCTCTTTCCAATCCCAAGAAGGATTTTGAATTTGACAAGGTTTATGGTCCTCATGTTGGACAAGGTGAACATTAAATTCTTATCCACCCATCTTGATTGTCGCATTATGTTTATATTATTGTTGCGCAGCTCAACCTTAACTTATATGCCCCCTTTTTGCTTGCAGCTGAACTCTTTAGTGATGTTCAGCCACTTGTGCAGTCAGCTCTGGATGGATATAACATTTCCCTCTTTGCTTATGGACAAACGAATTCAGGAAAAACACATACTATGGTTATTCTCTCTCTCTCTCTCTCTCTCTCTCTCTCTCCTCCCTTCATTTCCACACAGACACATGTCTATAGAGTATATTTATGTTGGGTAGCGCACTGTTATGTGCAAATATGGCATGTCCATATTTAAATTTGAACTTATTTATCAATGCGCAAAGTCTGCTACTTAGCAAGTTTGTGTCGAAGGCCCTCATAGATAGAGGAGTTCTGTTTAATAAAATGGCTACATGAAACTTCACGTGTTGTCCCATATAAGAGATCTAGTGAGAGAATTGAGATTTTGATATTATTCCATTATCTCATCTGCTACATCTTCCAAATGGATATTCTCTTTCTATTTTGGTAGTTCTTAGTCCAAGAATCAAGTCAGAATGTATTACTTTGGATGACAATGACATCAATCATGATTTCTCCTTCTGTACATCACTATGCACTATTTCACACTTGTTCTTTTTTCCATTGTATACATATATGTGTATATATATATAGGTGTACTATCCACTACAAACCATATGTTTTAATACAAACTAGGAACCATTCCAGACATTAGATTGAAACAATTGGATGGCTAAGATTTAATAAAAAATCATTTGTGACATGAATTCTAAATATGGAGAATTTTGAATTTATCATGATTTTTAGGGGGGTTTGGGGTGGGTTTGATTATAAAATAAATATGAAAATGAATTCAAAGTTCTGCATATTTACAAGTCATGCCATTCATGATTTTTTTTTAAATCTGAGCTTCCATCCTGACGATCCAAGGGTCCAGTTAACCAATATATATAAACAAATTCTACTATGGTATTTTAATTCTAAATTCAATTATAATGACCCATAATATTGTTTGTTTGACACACATTTTCACAATCCTCAGGAAGGATCTGTTCATGATCGTGGTTTGTATGCCCGCTGTTTCGAGGAGTTATTTGATTTAGCTAATTCAGATGCAACTTCAACTTCTCAATTCAGTTTCTCTGTAACAGCTTATGAGCTCTACAACGAACAGGTCCCAAAAGTTTCATCTTTCAGCACAACTATTCTTCTGCTACATGGAAACATAGTTTTATAAATCTTTTTGTTGGATCCCAATGTAGCATAGCAGCATGTTATATTCTGACATATATTACTTTTTTGTGTTTGTGCAGATGAGGGATTTGCTTTCAGAATCTAGAAGCAGTTTACCAAAGATGAGGATTGGTTCACCAGTATCTCTTGCAGAATTTGTGCAGGAAAAAGTTGATAACCCGTTGGAATTTTCTAAAGTCTTAAAGGCTGCATTTCAGAGTCGGGGAAATGATACCTCAAAGTTTAATGTTTCTCATGTGTATGGTGACTATGGTCCAAACCTCAATCTTTCTTTTGCATGTCGTTATCACGTACTCTTTCTTTTCCTTCAAAATATTTTATCCTTGCTCTATGTTCTATTCCATACTAAAAGAATTCTTAGAAAAGTTGGGATAGGTTATATTTCTCTCCTTAGAAAAGTCCGGTCATACAGATGCCATTTCAGTAAGATTACTGGGTTTAACTTTTAGAGGATTGTTCTGAGAAGAATGCAACAGTTCTGAATTACACTGTTTTTGCCAAATGCCTGTTATAGCTAGCAGCCCTTTATATTTATTTTGCCACTTTAGCCTGGTTTAGAGGTTTTAAAATAGCACAGCCTGATGTGGTAAATTGATTGATTAAAGTATCTGATTGTTGGGGTTGATCCCCATTGATGTTAGACTTCGGATGCTAAAGTGACGCGTGAATTACCCAGTAGGACGTAACCTAGTGTAAACTTGGTACATACAAATGGTAAAGAAATATCTTATTAAAAGAGTATAATTTAAAATGTGCTCACGAACTATTTCAGAATACAAAATGGCTTTGTCAAACCTTGGTACATAGAAATGGTAAAGAGATCACTTCTGCATAAGAGAGGTCTTGAGTTCAAAGCTTGAATTCTTTTGGCTATGTTTATCTATCCAATCTATATATTTGCTAACTGTATTCATTATCTGATTATTTATGGATTTCTTGTCATACATTTGTCAGGATCATCACAATACATATATACTATAACAATTCAATCACTGGAGAAAGTTTGTATAGCAAACTCTCTCTCATTGACTTGGCTGGAAGTGAAGGACTAATTACAGAAGATGACAGTGGGGAGCGTGTGACGGACTTGCTGCACGTTATGAAATCACTTTCAGCGTATGTTGCATTACAGTAGTATTGTAGCAATGTACATACTTTTTACTTGATGCTTGCTTTTAAGCATAACATGAATATATTTGCCACTCAAATAAGTTTCTGAACTTATTCCATACATGTCTGTATTTGATTGTAGTTGCTCACATTCTCTTGCTTGCATTTAAGCACCAAAACTAAATAATGGACTCTTTTCCTCATTTAGTGTATGAATGCCTTTTATAGGGTTGTTGATGGTTTGTGTTCTCACTTAGTTTATGCTGTATATGTAGATTGGGAGATGTTTTATCTGCCGTGACCTCGAAAAAGGATGTTGTTCCTTATGAAAATTCAGTGCTTACAAGAATACTTGCAGATTCAATAGGTATTCTTTTCACTTTCTTTTGTACCACTCAATTGATTCCAGCATGTAGCCAGTCTTCACACACATTGATCCTAATAAGCTAGTATATGCAAGAAGAAGTTGTGCCACTTCTACGTTATGATTGTCTTAGTCACAGAGTGAAGGAGACTAAGCCTTGTTATCTTTATTTTTTGAATAATATAATAAAGTTGTCCTACCGAGTCTACAATATGTGTACAAAAATCCCTTAACATGCCGATTTATACATGTAGGCTGCCGTTAGTTGATTAAGATGCTAAGTAGCTATTCTGATACCTTGATGAACACATATGTGTACTGGTGTGATGGTAACTTTCGTGAAGGGTAGTTTTTTTGGTTTTGCTTAAGCCAAACAACTCTTATTTATCTATGAAGTTATGTGTTATGTGAACTAGATTGTATGACATTTTATGAATTTATTAGTTTTATTATTGAGGCTTACACCTTGGTTCGCCTTGTGAGGCGGAAGGAAATCGCTTCCCATTTCCGCCTTTTAAAACCTTGGTATCACTTACATTCAACAAAAAAATGGATAAAACATAACAAATTTTTTTAAATAACTGTTAGTTTCCTGTATTATGATTACAATATTGTAGAGTTGCTACTAAACAGTAATGGTCAAGTTCAGCCAAACTTGATAAGTAAAGTGCAATCTATAATTTAAATCAGCAAGACCAGTCTGTTTTTTCACTCCAGTCTAACAAGAAGCAAAACACAATCCTCTCTCGGGCTTCGATTGGTTTTTCATTAACAGCTAATTTTTTAGGTATTTACATCTTTTATTTTTACACCATATTTTTCTTTTTTGCAAATCTCAATTCATAATTTAACATAGTCCGGCCTAAAAGCATAAAAACACCTAAAGGTCCCCCCAAACACCCAAAAAGCCCCGAAACACCCCCCAAAACTGAAGTGTATTCCTCATGGTTCGGAGGAGTGAGGCGTCGCCTCGATGCTCAATTTTACCACTTCGCCTCAAAGCGTGCCGCGAGGTGTACGCCTTGACCGTTTTTTAAAGCCATGAGTGACACTGGGCAATATGCCGTTCATACATATCATCAGCATTGTATTTAAGGTGGCCACTCCTAAAATTATGTATTCCCTTTCAGCCAGTAATCAGTCTTTATTATATTTGTCATTTTCTTTCAATATATTATATATATAAGATGTCCAAAGTTAATTAATATCGTATCATAAAATCTTCTTGCTGTAGGTGGAAGCTCAAAAACTTTGATGATTGTTAATGTGTGTCCAAATGTTTCAAATCTTACTGAGACGCTATCATCTTTAAATTTCTCATCCAGAGCGCGAAATGCTGTCTTTAGCCTCGGAAACCGTGATACGATAAAAAAATGGAGAGATGTTGTAAGTTCTGTTCAGCCTTCTAATATATTGAGTATGTTTTCGGCAGAACTTGCGCCTTATCTAAGTTTCATGTTTTTATCACCTTATTTTATTTTAAATAAACTAAAAAAGTCACTGTTGAGAGGTATGGACTTAATACTAAAGGGAGACCAAAAAAGCAGTACATACAGAAGACAGTTGTTTTTGTATCAGTTAAAGAAATTTGTTGATAATATATCTCCCAACAAAGGAAAAATGTGCTCAACCAAAACAGTACAGTACTGAGGAAGAGAAAATCAGCCTCCCCTCACCTCCCACCCATAAAAAATTACAACAAAGGATCAGAGCTTGGACTGGAATTCGAAGAGCAGATGAGGTATTGATGCAGAGCAACATCTGGATGATCAAGGAGAGGGAGCAAGAAGCTTTTGGTCTTACTACAGTCATTCTTCCCTTCATTGCTATCTTTCTCTTCTTATACCCTCAATCTCGCATGAACTTGTTACATGGAATGGTCAGATATGCTTTTTAGCGTATTGTACTTGTGAAGTTCCTAAAAATGCACCATGGCAAGTACATTTATAAGATGTACATCCTTTTCTACTGAAGTTTTGATTGTTATTATTTTTATAGGCGAATGATGCACGCAAAGAATTGTATGATAAGGAAAAGAATATCCAAGATCTGAATCAGGAGGTTTTGGGGTTAAAACAAGCACTTAGAGAAGCAAATGATCAGTGTGTTTTGCTGTTCAATGAAGTTCAGAAGGCCTGGAAAGTTTCGCTCACACTACAGTCAGATTTAAAGGTTTGGTAACTTCATTAATTTGGTATAGCTTTCCGTTATCTATTGTATGCTACGCGTTGCAGTTTATTCTTTCAGAATGAAATCCTACACTTTTTATTAGAATTTTCAATCTCCATTTTTTCTCTGTTTCCACTTTGCTGAAATCAGTTAAATCCTTGATTTTTGTTCCGTTGATTAAAGTTCACTAAAATGGATTTTCATTTTTCTGTAGCCAGCAACAAATTTGCTAAATTTCTGTCATCAGGGTGTATAATGACATCTTTTTCCAAGTATCACCTAGTTATGGAGTACATATTGGAAAAAAAAGAGTACTAAGTGCACGACCCTCTCTTGTGTAATTATTGTTACTTGGTAACCAATTTAGCTTCATTTCTACCATTCACTCCACTTAACTTTTAATTCACTTGTTATGGGGAAAAAGCTGTAAGTTACTGATATCTCACAATCATCAGCTTATTATGTATATGCATTGACTAGCCGAAAAATGCTCACTTATGGTCTTATACTGTTGAACAATAAGTTTCAGGTTTCTCTAAAGAGAAAATAGAGCTACATGTGAAGGCAAGAGTCAGATCCAATGCTTAGGTCCTTTTAGTATGAGGAACTCAAGCCCACATATGTAGAGCCAAATACTAAATAAGTTAACATGGCATTAAAGCTGGTTAGTAGGGCCCATTTTGTGTTCCCTCTCCCCCACATCCCTTGTTGTGTCAATTCGGTTCATATTTCAAAGGCCAAGGTGTAGAAAAAAAGGCCTTCACGTGAGTGGAGTGCTATATGGTTCATGTGTCGGGGTGTTAAATAATGAAGTCCCACTTCAGTCAAAACGAGAATGTAGAGCTACAGATAAACCTTTTGGTATGGGAAGCTGAATCCTGCATGTATAATATCAATAAGTTAACATTTACTATCTATGATTCTTTACATGGACCGTAATGTGACTTCAGTATCTAAGCTAACAAGCTATTTCATTGTTCTTTTCTGATGCAGTCTGAGTATATTATGCTTGAAGAGAATCATAAGATCGAAAAGGAACAAAATGCCCAGCTAAGAAATCAAGTTGCTCAGCTGTTACAGTTGGAGCAAGACCAAAAGTTGCATATTCAACAGCAAGATTCAACAATTCAGGGATTGCAGGTCTCTCTCTCTCTCCCTTCCCCTTTCGCCTAGTTGATGTCTAGTGGAACAAATTTATTCAGCAAAATAAACATAAGACTTTTAAGCTAGGCGGAAAGTTGGGTTTATTATACTCCAAGAAATCTAGTATTGACACATTAATACATTATAGTTCTCTGTCCTTGTTAGAATCATTTTCTGTTAGGATTATTCATCTTATTGTATTTGTTGCAATAAAATGCTGGAAAACAAACAAAACACATGGAAAATTTCTTCAACCTTTGAACAGGTTGGCTTGCTGCTTTTGTAAGTTTACTTAGGAACTTTACTACAAGCAAAACAAGTGAAGCATGCCACAATCCTCGTCTGCTTCCTAACTGTACAAAAAAAGAAAATGTCTTTGGACTTATGCTTTTATAATTATCAACTAAGAAGGATTTAGAAGAATCTCTGGGGCTGAGTTTTATATTATGCATTAAGCGTTATGACCATAATTTAATTAGATTATTCCTACCTTTTTACCTTTTCTGCTGTAGGCCAAAGTACAAAGCATTGAATCACAACTCAATGAAGCCCTACGTTCTTGTGAGGCTAGGTCAATTGTTGTTTCAGAATCGGGACCTGGAGCTCTGTCACTCTCAAAGGCAACTGGGGATGTGTTGGATTCTTCATCAGTAACGAGGAAACTTGAAGAGGAACTCAAGAAACGTGATGCACTTATTGAGGTCAGCTATTTTAGAAATTCTAGATGAACGAGCTTCACTATTAAAATGGTGGTTTTCATAACATGATCTTAGTAGTTTATTATCGATTACCTGGGGCTTTTACTTGTTCGGCTATCAAGGTATAGGGATTTTCTAAGAGTTTATTCCATGTCTTTTTAATTTCATTATTTCAACAATCTCATGGCGCATGGGCTTACTTTGTTATTCAGATCAATCACTTTCTGTAAACTTCATATAGGATACTAAAGACTGCAGTCAGTTTATTGTTTAGAGAGGTTAAAACAATGAAAATATACTTCATAACAAATTTAGCTTTTCTTGGTTGGGCTGGAGTTCACTCCTACGAGATTGATTGATGAGTATGTCTCAGAGTCAGATGGACCAAGAGACACTCCATGCAATGATGATGAATTTGATAGTGTTTCCTTAAAAAAAAATCATTTTTTGGTTACATATAGGATACTAATTGATGTCAAGACACTAATATGGGAGAATAATGCTTTACCTTCTCAGAGGCTTCATGAAGAAAATGAGAAATTGTTTGACAGATTAACAGAGAAAGCATCTTTGGTCCAACCACCCCAGGTAATATATTTTTCCATGTTGGAATTTTTTTTAATGATGTGTATATTTTTTGTTGTTGGAAATTAATATGTTTTTGTTATTTCACATATTTATATGCTTATTTCCTTGCTACACCTGTCATGACCATTGTTGAGTCCATTTTTTCCCTAACATTTTTTTCTTTTGTGGCATTGGCTATAGAGTTGTTAAAGTTGTAACTATTCAGCTTCTAAGATCATTCTGATGGCATTATACTACCATTTTTGGTTTTGTTATATGTTATATCCGTGTGTAGGAAGCCCCAAAGCCAACACACTGGTCACCCTATATATGTTCTGTTGAACTGTAGGACTTGAATATTTATTGATTTATGGTTAGTTGTTCTGATAACTATTTGGTTACACATCTAGAAGATCTCAATGGTTTTGTAGACTGGATATGAATTTTGTGGTGTCTGCATTCAGAGCGCAAGTGAGCGAAGGGTGTCAAACTGGCTGTGCATATTTTTTTTAGTACTTCCTATGTGTTGCTTGTTGTGTTTGTGTATATGTATATTCTGGAAGCCTTGATATGGCTAATTCTTGCTATTATTTTTCAATTTTTCTTTCCAGGTGTCTAGTCCTGTACCCAGAAAACCAGTGGACATTCCAATTCAGGATCATGGGCGGTATAGTTTGTAGTCTGATATGATTACTGTCATTTCTGTGTTTCTTTTAAGCATATTTTGTAAAACTATCGTTGCTCACTTATTGAACTCTGTCAATTCTTTTATTCAGGACTGATGATAATACATTTAATGAAGGGCGTTCTTTGGACCTTGTTCCTTCATTGTTGTCGACGGATAAGACTACTGATGGCACAGTTGCTTTGGTCAAATCTGGCCCTGATAAAGTGAAAAGGACTCCTGCAGGAGAATATCTGACTGCTGCTCTAAATGACTTTGATCCTGATCAATATGACAGTCTTGCTGCTATTTCTGATGGGGCAAACAAGCTCTTGATGCTGGTATGCTATGTTACTGGTTTAGTAATCAGTCTGTCCTTGAGTTGTACTGCCATCTTATGATTGAAGTCTCATAGAAGAGGTCTAGTGTTTGAACTTCGAACACTAGTGAGTCATCTGCCTGGGAGCAGGTGTGGGGAGAGGGGTTAGGCTAAATTTGCTTAGTAATTGCCGATAAAATGGAAACTTAGCTAAGTCTTTATCACACATTTTTGGAGGATTTATTGGTAAGTAATAGTTATGCATTATAACCTGTCATTTAAAAAATTGCAGGTTTTGGCTGCAGTTATTAAAGCAGGTGCTTCTAGAGAGCATGAAATACTTGCCGAAATTAGAGATGCCGTTTTCTCTTTTGTCCGTAAAATGGAACCAAGGAGAGTAATGGATACCATGCTTGTTTCTCGTGTAAGGATTTTGTATATAAGATCTTTGCTTGCTAGATCACCAGAGCTGCAGTCCATCAAGGTATTAGAAGAGTACAGTCCACTACTCTTCCTTGAGATGCTCTTGTTTGAGATTACATATTTCGACATATGTCTCTGTTGATGTAACCTTTAATTTGTTCTTATTCGTAGGTGTCACCTGTTGAGTGCTTTCTGGAAAAGGCTAATACTGGACGCAGTAGAAGTTCCAGCAGAGGTAACAGTCCAGGAAGATCTCCTGTGCGTTATGCAGATAAACATATCCAAGGCTTTAAAGTCAATTTAAAGCCAGAAAAGAAGTCCAAGTTTTCATCAGTTGTTTTAAAGCTACGAGGAATTGATGAGGTAGGTGGCTTGTATAGTTTAGTTATATATTTGTATTCATGTTAAGGTCTCTAGAGCTCTTTGGGCCATCATCCTGAAATGTCAGCCCCAGCTAATGTGTGAGTGCTGAAAGATAAGGGAGGCAGAGATTCTCTCGTTTGATGCCCTTTATCATCTATACTTATATATTGCTGTAATGTGCAGGACACATGGAGGCAACATGTTACTGGTGGAAAGCTTAGGGAGATAACCGAGGAAGCCAAAAGTTTTGCAGTTGGAAATAAGTCTCTTGCTGCTCTTTTTGTTCATACTCCTGCAGGAGAGTTGCAGCGTCAAATCAGATCATGGCTTGCTGAGAGTTTTGACTTTCTTTCTATCACTGGGGACGATGTTCTTGGTGGGGCAACAGGGCAGTTAGAGCTTCTTTCGACTGCAATCATGGACGGTTGGATGGCTGGACTTGGTGCTGCAATGCCTCCCAATACAGATGCTCTAGGACAGCTCCTATCTGAGTATGCAAAGAGGGTGTATAGTTCTCAATTGCAGCATTTGAAGGTATGTCTTGGTTTTTGGTGGAACCTGATATTAAATAGCTCATCAACGTTCTTGGTAATTAGTTTTTCGAGTGGCTGTTCACTTGAAGTACTTGTCCAAGCAATTAGTATGAATGGCCTACAACTTACATGACCCCTCATGTAAACTCCTTTTGGGGACTGTCTTGTAAACCCTTTATTGGAAAGTGTTAATCTGAAATCTAAAAAATCATGGCTAAATTCAAATTTAGTGCGAATCGAAGGACAAAAACAACAAAAGTTGACCTTATAGACCAGTTAGAGCTGGTCTCTTCTAGGAACCATAGATTACTCACAGAATAAAATAGGTTACATATATTGGGCTTGGCTCCACAACTAAAGGGTCTACCGTATTAGTTGGGTGTGACCTTAGCCTTTATAGCAGCTATTTTCTTTGTAGTTGATGTAGGACTAACTTCAATTATGAGTACAATATATTCTCTAATCTTCACTCAAATTGCTAACTGTTGGATGTGTTTGATTATTGTACATTTCCTAATTTCTCTGTTCATTATTAGGATATTGCTGGTACATTGGCAACTGAAGGGGCAGAAGACTCGGCACAAGTAGCAAAGCTACGATCAGCTCTTGAGTCTGTAGACCACAAGAGGAGAAAGGTATGTGTGCTTGTTCAACAGTCATTTCTCAGAATTCCTTTTCCTAAATCAATCATAGTTCGTTATGAGTGATTAGCGACAGTAACATAATCCAATAGTTGGTATCATAAACATATACATAAACATAATCCAAATCGTAATGTTGGGAGATGAAAGCATTGTGCACAGAAAGTAAGGAGTAGACATACCATATAAGACTTATAGTCAGGTCCAGTAAACTATTTAGCAATAGCCGTGCAATATCTGGATGACTTAAATTTGTTAATCTTATACGCATGGTTCTAAATAACGGTCGCGGTGAGATAACGGCGAGGTCACCTTGAAGGTTATTTCAATTTAACGGGGAGATCTCGGAGAGATCTCGGCAAATCACGTTTTGTATTAAATATATATATATATAATCTACATATATAATAAAAATATAACTAATACTCTATAAACATATAACAATAATAATAGTTAAATATAAATTATATTATTTTTGAATTACTAATACACATATATGTATCTATTAATATATTTTCAGATTTTTTATTTTAAATTATTAATAATTAAAACATATAACAAACATAATATAATAATAAAATTACATTAACTCTAGTCTTTGCCCACTTAAATTTATATCAAGTCTAATTTGACTCAGCCCAACAATTGATAAAACTCAACCCATTAACTAACTAAAGTAAAGTAACTTTAAACCTAAAAACCCTAACATACCCCACTCTAGTCGCATTTTTATCGCGTTGACCGAGTGTGTTGACCGAGTTGACCGCGATTTCAACCGATACCACATCGCGGTAACGGCCGACCTATTTTACCGTGATCTCGCCGCGATCTCGGCGTAATCTCGGGTTATTTAGAACCTTGCTTATACGTGATTCTGAATGTGTACCTAACATACTGTGACATTACCTTCATCTCTATGATCAGATTTTACAACAGATGAGAAATGATACAGCTTTACTAACATTGGAGGGTGGTGCTTCGCCAATTCGGCATCCATCTACTGCAGCTGAAGATGCTCGATTAGCATCTCTGATTTCTCTTGATGACATTTTGAAGCAAGTCAAGGTACTCATCTATTTTGCGAGTTAGTTTTTTTTTGCATCTATCTTTGTTGGGTTATTGTTAATAATTATATAACATGGTCATGCATAATTGGCCAGGATATCATGAAACAATCCTCTGTAAGAACCTTGGGTAGGAGTAAGAAGAAAGCTCTGCTTGGAACTCTAGACGAACTTGAAGAGCGCATGCCTTCCCTTCTTGACATCGATCATCCCTGTGCTCAGAGGCAAATTGCTGATGCTCGTCGTGAAGTTGAGGTACTTGTGCTTATTTATTTTCTCTCTTTTCCTTTTCTTCCAACATCATTTTTCTGTCAGTTTCATCTTTCAAAAGGCGTCACACATTGGAAAAGTAATATTTATGATCTGTTTTCGTTTTAACTTGATAACTGTAATTGGAATAATTGCAAAAATAGACCGCGTGGTTTACACTTTTTTGCAAGTTGGTACCGTGAACTATAATATTTTTGCACTGTCAGGGACGTTTAACGGAAAAGGGTAAATTTGGTCACCTGACTTCCCTATTTTGCGGAAATACAGATTTTTTCCTTGAGTGAAAACATGAAAAAAAAACAAAAAAAAAACGCAACTTATCCTCTGAAATATATAACAACTTTTTAATTTTTAATTTTTCAAGTATTATAAGTGGTATTTTTTTTACTTTTCCTTTGATTTTTTATGGTGTTATTCACGGTGCACAAAATTATTGTTCACGGTACCAACTTGCAAAGGTTTTTGAAGACAGTACTAACTCCGAAATGTGTAAACCATAGGTCAGTTTTTGCTATTATCCCCAACTAATTTACAAGGTCCGAGATCATTTACTTGTTTTTTTTTCTTGTATTGCTGACAGTCAATTCCTGAAGAAGAAGACCGCCTACAAGAAACATCACATGCATCAAAACCATCCCCAGACCTTGGGTCTGGAAACGCAACTGATGTGGCGCAGTGGAATGTCCTGCAATTCAATACAGGTTCCACAACCCCATTTATTATAAAATGCGGCGCCAATTCCCAGTCAGAACTGGTCATCAAGGCAGATGCTCGTGTTCAAGAACCTAAAGGTAGTGAGGTAGTGAGGGTTGTACCAAAACCATCTATGTTGGAAAACATGAGCTTAGAGGAAATGAAAGAAGTGTTCTCCCAACTCCCGGAGGCCCTTAGCTTGCTTGCCCTTGGAAGAACTGCAGATGGAACTCGGGCTCGTTATTCTAGACTCTACAGGACTTTGGCCATGAAGGTTCCCGCTCTACGGGAGCTGGTTGGCGAGCTTGAAAAGGGCGGAGTTTTAAAAGATGTCAAGTCATGAATACAATGAGATAAGTCAGTACATGTGTTCTTTCTCTAGCTTTGTGTCTATATTGTTTCCTCGGCGTTATTGTAACTTATTGTGCGTCTTTTTGTGGCAGTGAGTTATGTATTTGGATCCATTCAGGGTGAATATGTGTATTTTTCATGTAACTATAATGCTTAGTTTCATCATTTTTTCTTTTTGATGGTGATCTCAGAATTTACATGGGCTTATATTTGAGTCATTGTTTGGATGGTTCAGTTAACGTTTTTGTTGTTCAGATTCGATGTTCAAAGTATCTGCTTTGTTTGTTACAGATTCACTGGCACGTCTTTGGTAATGGGTTCACAAGATGGATTAGCGTAGTGTAAGAAGAACTATAGCATGGGTACTTTGCCATTGACACCATTACCAGTTGTAGCATACAGTCAACTATTTGTTTAGGAAAATTCTTTTTTAAGCTTAAGATTTCAATATGACACAAATACTAGCCATTAAGTGACAAGTTACATGACATGGAAGTCAAATATTTCATAGCCTAGGTTTTATAGCAGTGTGAAATGACCAAGGTTGTTAAACTGAAAAAACATATTTTCATACATAAGGTGATATATGTTTTTTTATCAGCAAATTGATTTAAAAGTCGAAGCCTTTAAGGAAAAGGCAGGAACAAGGGATCAATCCCTCGGTTACAGGCATGAGCAATTCGATACTAGAATATGTGTTATGTCCATGAACAACTTTGGTAGAAAGCTTATATTTTTCAGTAACATCTAGTCTTGTGAACAATGTTGTCCAAGAGCATCCACAATGTAATCTATTTAACATGTTTAATGAGCAAAATTTTGGGATCTATCCGACTGATAGCCACAGAATAAAAGAAACGGTCTCTATGACTATGAATTTGTTCAAAACCCAAGAAAAAACACTTTTTCTCCTATTGTTCACTGAATCGACCACAGTTTCGATATAAAATAAATGATTTGGTAGAAGCTAATCTCATAGTAACTTAAAAAACAAACAAATATGTATTTCATTCGGCAGCGGCATGACCTCTGTGTTTCTTCCTGCGTCTACACTCTCCTTCGTTTCCGAGATATGAATTAGCTCCGGGTCTGGCTAGGGTTTAGAAAATGTCGTCTTCAATAACTTGCACCAGATTGTCAGTTTTCGCTCTAGCTGCACTGATCATTCAAATCATTGGTCTCTCCCTCTTCGTCTCCGGTTTCTTCCCCGTCAAGCCCGCTCTTTCCGGCGTCAGGTCAGGTCACCTTTTCATTTCCCCTCTTTGCTTTCCGAGAATCTTTCAACTTAACCAACGGTCAATAGTGCCGAAAACTTGGCTAAATCCTTGTTTCTGCATCTTTCGTGGTTGAAGTTTCTGAATTGTTGATCGTGGTTTCTCTTTTGTCGGTAATGCCAGTGGTCCGGAAAGTTTTAGTGCACCGTGCAGCTCAGATGAGAACCAGAGTGCGAGAGTGCTGCCTCCTGATCAGCTCAGATTGCTATATGAGGTTCCTTGCTTATTTCCTTAGTTATGGTTAATAGTTTGTTAATGTTTTTGCTTGTTTCGGATTATAAATTGCCAGTGATTCACATGCTGAGGCTGTTTCTAGTATGGGAACTGAATTTGGTTTTGGATGATGATGAATGATGTAAAGCACTAAAACCTTGCCTTTAATATGAAGTTGGAGCTTCTTTTCAGGATTTAGGGATCTTAAAGTTTGAGTCCATCTAGTTCTTAATCTTCCACTGCAAGTTTGGTTAGAATGAATGCAATGAAATCGAATCTTCCACAGATTTATATACTGTGCTTCTGATAGATGGCACAGTATTGCATAGTGGGGCACTTTCTAATCAACTCTACCTTCTAAGCACCATGTTATATGAATCTGTCATACACCTATCTCTAATTAGTCTTTTAAGTCTTAGGTGTTTCATTGAGATAAAACAGAATTTAATTGAGAACTTGGAGGGTTATCTCATCGTTTTTTCTATAGATAGCAAATTGATGATGTGTTTGCAATGTAGGAACTATCAGGGATTCCTCCTTCATTTGATCGACTAATTTTAATGGTAAGTTTTTCTTGTCTTCAATCATATGCATAACAAAGCGCTCTTTTGATGACCAGTAGTTTCTGGTTGCTGTTTATGCTATGTAAAATATAAGTTTCATTTTGTCATTTATAACCATGTCAGTTTAGGTTATTGATGGTCTTCCAGCAGAATTCGTTCTCGGGAAGGATGGCCACCCTCCATCAAAGGCATTGATGGAAGCTATGCCATATACTCAATCACTGTTAGCAAATGGAATGGCAATTGGGTATCATGCTAAGGCGGCACCTCCAACTGTTACAATGCCTCGTCTAAAGGTAGAGGCAGTAGTCTTGAATACGCACAAGGTAAAAGATTCCATGGAGATAATCATTGTGCCTCACCTTGTTTGTTGGTTTCTGGTTGCAGGCTATGGTTTCTGGAGCAGTTGGAGGGTTCTTGGATGTAGCTTTTAATTTCAACACCCAAGCTTTACTAGATGATAATCTTATTGGTTAGTCCCCACATCATGTTAGAACTTGGTAGAGTACATCAGCAATTTTTCTAAGGATACAACTTGGCTATTGTCTTTTCCACAGACCAGTTTAGTAGCATTGCGTGGAAAATGGTGATGCTTGGTGATGAAACATGGCTTAAGTTGTTTCCAGGAGTATTCGAAAGGCATGATGGGGTCAGCAGTTTTTATGTAAGCCTTTCATGTCAATGACACATTGCCACCATCTAGTATCTAGGAATTAAACTTTGTAATAATGCCCCCACTCCCTTTTGATGCATCTTTCTCTTATATCTTTAGATGTCTCTCCAAGAGTTTATCAGTGCATTGTTTCAATCTAGTAAATTTCTTTTGTTTCTCTCATCAATATGGCAAAAGTTTACTGACGATGTATAAAAATGTAGATGGATAAGTTTTGTATTATATATATATGGATTTGCTTATTTTACTATGATCCAGCTAATTTGCTATCTAATGTCTGATCCTGTAAAATGCATTAAAATCTTGCATTTTTTGTACTTCAATTGTATAACCTATCTTGGAACTGCATGCTAACTTTCTTTGTGCTACAGGTTAAAGATACTATACAAGTAGATCAAAATGTTTCTCGCCATTTAGAAAATGAGCTAAGCAGAAATGACTGGAGCCTTATGGTCAGTTTTTTTTGTAGTTCTACTTGGGATAATCATCACATTTCTTTTGTAGCTAGTTAATGTATACAAGCATAATCATGCTATTGTTCTACGTGGAATGCTAGGATTTTTTCAGTACTTCATGCATACTTTTGGGATATATTGCCCAAGTAAACCTTCTAGGGTAACCTTGAGAGTTTCTTCATTTTTCATCAACAATTTCTATCCATATCATTCACAAAATTTATTCTCATTATTCTCCATTTGGTCTGCTCTTTGTCCAATTTATACCGCTAGCCTTTATCTGAGCTTTAAGTAAATACTGTAAACACTTCCCTTGCTCATATAAGAAATGTAATTTGCAATGAATGAAGCTTAATGTTATGCAATACCATTACTTCAAAAAATCATTCTTCTTACTTATCTAAATAGTCAGTCCCCTCTCATAGGATACTGGATTTTTCTCTTTTGTCATCTCATATTTCCTCTACAAAGTCAAAGTCATGTACATTTGTGCCGGTTTCTCTGCATAACAAGAATTTTACCTTGTATTCTTAAGATTCTGCAACATGACTTAAACTTTTGTCCTATTAGCTTATTTTATTCATTTGCTAAGTTTTACTTGTGCTGAATCTATCTATCAGATTCTTCACTATCTAGGCTTGGATCACGTTGGGCATATTGGTGGACGCAATAGGTAATGAATAACTTTATTCAATTAAAACCTATTTTGTTGTATTATATTTCTTATTTTACTTGTTTATTTATATGTATTGGATGCTTGTACAACTCTTTCAGTGTTTTGATGGTCCCAAAACTTATGGAGATGGATGAAGTGGTGAAGCGTATTCATTTGAATTCCATCCGGAATGAGAACGGTCGTCCTACACTTTTGGTTTGTGCAACCTCCTTTTTACCCTCATTATTATCTTTCATAAGCAAATTAGTAATACTTTTGCTTTACCTTTGAGTGGCATTTATGTTCCTATTTTGTGTTGAAGAGATACTAGATCTTTTTAGATGATAAACAGTCACCATTCTATTCTGCAACCTCAATTGTTACTTGTTAGTACTGGAAAAATCTTTCCCAGTACACGGTCTTAACAAGTTGCACATACACTCTTGTGCATGTTGCCTGGCGCCAAGGACATCCTCTAAGAGCAGTATATTTCCTGCCATTGTGATTGGCTCTCTTGTGTTTCTAATTAGTTATTTTGTAGTTGAAATACTAAATCATATACCTATTGGACCAATTCAGTGATTAAATTTGGTGAAGTATCAGTAAAAGGTAGGAGCATTCTTTTTGCAAACAATGATGAACAGTTGTTCACAATAAAGCTTGGTAAAAAAAGGGTTCTTCTTTGATGAAGTGCTTTCCAATTATGTCCTGGTTTTCATTGTTTGCATTCGTGTTTTGCTCATACGGGTCGTCATTTTTATGTAGCTTTTTTAGCAGTTAAGTTCTATAAAAAAGTATTGGACTTACTGTTATATCTTTCTTTGTTATTCATACAGGTGGTAGTAAGTGATCATGGAATGACTGAAAGTGGTAATCACGGGGGGTCTTCATATGAAGAAACTGATTCCTTGGCCGTTTTTATAGGGCTTAGAAATCATATTTCTGATTATGCATCAGCCACTCAAAACACGGCTCACCAGGTAAAGGTCACTAATCATTTGGCCATTGTAATGGACGCTTTATCTTTTAGTTTCCATGAAAATGGTTTTCTTCTCGTGCAACTCTGGTCACCAGCCTGCTGAATTTTAAATTGTCGAATAAGACATTGATGAAAACCAGATCTCTTTTTAAAAAAAAGGTTAATTACCTTTTGTATCCCAAAGTTTTCTAACGTTCAATAAGAGTCCTTACGTTCTGGTAAGACGCCTTTAGTACCCCTTATGAATTGGTCACAAATCATTTAATACCCCTTATGTATTGGTAACAGATAATTTAATACCCCTTATGAATTGGTCACAAATAATCGAAATGGCGTAAACTTGACCAAAATTTTGTCCAGTGTGTTATCAATACATAAGGAGTACTAAAGGTGTGTGTTATGTGCCTCGCTAATGGATCTCGTTATGCGACCTTGGTAGGACTTCAAATCAAGGGTTCGTTGGAACGATTCCTTGTTCTTCTTCCTCCCAATTGTGTAGAGTTTATGAGCTCGTGTGTAAGGGAACTCAAAGACCTTGGTAGAGAACTAAAGATAGTCAATTTAATTCTCAATGCTTTATTCATCAAACCCCTCTGGTATATATAGCCAGAGGGCTTTCCTAAACAACCCAAATTCCTAATTCAACAATAATTCCAAACTATCCAAAGTTCCCAAATCCTAATGCAACTGAAATTAGGAAAGCAATAAAACAGGAAATAAACTAATTGGCTAAGCAGCCGATTCAGCAGCAGGGACGCGCGATCCCTTTTCCCCCTTGCTTCCTGTGCGCGTCTTCTGCCTTGTATATACGAGGCCCTTGAACCGGCCCAAGTGGCTCATAACAGTGTGTTACCAATACATAAGGAGTACTAAAGGCAATTATGCCTAAAAAAAATTCCATCATGCATTCATAAAGAAAGCACACGCATGAATAACTATTATAAAGTTAGAATTAAGAGCTTCTTCTAGACTGGAGAATTTATGGTAAATATTTTTTGCCTTTACAGGTTGATATTGCACCAACACTGTCTCTCCTGTTTGGTGTGCCAATTCCCAAGAACAACATTGGTGTGTTGATTTCAGAAACGTTGGATTTTTTGACAGGTTAGTCTCGGTCATTCCTCCCATGTGTATGTGTGTTAGAAACTCAAATCGAAAGAGAAGGCTTGAAATCTCTAAAAATAATACATGTTTGATTTTGAGTCTAAGAGGGTGTTCAGTAAATTTAACTCAATCAATAAGTTGTTTAGAAGTTCAAAATATAAGGTAGGGATTCCCATCTTCTCATTCTCCAGCTTATAAGCCATATATAAAATTGTTGGACAAAGGAAAAACTAGTATACCCGTACATGCTTTGCATTACATACCTGTGATTTTTTTCAATTGTCAATGTTGTTTCCTTGTTCTTGTTGAATACAGCTGACCAAAAACTGAGGGCTCTGGAGATAAATTCCTGGCAGTTACTCAGATTGCTGCAAGCACAGTTACCTGGTTTATCATGTGGAAATTTCTTATGTGGTGGACTTGGTGAGGATCACCAGTTAAACACAACCAAGTGCTATGGTAGTATGGAGAAGATGTTTCTCAGTTTATATTTCAATGCCAAAGTTCTTCATAGTTCATGGAAGTCTAGGAAAGTGTCTGGGTAGGTTTTATAATGTGAAAAATATCTACATTATCCATGAAACGAGATTATAGAAGATTGATGGTTCATTTCTCTTTGTATTTTCTGTGAACAGGTTTAGTAGTAAGGAAGACTACAGCAGCACTGCTGCAGCATATTACAAATTTCTGAATACCGCTAGTGAGTGGTTATCACACCAAGTAGCTGATGTATGTATCTTCTTTTTCTGTATATGGAGTTCATTGCAATTATGTATTATAAAAGAGAACAATGACCGATAACTAATATTTTTCTACAAAGGGATTCCTATGGAAGTCCTTTTTGTATTTGGTTTATCTTCTATTATTTCAATGTGTTTATACGCATTTATTTTGCAGAAGCCCATTAACCAACTTGCAGCTGGTGTAGCAGCAATGCTCCTCTCTTGTGCTATACTGTTGAGTCTTATTCTCTGTATGTGCAGAGATATTCACCTTGAAGAGAATAAAACTTTGGTAGTCTGTTTGGATGAAACTTTTGTTTTGAGTGTTATCTTGATCCTCATTATTAGCATGGGGTCGAGTTCGATGGTTGAGGAAGAGCAATATATATGGCATTTTGTAACATCCACATTGTACCTATTACTACTGCGTAAAACACTACAGTCCCTCCAAGCAGGAAGAGTGATGAATTCTTCAAGTTCATTAAAGGTCCCAAAGGGAAAAGGATTTCTAATTTGTTCTATCTTCGTGCTTCTTGTTTCTGGAAGAATTTTGAGAGGTTGGCATCAAGGTGGTGTGAACTGGACTTATCTTCCAGACATCTCTAAGTGGCTGGAACAAGCTGGGAGTCATCATTTAAAATCACTTCAGTTAGTCTCCGGACTCCTAGTCATGGGTTTCAGCTTATTTTCTCTATTCATGTTTAGATTGAAGGCAAGAATTGTTCTACTAGTGGGGTTCAGCTTTTTGATGTCTGGATCCTTGATTTTGTGCCATATAGTGAAATATCAGGAAAGCGTGTTTGCATCGTCAATGTATGGTGCTATCTTATTTGCACAAGCAATCTATGCTGTTCTAGGTATTTCCACTATTGGAACTGTTGTATCGTTACCATGGTTTATGCCTGCATGGATTTCTCAAACTGGATCGAACCAAAATAGACAGCTGGCTATGGAGTTAAAAGATTCTCTTTATGTGATTGGGTGGGCATATATAGTTTGCTGGTGTCTTCTGCAACTGCTACTCCAGCAACCAGCCAATTCCATTCCGGTGTTATTGCTTCTCATTCAAATTTTGTCCTTCATGCTTTATTCCTTTTATAGTGGACCAAACCATAAGCAGCTGATCGAGGTCAGTTTTAATTCATCTAGTTTGGTTGAAATGTTATTCTCTTGATTATATTGGAAGGAGTAAGATAACTGGATAAACAATGATTTCTGTAAACAAAGAGTAGAACTTCAAGAATTTAGTAATATCCTGAAAGGACAAACAGACGTGCTTTTAGCTGGCATAATCTATGGGTATTGCTAATGATAGATGCTGGAAGCTGAACATGTATTGATATGTCAAATTGTTTGCTTGTAAGTAGTAAACTTTTCTTTCTCGGAGATCTGAGATGGTGAATGAGGATCTATGTCCCGTATCATTTTACCAAGTTGAGTGATGCACACAAATTTGCTATACCTATGCTTGGTAATGATCAAGTTGCTACTATTATTTACTGAGAAATTAGGTTTGGTTATGGCCTCTCACAATATCTACTGCTCTGTACACTCTGTTATGTTTGCCAATCTCAGGAATTTACCTTTGTATTTTGATGGCCGAAGACTTTATACAAGACCACATTTATATACTACACAGGGTGCATTGATTAGGCTTTAGATTAGGAAGTGGGCCGAAACCCTAAATCCCATAGGATTGACAGTGTTATCCTTACAACTGCATTTCAGATGGTAATGCTTGCCATTTTGTTTATTCTGATAGGTAGCTGCATTATATTATTTGGGAATGGCAGGCCATTTTGCTCTGGGAAACAGCAACACTCTAGCTACGATCGATGTCGCTGGAGCTTTTATTGTACATTCTCTTCTTCCCTTCCACAACTATCAAGTTATTTATACACAGAAATTACATGATGAACACCCACTATGTATCTGAAGCTTCACAATTATCTAACATCATCATCTCATTTTACTCATTACCAGGGCCTCTCGAGTCACTCAACATTTCTGTCTGGTGTTCTAATGTTCATTATTACCTACGCTTCGCCCATGTTAGTTCTTCTCAGCATGGTGATGCATATATCTATAAAAGGAACAACTGATTCCGTATCTACCAAGGGTTCAGATTCGGGACATCTTCTCAAGATGATGCTCGGCTTTCCTTGTCTTGTTCCACTCTGCTTAAATTCCATCCTGTTAACTGCATACACCATTTTACTGCTGTTAATGAGGAACCACTTGTTTGTTTGGAGCGTATTCTCGCCAAAGTAAGTTCAATCAAGTTCACCGTATGCTAAGTACTGTCGAATGGTTTATATTACTTTGAAAGAATTTATATGATAATTGTTAGATCGTGAAGATTTTGTTGTATGTTTAGGAGCAAGATTCATCTGATTATATATTTGCTTTCATGCCATCTTGGATGTGTTTGTTTCAATCTTCATATTTAAGGCTACGCTTCTCTTCTCTTCAGGTACCTCTATGTCTGCGCCACAACTGTATGTGTTTACATAGGAGTCTTTGTCGTGGCTGCTACTGTGCTCTATACCTATTTGGTTCTTTCTTTGAGGAGAAGAAGGGTAAAGGTCTGCGGGTAGTAACAAAGGCAGAGCTAGCTTGGCTCATCCGGAATTCAAATTTTGATGTTTGTGTTCCCAGGTGATTCCGATAATACTCCGTTGTTCTTCATATGGTAAATTTTGTTGTGTGTATCAGAAGTGACAATATAGAAGAGTATCACTTAAGCAAGTCTGAGCAAATGAAAACAGACGGATATAGTGTTAATGTTGTTTTAGTCTGTAGTATTCAAAATATAAAATTGTGTTTAGTTTTGAACATTTCTATTGCACATGTCAATCCCAAGTTTGTTTGTCTCATGCTTCAGTTTTGTTTTCCCATGGTTCATACTCATTCTAACGTGGACAACGTTTGGAGATGATATTCAAATATCTGTTTTGTTTAGCAGCAGTGTTGTTCTATACAATCTTGATATTTCAAAGTGTACGATTATGTCTAGTTTGGAATGCTTCTACTGAAGTGTGACTTATTGATATTCTGATGAAACGAATAAAAAATAAATTGAATAGATATTTCTATTTGTTTGAAAATATTATACATCTACTTGTATAATTTTGTATCGTTTTTATGCCCATCTACCTCGGATGAGAAATGGATAGAAATAAGAGGACTCTCTTTAATCTAAGTTGAAACCATGGTTGTAAATGGCTCTAGGCGCTAGTCGGGCAGGGAGCACCCCTAGGCGTT
Source organism: Erodium maritimum (assembly GCA_963921825.1). Classification (NCBI taxonomy): domain Eukaryota; kingdom Viridiplantae; phylum Streptophyta; class Magnoliopsida; order Geraniales; family Geraniaceae; genus Erodium; species Erodium maritimum. The sequence continues at coordinate 21,259,814 of OY997589.1, read as the reverse complement.
AGGCGGGGACTAGGCGGAGCCTAAGCGGATTTGATTATTTTATTATCTTAAATTATTAATAAATATATTATATATATAAATATATATTTTTAGTTAAATATATTATTTTTTTAATTTTTAATTATAACTTTTAATAAAATATATCAAATATCTTTTACTAATAATTATCAAAATATATCAAAAAAATTCTTTATTGTTTCTTACATTAGTTTTTATTTTCGTATAATATATTAATATTGAATTCTAATGACATGGATTGCCTTGGTTACTTGTTTTACAAATGAAACATTAATTATCAATGTTGGCAAGGTAAGCACGTGATCAGTAACTTGTTTTTGAAGTCCCACATCGCTAAATTCAGTGAACATGTCTCTAGCCTACTTCTATATAAGAACATCACTAATAAACGTCTCAACAAAATTCTCCCACGTTGATTATTGGGCTTAGTTTGCACCATCTATTTTGGCCCACTCTTATTTAAGTAGTATAAATAGTTGAAGTTTCGGATCAGGGCCCGATTTAGGCGCCCGCCCCGGTCCAAGAGCCGCCCAGTCGGGTTGCCGCCTTTAAGCGCCCGACCCACACATATCGTGGCGCTTTGGTCGGTTTTGACGCCTAGGCGCCCTAGGCGGCCGCCTTTTACAACCATGGTTGAAACTAAATCTCAGAAGAAAAACGTTCGAGTTGATATAACCCTTAGTTGACTTCGACTGTTACTGCTCTCAGCGTGCCTGATCTCTTCCTCCGTTTTTAGTGCTCCTCTTTTTCGTGTTCTTGCTTCCGTGCTTGTTTTGATCATTTAGACTATTGTCCCTTTGTTAGGTGTTGTTATTGGATCGATGGTTTGTGGTTTCCTTCCCGCAACCCACGTCATTTTTTATTGCAATATATTTTTTCTGATAAAAAAAATTGAGAGTAAGGGTTGTTTGAACAAGTAGACACTCAATTTCAGAGACAAAACATCAAGCCTTGTTTGGACCTGGAAAAAAATCAACATTGCTGAATTAGAGAGATACGAGTAAATAATACAAGGAAAGCTTTACAACGAAAACCTTGTAGAAGAATGTATGCATTTAAGCACAGCATTAGGAATTTCCAGAAAACTTGTCTTCTTGTTGAAGTAGAAAATAAACTCATTTATTAAAAGCCTACAAAGAGAAAATCAAACTAAGTCTTTGTTTTTGACACGATACAACTTGAAAATATGTTAAGATTACATTTCTAAATCCCAAGGCTTCTATGGCAAGTAGAGAACAAAACAACAATGATGTATCACGTATGTGTCGATTCTCCCTACCATGTTAGGAAAATATAACAGAGTTGAAAATTGCCCCAAATATAATTTGTAGATAAAGTACAAAGTAATATCATTAAAATTTTAGCAACCAAACATATTGACTGAAAATGTTACAAAGGCGAAGTAAAACTGATTTTGTATCTTATTTAGTTTTTTTGGGTCAACCTCATTGGACCTAAAAGTTGACAGGATCTATGGTGGACACTTGAACTGGACCAGCAAAATAAATAAATATAGAAACTTAGTCATCAGACTAAACATCGTTAATGACGAATACAAAATTGAATATTTAAATCAAATATTCTCCTTTTGAAGTCCACTATGCGAACACAGCTCTTTATGTGGAAGGTGGCAAATGGTCAATATGTTATTCTTTTTTTGAAGGGGAAACGCCAATGGTCAATATTTAAGTTGCCATCCAAGTCAAAAATACCACTCGCTCCCAATCAGTTCAGCTTAATTATCTCCCTTATTTAATTCTACTAGCTCATCTTGTGTTCACTACTCTTGCTCTTAATATGGTTGTAAAAAACTTTAGGTGTTAGTCGTATAGCGAAGACTTGTAGGCGATATGTGGGAATTAGTCGGAGCTTAGGTGGAGCCTAGACGAATTTAATATTTTTTTAATTATTATTAAATATATGTTATATAATTATAATAAAAAATTCAAAAAATATGTTATATTTGTATAATATAAAAAATATCAAGTATCAAAATACAAAAAAAAACTAAACCTAATAATGCTCACATTTTGATTTTACTCTAAATTTTAATAAAAAAATTAAATTATAATGATAAACCACCAAAGAGGGTCACGTCCCATATTCTTTTTATCAAGAAATTTAAGATTATTATAAACATAGTGTGTCTCACCTTTTCATCTCTGTTGTAAAGGTCTAATTTCACAAATCAGAGTCCCAAGTTTCGGACTAATCGGACGAAACGACGAGTTGGATGGTTTTCAGATTTTGGAGCCTAGACGTGGACTTTTACATCAATGTTTTTAATCTATACAATAATTTTGCTCTTGCTTTTGAATATGTAGTTTCCTTTAAGAGCATCTATAGTTTAGGACTGAAAGATAAATTGAAAGAGACTGAATGATAAGAGAAATAAAAAACAATAGATTTCGTGCTTTTTCAATCTTTAGGATTCTGACAACTTCCATGACTTCTACAGATCTCCCCCCCCCCCCCCCCCCCCAAATACACTCTACAACAACAGTGCGTTTAGTGTGACGATCGGTCCCAATCCACCTGTTGGCTCCCATATGCACTGTCCCGTAAGGCCTTCAGCAGCGCCTCCACCATGATCCCTCCTATTACCTGCACCACCTCTTATGGTGTCTCCGTCGCAAGCTTGCCTACTATCTCGTTGGTATCCGCCTGCGCTACATCCTGCGCTGCCCCCACCAGTTCGTGTAGGCATGCTCCATCCCCATCCGATAGATCGGGATCATGACACCACCGATCAGAATTAGGGAAAATGGACTCAACAGCTGATCTTGTCGACAACAACCGATGAAAACTCAACTCCCCAACCCCATCTACAAGATCGAGACCCCTATTTTCCCAGGTTTCTCCCTAGATGCCTGGTTTTCCCTCAATGGCCCCTAAACGGTCTTCGCCGAGAGATCAATATGTTTATCAATAAATTAACATCCGAAAAGTCTGTGGACCGAACATAAGGGTACCAAAATGTATTAAATAAACATAAGGGTACTAAAAGGTCCGTGGACCGAACATAAGGGTACCAAGATATATTTAACCCTAAATATAACTACTCTATAGGATTATCTCAGTTTCAGGTCGTCCACACTCCGTTGGAACCGACCCATACCTCCCCCGCAAGTTAACGTTCTCCCCGTGATAATCCTTTAAAACAAATGCTACATCTACAGTGGTACTTTGAATGCCCATAAATTCTTCCAAAAAACTCCTCCTTGTCCGCCAACCTATCTCCCGCATCTTGTATGTCTCCCTAACCCTGTATTGACCATCCCAACTCCCCCACCAGTACCAACCATCCTTAGTCTCCCTCTAACACAAAGAGATTGCCAATATGGTTACCGCTATATGAATCGGAAAGCGTGAATCAATAAAGCCCTTGTCCCATCTCCATTCTCCCTCTACCATGATCCGAGTAAATCTCCAATCCCCCATTTCCTCTACAAGATCCCCTACCTACCTGTTCTCTAACAGTAACCAGTTTGGTCCAACACCCTTGTAGAGAACCCATTCCCCACCCTTTTTCGAGCTCTTTCCTGAACCACCTCCTGACCCGCCATTAGACTTGTCCAAATGTAACTACATCACAGCCGTACTTTAGTTGATAGAAAATTGGAGTTTAGGTAATATTTATCCCGGAGTACCTGAGCTATTAAGGTATGGGGATGCTATAACAATCACCACCCTTGTTTTCCCAATAACAATAGGTTGAAATCTTGGAGGTGCTTAAACCCCATTCCTCCTTTTAGACGAGGATCACATAGAGCCCCCATATGCGTCCATTTTATACCTTTCCCCGTTTTGGCATCGTGACTCACTTGTTCATTATAACCTCCATATCGTGAATCAAACTCTACCATGCTAAACATACCCACATCGTATATGTCGGTAAGGCCTAGATGACTTTTTTTTAACAAGACCTCATTGATTGCCTTACTTAAAGGCAATTAATCTCATCATAAAAGTCTTTGAATAGTCATTTCCTCAAGAAAAAAAGGAGGTCAGTGTGGATGGAGCAGTTCTCAGAAAGGGGTTGGGGGAAGTGGTATGGTATGTATGTGCCGTCAAGGAGTAGCCATCATTGTAAAGTGTGTGGTGTCCGTGGGTGCCCGCGATCCAAAGATGATCGGAGCAATATGCCTTAATGCGACCTTGGATTGGACTAAAGACGCAGGATGTTATGAGGGAGTTGTGCAATCCGGCTTTCTCGTGGTGGTTCTGGCAATTCATAGTTATACAAAGAAGATTTTCCCCTTGGGCGTGATAATAAAGGACCGTAGAGCTAAGATCAAAGTCATCTCAAGTTTGTAGGATAAATGGGTTAGTATATCAATGAATAAACAAATTAAAATAAATAATAAAAATTGAAAAACAAGCTAGAGATAACCTTTACCGAATTAGCTAGATTACTAATCAGGATTAAGGAAATTGAATGCTTAGTCGATAAGATGCTTACTGCCCCGTATGAGCAATAGTCTCCCAAGATACAACGACTAATCGTTATCGAACTCAAAACTATCAAGAAGGTAATCAAGAATAGACGAGTAGATATAAAGTATGAAAGGGAGGCAATTTCTTGATATGTTGATGTGTATAAAATAAGACGAAGGATGTAAGTATTTATATACCTTTGAGAAGGGCAAGATAGGGAATTGATTTTCAGTCTATTATAATAACTTATATCTTAAAGTCTTTGACTAAACATTTTAAAAACTAATTTAATTTATTGTTGTAATTTATTAAAAAAAAACTAATTTATTTTTTAGGTTCAATGGGTCAACCTAATTGCATAGACTTTGTAAGGTCACTGTGGGGGGTTAACCACCTGTCTATTCTTATGATGTAGAAACAGTGACATAAAACGTATTGAAGATAAACATTACTTTTAATGGTTTTTTGTGCATCAAGAGTATTGAGCAAAGGAATCACCTATGTGAGAGTGAAGTGGGGTCGCTTCAGGGAGTCTAATGAGGCTAGTCATCTTAAACTCTTGCAGAACCAAGCGATGTTCATGACCAAAATGAACATAACCATGAGAATCAAAACCGTTTGTGTTGGTATGTGTGTGAGGTGTACATCATTTGCATAAACGACATAATAGTTCAAGGACAACGCGTCTACTAGTCCATCAGCAAAGTAATTATACTTTCATAAGGGAAGGTTCAATAGCTTACCTATCCTATCCATGTATCGGCGTTGAGAAGTCACCACTTCCTCGTTATCCTCTCTTTAACCATCACATTTTTGTGGGGAATTGTTGGATGATAATGAAAAATGTGATGGGTTTATCATATTGTTTTAGTTTTAAAAAAAAAGTAATTTAATTTTAGTCAAAGACTATAATATGTAAGTTATTAGAATTGTTTGACAATCAATTTTAAAAGGAATTCATGGTATTTTTCACCCTATGAATTCCCCATCTTTCCCTTCCCAAAGGGCTATATGTATTTACATCCTTAGTCTTATTTTATACACACCAACATATCACGAAATCGTCTCATTTTCATACTTTCTCTCTACACCTCTGTTCTTAGTGACCTTCTTGACGGTTTTGAGTTTGCTAACGATTAGTCGTTGTATCCTGGGAGACCGCTTCCCATACGGAACAGTAAGAGTTTTAAGGAAAGTGGATTACCATACCTCGACTAAGCATCCAATTTCCTTAATCCTAATTAGTAAGTTAGCTAATTCGGTAAAAATTATCTCTAGTTTCGTTTTGCAATTTCTATTATTTATTTGAATTTGTTTATTCGTTGATATACTGACCTCATTTATCCTACAAGGTTTTATGTTGAAGTTTGTTTGCAGAGAGGTGAACGGTATTACACATATTTTGGCTAGGAACTCTAATGTTTGGGATAGGATATATCGGCCCACAACCCCTATCCCTGAAGTTTGGTTACAAGCTTTGAACATCGTTTTGCAACAATAATATAATAGTCTTATTCAAAAAATAAATAAGTATAACTTGAATTATTTATTGCCTACTCATATTCTATGACTTCGTCATACTTCAAATTTTCATTCATAATATCATAGATACAAAGTGATGAAATCAATTATCGGAACCGATTAAACCATAACATACTGATTGGCCATTTTTTTTGAGTAAAAGGTATGGATTTCATTAATATTAGGAATAAAAAAGAGTTATTACATCGTATGGGGCCCCAGAAGGTCCTCGAACAAAAAACTCTAAGATAGGTTGATCGTTTAAGACGGTTTGTAAAGTGTCATATAGGCGAATAGAAAATAAACTACGAAACTGATGAGGACTACTCAAGGTGGTGCCTGAACGCTGCTTGAAGCCATGGAGAGGACTCTTTTCGTCATGTGGAGTGCGACCGAACCTGAACTCATCAGTAACACATGGAGGATCGGCTTTAGCCAGGGACCCCTCCTTAGGTAGGTCTCTGAAGCCACGAGCGTCTATCATTTCTTCTGGCAGGGCTGTTTCTCAGTCCTCACCTGGTCTTCACGAGGTTCCCCAACAATGTCCCTCTTCAATCACATCATCGTAGATGAGGCAGGCAACATCCCAGATAGGACATGCATCATCTCAAATGGGTCAAGCATCGTCTTATATAGGACATGCATCGTCCCAAATGGGACATGCAACGTCTCAGATGGAACAGGCCCAACCGAACCTCCCATGAGCGTCACCCTAGGGCCTGGGCGACCCCCGTTGTTCCACCCCTACCTGAGGGTTATGTAGGGTATCTAGGGTTACAATTGACCCCTTTCCCCGAGGTGATGGGGGCTTAGGTAGATTATCTGAAGTCAATGGCTCGAACCTAGGAGGATGGAGTGGTGCTTTCCCCCTGTCCGTAGCATATGATTTCTCCATCTCCCCGGGCTTTAATTCCAAGAAGGAGTAGTAAAACCGCGTAATTCCCGGCATCTCTAGGTCATATTTCCGAACCGGATGGTCGATCCGGGCACAACTGAAGCAGAATATGGGGATCCGATCATAGGTCAAAGTGACCCGAATTGACTCCTCAAATTCCTGAAACCTCATGATCATGGAAAGGCGAAGCGGCTGATGAAGCACCATCCAGAATCTGACCTTGACGGTCCCACCCCAGCATAGGCCCCATTGGTCACAGGGCACGTCCACCCCACCCCCACCCCCCAAGAGTCTCTCTGATGACCTCTCTTGTTGCCTTCGTTCGAACCGACAGCGGGAGGCCTTATGCATGCATCTATAACTCGATGTGGTCTAGTGTGGGAAGGTCTAGATCCATCGGGTTCACTATGTCCCCTAACAGAACCGGGTACCCATTGAAGCACCATGGTTCATTGTTTCAAACCCATGCCCTGACTATTAAAGTAGAACCCGAACATACCAGGCTCTAGGCCCTTCACCACCAATCATGACGCTAATCGTCCCCAAACACGCGTGAAGACCTTAAGCATTAAGTCCTTGTGTGGTGGCTTTGGGGACATAAGATATCCAAACATGCCATATTACTGGCGAGCAATAATGTCGGGATTCGCTGGAGTGTAGGGCACCACAATTTCCATGGCCTCCTTCTCAATTATTAAGAAAGCCGAGAAGCCAACCTAAAGGGTGACCATGGAGGGTCTCGGCTCCCTATGTGAGGCACAAACCCTACACACCATCGGAATTAGGGTCTTCCGAGGTCAGTGACGACACTCCCAGATTCATAGAACCAGGGACTTTCGATGCCGGCGACACAACGTGACGAACCGAGACGCCTGAACTAGGGTTGCTATCCCTAATCTACATAGATATCTCAAAAACAGGTCCTTCCAAGGGCATTGGTACAACAACACGAGGTAGAAAATCAGAGGATACCTTCGGAGGCCGACCACGTTTCGGTTTGATCGGACCAAAGATCACCAAGTCCTCCCCAAGGGAGAAAACTACCAGGTCTGAGGATGGTATGGGTACGAGTTCCAGGGAGGGAGGGGATGGCGATGAATGGATCACTAGAGTGATCAGTGAAGGAGAGATAGTGGAAGAAGCCTTCGACTTTCACTATTTCTTCTCTCTCACCGGACGAATGAAGCCAGACAGAGGGTATAGAAGCATTAACAAGGACACCGAGAGAATAGGCATGCCAGACGCGTCGAGGTTTATTGGTAGGGAGGTCGGCGGCGTGGTGGTCGAAGTTACAATGATCATCGTCAATAGAGAAAGTTAAGGAGGCTAGGATTTAGTGCTAGAGCTGAACTTCTTTAGAGAGCACAAACAGTCGTGATGTTCTACTTCTCTTTGAAAATCATTTTTTTAAGGGAGTAATGCTATAATTTTATATATCAAGCAGTGAAGATATACATAACCCGATAAAAACGCCCAAGCAAAAAATGGTAAATATTACAGACTCCAGATTTGGTAGACCCTAATATTACCGACTCTTGATCGAAAAATACGACGCAACAAAGTGCGTCCTGAAACGTGCATCGAAGAGACTGAAGAAGCCGAAACTAGAAAAAGAGGAAAAAGACATGTGACGAACGGAGAACCGAGTAGCCATTATCAATGAAGTAGAACCTCCGAAAGAAGATGGAGAACGAAGACATCCGTTAATAATAATCAAGGTAGAGCCCTGACCGTTACCGACAAAACAAAAGATCAAAATAAGGAAGAAAAGGACTGCTAAAAAATTGTGTTTGCTACGTCCTAAAGGAAGGGCAGAAAAAAATAATATCTTTATTTGAAAATCATTTTTGATCGGCCAATTCGATACACCTGTGTTGTTATAAAATTGATACATACCCAATTAACTCGTGATTGTATTGCCAAAAATAATTAATACACCTCGTGCTCCATAACAGTATGTTTATAGGGTTGAACTTATAAAAGTCAAGACAACGTCAGCACCCACCAACGCGTTCAAATAATCATTTGCAACATTCAAGGTCCTACCTCCTATAAAAATCCCCTCATCTTTCTTTTTCTCTCCAAATCATCATCTCCAGATCACGAACCCAACGGCTCTCGCAATTCTAGCTTCTTTTAATTGGACTTATTCTTCTTTAATCCTCTCCAAAACCCCCCAATTCCTTTCTGTTTGTTTCTCGAGAAAATGGGTGTCAAGGGCTTTGTTGAAGGAGGCATAGCTTCGATCGTGGCCGGCTGCGCAACTCATCCTCTCGACCTCATCAAGGTCCGCATGCAGCTCCAGGGCGAGACCCAATCTCCTCCGGCTAAGAATATCCGGCCATCTCTCGCTTCCACCGCCAATCCCGGCCCAACATTTCAAGTCCCACCTTCCCGCCCGGCGCGCGTCGGCCCAATCGCCGTAGGAGTCCGGATAATCCAGCAGGAAGGCGTCGCCGCCCTTTACTCCGGCGTCTCCGCCACCATCCTCCGCCAGACCCTCTACTCCACCACCCGGATGGGCCTCTACGACATCATGAAGCAGAAGTGGACCGATCCCGCCACCGGCAACATGACGCTCGGCCGCAAAATCGGGGCAGGCCTCATCGCCGGCGCTATAGGCGCGGCCGTCGGGAACCCCGCAGACGTGGCCATGGTCCGGATGCAAGCCGACGGGAGGCTCCCGGCGGCGCAGCGGCGGAACTACACGAGCGTGGTGGACGCGATCTCGCGGATGGCGAAGCAGGAGGGGGTGACGAGCCTGTGGCGAGGGTCGTCGCTGACGGTGAACAGAGCCATGCTGGTGACGGCGTCGCAGCTGGCGTCGTACGACCAGTTCAAGGAGAAGATTCTAGAGAAAGGGTGGATGAAGGATGGGCTTGGGACCCACATAACCGCGAGTTTCGCGGCGGGGTTCGTGGCGTCGGTGGTTACGAACCCGGTGGACGTGATAAAGACGCGCGTGATGAACATGAAGGTGGAGCCGGGAATGGCGCCGCCGTATGCGGGGGCGATTGACTGCGCCGTTCTGACGGTTAAGGCAGAGGGGCCCATGGCTCTGTACAAAGGGTTTATCCCGACGATCTCGCGGCAAGGACCGTTTACGGTGGTTCTGTTCGTTACGCTAGAGCAGGTCCGGAAGCTTCTCAAAGATTTCTGATGATCACGACAAAACAGGATCAGCAACAATAATTTATGTAGAACGGCTTTATGTTTTGTTTCTTTTTTCTCCATGATGAGATCGATCATTGGTCATATGTATACTAACCCAGTTCTTTTTCCCACTTTTTTTATAATTATTTCATATCTTTGAAATTTTTAAATAAAATGGAATTTATTATACATTTCTTTTATGAATTAGCTCAATTAAAGCACTCTTATAATGAACTCTCTTCTAAAATTGGTTTCCGTAAAGACGGAGGCATATGAAAGCTTTGTTAGGGTTTTGATGTCTCTTCTTTGCGAGCCATCGAAGTTTAATCGATTACTGTCGTTCCGGTTCCTCTACTCCGTTATCATGGCGTTTTTCTCAACCTTCCAAATCCTCTCGCCTCGGGATGGGAAGGAATTTATCTTGAGGCGGCGATCTCCCTCGCCAATATCTCTAGTCAATCCCTCTACCTCCAGTGACTGCGCCCATCCGCCTTTGCACTCTCCGCCGTCTTCTGATCAATCCTCTCCGTTTTTGGATCCACCGCTGGTGTCTCTGAAGTCGCCGACGCCTCTGAAGCCGCCTTTGATTCCTCCTCTGAAACCGCCTCTGAAGTCGCCGTCGTCACATCCATCTCCTTGGCCTCCACCACCGCACCCTCCTCGACCCCTCTCTCGATTCTGGTTCTGGCTAATCGAGTGGGTCGTTTTTAGTTTATTTGATTTCGTTTTTGCAAGGTAAAAAACAAGCAAGCAGAGTTTTAGGGATTGGCAGACGGGCATCAGGGATTGGCCTTGGGAGGGGTCCTTGGTCGATGCTTTGTCTCTCACCATTATTGTTGAAGTCCTTGGCCAGTTTTCGGAGCAAGAATTCCAGTACCACCTTCTCATCCCCCGTATTCTATCATTGCCTATATGACATCCCAATGCTGTCTATGACCGTTCTAATAGTACAAAGATCAGTGACCATCATTTTTTCATTCTAACTTTAATGGCTACCCCCCCGCCCCCCCAAGCACTCTTATAATTTTTGAGGTGACATTGTTAGACAATATTATATTATAAGAGCATCTTTCATACACAAGTGAAATCCCAATAATATAGCACAAAATACCTTTTTAGCATAAGCCGTTTTGTTATCCTTTTTTTAAAAATTCTAAACCGTTCATTTATTATAAGAAAATGACGATTTTCGTTAATGTGGACGAAAGATCTAAAAAACAAACAACAATTCTAACACCTTGAATCCTAAAAGGTTAAAACCCTGTTTTGTTTGATTAATTATTCTAAGGGTATATGTGACTATTCATCTGGTTTATTAGCTTTCTCAGCGCTTACAATTTACCCCGACAAATCTGAATTAGAAACTAAAGAGAAAAATAAGGTAGGGCACCGAACTCACACCTTCCTTCTGAAATCGAAGATCCTGGAGATTGACCAATAGCAATTTGGGAGGACAATTGAGTCTTGGAATCGTCTATCGAAGATTTTAGTTTTCATATATAAATTATTGGTTATTTTGTTGTTCATACACGAATTCACAAAAAAAAATGATAAACAAAATAAAAGACTATGAGGGTCCAATTGAACAGAGCAAGGAAGTTATTTTGAATAACATGACTATTTAAATATATTTTTTTTTCAGTTTCTAGTAACATTTTTTTCCTGCCCGATTTCAAAGAAAAAAAAACTCTTTTTCTCTCGCTTTTACTTTAGCCCAATCACATCCGTCGCATTCAATCTCACACCCCCCGTCGGTGATAACCGTGGCTTCAGTCCCGCTTGTTCCCAACGGAGGACATCCTCTTCTCCTTCCTCCCTTCTTCTTCCCCTCTCACCTATTTTTTCCTCCTCGGCCCTCTCCTTCCACTTTACCAGATTTAAACCTCTATTGGTTCTAATCGTCGAAGTTTGTAGGCTTTCCGTCCGAGCTTTGCCTCTTCGCCCCAGCGGCTTGCTTCTCTAACCCTGGTTTTGGTTTTGGCGGTACTTCTGGTTGTCGACTTGTGTCCTCTCTAGTGTGGCGTTATCGATCTATTATGGGAAGAGTTTCTGGACTCAGATTCGTTGTAGATCTAGTCTTGGATGAGTACGGCCACCAGTCAGTTTCTCCAGGTGGTGGTGCTGATCTTCCAGGCGGGAGGTGGTGGTTCTATTGCGGTTTGGTCACGGTCAAGCGTCTTTTCTTCATCGGAGGTCCTCATTGTGCTAGGAGCCTCCAAATCTGACAGTCCGTGGTCGATGTCGGCCTCATCTCCCTAGGTGAAGCCTTTTTGTACTCTCCCTCCCTTGGTTCGCTTCTTGGTCGATCTGACTCTTTTCTCCTTTCATGGTGGTGGCGAAGACTCGGCGGTCCTGGTGTTGGTGGACGTCGAGTGTTGTGCAGTGTTATGGCTTTGTTGTAGAATCGGCTGGGAATGGGATCAGGGGAACTCTGTTGTTCATCATGCTAGCCACCAGCGTGTTAGGTCTTGGTGGCTCCGACGAGTTTTTAGGGTTTGCCCGATAGTCTGGTCAGTAGCTACAAAGTTTGTACTGCTTGGAAATTGTATTGGTGGGAACCGTTTGTTCTTTCCTTTTAATTTTTTCGTTTTGGGTTATGGCCTGAGGTCATTGGTTTTACTATACTTCATGGTAGGAAAATCTAGCCGCTAAACCTCGTTTTTGATTCTTCGTTGTTCTGCCCTATTGTTTGTGTGTTTTGTTTGCTTCAAAGTTGGTAACTATGGGTTATGACCTATTAGACAGTCGTTTTGGTTCCGTTATTTGAGGTTGTGCTTTAGGCGGTGCTCTAATTTGTAAGAAAAGACTTCTCCTAATACTAATATATTTGCTTTAACGAAAAGGCTGGCTCTTGCCACATTCTAATAACATAACAGTAGATATTAAAATAGAACTGATGAGTTTAGAGGTGGCACAAAAAAGATTTAGGGTACTCTAAAGGAATTAATAAAAATTTAAAATACTGAGGTGACACAAAAAGATTTAATATATTCTAAATAAAATATAAAATATTTAAAATATTAAAGTGGAATAATCTCAAATTGTAAAATCGATATAGAAAGTCTTGATATCCCTACAAATTCACAAGAATAACATTTCTCATGCTTCAAATAACATAATGTTAGAATTAAGGCCATGGAGTGTGGAGAGAATTACACTTGTTTGAAAATATAATAATTACCGATAAATAAATTAGTCTCTTTATAAAACTATGAGAACCGTTATTAACTGATAATAATGAAAAGATATGAATACGTTTTTGAAAAAAAGAGAGGACAATTGTGCTAAAAATGGTGTTCGATGACATATTTTCGGGGTTTCCTTTTAATAGAGTAGTCCAGTTGTACCGATAGTTTAAACTAATTGTGATATTTTAAGAGAGAAACTAAAAGATTTAGCTAGTTGGAACATTTCCTGCTAAAAAGGTCATCCGAGGCTGTGCGAATTGTGCGGATGATACAACCTTCACCTGTGTAAATTTTTTCGGCCAATTCATCATGTAAATTTTTCGGCCAATTCATCCGGCAGCTGGTCCACTCACCATAGATTTGCCATATAAAATTCTAGTTTTCATGGATTCATCCTTCTTTCACCCTAAGTTGAAATGCTCTTAGTATGAACTTATTACAGCTATATGGGAGCTTGTGTTTTAGTGGGAATCGTCTTCAGAATAAATTAAGTGGTTGGATTGAAAATTATGAGTTGAAAATCAACGTTATTTTTCACTTGTGTTTGAATTTACTTTCTTGATTCACACGGTTTCTTCTCTTCTTTTTGTCGTTTGGTTCAATAATGTCAAATTGCAAATATTGTAACATATCTCCTGTTTTGGCTATTGTATTTAATTTTAGACATTGAGACCCATAAGGAGCCAAATCCTCAGCCCTCCATGCCCATACTCCATTCTTCCTGCAATGCAATGGATCCTAATGTTTGTTAATAAGTCATTGTCACCCAGATTAGACTAGACAACCATTAATAAATAAAAAAACATGAGTTTTTTTTGTTTGAACAATATTGTCTAAAAATCATATCAGAATAACTAAAAGATTAAATTAGAAAAGTCTAAACTCAATGGAGTCAAATTTGGAACTGTTGTAACCATTTTGCATGGGAAGAGAATGGTTACTTACAAAATACCCTTTGGCTTTGAAATAACTAAGGTATTCCCATTTTTATAAACCCATTTTATGACCAACTTTAATTCATATATCCCGACGTTTTTGAAAAGTGGAAAACCGCTGGTAAATCTAAAATTGACAAAAATGCTCGTTCCATTGAAATATTTCAGTTGCTCTAAACAATGCAAAATGGTAAACTACAAATGCAAGGCTCGATGATTAAGAGAAGATTGAACACATGATTTTCTTTTCAAATATGGAAAATAACATATGTATTGTGCTCAGTGCTACATGACTATGAACCTACATGAGCTGGTTGCCTATATCATTATCTGTTACCCGCTACGAAAAAGTTTTCATGTTGCAAGCAGTATTTGTATACAATCATTCGTCTTTAGAACCAGTAACCCGCTGCTTCAGATCTTCAATTTTGGCAGCCAATTCATCCCGATTCCTCTGCAAAACAAATATGAAAACAAACATTTAATGTTTACTAGATTGCTGAGGATGTTATGTAGATTCAGACACAATCACAAATTGCTACCTTGAATAGTAGATAGCGGTAGCTGAACCACAGTGAGTAAGAAAGCCCAACAACCTCCATCACCTTTGGAAACTAAGGACCATCAAAATTGAAATATATTCAGGTGCACAGAAACAATGTGATCATCATATTCTTACATAAAGTTCAGAATACGCACCAATGGAATGGAGTCAATGGCCCCAACAATAGCTGATGCCAAATATAATGCAGAAAATGCCCCGATACCGTACAATACAACAGAGTATGTATCGTCAAAGTCCCACTGTGACCAAATTCAAAGCACATAAACAAACATGGTTAAAAAGTTCTACATCTACTGTATAGGATAACCTAAGTAAGGTGAAAACACATAAGTATGCATCTGGTTCTTTCGGAATTTTTTTTATCATAGATACATATTACGTAAATCTAAATCTCATTTTGTATTATCAGATACTGTTGCAAACCAAAAGCAAACACACTTAGTCTAAACTTAAATAACTCTTCCTCAAAAAAAAAAATAACTTAAATAACTCAACCCCGGAAGGTAAAGAAGACATACAGATTTACCTATGTGCAAGAGTTAAATACAGTGGTAAATAGGTAAAATAAACAAAATGATATAATGTATTCTGAGTAGCAACATATAAGAAAAGGCAGCACAACAAAATGTGACATACTGGATTGCTCAGGTAACCGCTCAGATTGACATATTTGTCAACGTTTCATCAGGAACAAGCCTTCAAAAATATAAGGGTATCATCACAGCAATCAATTTGAACCATTGCTAAAAGGAGACTATCAATGTGAAGGGATTAAAAAACATGTCAGGAGCCAAAAGAAAGCTAAAACCAAATGAACATAACCTTAACTACAAAATCAAACTTCAGAGAGCACAGACGATGGAAAACAGATTTTTCTTTGGGGGAAAACTAAAACGCGGTTAAAGAATACTCATTGGGTAATAACTCACTGATTTCATGCCATGAACTGTAATACTTACATAGATTAATTCCAAACACTTACATCAAGATTGCAATTACAGGACTGAACATCGAAAAAAAAGGTGAGGTGGGACAAAAACACGTAACAAACTGGATTGCTCAGGTAACCGCTCAGATTGACATATTTGCCAACGTTTCATCAGGAACAACCCTTCAAAAATTATAAGGGTATCATCACAGCATCAATTTGCACCATGGCATATATGTAGATTATTCGCGGGTAACAATGTTAATGAATCAAAGACACGATTCATGAGCACAGCTAAACTGAAACAATGATCAGACTTCCGAAGGCAAGGAAGATGCAATAGATAATTTTCATCATACACACGACTACTCGATAAACATGATCAGAGCATGATCATCAACAACGAAAAACGATAATCCACAATGACAGAAGAAGTGGATGTGCTGGTAATGCATGCCCAAGAAATCAAAGTTATATAGCTCACAAGCATAAAATCATTTGTGCAGTTTCTACCTAAAACGTGCAAATTATAGTACTAGATTCAAACACAATTCTACCTAAATCAAGAAAATTATGGTACCATACTAAAACACACTTACATTCATGTTATCCAAAAACCCAGTTTGCATCTCCCCATTAGCAGATGTATCGCCTAAATTAGTAACTTCCGGTTGGACAGTTTGCTTGTACTCATCCTTTTCAACAGGAGTGACATTTTCAAGTGTCACCACACCACTGCGTTCTTCATCACCATACTGGTCTGCTCCATTTGTTGTTCCTTGAGGTATTGATCTCAACAGTGTACTACTGAAATACACCAATCCTGATAAATAAAAACAATCAGGACACATAAGTGAACAAAAAGATTACATTTTTCCAATATCCCAACAGGAACCCATATCCAAAAGACTAAAAACACAAAATATATGAGTGGATACTCAAAAGACAAGAACATCATCCGTAGACATCTAGGGCTCGATACAATCAGAGTAAGAAACGTACGGGAAGATAGGCGTCGGGTGGGGATAGAGATTACGGATTGAGTGAGAGCGAGAGAGGTTTTCGATTGAACAGTGGAGAGGCTTGGAGAAGAAGCACAGAGCTTGTTTTGGCATGGACTAGTCGAAACCATTGCTGAAGGTTGAGCTACTCAGTCAGAAATGAGAAGTGAAATGAAGAGATTGTTTATCTATCCTTCTCACGCTGCTAGGGTTCGGATATTTGGGCCTTATTGGGCTAATTCAAAGCCCAAAATGAATCAATTATTTTGGGCTTTCAGAAGCATCCGAAAGAACTGACTTCAAGCCCACAGCCGGAATTTGACCAGCGTGGAAGCTGACTCCTACCCGCCAAAATAGACCCACGCGTTCTAATCTTTCAACATTCGCACTCGCTTCTCCATAACCACATACGACTTCGTTTCAGTGACTAAGATCGAGTGTGTGTCACTCGCGCGCGTATCTTTACAGCGCAGATTCCCAGAAAACAATCTGGAAAACCAGCCAACCAACCACTACCTCGTAATTATAAGCCCCAATTTCGCCACCCTGTTCGAGCCCCCAAATTCACTCTCATCTTCTTCTCCGATTCCGATTGCTAGCTCTCAATCCTCAAATCTCTCTCTCTCCGAAGCTCCAATGGCATCAGAGACTCTGACCAGAGACCAGTACGTGTACTTAGCGAAACTCTCCGAGCAAGCCGAGCGCTATGAGGAGATGGTCCAGTACATGGAGAGTCTGGTGAAGAACTGCTCCTCACCGGCGGCGGAGCTGACCGTGGAGGAGCGGAACCTCCTCTCCGTGGCCTACAAGAACGTGATCGGCTCGCTACGCGCCGCGTGGCGCATCGTGTCGTCGATCGAGCAGAAGGAGGAGGGGCGGAAGAACGAGGAGCACGTGGTTCTGGTGAAGGAGTACAGATCCAAGGTGGAGACGGAGCTGTCGGAGGTCTGCTCCGGGATTCTGAAGGTTCTGGACTCGCACCTCGTACCGTCGGCGTCGGCGAGCGAGTCCAAGGTCTTTTATTTGAAAATGAAAGGGGATTACCATCGCTACATGGCCGAATTTAAGGTTGGGGAGGAGAGGAAGACTGCTGCCGAGGATACCATGATCTCTTACAAGGCTGCTCAGGTACTCTAAACTCCTAACCTTTGACTTTTTTTGCATCCAATTGAATTTGATTCATGGTTTGAAATTTGGGATTGGGATTGAACTAGGGTTATGCTGAATGTATAGATCTATAGAATAGTGATAAGAAACATGTAATTATCAGTTCTAATTCCTCTCCATCAATGGCACTACTGATTCCTGTAATAATCGTCTTAGTTGTGATGGGGTACTATCCTTAGAATGTGCATATGAACCTGTTAGGTCTGAACTTAGTTGACATAACTCTGCTCCATTGCAATTTCATTTTAAGGAAATGAATTAGACATAAATGAAAGATAATATCCTCATATAAGCGTATTATCATGTAAATGTATTATCAAATAGGAGCACACACTTGTTTTGGAGCAGAGGGAGTATGTGGTGTAATATATTTGTGTGTTAAACCGAAACGTGACTGCTTGTTACTCAATAGAAATATACGCCCTCGGTTGCAAAATAAGTGGTGCCTTGTATTGTAAGGGAGGTGAGTTAGACGTATAAGATCCATTCCTCGTATGAACTATTTGATAAGCTGTTGGCGTATTTATCACATTGTAGGATTTGTACGTATATTAATCGTTTAGTCATTGTCTTGAAGGATATCGCACTTGCTGATCTTGCTCCGACACACCCCATAAGGTTGGGGCTGGCACTTAACTTCTCAGTGTTTTACTACGAGATTCTGAATTCATCAGAGAAAGCTTGTGGCATGGCCAAACAGGTTCCTTCTATTGCTATTGCGATTGCTAACACAATGACTTAGTTTGAGGAATTGATCAAACTAATATTTGATTTGATTATTGTTGGTGTATGTATAGGCCTTTGAGGAAGCTATTGCGGAGCTGGACACTTTGGGGGAGGAGTCCTACAAGGACAGCACTCTCATCATGCAGCTCCTGAGGGACAACCTCACTCTCTGGACTTCTGATATGCATGTCAGTCTTAGTCCCCCTCTCATTCATCTTCTTCTACCTTAACCTTACTTAGAATTCTTGGATCGAACTAACAAGATTTTAATGCAGGAGGACATGGATGAGGCTTGATCTGATGGATGGCTATGGCTATGGCTTTGCTCCGGGAGTCTCAGGAGCACCCTTGTTGTGTCCTATATTTGCATAGCATCTACTCGTGTTTTTTTTTTCTTTGCTATTAAAGTTTCCTTGGTTTTAGCATCTTAATGACAATCTTAAGTTGTTGGGTTTAAGATATTGGCATGGAGCAGCAACTATATAGATTCATTTTGATTTCTAATGCTTATACTATCAATCTCTGATAATTGCAATATTAACCGTGAAATGATACTTCCCAGGTCTACTTTTGCAATGGAATGGATTCAAGGGGTCATTTTATGATGGCTCAAAACTATTTTGATGACAGACGCTTACTCGGTTAAGTAGCTTTTGTTCTTGATCTTTTATCTATCAGATGAAAGTGTTTTAGGTTTAGGAATTAAAGAGTGTTTTGGAATTTGAATAAACTCAAATCATAATTTATTTGTGAAACACAGGCCTTCTTTCATCTCATCCATGATCGGCTTTAAATACATATTGTATCAAATTGAATGGAAATGAAAATTGTACCATTTGGGCGGAGCAAATCGGCTAGGACGGGCAAAATGTGATGACGCCTAGGTGGAGTTTGGGCGGAGTAAGGTGGGTCGGACAAGATGTAGGAAATCCTAATTAACGTAGGCTCTCCTTCGAACTTTCAAGTATTTTTAGAGCAGCTCCAGTGGTCGTCGCAGTGTGGTGGTTTACGTGTCGTCGCAGGCCCTGTCACAGCTCGCAGCCACTGTGAGCCGTCGTTGGAGTCGTGGTTTGGGGTGTCGTCGCCTTAGAATGCTGCAGCGATGCGATGTGCCGTCGTTGGCCCAACGGCCTCCCACACCGACACGTGGCGACGCCAGAATTCAAAAAAACCCTAAAATTTTCCTATAAATACACAATCACCCCTACCCCAAATTCACACATCTCTTCTACATCATACTTCTTTCTTCATCTTCTTCTCTCAAATTTCACTCTCAATTTTTTTTCTTTTATCGATGGATCGTTTTTAACGTTGACAGAGTTATAGAAAATGACTCCTCAAGAAATAGAAGAAACGATGGAAAGAGTGGCTACAACAACGGCGCAACGAATTCAGGATCGACTTTTGAGAAGTATACATCCAAGGGAAGAAGATGAGGCCGAGGGTTCACAATCGTCGGCGCTACCAAAGCGGAGAGTGATAGAGAGCAATTGCGACGAAGGAAACAATCGCTTGATTGCTGACTACTTTGCGCCTACTCCGATGTACAACGACCAACAATTTCCGCGACGCTTCCAGATGTTGAGGGAATTGTTCCTACGGATCATGAATGCATTGAGTGAACCGGTACACATACTTTCGTCAACAAAAGGATGCTACCGGGAAGCACAGATTCTCTCCACACCAGAAGTGCACAACTATGCTATGGAGGTCTCGCCGATGTCGTTGACGAGCATTTGTGAATGGCGGAGAGCATTGCTTTGGAATGCGTCAAGAAGTTTTCCATCGGCGTCATCAAGATATTTTGGCAGATATATCTACGACGACCGACCGAGGAAGATACCCGTCGTCTGGTGGAAATCAACGAACTGCGCGACTTTGCGGGAATGATAGGGAGTCTCGACTGCATGCACTGGGATTGGAAGAACTGTCATGTGGCATGAGCTGCACAATTCTCAAGAAGGGACCACATGAACGTCCCCACAATCATACTAGAAGCCGTTGCATCCCAAGACCTATGGATATGACATTTTTTCGGAACATCAGGCTCCAACAACGACATCAACGTGCTCAATAGGTCTACATTGTTTCACCAAGCAGTTCAGGGCTTCGCTCCAGATGTTAAGTACAAGGTCAACAATAAAGAATACACAACCCCTAATTACTTGACCGATGTAATTTATCCTCTTTGGGCTACATTTGTGAAGACAACACCAGCACCACAAATGGCGAAGCAAAAATGCTTTGCTAGAGTCCAAGAAGCGTGCCGAAAGGATATCGAACGAGTATTTGGAGTTCTACAGGCTAGCTTTCACATCGTCACTCGTCCGAGCCGAATGTGGGATAGGCACTCACTCGCAATCATCATGACTTGTTCTATTTTCCTGCACAACATGATTGTTGAAGATCAACGGAGGTCGAACCCCACTGATTCGTTTGCAGATATTGGTGTCCCGGACCCAACGACCCGTAGAGGACCACCACTAGCGGTGAACTTGAATAGTATCATGGAGCATGGAGGAAGGATCCAGGATCGGGATGTTCATCACAGTCTCACATTGACCTCGTCGAACACATATAGACTAAATTTGGAGATGACGTCAACAGTTTATAATAATATAATGTATTTCATATTTGACATAAATAAAAATAGTAGTTATTTTTTTGGTGGTTTTTTAAATCTGAAAGTACAAACCATGACTCCAAACCGCTACTAGTGGTTTGCTATTGGAAGTGTAGTGGTAAGAGGTAGTGGTTTGAAGGAGAGAGAAAACCAAAATATACGTAAACCACTACTTCAAACCACTACACATTGGTTCACCATTGAAGGTGCTCTTAATCGTAAGTCTCCTCTTAGAAAAGTATTTTAAAAGTGTAATTGTGTATATATACAAGAGTTCATAAATATATATATATATATATATATATATATATATATATATATCTGATTAATTCCTAATTCATTTTAACTAGACTCCAATTAACCCTCTTCGGTCTTGACCGTTTGACTAGTGTCAAACGTTTTTTTACAACCATGGAAAATTAAGTAATATTGAGCAGACAATAGAAAAATTGATTTGTTAAAAAAACTTGTGTCTTTTATATATCGATCATCATCTTGTATTTTTGTAATATGTACAATGCTAGGGTTTCACAACCCCTAGCACAAACGGAGGCTTCTCCTCCGAGAAGACTTCGATCCTCCCGGCATCGGTTCGACAATCCACCTCCGTCTTTATGGCGTCCTTCCTCCTTCTCCTCTACTCCGCCGCCTGCGGTTTCCATGAATCTCCTGTCCCCAATTTCCCCCACAACATCCCTACGACCACTACCGTGGTCAGTCCAGATCCCCTCTTCTGAGCAGCCCCCACCGCCCTTGTAACCGCAATTGGAGCCGCCAACGGTGTATCCACCTCCTTGGCCTCTACCGAGGCCTCCTTCTCGATCTCTATCTCGGGTCTTGGTCCAGATGATCGACTGGATTTGTTTTAGTTTACATGTTTTGTTCCTTTTTGCAAGGTTAATAATTAGTGAGCGAAGATTCAGGACTTCTACCCAAGGATTCAGGGACTTACTGTGAGGGATCCCTGAAGCACATCTACCATCGTCGCTCTACTCCCTTAGAAACTGATGACAGTAGGTTTAGTCGCACTCTATAGAGTATGCAACAGCTAGGCAATACCTTGAGTAGTAGTCATTGGTTTCATTTTTATTTACTTTTCGTTCGCCTTTATGGCACCTCAAAAAAATTGCATGTGTCGGTTCACTTCTCATAGAGTTATGTGTAGAAAGACCTTCGGTGCTCGATACCATGTAATAACTCTTTTAATTTTTATTTGTGGTCTGGAATTTCTCTTGATACACTCACTTGTAGTTGATAATCTAAATTAATGAAATTGCACCTTTGAGTAAAATAAATTATCATCTTGTAGTTGACCTATATATACGTAGTGTTCATAAAATAGATTTATGAATAATTTTCTATACAAATAAATTTTTTAAATCATAAACAATAAAGCAAAAAAAATATATAATTCCTTCTTTCAAGAAGTACTTTTTTTGACTAAAAAGGTACAGTTTTATTAAATAGAGTTCAACCGACAATAGAAGTGCATTAGAGAAACCCTTGACCACAATAAAAGAGTTATTACATGGTATTGAGCCCCTAAGGCCTGTCTATGCATAACTCTATGACAAATGAACTGACACATGTGGTTTGTTGAGAACCCATAAAGGCGAACAAAAAGTAAATAACAATGAAACCGGTGTCTGCTGCTCAAGGTATTGCCTGGCTGCTGCATACTCTGTAGAGTGCGACCGAACCTGCTGACACCGGCTTCTAAGGGAGGCAGAGCTCTTTCCAAGGACCCCTCCCAAGGCCAGTCCCTAGAGCACTGAATCCCTTTCATTCCTCCACACGGTCCTGCTTCCCGGCCCGACCTTGATCTTCCCGGGGTTCCTCTACATAACCCTATTTCACTCCCCCACCTTCCGTTCCACAACTAGACTCATCTTCAGCTCTATCTCTGCGCAAAGGCAGGTCGGGGGGGGGGGGTCGACTCTGATGCCCTTGGAGGGTTGGCCGATCACCAAGTTCTTCCAACCTGGATTAGCCAACCGAATTTGGGAGATACCCCAAGGGCTCACACCCTGAGGTTCAATAGCCGATGATACTATTGGGCCCCTGCCTCGAGACAAGGGACCCTGAGGTACAGAAGTCAAGGACACCGATTGACGAGTTATCTGACCGTCCAAATCCATTGCATACGTCTTAGGTTGGCGTTCCTTCTGTTACTCCAAGATGGAGGAGTCGAACTTGGGCTTACCTACCATCTCCCGATCATAATCGGCCACCATGTAATAAATCATGCCACAATTAAAACAAGACATAGGGAGTTTTTTATAGGTAAGAGTAACACAAACCGGATCGGGAAATTCCTAGACTTAAAGCAGAATCTGACGGCGAAGAGGACCCTCCACAAGGTGCCAAAATCTGACCTTCACTATACTGCCCCAACAGATGCCCCATTGGTCACATGGGACCTCGATACACAATCCTAGTGTCGAGATGATTGTCTCTCTCATGGTTTTGGTGCGTACTACCAGAGGGAAACCATGGGCATGAACTTAGAGTTGCAGTCGATCCAGGGCAGGAGTGTAAGAACCGCCTCCGGTCGAACCGGCGAATCCTGGCGAAAGTTGACTTTTTGCTGGAAAAGTCAATCGATGACTCCGGGAGTCATTCGGAACCTTTCTAGGGCCCAAAAAACTAAGACATCGTTACGGTTATCTTAATTGGGCCGTTTCCTTTCAAATGACAATAATTGTGGAAAAGTTAACATTCGGTCAAACAGAGACTTTTTATCGACTAAAACAAGTTAATTTAATTGTGCTGGTTTCATTTGAGGACAAGGTGGTCCCCACATGGACATGTGTCCAAAGTGGCTTGGAGGAGAAGAAATGGTCCTCTAATGACCCATTTGACCTCCCATGTGCCTAAAGAAAGGATTTAGAAGAAGGGGTTAAAAGGGACTTTTCTCACAAGTAGGTCTTATACAATTGAGACAATAAATTCAGCTCATTATTTTCCCTTGGTGGCCGAATAGTGCAAGGAAGAGAGAGGAGGAAGAACAACTTTGCTTGGAGAAGAAGATAGTGAGGAAATGAAATGACTTTCAAGGGATTTCTTCACCAAATCTCTCCAAAATCATCTCTTCTTCTTCTCCTTTCCATTACCAAGGTAAGTAGCTTCTAAAATCACTCTTTCAATTCATTTCAAGTTATGGGTTTTCCTTGGTTTTGCTAGAACTTATTGAGTTTTGATGTTAGTGTTGTTAGATGGTGGTTTTTGGTGAAGAATAGTAAAGTTTAGGTTGGTTTTGATTAGATTGTTGTTATTTGGAGAA
Organism: Erodium maritimum; assembly: GCA_963921825.1. NCBI lineage: Eukaryota > Viridiplantae > Streptophyta > Magnoliopsida > Geraniales > Geraniaceae > Erodium > Erodium maritimum. Next base: position 21,235,374 of record OY997589.1, on the reverse strand, counting down.
AACCCATTTTGGAGATTGAAGTTTGAGGGTTTTGGTGACTGTTTTTGAGGTTTGATGGTGTTGAAATTTGAGTTTTTGAGGTAGTTTTTCGTAGAAACGAAGCTGGAGAAGAAGGGTTGGGGCTGCCCAGATCTGACACGGAACGAGGCACGGAAGGGGCCTGGTTCCGGCTCTCTGAGCAGCACGGAATGGACTCGGTGTTGGCCCTCTGAGCGGCACGGTCTGGGCTGGAGACCGACCCTCTAAGCGGCACGGAACGGATCCCAGACCGCCCCCCTAGGTGGCACGGTCCGGATCCCAGACCGGCCCTTTGAGCGGCATGGTCCAGGCCTGGTTCCGAGTCTCTGAGGGGCACGGTCCGGGTCTGGTTCCGAGCCTCTGAGGGGCACGGTTCGGGCCGATTTCCAGATCCGTGGGTTGTCCGAATTGGGCCTAGTTTGGGCCCAATTTACCTTTTATCCCAAGTGTTTATCGTTAAGTGTAATTTAGGTAGTTACTTTAAAACCATCCTTGTTTGCTTATTAATTATAGTATTAATTTGTGTCAAAGACCTTGGACCCGAGCTCGACGGAGGAGGAGGCCTTTGGACCGCGTGAGAGGACGAGGAGGAAGCTAGCTAGGTCGTCAGTTGCTAGGATTTGGTTGTTTTCGAGGTAGGGAAGAGTAGTAAACTCCACTTTTAAATTAAATAATGTTAATAGTATGCATGTACGATAATAATAACCGGAAAGGTCCTAGTTTGCATATAGGATGTGATTCACTAGAATAACCGCTTTTCAATTACGATAATAACCGGACGAGTCTTAGTTTGCATATAGGATGTGATTCACTAGAATAACCGTTTTTCAATTATGGGAAATTGCCGTGCTGGTAGAATGGCCATGTCGAGCCTTAGGATTGCGTGTTGGATGTACTTAATGATGATTGTTCGTCCTTAATGTCGATGCATGTTCCGTCCTTAGGTTAATATAAGAGTCATACTAAACTAGGTGAATTATGATGATTGAATGTGAATGGTTGATCCGTGTCATGAGTGATTGAGTGAATGTTTGAATGTAAATTGATTGTGCCTAATGATATGATCGGGTGAGTGATAGACCGATGGGACGTGGTGGTAAGTCACGCTGGTAAGCTTGGTTTGACAACGTGTGTGGTTGTATGGTGTTTGATATGTTATTATGCGGTTTTGTTTGTGTGCCCCGAGGTGTAATTCCGGGAAGACATCTAGGCCGATGTGCGTTTCCGGTATGATGTACGTTGTTTACCCCGAGGTGCGTTTCCAGGAAGATGTTTAGGCCGATGTGCGTTTCCGGTATGATATACTACTTGTTTCACCCGGATGATCGTGGTCCTTTTGGGGACATTTCCGGGAGCCCCGATGATATGTGTTCCTTAGGGACATTTCCGGGAGCCCCGATGATATGTGTCTCCTCTGGACCGAGGGACATTCTGGTATGATGTGTTAGTTTGTGTGTGGATCAGAGTCTTGTGGTTCTGATTATCTATATTTGTACTCGTGTGTTTCTTTAGTTGATTCGATTGATGATTAAAACTGTCTCCCCGTTGATCTCCTTTGAGTACAATTTTTATTAAGTGTTTCATTTCTTTTTGATCTATAATTATTGTCTTTTGGATAATTGTACTAAGCGGGTTTTTGTTGTCCAAAGCGGGGGTTCCTTTACTCTACTACTTTTTCCTACTGAGCGCAAGCTCACCCCCTTCGTGTTTACTGTTTTAACATGTTTCATTGATGAGTAGGCCTAGAGGTTGCTTCAGGGCTCGGGAGTTCCTTGAGGATCCGGGTGGTTTATAGTAGAGAGACGTACTTTCCACTTTCGTTATAAACTATGTTTTCCTTACCGTTTTGGATTGAGCATTGGACTCATGTTCTTTTATAACTAAAACTTGGAGTTTAATTGCATTTAAATTTACTTTATTTACTGATTATTTATTATTCCTAGCTCACGTCTTGAGTTCGGTCAAAACCGGATTTGGGGCGTGACAAAGAGGCTCCCTAGACATCGGGTCCAAATAAGCCAGTAGGAGGGGTCGTCCATCAAAGCACCACGGCTCATTCCCACGAACCCATGAGCATGCCGCCATTGACTTGAAGTAAAACCCGAACACCCCAGGCCCGATATCCTTGATGACCAAACCGTCGGCCGACTTCCCTCATGCCTTAGTGATAATCTTGAGAAGGACCTCGTTACGGTGTGGCTCAGAGGTCCATAGTTTTCCCAACATGGAAAACTATTGACATGCGAGGACCGATCGGCTCACAGGTTGGTACGGGACTTCCACCACCTCATCTTCCTCATTCTCTAGCGAGCAGGCCGAGAGGCCATCTTGGAGATTGAGCAGATGGGACTCCAACTACACCGACAGGCCCGACGACTTCGAGGCGGTCCCGGTCTCCGTTGATTTGAAGGATCTGCGGTGGTGGATCATTACCGGTGGAGGAGAGAGCAATGCCGAGAGCAGTAACACCCGGTCAACGTTGGGGACGGGGATCCCCTCATAGAGAGCCTCCTGCTCCTTCCTCCCTGGTTCCTCCCTCTCCGGGTCAGTCATAGGGGCCTTACCACGAGAGGCGTCCCTAACCAATGGAGGCGGCGGGGAAGATACAAGAACCTCCAAACCCCTAGCGTAACTTGTGGATGAAGCTCGGATTTTGGTCATGGAAAGACGACTCCGACATGGGATGCACACTGATTCATAGGAGCCTGGAGAGAAGACTACGACCCTCGTTGGTGGATCAGAAGGGGTGAACGACTCCTCCAGCCCTGGTTCCTCCCTCTCCGGACCGGACATGGGAGCCTGCCTCGAAGAGGATCTCGGACCAGAGGAGATGACGGAGAAGCAGCAGGAGCCACCGTCGATTGCAGCGTTCCAGGGAAGTTAGGTTCCGGTGGCAGCTGAGGAGCTGAGGCAATCGCCGGAGGTAGTGACGGAGGCGAGCCGTCAGGTTTGGACGGAGGCGGTGGAGACGTCAAAACCCTATCATAGCTTGAGGTAGAAGTTACGGTTTTTGGCTTGAGGGGACGACCCCGCCTTGGTTTGACCAGCGATTCATAGGATCCCAGAGAGAAGGTCGTGGTCGCCACTAACATTGGAGCCGAAGAAAGCCTATAGGAGGAGAAGAGAGAGGGACCAAAGCCAAAGGCTGCTTTTCTTTTTTCCGGTTCTTTCTTATCTTAATCGGGACACAACCTCTGAGGAAGGGCGCGGTGGTGGCACATGTAGCGTGTACAGCACCACGTTGGACTGCGATGGGACAAGACCAGTGGTGGAGATTGCAGTTACGTCGACGTCAAGAATAGGGCCTCTATAGGTGGGTTAGGGTTGCCTCAGTAAGAAAGAGGATCTCGACTTGTGAGAAAGATTATAGTGTTTTTCTTTCTTTCAAGAAGTATTAAATCTATTACTACATGCATTAATGCATATTTGTTCACCATAAGATTTAGCTCAACTAGTATTGCTAATAGAATAATATGGTTGATAAACTTCTTGTAACTATTATAACAAGTACAAGGAAAGAACATGTATTCTCTTGGCACGTAGAAAAAAAGTGCCGTTTAGGAGAGAAATTGAATTGTGTTTGGTGTTTGGCTTACCTTCTACAATGTTAAACTTGAAAGCGTTAACGGATTTTCTTTTTATTAACTTCAGTTTTGTTCTATTGTTGCCATGTAAACCGATCAACTCTAATTCTTCGGTTCTATGCACGGTGAAGCCAAAAAAACAATACGTCGACGCGATTTTGTACCCTTTATACTTGACATCCATCCCAACTTATTCTCTCCCACAAAATTGTGTTATCCTTACTCTTAGATGACTATGGTGTAGTGGATCCAAGCAAAAAAGTTGATATAAAAGTTGTTACAATGTAAATAGGAGAAAAAATAAGGTCTTAATCAACATCTACTTTTCAATTACTTTTATCATCTTGGTCTTTGGACAGCACTCACAAAATGGAAAGAAAGAAAAAAAGTAAAAAAGAAAGCTGCCTACCACAAGGGGTCTACCTCACTTTCACATATTTTACTAGAATATCTTTAGTGAGTTTGTTGCAAACTAAGTATGTATGTAAGTCCTGTGCCCTCCTTTCTCACTCACAAAAAATCCTAAACGGGTAGCACTATTTGCGGTCGTCCCCATCGACGATTACTCAGGCCCTCGATCATAGGGGTTGCCAATGGGGCTCAGTCTCCTGGGTAACCTCTCTCCCTTCTGATGTCTTTTTTGTCTTGTTCGATCGTCGGATACTATCGTTCCCTATCTCTCTCCAACCGTCGGAATCGCTCCAAGCCCTCTTGTCGTCTGTTCGTCAGAGGTCCCTCTATCCCGTCTTGTCAGACTTAGCCTCACCAACAACGGGTCGTGACCCTAAAATCTGGCCAACCGTTTGTCAACGCCGGATTCGCTTGAATAGGGCCGACCTTCGCGTGGCCTGAGCTCCTACGTCTGTATGAGGACGGATGGGGCTTAGGTAGCCTATGCTGAGAAGCCTTCCCGACCTCCTCCTTCGTCATCGACAAGGCTGGAACACTAGAGCTCAGTGAGGGATACCGGGAGGGAGTTCTCTCCGTTCAGCTTCTCAACGAGAAGCTTCGTCTACCCACATCGTCACTGGAAGTTATGGATTTCTCCAACTAGATCCGACCTGGCTCTTTACTCGTCCTCCTTATGCGGATGCACCGATGTGGACCGTTGTCCTGGCCGCCCCCATGTGGGCCGGAGATGTGGTCGTCTCGGTGGGGATCATGATACCTCCTTCTCAATTCTAGGATCTAATGAGTATGCTCGCCTTTGAAATTCCCTATCTGGCTCATGTCCGGTACAGCCAAACTCGTCAATCTCAGATGCTCTTATGCCCCCCGGCCCAACTGTGTTTGAAATGCTCTCGGAATGCCATCATGTTTTCACCTCGATGCTTTGGACTTCAAGTACACCTCCTCATATATATTTGTACCGTGAAGCTCAAGGGTTCCCTGCTTGTCGATATATGCCTTTCAATATCGACGAGAACCCTGACCCTGACCCTCGGAGATAGGGGCCCAATAGGGGATGGAAACCTATTTTTTTTATCAGCATTTTTTATATTAAAATCCCACGGTTTCAAAGTGAAACTGAAGGATCAGGGCCGAAACCCCATTACAACCATTACAAACATGAGCACATGCATATTTTCAGCACTGTCTCCGAACTACCCTGAAACGGGAAACTAATATGAAATAGACCTTAATGCCATATTTTACAACCATTAAGAGAGACAAGCCAACAAGGGCATAAGAACAACCAAGCAACAGAAAAACAGGAACCAATCAAACAAACAAGAAGGGTCTACCATACCCAGAATGAACAAAAACTCTTAAGGCTCAGAAAAACCAGTCCACCAGGAGGAGGTAAACGAATCTGCCCAACCTCTCCAAACCAACAAACCGAGCCGAGCTACACCAATCCCATGTGACCCCTGACTCACATGAGCTACAGGAGCCCTGGCACACCGATGGCCAACACCAAAGCCGGTAATGTCGCCCTCCTGCCTCAACCATGCCAGATATGAAACCGGCTTATAGCCAAACACACAACGCCGGCCAACACCAGAACCGTCGCGTCTCCACCACACCGTGGTAGGAGAAAATAGATCGACATGGATGAGAACAGAAAAAGGGGGAAATACGAGAACAAAGAGGACAAGAACGCATCTGAACCTCTGGAGCAGCTGTCGGAGATGACGAACACGACCAGAACCACGACGAATCTTCACCGGAGCAAAGAAAACGTATCCCACTACTTATTCCGATGCCAGCCGTCGGAAGGTGAGAATGGATGAGACAGGAAACACCTCGACAGCAAAGTAGGCCAGATCTGCAACAATCCCGCCGGAGAAAGTCATCCCACTTCAGATCTGTGCTACACCAACCCTCCACACTCGAAGGAAACAGCCACCCACATCTTAATCAACCTGTAGAAGATCAGGAGGCAGCACCTTGGGGACGAAAACCCACCCCAACTGGTCCAGAACAACGAAGCTCCGCATAACTCGATCTCCTCCACCCGAACCCATGATAGGTCACGGAGGAGGTAGAAACCATACCCAAAGAGCCCAAATCGAGCCAAAACAGCCGGATCTGAGACCTTCAAAACCAGATCTGAGATTCGAGTCGAAAAAGGGACAAATCGGGTGAAGGAAGGTAGAGACAAGGGAAGGGGGAAGAAGGGAGGGGCGGAGGGAGCTGTCGTCGATGACATCTAGATCAAAGGATACGACCTTCGATGTCATCGACGGTAGAATAGAAACGGGGGCTAGGGTTTATTGACGAAAGTTTTAGAGAGAGAGTGGGTTAAAGAGATGAAATTGTTTAAGAGTTGAAGATTATAGTGATATTGCAGATGGATGGAAACCTATTGGGCCTAGAAACGGACGAGTCCTCCCGACTTCCCGGTCTGGCTATGATCCTTTCTGGTGGAGTCACTTTATTTGGGATGATTTTGGTCACCACCTCGCAGATCAAGACGACCTTATTTGGCAGAAGCAGATTCCTTGAGGCAAGCTCCATTATCCCCTCGTGATTCAGGGAAACCACCCTATCGGATATTTAACTCCTTGGTATTGCGTCATTGTGCGTATCTTCATTTGTCGTACCTATTCTACCATGTTGTGCAGAAAACCTCTTAGTTTCGGCCAAGTATATCAGATCTCCTGTTTGTTTCAAACGGAGGATTCCGACTTTTATTTTAGCTTGTATCGGGTCTAACCCTAGACTTTGTAATTTTGCTCCTAGGAGGAGAAATCTAATATACAAACCATGTTTTAACCTACAAATCGTGAGAACCAATCTAAGCCATCTATTTTAAGAATGGAGGGATGAGATACAATTGAGTTGTTGACTTGTTGACTGCAAAAAAACATCACTTTTTAGTAAGTGGGAAGAGCTTTTTATTAAAACTATCGTATTTTTTTTACCAATTCACTAATTTAATTTTTCCCCCTTCGTTTGAACTCCGATTGGCTTCAATCTTGCGCCATTAGTTTTATTTTTTCAAGGGCTTTCTACCAAGATCACACATGAATATATTTTGAAGCATAAATTTTTTTTATATTTCGAGGCTGATTTCAAATTTTTTTATACATGGGTAATTTTTATCAACACTTTGCTCTGGTTTTATCAGCACTTTTACGCTGGTTTTATCAAAACTTTACACTGAATTTATCACCTCATTTCCAAAACTGGTCTTGATTTTGATCACATCATCATGTGCTTTTTATGAACACTAGTTTTATCAACACCAAACACTATGTTTATCATTAAATTTCATGTGTTTTATCACCCCCATCACATATTTTTTTTGAAGCACGAAAAAAAGAATTATTTCGGGGCTGATTTAAAAAAAATTATATCTGGGTAATTTTTATCAACACTTTACACTGGTTTTATCAACACTAAACACTAGTTTTATCACCTCATTTTCCAAAACCGAACATGATTTTTAGCACCTCATCACGTGTTTTTATGAACATTAGTTTTATCAACACTAAACACTATGTTTATCATTAAATTACATGTGTTTTTATCACCTCATCACATGTTTTTTATCAACGCTAAACTCTATTTTATCACACTTATTATCAAATTGAATATGGTTTTTATCACCTTAGTACATGTTTTTATCAACATTTAGCACTAGTTTGATACCTCCGATATAAAACATTTATTAGTTAATATTTATCAACACTCAACATTATTTTTGTCACCCCGATATACCTTTTTATTTTCGTGCTTCAAAATATATTCATGATTGATCTTGATTTAAATCCCTTGAAAAAATAAAAATATTGGCGCAAGTTTGAAGCTAATCGGAGTTCAAACGAATCGGGAAATATTAAATTAGTGAATTGGTGAAGAAAAAAATGGACACTTGTCCACATGACACCATACTATTACAATTATGCCCTTGCTTGTGTGAGAAAAGATGAAAGTGGCGTGAATTTGGGTGGAATTGGGGTGATGATGTGGCATCATGGTAAATGTTGGATCTTAGGTGTGTATGGCTAGGATTGGTTCTCACGGTTTTTAGGTTAAGAGTGGTTTGTAACTGATTTCACCTCTTACTCCTAGTTAGAATATGATGGAATGAAAGCATAGCCATTCCTAAAAAAATATGTATATAAGCTCCTCAAAAAAGTGCATATAAGAAAAACATTATATGTGCATAAGTTAGAGATTTGGTGACATTTGTTTTATCAGCAAAGCATATTTAATCTCAAGGAGGAAGAGGAGTACAAGAAGAGAGTCTAGCTACAGACTTTCCAACAAAAAGGACCACAACAACGGCTACCACCCTGGTAGCTATGAATGGGTACACAGACCCTGAAGATGAATGGGTACACGGACCCTGAAGATGAATGGGTACACAGACCCTGAAGATGAATGGGTATGCATACCCTAAAAATGAATGAGTACGTAGACCCTGAATGAAGCAATGAAAGGGTATGCAGACCCTGAAACCCCACACCGAGGAAACCTCTGAAGTGAAGTGAATGGGTACACAGACCCTGAAGTGAATGGGTACGCAGACCCGAAAGTGAAGTGAGTGGGTACGCAGACCTTGAAATGGAAGGGTACGCCGACACTGAAGTGAATGGGTACGCAGACCCTGAAGAGAATGGGTACGCAGACCCTGAAGAGAATGGGTGCGCAGACCCGAGAGAGAAAAAAGACAGCTAAAAAAGGAGACTCACACCCGAATAAAGCCACCATGAAGCACACAAGGAAGAAAAGGTCAAAACCCTGATTTTCCAAACATTAAGCATAAACGATACTGAAATAAACCAATCTACTGCTATATAAGAAGAACACACTGTCTCATTAGGACCATCAATCTGTCACATAGACTGGAAGACGGTCACTAACAAGTCGGTGGCCAACACCACAAACGACGGAGACAGTTCTAAAGGGAATTACCCTCAAGAACACACTATACTAAAATCAATATTGTAGGAACACTGCTTACTGGCACTAAAGCCAAAACACTCGTCGAGGGCCAACACCCAAAAACCGACGAATCCTACCCAACGAAGTGGGAGGAAGCAGAGTAAAACCAACAGATAACGATAATGGCAAATGAGGGGAACACTAAACTATGGCAGGAGAAGAGAAATACCAGTGAGCCTTAGGTAACCACCAGGGCCGGGTTTGACCGGTGGTTACCTGAGGCTCACTGGTAGTTCTCTTCTCCAAGGGATTACGGGCCTCCCCAAGAGGATGGGTGGAAGCTGAACAGCGGGCTGGGTCGGTGGATCAAGGGTTACAAGGACTGGGCTCAGATCAGAGGGCCTGTCGTCACGGGCCAAGAAGGCCTAACGAGGGCGTGGGGTCTACGGGTCTGACTAGAGGACGGGTCGGGGTACCGGGTCGGACATGCACCCGGGTCCGGCCAGGAGCTCACCAGACCCAGCTCAGACTGGTTTCGACATGGGTCGGTTCCTAAACCAGCCTCGACATAACCTTCATTTGGGTACTCAAGGTAAGGGCCCTACTTCAGGTATGGGAGATATTAACAATCAGATGAGGGAACTCCCGATCAAGGAGGTGGTAGTGTCATCGGAAGAAATAGAAGAGGACGGACCGGACTTTACATTTGCCTTAGCGGCAAGGGTACTTACTACACGTCCCTTCTATTGGAGAACAATAACGGATCGCATGGAAGACTTGTGAGGAATGCGAAACGTGGAGGCAAGACCCCTAGAAGACGGGGTGGTGCCTTTTATTTTAAGACGGCCAAGGAACGAATGAAGGTGCTAGCTGGGGAACCTTGGTCCTTCTAGGATTCCTTAGTCATCTTTGCAGATCTTAGGGGATACATGAGGCCAGGGGACATGCATTTTAACCACTTCTCGGACTAGGCAAGGGTATCTAATTTTCCAATGGTGGCATGGACCAGAAAGGTGGCATTCCGGATTGGGAATACGTTGGGTGTCTTTCAGGCGGCGGACATAGATAAGTATGGCAAGTGCTGGGGGGATTTCATGCGAATTCGTATCCGGGTCGACGTGCGGGTCCCCCTACAATGGGAAGTGTGGTTCCGTCTCTCGAAAGATCAGGTACGTACTCTATTGCATGTGTCTTATGAGTTTCTGCTAGATCATTGCCTTGGATGAAGCTGTGCCAGCCATCTTTTTCCGGTATGTCCAGAGAGCGGGGGAACGAAGGGCCCATCTCTGAGGTCCCCGACTGATCCACGCTCGACATTGTTGAAATCCAAGCATGGGAAACCTATCCCAGGAACAAATTGGGCCTATTTTAGGGGTGCATCGGGGCACCAACTCAACTTTTTGCCCCGATGGCCCCTCGAAGGGAGATCAATTGGAGAGGATGGGTAGAGGAGGAGGAGTCTCGACCTTGGAAGCCTCAACCGGTCATACAAAGACCGGGGCCCCGGGATGGCCAATTGGAGCAGCGAGGGGAACCGCGGTCAGTATCGACAAGAATGAAAAGGTTGGTCAGAGATTTGGAGGAAGATGAGGACTCGGAAGGGACTCGATCTGTCACGCCCCAAATCCGGTTATCGCCCGGACCCGAGGCATGACGAGTAATAGAAGACAATAAAAGTAATAAAACAACATTTACTTCCTGAAATTCTCCATTGATGAAAATGATCCGTTAAACCGAGTTCAAATACGATAACCCTCCAGGGGTGTAATAATAAACCTCAACAAGTTTTGGTTCAATACATTAAAAATAAAGAAATGTGAAGTCTCTATCATGCACCCACCCTGAGAAGCTCCCGAACTTCTACTCCTCAAACAAGCCTGTAAACACAACAATGAACTCACAGGGGTGAGCTTACGCTCAGTAGGGAAAACACATAACAAGGTAACCTTAAACTCCAAGGAAACAACGGCAATGTCCACAAGATCCATAACTCACAAACACGATCAACAGAGTAGTTCAGAATATTACAAGTGAAATCATCAATAAAGTTAACATAAAGTTCTTAACAATCAGAGGCAAGAGAATAACCGATCAATGCCGTGGCACATGAAGTCACCACCCTCCGATCCACAGCTTATGTGTCCTCTCGGATTTTCCCTCCAATCCAGAGGAGACGCATATCATTGAGACTATCGGAAACACCCTTCAGGGCACATATCGTCGGAAGTCTCAGAAACGTCTCCAAGGGATTTTAGATCCTCGGGAACCCAGGGCCATACTCCCATAGGAAGCGCACACGTGGGCAATTTAATGATAAGCCATTAATAATTGAATAATGCACTCAACCGAAATATGAAGTAATACAAGCTCAACAACCACCAATCCAAGTCCACACACGGCTCAACCATCACCAATTCACCATAACAATAAGTACACGAATCACGGTTCAACCATCACCAATTCACCATAACACAAAGTACACGAATCACGGTTCAACCATCACCAATCCACCACAACACATAGAACACAAATCACACAACCATAGCACACCAAATACACAATCCCAACTTATCGTTCACTTACCAGTTTCGAACCACCGGGGCATCGATCACCTGATTGCACCGCTCGGTACAACCAGTCATACTCGATACCCCCAACAACCAATCAAGTAAATCAAGTAATCAATCGAATACTAAGCAACGAGCAATTACGAGTGTAATCAATTAAATCATAAAGCCTTCAAAAGAGCACTCAAGCATGCAATTCCACTAGTTTCATTAGACTCTTTAGCCTATCCACTAAGCAATCAACAACCAAGCATGTGATCCTAACACGCAACTAATCCGAGGGCTTTGCCAAGGCTCCTCTACCAGACAAACATATCCCAAGTATTGAAAACGAGTTACACTAGTGATTGGCATCCTAATCGGTCACCACTAGACTCTCCGGTTATTAGCAATTGAAAGACGATAAAGCTAGTTATTCGCATCCTATAAGCATGTCTAGGACCTTTTCCAATTTTATTAACTTAGCATGCATACTAGGCATCATAAACGAGAGGTTAAGGCTTTCCCTACCTCAAGGTCCTCCTCTTCAACGCTTTGGTGAAGTCCGGTGATCACCACCTCGCTCTTCCCTCGGGCCTCGGTGTGATCCTTGCTTCTCTAGCTCGATCCCCAAGGTCTTGGACACAAAGAAACGCTAATTAGGCTCCACTTAAACAGCAAGAAAGACCCCCCAAAACCCTTCCAAAGTTCAGCTCAAAACCAAGGTGTAGACACCTCGAAAAACCCCCAAGAAACCCTCACACTGGTGGGTCACGGATCTGGTCACGGATCCGTGATGGCAACCCTCACGGTCACCGTCACGGAGCCGTGACGAGTGCCGTCACGGTCTCCCTCACGGAGCCGTGACGTCGCCCGTCACGGGATCCGTCACGGATCCGTGACGCACCAGGACAGATTCGCCCTTCTTCAACCTCCAGCTCCACAACCCCGAAAAACCACCTTCAAACCCAGAAAAATACCCTTTCCAACCCCCAAACAGTCCAAAACCTCCTATACTCCTCTACCCATGGTAGGAATCAACCCACAAACAAGTTTTCCAAGGATTCATCAATTCAAACCCACTTCAAAATCTCCAACAACTAGTGATTTCTCACCAAAATCCCACAAGGTTCATCATCAACACCATCTCCTATCATTTCTACTCAACCCAACATCATCTAGCCATTTTTCACCCAACACCCAAGGAAATAGATGAAGAGGAAAGATGAGTAGAGAGTTCCATTACCTCTAGGATGTGGAGATGAAGGGGATGCTAGTGTTTTTGAGGGTGGGAGGCTAGAAGATGACTCCACAAGGCTCCTTCTTCTTTGATTCTCCTTCAAGCTTCCATGGGAGCTCTTCTCCCTTCCTTCCTCTCCAAATTTCGGCTACACCAATGCAAAATAGGAATTGATTTTGCTTCTCCAATCACATATAAAACCTAGATGTAGCAATGACCTAAAAGCCCTTGAGCTAGAAACCCATGTAGAAGCTTTTGAGAGGGTAAAAAGGACAATGGCTATCCTTTTTCTCTCCTTCAACCACAAAGGGACATGTGTCCACCTAGTTCAATTAAATTTCCAAAATAATTTCCAGCACTTTTAAAATTGGAGTTTTAGTCGATATAAAGTCTCGTTTTGACCAAAATTGACTTTATCCAATATTATACTCAAACGAAAGGGTTTTCTCCCCTGAAGCCAACCGTGATAGTGGCTACTTCGTTTGGTTTCCGGAAAAGTCCCGAGTGACTTCCGGAGTCACCGGTTCGACCGGAAGCGGGTCTTACAATCTACCCCCCTTAAGGTCATTTCGTCCCCGAAATTAAAAGCAAGGTACCTCAATGTCAAACAGGTGGGGATACTTCACGCGGATCTCATCCTCGCGCTCCCAAGTGGATCCTGCTCCCTGATGTCCCCACTGTACTAGCACCAACGGAATTGTCTTGTTCCGCAGGATCTTCTCCTTCGTACCCAAAATCTCAACGGGTTGCTCCTCAAAGGTGACATCATCTGCTATCTCGATGTCAGACCACTTAATGATGTGCGAAGGGTCTGCTATGTACTTCCGCAGTTGGGAGACATGGAAAACGTTATGCACGTTCCCAAGCTGCAGTGGCAAGGCCAACCGATAGGCTACAACTCCGATCTTCTCTAACACATCAAATGGTCCGATGTAACGCGGTGTCAGCTTGCCCCCGCTGCGGTTAAACCGCACAAGCCCCTTCTTCGGGCTCACCCTCAGAAACACGTGTTCCCCGACCATGAACTCAAGTGGTCTGCGACGCCTGTCTGCGTAGCTCTTCTGCCGACTATGTGCGGTCTTTAGCCGCTCTCTAATCAAAGTGACCTTCTCGGTCGTCTCCCTGATCAAGTCTGGTCCAAGTAGGCTCCGGTCTCCAACCTCAGCCCAACACACCGGCGATCTGCAAGGTCTGCCATACAAGGCCTCAAATGGCACCATATCGATACTAGACTGGTAACTGTTATTGTAGGCAAACTCTGCCAACGGCAAATGATCCTCCCATGACCCCTGAAAGTCAAGCACACAAGCCCGAAGCATGTCCTCTAGAATCTGAATGGTGCGCTCTGACTATCCATCTGTCTCAGGATGGTAAGCTGTACTCAACAGTACCTCAGTGCCCAAGGCCTTCTGTAGGCTCTTCCAGAACCTGGATGTGAAACGGGGGTCTCTATCCGATACTACTGACACAGGTACACCGTGCAAACGAACAATCTCTCTGACATACAAGCGAGCCAACATGTCCACAAAATCAGTCATCCTCATACCCAAAAAGTGGGCCGACTTGGTCAGTCGATCAACCACTACCCAAACAGCGTCATGCCCCTTCGACGATCTGGGCAACCCACACACGAAATCCATAGTCACGTGCTCCCACTTCCACTCAGAGATCGGTAAAGGCTGTAGCAAGCCTGCGGGACGCATGTGCTCGGCCTTTACCTGTTGGCAGGTAAGGCATCTAGAAATGAAATTTGCAACTGCCCCACGCATCCCACTCCACCAAAACTGTCGCCGCATGTCTCTATACATCTCATTGCCACCGGGGTGCACAACTAGACGGGAGTGGTGGCACTCACGCAACACAGTGTCTCTGCACTCACTGGGTACAAACAGTCGTCCTCTAAAGCGGATACCCTGATCGGTGCCCATTTCCCAACCCTCGAGCTCAACTCCCTCCATCAACTTCTGCCGAATCCCTGCTGTCTCGGCGTCCTCAGTCTGTGCCTCTAGCACCCGAGCAAAGAGCGTGGGCTGAGCCACTAAGGTGCACAAGGCCATACTCTCCGTGACCTCCTCCAACTCTAGTCTAAATAGGCTCAACTGCTCCAACATGTCCCACTCTCGGACTGCTATGCTGGCCACGCAGTGACTCGACTTCCTGCTCAAAGCGTCGGCGACCACGTTCGCCTTGCCCGGATGATAAAGCAACTCGAAGTCATATTCTTCCAGTAGCTCCATCCACCGCCTTTGGCGCATGTTCAGATCACGCTGCGAGAAGATATACTTGAGGCTCTTGTGGTCTGAAAATACCCTGAACTGCTCACCATACAGGTAATGTCTCCAGCTCTTCAGCGCAAATACTACAGCTGCCAATTCGAGATCATGGGTGGGGTAGTTGCGCTCATGCACCTTCAACTGCCTCGAGCCGTAACTAACCACCTTTCCACCCTACATCAGAACACACCCTAACCCTTCGCCGGAGGCGTCACAATACACGTCATAGCCCACTCCCCGGTCTGGAACGATCAGCACTGGGGCGGTAGTCAACCGAGCCTTCAGCTCGCAAAAAGAACGCTCACACTCATCCGTCCAAATGTACTCCGCCCCCTTGCGGGTCAAAGCTGTCATAGATGCTGCAAGGCGGGAGAAATCCTGAACGAAGCGCCGGTAATAGCCCGCCAACCCGAGAAAACTCTGAATCTCAAATACACTACTGGGTCTTGCCCACTTCGACACTGCCTCAACTTTGGCTGGGTCGACCAAGATGCCCCCCTGTGATACCACGTGACCGAGGAACTTCACCTCAGAGAGCCAAAATTCGCACTTCTCCAGATTGCCGTACAACTGATGGGTGCGTAAGAGTGTCAAAACGGTCCGTAGGTGCTCCGCGTGCGCCTCCTCACTGGGCGAGTAGATCAAGATGTCATCGACGAAGACTACCACGAACTGGTCTAGATAAGGCCTGAAAATGCCATTCATCAAGTCCATAAAGGCGGCCGGCGCGTTCGTCAAACCGAACGGCATCACCAAAAACTCGAAATGTCCATAACGAGTGCGGAACGCTGTCTTCTCTACGTCCTCAGCTCGGACTCTCAGCTGGTAGTACCCAGATCGAAGATCGATCTTTGAGAAGTACTTTGCTCCCCTCAGCTGGTCGAATAAATCATCAATCCTAGGCATCGGGTAGCGGTTCTTCACTGTCACCCGGTTCAGCTTCCTGTAATCTATACACATCCTCAAGGCTCCACCCTTCTTCTTCACGAAAAGGGCGGGCGCTCCCCACGGGGACACGCTCGGGCGGATGAACCCCTTCTGCTGCAGTTCCTCAAGTTGTCTCTTAAGTTCGACCAACTCGGCTGGTGCGAACCGATACGGCGTCATCGAGATCGGCGCCGTACCCGGGATCAGATCGATCCTGAACTCCACCTCTCGCGCTGGTGGCAAGCCTGATAGTTCCTCCGGAAAGACCTCCGGGAACTCCCGCACTACCCTCGGTAGCTCACTGCTACTCCGCACGATCTCTGCCTCTGACTCCGCAGTCAAAGCGGATAAGAGAACCCCGCTCCTGCTACCCAAAACACACGTGATCACTCTATCACCTGACCTCACTGTAACTTGACGTCTATAGCAGTCGATCGTCGCTCGGTACCTCGTGAGCCAGTCCATACCCAGAATCACGTCAAAGGCGCTCATGTCAAGAACGAGTAAGTCCCCCAGAAATGGGCAATCTGCCACCCTAATCGCACAGTCTCTGCAGACGGTGCTCAACACCACTGCACCCGTAGCCGGGGTCTCCAAACAAAGGGGCTGACTCAAAGTCTCCGCCCGCAAACCCAAAGAAGAAGCAATAGACGAAGAAATGAACGAATGGGAAGCTCCCGTATCAAACAAAAATGAAGTCCACGCATTATAAAGTAAACACGTACCCCGGGTGGCCTCATGGCCGGTGTACGGCCTCTCAATCCTGGAATCAGTAACTGCAAAGACTCGGCCCTGTCGTGCCGGCGGTCCTCCTCTAGGTGGTGGGGGAAGTGCCACCCGCTGCTCAGCTCTCCGCTGGTGCCTCTGACCTGCTGCTCCCGCTGCTGTACGCGGAGCTCTCTGATGCGGTGCCTGACGTGGTCTGTCAGGGGGCGCAGGGCGAATCTGAGTCTGCTGGGGCCTCGGTGCAGGCGTTCTGCCAGCTATCTCAGGGCACGCCCGGATGAAATGATCAGATCGACCACACTGGAAGCATCCTCTCAGCTGTGCTACCTCAGGACACGCACGCATGAGATGGTCGGTGCTGCCACAGTGAAAACACCCTCTCGGCGCACTAGTCTGCCTGACTCCGGTCCCCTGGGGACGACCATCATGACGCTCCACCGGTCCATTGCCCCTCGGGCAGTCTCGTGCCAGGTGGCCCTGCTGTCCACACTGAGGGCACAGCTGTGCCACCGGGGCGGGTCCAACTGACGCCACGGCCCTTGCTCGGCGCATGCCATCCTGCTGAAATTGAGGCTGAAAGTGTCCTGCAACTCTCTGTCTGCGGCGGTCTCGATGGTCAGACGGCTGCAAAAAGCCACTCGGCCTAGGCCTGGTCTCTCGCACCCTGGTAGTATCTCTGAAATGCCTCTCCATAGCCAGGGCCTGATCCAAGAATGTGGAGTAATCTGTGGTCCTGAAAGCGATCACCCTGTCGGCTATCGACGGGATGAGCCCGTTCTCAAACCTCCTGCAACGGTCCTCCGCAGTACGTACCAACTCCGGCGCGAAGCGGGCCAAAGAGGTGAACCTCATTGCATACTCAGAAACACTCAAACCCCTCTGACGCAAATCCAGAAACTGCTGGCGCCGATCATCCCGAATGAATCGAGGGAAGTACTGCTCCAAGAACAGCCTGCTGAACAACTCAAAATCACTGCCAACCCTCTCCTGCACTATCTGCCACTAGTAGTAGGCCTCTCCCTCAAGCTGAAAAGTGGCGAACGAAACCCTCAGACGCCCCTCCGATACCCCAGACGTATCGAGGTTGCGGGTAACCCGCTCCAACCAACCAGAAGCCGCCTCGGGGTCAGCTCCCCCAGAGTAGGTCGGCGTACCAAGTCTGCGAAACTCTCGGAGCGACTGGGCCGTGAGACTATCCAACTGTCCCGGCCTCTCTCCAAAGTCTGTTGAAGCAACAGGCACGGGCTCTGGTGCCGGTGCGGTAGTCCTCTGCTGCGCACTCAGGGCTGCTAGCACAGCGCGAACCACCTCCTCGAGAGGGGCCGCCTGAGTCGGCTCTACGACTGGAGATGTTCTGGGTGGCGACCCTGCTGGTCCGCCCTCAAAACGCTGATGCCCTGTGGAAGCAGCATCCTGGGAATCAGCTGTCCCCTCCTGCTCAGTGGCAGGTGCCTGACTCGGACCCCCAACTGGGCGGCTCCGGGTACCTCTATGAACATACGTACGAGCCATGTCGCCTATCCGCCTGCACGGATAACACACATGTTCAGTACTTAGTTCAACCACGGTTCTCACACGTCACAAGGCCAAACCCACACGCGCCTACACAAGTCACCCACAGATACGCCCCTCACACTAGTAGGTATATACATACTCATATAATATAGCACCCAAGTTCGCATCTCTATGCATCACACAGCAACAACCAGCGATTTATCAATCAATACCAAGTCCCACAGGAGGGTTCAATCAAATAAAGAAATCCACTCCCACAGGAGGATTCAATCAATCAAAGAAATCCACTCCCAAAGGAGGATTCAATCTCAAGCACACCACATGAACGGCATAACACAACAGGCATACCCCTTGCTCGGTATCCTTTCACAAAGAGGGGTTTAGTACTGAACACAATTCAATTCCAAATTCACCCTTAACCTTTTCTTCCCTTCCATGAATTCCCATTTCTTAACTTTTACTCAAACCTTTTCATGTCGATCTCATGTGGTTACAATCTGATTCAGGCGTCCCCAAACCTCATTGTAACAACTTGATATCGAACATCACGCTTGACTACAGTGGCGCCCTTGAGTCAACCCGTGATGGTGTAAACATTTTAATTCTACTGAAAATTCGGCATGACCCATTCGTATTTCCCTTAATCCTCCGCTTAAGCGGGACAACCACCAATACAAATTCACAAGGTACAAATCCACAGAGTTCTCAAGCTCTTTCAAGACATCACACAGTCAGAATAACGGAGTTCTCATGCTCCTAAGGTACACAACGCAATTAATAAACGGAGTTCTCGTGCTCCCAAAATATCACGGGGTACTCGTGCCCCAAACTCGTCACCTCAACGGCCATACGGGATTCTCGTGTCCCAAAATCGCCACCTCAGCGGGCATAGGGGATACTCGTGTCCCAAAATCGCCACCTCAGCGGGCATAGGGGATACTCGTGTCCCAATCTCAACAATAAATCTCGCTCGCAACTTACCGAGTCCTCAACTCGTAAGCCAGCCAAAGAATGCTCGCAACCTCCCCGAGGCCAGCCACAGACACCACTTTAATACACGGACTCTCATGGCCATCCAAACACAACTAATAGCACGGGTTCTCATGGCCACCCAAACACAACTAATAACACGGGCTCTCATGGCCACTCAAACACAAATGATAACACGGGCTCTCATGGCCACTCAAGACTCAACAGTCAAACAAGGCTCTCATGGCCTCCCAAACACCAAAGGTTAAGACACGGGTTCGACGACCCCACTCATAGTTCTCATACACCGGGTTACGGGGTTCTCGTGCCCCACCCAAAACACTCAACATCAACACACATGGAGTACTCATGATCCAGAATAATAGTCAATCACAAGTCAAACTTGAACGGAACCAAACTACAACTTGAAAGTTTTCGAAGTAATACGTCAAAGGGCAACGCCACCACCAACTGTTGGTTCACCCTACCATGTATGCATAGCGGGTCGGTCATTGACCGTTAATCCAATTCCGATCTCAACCATTCGGCTTCACCGATCATTAGGGAGAGGATACCAACCAAGTAACGCAAACATTGAAGTGCGAGATCCCATCTAGGACAATTCTTAAAGCAGCTCAAGACTGAAACTCCCTAACTCTACCCGCCTAATTGACTTCGGTCCGAGGTTTGAAATCAGTTCATAAAACACCTGTTTCAAATGAAACCAGGCTCTGATACCAAATTGTCACGCCCCAAATCCGGTTATCGCCCGGACCCGAGGCATGACGAGTAATAGAAGACAATAAAAGTAATAAAACAACATTTACTTCCTGAAATTCTCCATTGATGAAAATGATCCGTTAAACCGAGTTCAAATACGATAACCCTCCAGGGGTGTAATAATAAACCTCAACAAGTTTTGGTTCAATACATTAAAAATAAAGAAATGTGAAGTCTCTATCATGCACCCACCCTGAGAAGCTCCCGAACTTCTACTCCTCAAACAAGCCTGTAAACACAACAATGAACTCACAGGGGTGAGCTTACGCTCAGTAGGGAAAACACATAACAAGGTAACCTTAAACTCCAAGGAAACAACGACAATGTCCACAAGATCCATAACTCACCAACACGGTCAACAGAGTAGTTCAGAATATTACAAGTGAAATCATCAATAAAGTTAACATAAAGTTCTTAACAATCAGAGGCAAGAGAATAACCGATCAATGCCGTGGCACATGAAGTCACCACCCTCCGATCCACATCTTATGTGTCCTCTCGGATTTTCCCTCCAATCCAGAGGAGACACATATCATTGAGACTATCGGAAACACCCTTCAGGGCACATATCGTCGGAAGTCTCAGAAACGTCTCCAAGGGATTTTAGATCCTCGGGAACCCAAGGCCATACTCCCATAGGAAGCGCACACGTGGGCAATTTAATGATAAGCCGTTAATAATTGAATAATGCACTCAACCGAAATATGAAGTAATACAAGCTCAACAACCACCAATCCAAGTCCACACACGGCTCAACCATCACCAATTCACCATAACAATAAGTACACGAATCACGGTTCAACCATCACCAATTCACCATAACACAAAGTACACGAATCACGGTTCAACCATCACCAATCCACCACAACACATAGAACACAAATCACACAACCATAGCACACCAAATACACAATCCCAACTTATCGTTCACTTACCAGTTTCGAACCACCGGGGCATCGATCACCTGATTGCACCGCTCGGTACAACCAGTCATACTCGATACCCCCAACAACCAATCAAGTAAATCAAGTAATCAATCGAATACTAAGCAACGAGCAATTACGATTGTAATCAATTAAATCATAAAGCCTTCAAAAGAGCACTCAAGCATGCAATTCCACTAGTTTCATTAGACTCTTTAGCCTATCCACTAAGCAATCAACAACCAAGCATGTGATCCTAACACGCAACTAATCCGAGGGCTTTGCCAAGGCTCCTCTACCAGACAAACATATCCCAAGTATTGAAAACGAGTTACACTAGTGATTGGCATCCTAATCGGTCACCACTAGACTCTCCGGTTATTAGCAATTGAAAGACGATAAAGCTAGTTATTCGCATCCTATAAGCATGTCTAGGACCTTTTCCAATTTTATTAACTTAGCATGCATACTAGGCATCATAAACGAGAGGTTAAGGCTTTCCCTACCTCAAGGTCCTCCTCTTCAACGCTTTGGTGAAGTCCGGTGATCACCACCTCGCTCTTCCCTCGGGCCTCGGTGTGATCCTTGCTTCTCTAGCTCGATCCCCAAGGTCTTGGACACAAAGAAACGCTAATTAGGCTCCACTTAAACAGCAAGAAAGACCCCCCAAAACCCTTCCAAAGTTCAGCTCAAAACCAAGGTGTAGACACCTCGAAAAACCCCCAAGAAACCCTCACACTGGTGGGTCACGGATCTGGTCACGGATCCGTGATGGCAACCCTCACGGTCACCGTCACGGAGCCGTGACGAGTGCCGTCACGGTCTCCCTCACGGAGCCGTGACGTCGCCCGTCACGGGATCCGTCACGGATCCGTGACACACCAGGACAGATTCGCCCTTCTTCAACCTCCAGCTCCACAACCCCGAAAAACCACCTTCAAACCCAGAAAAATACCATTTCCAACCCCCAAACAGTCCAAAACCTCCTATACTCCTCTACCCATGGTAGGAATCAACCCACAAACAAGTTTTCCAAGGATTCATCAATTCAAACCCACTTCAAAATCTCCAACAACTAGTGATTTCTCACCAAAATCCCACAAGGTTCATCATCAACACCATCTCCTATCATTTCTACTCAACCCAACATCATCTAGCCATTTTTCACCCAACACCCAAGGAAATAGATGAAGAGGAAAGATGAGTAGAGAGTTCCATTACCTCTAGGATGTGGAGATGAAGGGGATGCTAGTGTTTTTGAGGGTGGGAGGCTAGAAGATGACTCCACAAGGCTCCTTCTTCTTTGATTCTCCTTCAAGCTTCCATGGGAGCTCTTCTCCCTTCCTTCCTCTCCAAATTTCGGCTACGCCAATGCAAAATAGGAATTGATTTTGCTTCTCCAATCACATATAAAACCTAGATGTAGCAATGACCTAAAAGCCCTTGAGCTAGAAACCCATGTAGAAGCTTTTGAGAGGGTAAAAAGGACAATGGCTATCCTTTTTCTCTCCTTCAACCACAAAGGGACATGTGTCCACCTAGTTCAATTAAATTTCCAAAATAATTTCCAGCACTTTTAAAATTGGAATTTAGTCGATATAAAGTCTCGTTTTGACCAAAATTGACTTTATCCAATATTATACTCAAACGAAAGGGTTTTCTCCCCTGAAGCCAACCGTGATAGTGGCTACTTCGTTTGGTTTCCGGAAAAGTCCCGAGTGACTTCCGGAGTCACCGGTTCGACCGGAAGCGGGTCTTACACGATCAGATGGCGCTTCTAATACATCGGTGGGGGCAATAAGCACCCTCTCCTCAAGGAATGAGTGCGAACTAGTCTAGGGGGAGGGCAGTCGGTTATACCGTCCCCCTAAATGTAGGATGGCAGTGGTACCATCAAGAACCGATTCAAGGTTCCCCTACCAGCTCAGGGGTCAGCAATCCCGCGCTTTGGAGCTCTACCCCTATCATTCAAGAGAGGACGATGCACGCTGCCAACCTGGGGGGATACTTAGTCCATCACTATGAGAAGCTACAACGAACCTGCTCGGTCGTTGAAAACCCGTTTGGAGCACTGCATCGGTGATCTTTGGATGTTGTCGCAATACTACCCTCTGAACACCAACGGATTCTACAATTGCACGTTTACTCTCCATTCAGTTTTATGTTATTTCCATACTTTCAATTTCAGTTTTGGTATGTTTGCTTGATGTAAACATTTCACAGCAATAATATTCCTCGTATTTACTCAAAAAAAGTTTTTTTTTATGAGTCGCTCTATCATGGTTTCGATGTCGTCTTGTCGTGCCTCACCCTGGCCCAGCCTTCACCCCTTCCGGTGTAGTTGCGGTCTCTCTCCTCCGCTGTCATGGCGTTTTCCCCATTCCTCTTGTGATGTTGCTAGGCCTGGGTTGGAGGAGCTTCCCTATCTGCGAGACGACCTCCCTCGACCTTGTTCGTCGATAATTCATCGGTCCCCGACGGGGGGGGGGGGGGGTCCCACCCAAATAAATCTTTCCCTAGCAGGTTCCTCGTCGCCCTCACCCCAATCGATGGAGCCATCGATGTCCCTACTTCTTGGCCTCCACCGATGCATGCAGAAAGCGTATAGATTCGATGTCCCCTCGTTTTCTGTACCTACTGTAGATTGATATGACATTGGATTAAACTATATCGGATCATCTCTCCTGAGCAACCCTCGCCATCTCTGAAGCCGCCACCGGCGCGTCCATCTCCCTAGCCTTTACCGCCGCACCCTCCTCGACCCCTCTCTCGATTCTAGATCAGGCTAATCGAGTGGGTCTTTTTTACTTTTACTAGTTTCGTTTTTGTAGGGTCAAAGATTAGCACGTAGAGAGTTAGAGATTTTTCTTGGGAGGGAACCCTGATTTGCGTATATCCTCCCAATACAACTGATGTAGCTCTTGCTCAAGATTTGGAGCAAGACTTCCAATACCGTCTTCTCATCCCCCACCCTTCCTACATGCCTTTATGACGGTCTATATGACGTTTCATCAAAACCGTCAATGACAATTACATTTTTAAAAAGAACTGCGAACAATGTGTTTTTTGTCTGTTCTTCTCTAGTGGTTAGGGAGTTGCACCTTGTTAGTAAAAAAAAATTGAGTTTGAATTTAATGTTGGGAAATGGTCCTATGAAGTATTAGCTAAGAAAATATTTCTATTCAATTTAATATATTTATTTTTCAATAAAAATATTGTCTGTGCTTTCAATAATATGAATTAAATATTTATATCTGAATTATAATTTAAATATTATTTTATTTAATTATGTATTTGTCTACATCCAAATTTAAAACAAATACATGAGATTCTTCCTACAAATATATAGGGACTATGTAAATAGAAAATAAATGACTTTGTTTTAATAAAGTAACTATTATGTCCCACCCGTAGGACGATTGTTCATTTCCCGTGGGAGGGGCTATGGTATGGGTACTAGAAAAACAAATCATAAAGTAGCATGTCTTTTACTCTCCAAAAGTTAGGTTGGTGGGTATGGTAGATTGGAGAGCTAGTGAAAGCAAAATGTTTTGTTTTTATTTTGTTGCTTTTGTTTCAACTTTTTATTGTACTCTCACTTTTGAGACATGACCACAAGCTTGCCAGTCTAGCTCCTTGTTATGGAAATACAAATTGGCCTCACCCATGTGATTTAACTCATCCACACCCACATCTCCCCTTCTTGCCTATCCAACCATATGTTATTATGTTTCTCTATCAACAATTCTAACTTAAAACTCCTTTGTGGTTGTGTATATTCTAATTGATTCTATTGCTGCTAGTCAAAATAAGAATTCTGTTTATTTTATCAGCGAAAATGGAATGTATAAATTAAAGTTGTATGTTTAATTTGTGCAACGTCACAAACACTAAGACAGAAATAACATATTATTACGGAGATAATAACACACTTAAGAAACCTATTATTACTAAATCTAAGAAGAATTTAGGGTTGTGGGAAGGAGATTTTTTTTTAATTTTGGAGGCACAATTACTCTAATTGAGTTTTCCCTTAGTTCCTTACCTATCTATTATATGTCTTTATTTAAATCCCCTAAGCGAGTTATTGTTCAAATAAAGAGGTGGCAGAGAAAATTTATGTGGAATGGTTCAGTAACTTCAGTTAATAAGAACACGTTGTATAAAGTTAAATGAAACCTAGTGTGTAGACCAAAGCTTAAAAGAAGGATTGGGGATAAAAAAGTCTTCATTTGATGAATAAGACTTTACTTGCAAAATAGTGGTGAAAATTTGCTTTGGATACTGATTCACTTTGGACAAAGTTTGGATAGAATCACCTGGGACTGTGGGTTCTCAAATGCATCTGTCATGATCTTTCTTTTCTTGGCCATATTATTTATTTATTGAGAGAGTTGAGATTCTGCAATGTTTTTGGGGTTAATGGGATTCAATAAATTGTTAATTGGGGCAACATCGTGCATTTTAGTTTGGAGAATTTCTTCTTCTTTATGACATCATTAATACTTTTCATTTTACTGGAGTAGAAGATGATAGACCAATTTGAAAAGGTGGTGATTCTGGCTTTAGTGTGAGGAAAATGTACTCCAGGTTAGAAGATGCTACTGATCCTGACCAAAGCTTAGGCTAAACATCTATGGTCTCCTCATTTAACACCTAAAAGTCTCAACTTTTGGCTGACTTGTGTACTTACAAGTTGTTCCTACTAAAAGCTTCTTAGCCTCAAGAGGTCTTGCAGCATTTCAAACTGAAGTTTATTGTTCATAATGTCTAGACTGTATAGAGGGCATTGATCATCTTTTCATTAAGTGTGCTCGATCCTGGCAAGTTTGGACAATTTTTTGGTGGGGGATCTCTGTTGTTCTTCCTTCTCAGATCATTGATTAGATCCTGTCTTGGAAGCAGCTAGGTTTTACACACACTACAAAACTTTGGGGAGCATTGTTATTTGTTGTCTTATGGGAATTATGGCTGGAAATGACCTTTAGCAATATTTACATTATTGTTGAGGAGATTTTCCACAAGATAAAAAGCTTCTCTTTTTGTCTTCTGGGGGCAAAATTCAGAGAACCTAAGGATTTTCCTTTCTCCTCTTAGTTAATACATCCTGGTAGATTGCAGATTCAAAACTTCTCTATCCTAAGAGCATCTCCAATGGTTAGACTAGATAGTGTCAAGGAGCAGTGTCAGGGATTGCTTTTTGGCTTCTTGACACTGCTCCAACAATGGTCCGACACTACTAGTGTCAGGAGCCATGTCAACACAGTTTCACTAATTAAAAAAACACCCCAAATTTAATTACTATTTTTATTTAAACCCACAAACACATTACATAATATTTAAAACCTAGTGCATATTCGATAATCTAAAACACAATAATTTAAAATAAGATAGTTAACTTAATTCCCAATGGTGCGAATGTGTAAACGCCACTTCGCATCGTCTTTGAGCATCTCCCACACAGGACGTTTTGTCCACTGCCCGTGTTGGCCTTGATAATCATCCACGGTCGCGGCATAGATTTCGTCATCGGTTGCGCCTTTCCTAAGCTCGTTCAATTTCTTCCGGTAAATAGCATCAAACCACTTGTACTTCTTGCTCATTTTTTTGGAAGTGATCCTTCATTTGCTTCTCCGTCCGTTGTGGCCACTCCTCATTCCCGGTTTCAATGAAAACAAGGTATAGTTGATGCCAATACTTGCCCCCGTTCTCGTAAAAGGTGAGCCAATTCACCACCAAATGCATCTCCTCCTCTGGGGACCAAAGAGGCCCGGTTGCCCAATTAGAAGATGATCCCGCCATCCCGCCATATCGACTTGAGAGAATTTGAGAGAGTTTGAGAGAGAGAAAATGAGAGAGGTGTGAGAAATTGAAGGAGGGATGAGGGGTATTGATAGGATGGGAGGGGGAGGGGTCGACGCGGCTGCCACGACCCCTAGGGTTACTATTTTCGAAATAGTAATTGTGCACGCCCACAGAGGCTCCGAGAATCCGATAATTTTTTTTTTATTAATTAGAATAAAACCCAAATTACATAAAAACAACTACATTAATATTTTTATTACATAAAAACTAAATTGAAGTCTTGCTTAACCCAAGAACTCCAAACGCCTCCCGAGGCTTTGAATGAGAGATGCACGAGCCGCCTTTTCCTCCGCGGTCATGTTGGTGGTGTCTTGGCGTACAACTTCGGCCAACATGTCCATGACCTGCGCCTGCATATTCATTCTGGTATCGGCGAGATTCTGTTTCTTATCGGCAATGGAGTGGATGAAATCCATTTGCTCGGGAGGTACCGCTGTCGTCGGCTGGGGTGGGGGGTCCATTTGTTTGCCTTTGCCTTTTTCCTTGGCCTTGACTCTCTTCTGCCCGATCAGACGCTCCTCGGTTGCAAACGAGTTCAACTCTTGGTCAAACCCGTCTCCCGAAGCCTCTTCCATCCTTGTTCGCTTTCTTGCTTCACTTTCGGCGTCGAGGTTAAGGTCGATGTCGGGGATGTCACATTCTGGAACCTTCTTCGTCGAAAAATTCGGTTGCCCCCTCACGATGAGCCACATATGCTTGAGGTTGAACTCGTGCTTCTCTTCCTTCCTGTACGCCTCTTCAGCGCCTGCCATGACGTCAACCTCGTTCCTCCCGCTTGTGAGCTCGTTCTCAAAGTTGGTGTACTTCCCCTCGAACTTGATGATTCTTCCTTTGCACTTATGCCAATGGTACTTGCAAGCCATCCACGCCCGAGGTGGGTCGGATGCCGGTCTCATCGCCTCGAACTCGGCATGTACTTTTTTTCAGTACATGTCATTCTTCTGGTTCTTCCCGTTGATGGGGTCCAGCGAATTGTTGAGCCACGAACTGGGCAATCTTGTCTCCTCCCCGATGGACCACTTCGACCGCGGAGCTGCTCTCGTGCCCGATGTAGATGCGACCTTCTTCCCCTTCCTCCTCGATTGTGTCAGAGCGGATTGAGAAGGTTGAGTGGCCGGAACAAATTGGGAAGATTGAGAAGGTTGCCATTGGGAGTGGGTGGTCGGGGTGTATGGAGGAAGCGACGATGATTGGCTATTGTTGAGGAGGTCGGTGAATGTCGAGTAAGCAGCCATGACGTTGTCTTCGGTGTGTTGAGAATCGACGTCGTCGTCGTTCAACGACTCGCATACGAATTGGAGGGCTTGATTCGGGTCCATTGTGAATATATGAAAAAAAACAAGCGAATTTGGAGAGGAATGGAAGAGAGAGAGCTTGAAACAAGTGAAGAGGGGTGAATTTTGGCTTGGGGTGAATCTGAATTTATAGGAAAATATAGGGTTTTTGGGAGTCGTCGCCGACACGTGTCGCCTGCGGACTGGCCAACCGGCTAGCCGTTGGCACCTGGGACGACGCGTTGAGTCGTTGCTGAAATCAGGGATGACCCCTAGGCACGCCCCCTTCGCACGACAGACGGACACGACTAGCCGTGCCAGCGAGTCGTCTCTAAGCCGTCTCTGCGCCTGGCACGCGTTGGAAGTGCTCTTACTTGCTAATGGCTTTTCCTTTGTGCTCTTGCTGCAAAATTAAGTTCTGTAGAGGTTTGGTCATTTCTATTTGATTGGTCTGAGTGAGAAGTTTTGATGCAGGTGATCATGTTTGATCGTTGTTTTTGGCCATATTTGTTGGTGGTTCAGTTAATTTATTTTTGTTGGCACAAGTGGTCTTTGTAATAGTACTGGGTAAATTTGTTTAAGGTTCACGTAGTTGTAGTGTAAGCAAGGTTGGTGATCTACTTCTATTTAGAGGATAGGTTTGTTTGTTCCAAAGGTTCGGAATCTTTTTTGAACCAAAGTACCATTCATTAATTTAAACTTTAAATACATTTGAATGTATTATGGATAAATCTCTGATTACGAAGAATAGACAAAAAGCATAAATTGTTCGCTATTCTTTTCATACTATAACCGTTCCTGACGGTATTAGATGGGGCGTCGTATAGGCAATCTAACACTAAGTTGAGATACCGTTAGGCAAGGAAGGAAGACGGGGGTTGAGAAGGTGATACTGAAATTCCTGCTCCGAAAATTGGCCAAAGACTTCAACAATAATAGTGAGAGGCAATACATGAATCATGGTTCCCTCCCTGAAAAAATCTCTGATTCTCTGTTCATTAGGCATTGATCCTGCAAAGACAAACTCAAATAAAATAAAAAAGGACCTTCTCGATAAGCCAGATCCATAATCGTGAAAAGGGCCGAGGAGGTTGCGGCAGTGGATGCCATGGAGATGGGCGCGCCGACTACGGCTACGACTTCAGGGATGACTCTAGAGACGACGACGGCATTAGAGGTGGCGACGACATCAGAGACAGTGGTGGCTTAAAAGACGGCAGCGGCTTCAAAGACAACGACTGCGACATCAGGGATGACCGCCTCAAAGGCGGAAACCCCCAGAGTTGAAGCGTTCTCGTGGACTTATGAGACAGGATGGTACTGAGGTGTCATTGAATCAGATTGCCTAAGTGCGGTTCAGGCTGTTAATAGAAGCGAGATGATGATGTCTCCATTGGGACTTGTAGTTTTATAGTGGTGGAATGCAGGGCTAAACTGAAAGTTCTGCAGAGGTTCAAACTTATTTTTACTCGTAGAGAAGCTAACAAGACCCCTCTTTGTTTAGCTCGTAATGCTAGGGACTGGTGTACAATTGATTGACTATTCACGAAGATACCTCCCATTCTCAGCGATATGTTGTCAATGACCTGACGAATGAATAAAATCACCAGTTTTACGGTAAAAAAAAATAATACTGACAAGAAAATATCAATTTACTCTCTAAACTTAAAAAGAAAATTGTTTTATTGAAATCATGGATAGAAATGTACTTGCTCATAAATGATGAAACCTTTGGGATCTGTGAGGACTACAAGTCCTCACATGCACACATCTGACGAGTCACCCTCCTTACTGTTCGTGTAGGGTTTGGATATGGGGTGTGTTTGTTTCCTGAGAAAACTCACTTTCTTTGATAACCCTAGTAGTACTCAACTCTCACACGTGTAGTTTGTCATGAGAAAACAAACGTACAACTAATGTGGACCTCATGGCCCATCCTTGACGTATATAGAAACAACTTTGGTGGGGCCTTCAATTTCCATCCTTTGTTCATCATCCATTACCATATAACAGCTAGAAAGTTGAATCCCACTTGCTTTGCGTTGCCTTTGCTGATCACACTTGTTGAGTATTGCAAGAAAGTTCTAAGTGATGTGAGGCTATATAATTTCAAAACAAGGGCATATTGTCCATGTTATCTAAACCTAATAACGATGTTTATACATCATCTGGTAAAGTATATTGTTGTTGATACAATTTTAAGGTATATCCCAAAGTTTCTACACACGTGAGTTAGTCAACAATACATAGTCATATTAATTTAATTTGTAGACCGTCAATAAACAATATAACGAGAAAAATTCGATGAAAATATCACCAGAAATACGTACTATTTTTACTAAATAAAACTAGAATAATTTTTCAAGGGTAAAATACGTTGACATACCCCGTATACGTGTTTAACAGATAACCCCAAAGTTATTTCGTAACGAAAACATACACCGAACTAACACTTAGTAACAACATCCCCCATTTCATCCATTTTTCCGTTCATTTATTGTTTATTTTTTCAAAAATTCTGAAACTATGGGTAGTGTTCAAATCCTAAAAC
Source organism: Erodium maritimum (assembly GCA_963921825.1). NCBI lineage: Eukaryota > Viridiplantae > Streptophyta > Magnoliopsida > Geraniales > Geraniaceae > Erodium > Erodium maritimum. The sequence goes on along the minus strand of OY997589.1, from coordinate 21,204,846 downwards.
CAACGTCAACCCTAAATTCAACCCTAAATCTCTCTCCAAACCTAAATCTAACCCTAAAAATGGATAGAATATGGATGGAAGGGGGATGTTGTTACTAAGTGTTAGTTTGGGGTATGTTTTCGTTACAGAAATATTTTGGGTATTTATCCGTTAAACACATATAGTACGGGGTATGTCGACGTAATTTATCCTTTTTTCAAGATAATGATATTCGTTCGTTACATTAATTTAGCTAGTGAGGGAGCATGTCACGCCCCAAATCCGGTTTTGGCCGGACTCGAGACGTGACCTGAAATAATCGAGATAAAAGTAGTAAAACAGTGATAAACTCCTTTAAAGCTGAAAGCGAAACCAAAGTATTTCTCAATAATTCAATTTAAAATTTCAAATATAGTGTCAAAACTTGACAAGTAACATAAGGTAAATAAAGTTCAACAATGTGGACCAACACATCTCTAATACGACCCTCGAAACATCCGTAATCTCCCGAGCCTCGAATTCCCCAGATCTCATGTACATCTGTACACACAATAAATAAACAAAAAGGGGTGAGCTTACGCTCAGTAGGGAAAATCGTAAACAACTTTAACCTCCAAGTTTAATATTAAAACTGCTTTAGTTCGGTTCACAAAAGTACTTAAAACCCTTAGACCGAAAGATATGATACACAAATAAAAGCAACGATAACAATAGCGCATTCTCAAGGATAACGATAACTTCCCCGAGAATAAATAGAGAACATTACAATAAAATAGAATACCATCACGACTGGGAACGAGTAAATACTACTAATCAATGAAATACTATGGAATCAGTGTAAATAAAATAGTATCGCTTTTTCAAATATAACAGTAACTTAAAAGATTCCATGAAAATACTATAAACGAATCATAGCTTACTAAAATGGGAATAAATAATGCCACACCAACCTCTTGCTTTCTCAAGCCTCCGATCCATGAATAGATTCTGGTGTCACATCGGTTCCCATACTCCGATCCACCAGAGTACCCATATCATATCAGATTTTCCCTCGGTCTAGAGGAGGCACATGCGTCGGGGCACCGGAAACAATCCCAAATGGGCGCTTATCATCGGAATTCTCGGAAATGCCTCCAAAGGACCATAAGTCATAAGGAACCAAGTAGTGCTCCCGTAGGACGCAAACACTTGGGTGAAACCGCTGTAACCATCTCTCATAAAGTAAGCCAACCAACTGCCCCGTAGGGTCCAATAACCAATGCCATCAGGCTCCAATAACCAATACTCATAATATCCAGTAACCAATGCCCTCAGGCTTCAATAATCAATCCTCATAATATCCAATAACCAATGCCCTCAGACTCCAATACTCAACCAATATCTCACAGTATCTATCAAACTCCAACCACCACAACGGCACCAAATTACCCCCCCCCCCCCCCCCCCCCCCGGTGTAGTACAGAACCGAACACGCAAACATTCAAGAATAAGAATAAGGGAAACATACAATAACACGTCTATCAATCAACACTTATCGAATCACACTTTCACCACAATACACCAAAGACATTCACTTAATACTCAATCTTAGAAGTACACACGTTCATCCATACACACGACACGGGATTCATACCCACAGTTACGCTTACCGTCATACTTACCTGTCACGAACCATCGGTACATCGATCACCTGATTGTACCCTTTGGCACAACCAGTCATACTCGATCATTCGTTCAATCAAACAATTATTTCAACACACAATCACTCAACCGATCAAGTAAACATTCAATAAATCAATCAAACATAAAATTAAACTAGTTTCATTAGACTCTTGATTATCCTCATAACTAGCAATCAAGCATGTGAACCTAACACAACAACTAATCCGAGGGCTCAACACGGCCTCTCTACCAGTAAATCAATTCTCAACTATTGAAAGCGAGTTACACTATTATTCTCATCCTAAGCATGCATTCTAGACACATCCGATTATTAGTAATTGAAAGACGATTAATCTAGTTATTCGCATCCTATATGCAACTCTAGGACCTTTCCGATTTTATTAACCTAATAGGCATACTAGTATTGAAATACTCGAGTAGTTAGGATTTCCCCTACCTTGTGGTCTTCCTACGAACAAATACTCCTATCAACAGCTTTCCGGTTAGCTTCCTCTTCTCGGGCGAAATCCAAGTTCTCGAGCAAAGTCCAAGTCGTAAGGGAAACGGATGACGGCGAGGTGGGCTTCTCTGGTGGCCGTGGCGGTCGAGGGAGAGGGCGGTCGAGGGTTCGGGTCGGAGATGGAGCAGATCTGAGAGAGGGAGAGGCTCGGTCGAGGAACGACCGTGGTTCAAACGGTCTGGTCCTTCGGTCGTCGACGACGAGGCGGCGGCGCGTGAGGTCGGCTAAACGAAGAAGAGGGAGAAGGAGGGGCGGCGACGGTGGAGTGCGGAGGAGAGGAACGGAGATGAGGGAAGTAGGTGGTGGTTGGACGTAGAGGGAGAAGGAGAGTGGAGAGAGAGGAGGGTCGGCGAGGCTTAGCGTGGGCGTGGCCGACGATGGTGTGAAGAGAAGAAGAAGGAAGAAGAGAGAGATGAGGGGTCGGTTCAGAGGAGAAGCAACGTGGCTGCGGAAATTAGGGTTTCAGCCTTAATTCTTGCTCTTATACCCGAGCTCCAATGGGCCTCCTCAACAGGGCCTGGCTTGTGGGCTTCGGTGGCGTTGGGCCGCACGGCCCAAGTGGAGAAGAAGAGCCAGGCCGAGTTGGCTTGGCCGGGTTTGGGTTGCTGATCGGGTCTGACCCGACCCGGTCCGACCCTTTGACCCTTTTTTTTACGAATTAAAAGATTAAACTGCTTTTCAACCCAACGCTCCAAATGAATGAACTTTAAAGCTTAACCCGGTTTAAGCCGAAGCGGTCTTCACAGAGCACACATGGGAGTGAAACGGTTGAAATGCGTACAATGACCCGATTGAGTTGGAGTGGCGAGAAGTGTGAGCTCGCCTTCTTCGTTTTCAATTTCATTCTAGGTCGCTTTTTCGGTAAAAAAAAATTTGTCAGCAATTTTTGTTTTATAAACCAAGTGTTTTAAAATAAAAGACAAGACAAAGGAAAACTCTTCCACGAAGGAGACTTACGAACAAAGGAACCACTAATGAGGTCCCTAGTAAAAGTAAACTTGCAAAGTAAGTTCATAAACAGAACCAAAGAGGGGTATAACAATGCTAGACCCAAATATACCAACCATGTAGCAAACCTAACAAACGATCCAACACGGATCAAACCCAAACTACAAATGATCCTACAAGGATCAAACCAAAGCAAGGTCTTAAAACAAGAATTAAAACCAAACAAAGCTTAACCGATAAAACATAAAAATAGGTCTAAAACCCGGATATAACAACCATGAAGCTCGAGAAAAAAAACGGTTTGAAACCTACATTTTCAAAACTTTAAGTGCCAAAGTAGCTTTTAAATACTCAAACCACTTTCCTAAATCGTTATTAATCCTGACTCATCATAGCGTCGATCTCTTAACGAAAAGAACGAACCCTACCAAACAAGCGGCTAACACCGCAAACGGCGGAGACAACTCCAATGGGCAACACCCATCAGCACACCCTGAACCAAAAATCAAAATATGAAGATATCAACCAAAGACATGAATGTCGATTCACCCGCCGGTGGCCAACACCTACAAACCGGCGGGTCCAACCACCAAAATAGAAAGAAAGAGGCAAGAAAATATATGACAATTAAGGAACATATGGGAATCACAATTAGTAAGAAAGCAAGGGGTACAAAACAACCTTACCTCGGACCACCACACGAACAGTTCCAAATCAGAACCTCGAACCAACAAAAACCACCCAACACATCCTCAACATAGCCCCAAAGGGAGACACACAGATAATCCTGCCTTTACGTACACTTTCCTCCAACATGGCCTGACCTTGGCTGAAACAACTCAAACGAGGCTCGGATTGAGCAACCCGAGAACAAAGAGTCACAGTGAGGCTTGGGTAGAAATTTTTTTGAATGGTTCCCAGTGAAACCTAGAGAGAAGCACCAAGTTCGAAAATATCCCTGGAACCAGAAAGTCGCTGACGATGAGGCAAATCGACCAAAACCCACTATCGACGGGCTGAAATCCGAGAAGCACGTCCCACTAGGAATCAGCAACGAACTGCCATAAGTCATCAGCAAACATTACAGCGTGGACCTGAGGAACCATCCATCACATGTCGGAACACCCAACGAAAAAACGATTCACGTCTAGATCAGCCTCGATCTGCTACCAAAAAGACCGAGAAGCTAGTCCCACTACATATCTGGAACTTGAACGTTAGAGACGAAGAACAACAAGACGGAGTGAAGCTAGAAGGTTGACAATGGTGTGTCGCCTGAAACAAAGAGGTAAGAGTCGGAGGAAAACGGACAAGAGCACCAGCAGTAAGTCGACAAAAATAGCTACGACGATAACTCTGAAACAAAACACTGGGAACTTCGCCGGTGACGAACTTTGAACCACGGCAGCCTCAAAAGTCAATCACCAACATCCCAAAATAGAGCAACTGGTCCTCTCCCGAGCGTCGAGATCCGAGCTCCAAGCGCCGACGAGTTAGGAACCCTTTTTCGGTGTCTACACGAATGGGCATAGAGAACAACCAGGTCATCGGAGGGCATACGAACAACGAGATGGCTCGCCGGAGTCCACACGCACCAAACAATCAGACATAGCTAGCATCCACGGAGAGGAGAGCAACCTCCACCAAACCACCATGGACGAAGTCCAGATCCACATCCATCAGGGACCTAAAGGTTCGAGAAAAGATGTCCCAAAACCCAGATCTAGAATAGGGTCCAATGATGACGAAGAGACAGCCATTCTATCGTGTTGGAGGGAGAAACTCAAACCAAAAAATGAACAAAAATCAGGGGAGGAGAAGAGCAAGAGAAGAGAAGAAAAGGATAAACGGGAAGAGGAAGGGGGGAGAGAAGGTCACTACTGGCATACACCATGATCAGAACCATGACCGGAGCCGATGGGAACAACGAAGAAGGGTAGGTGGCGGCTATAAATGTGAGGTTTCATTAGAGGGAAAAAAATTAGGTTATCTATATTATTTTTGAATTGATTGGTCTCTAAGTCTCTAATGAACATCAAATGATGAACCACCATCCATAGAATTGCAAGCACCAAATCGGGGGTAACATGGGGCATATTGGGGGTTGAGAGTACGGTGAAATAATGTGCTCTAATCCCACATATGATGATTGTATAAAGTTAGCTGGTAGTTGTTTTCATTACTCGTATTTTTTACGGGTAACGAGAGTAATATATTAATAAATAAAAAATTCCAGAGGTACAATCCCAAAAAAGGTCACCCAGGAAAGACAACTAACAATTGAAAATATTGCAAGAAAACAAAATAATCGATCCACACATCGTGGGAAAACTACTAGATTGAAACTTACTCTTTCACCGAAGTGTTTCAAGGGTGTCGACATGAGAATGCTGCGATAGCCGCTGAAGCAACCGGTACAACGACTGAAGACTGTGGGGGTAGGGCCGAGTAAATCCTTTGATCTGATCAGGCATAAATCGACTCTGAGTTGTGCTCCAGTAGAATACTGAAGCCCAAGAGTGACGGCCTGGGCAGCCTTGTAACCAGGGACTGAAGTGGCTCAATTGGATTTTGCATCCTCCCGAGGAGCCATAAGACGTCGTCTCCGCTATGATGATAATGAGGGCCTTTAAAAAAGTAAAATTGATGGTTCCCGATCTAATTGAAGAATGTTGTGCCGGTACCTGGTGCAATCGATGCCACCCTACGTCCAGTGAGGTGGTGTTACTAGCAGACGCCCCCCCCCCCCCCACTGGACCACGAAGACCTCATTGGTCGAGGAGAGGGTGCGTTCCTCCCCTCGATGTTTATGTTGTCCCTCTATTGAAATCCGCACGCCCCTCTAAGTCAATGCTCAAGATTAGCGTCGGACCATTGAACGTCTCAACACTACCAGCAGACAGATACCTCCTTTCGCTGATTGAGGACCAGGTCCTTGCGGTACCTGTCCCCCTGCAGTCAGATGAACAACCTTTGTGGATCGAAGCATCGTCTGATTACTCCCGCTGCCTCCACTTTGTCCTCCGCCGCTACTACTGTCACCGTCTTGTCCGCCCAAGATCACCCCGACGTCACCTCGACCAACAACGTCTCGGTATTCTGCAACGCCCGCCACCATTGATGGCCAGCCACCTGCATATCGTATCTCTCCAAACGCCACCGAGAACAGCACCGCCATGACGAGCCTCACCGGAGGTGCCTCGCTTCTCCCCGCTCCGCCGCCATGGCTCGCCTGGATCCCGCCCTGCACCCACGGATGACCACCGCGCCCAATGCCATCGTCATGCCCCTCAACTGCCACGCCTCCTTGCATCGCCAATAGCGGCCAGATCTACGCAGTCCCCAACTCACCACCCCGATCAAGTCCCTTGAGAGCAAGTACCTCTCCAACCACACCAAAACCACGGATCCCTTCTCCTTCCATCATGAGCCAAAACTTCACTCCTGAAAAGAGACCCACTAATAGCAGAAGATACCTCATGAGAAGTTAAACCTTCGCCGTACTTCCTTTACGCATCGGCATCACCACCCAACCCTACGTCGCATATAGATATCGTCCTTATGAAATCCTCCCTATCACCACCTGTCAATATCCCCTGATCATGTACCTACTCATTGGACACACATATCAAGCTAGAAGAAGCTTGATTGGTCACCAAACTTTCAGCGGCGACAAAACTGTATCTGTAGCCGCCCTGGAACGAGAGAGAGAATTTTTAATTAGTACTACAAATGTTAATTAATTTCATTACTCGTTTATATGAGTGTTTCATGTAGCAATATTATGATTTAGGACCTTAATGAAATTCTTATAACTTAGTTCTATGCTTCATACATACGATATACTTGGTTGATTGTTTTGGTAATTGGGTTACAAATAGTCAATATATATCATAAATTTGAACTTTTAACTTGTTTATGTGTATGTTATGTCCAATCGTCGTAAGGTATAATATCATAATTCTATTTTGTACTCTTCATAAATGAATCGGGATCCATCTCATTGTGTCCCATACAGAAATCGTTCGTTTATGAGGCTACCGAACAATTCATCTATAGATTTGATGCATATGAGATGGGCCATATCATCATTTTATTCGATTCTCTGTCTGCTGCTACCACCATAAGTCTACTTCCAGGTGGTGCATTTTGCTACATATAATTTATAAATGGTATCCATATATCTGCATGCAATGATGGGGAGATTCTTTTCAAGAAGTTCTGTCCTATCGTTACCAATGCACGTTACATGAGGTAGGCTTCGGTATAAGCTTTTTTTTGTTGTTGAATTAAGTATCTAGTTGGATAGTTAGGGCACAAGACAAAATTTGATCAACTAAATAAAGACATGAGGCAGGAGTGAGAAGAGGACGACCCTTCCCCGTCTAGGGTTTGGGGCGTCTTCAGCTGTAAGAAGCATATTCGTCTAGGGCGTGATGTTTTTTGTATTCTCCTTTATCTATGTGGGTTTAGGATAGCTACTCGTCCTGATCTTCGTCTGTGTGGATCTGGAATTCGGGAAATCGAGAGTGACAATTCTAGAGGAAGAGAGCAAAAGTGTGAATAGCGATGCCTTCAAGGTCGATGCCTTACGCGAACCTTGACAGAAACGGTATTTTGGTACGGAGGAGAAGCGAATACTAAAATAAGGATGGGGAGATAGTCCAGCACCAAGTGTGGGCCTGAGGATGGTGCACCAGGGGACCAACGACGTAGTGATCTGTCCAGCTTCTCAACAAGCGACAATTGGCCCAACCCTCTTTGTTCGAGAGCTGGACAATCCGGATCCACTATGGTAAGGATCACTGTAATGAGTCGTCATATGCGAAGGGACACTAGGGCTCACTGGGGAGTTTGCAAGTCGTGGTCTCAATTTTGGTATTATTGTTCCGAATCTCCCATCGTAAGGGGGCACACAACGTCAAGAGGCTATGACACCCAATTACCTCCACCAACATTACATGGGTCAAAAAATGTTATCTAAGACGGGTCCCCTAAAGGCCCAGGTTGGAGAAAACACAAGTCAAAATAGGCATATTTTTAGGATATCGACATCTTCATGAGGTCCCACATGAACTAGGTCACACTAACTAGTGAAGTAATGAAAATATTAGGCTCGGGAGGCAGGTACCCAGAGGAACCTCCTCAGGTTGGATAAGAGACCAAAGCTTGACCCACAACAATCGAGCTTAACAGGGGAAGCCCAAGTCGGGAAAGATACATCATCACAAGCGAGGGGAGGTAAACTCCCATGCGGCTCCCTATGAGAGCCTCGGGTCCTCTCCACTTACTAGTCCCAAAGTGGTATCAGAACCACAAAACTCATGTACGACAATCTTTTATCTAGTCTTGGCTAGGGATGGAAAAACGCCCCGTCCCGACAAAGACCCGCGTCCCTGCCCCGCGCGAGGGGAGTTCGGGGCGGGGATTTTTGAATCGGGGCGGGGTACGATGCGATAAACAGGGATTTTGGAGGGGGCGGGGCAAGCACTCCCCGCCCCACAGGGAGCCCTGAATTAATACATTACAAAATAAAATAACTCATCTTTTTGAAGGTCACATAATATCTTATGTTTAGATATGTATTTTCTTATTCATATTTTACACGTAAAAGATAGAAAACTTAGTTTGAAAATGCCAAATAGTGATTTTTGCTTATTTCACCAACACATGATGTTAAAATGTGCATTTTTTTTCTCGCGGGGCGAGGAATCCATGTTCCCGTGGGGAGAGAACGGGGCGTGGAGTCCCCGTTCTCCCCCGTGCCCCGCGGGACAAGAGAGGGGCAGGGTCAATGCGGGGTCAATGCAGGGCGGGGTCAACTCGGGGTCAATGTAGGGCAAGATACGGGATGAGGCACAGGGCGGGGACGATTTAAAAATCTGTTATTCTCATTGGTAAGGACTCATATTAAAATATGTTATTATCATTGATTAATAAAAAAGTTATTTAAAATCAATATGTAGTTCGAATGATGGTTTAGATTGAATGTAAGAAAAAAAAAATACTTAACAAGAAGAAGGGAAGTGTAATCAAACCTTTTTAAAACACGAAAAATAATGTGTTTACGAATTTATTCTATTTTTTCACGCAGTCGTATGCTCCTTTTGAGGAAACCCTAACCCAATTCCACTTACGTCGTCACCACCACCTACAATTTCCGCCCCTATGACCATCGCACCTATCCCCTCACCGCTTTCATCCCCAATGGGTGAAGGGATAACTGCTCCAACACCGCATCCCTCTATGGATGTGATTAGCCAATTAAAAGGGCGTGGGAAGAGGAAGCCAAAGCCTGTGACCATGGTCTCAGTACCGGCGTTAAACCCATATTTGCCTCTGTTGTCTCCATCTACGGCGACTGTCGTTCCTCCTCGGGGTCCTCGTCCCCAGAACTTATACACGCCACCAAAAAGGGGTCGACCACCCAAAACCCTACTTGTGTCGGTCGTAAGCAACCGTCCGCCGTCTCCTCCTACCCTTGGTGGGGCTTTTAAATCACTAAGCTACGTCGAATCGGTGCATGCTTTAGTACCGTACCTCTTGGATCAAAGGTCCATGCGTGTGTAGGAGGTTTCTGCGCCTTGCGTGTCGTTACCACTACCGAACGTAGATCGTATACCGATCCTTCCTTCCCTCCCTCCCATCTCGTCCTTTCTGTTGCGTCAAGGGGAACTGCCTCCATCACCACTAGAGGCCATTCTTGCCTCGGCTGTTCCGATCCCGCCCAATTCGAAACTCTCTCCGATGGCGAGCATCCAAGAGAGTTAGTCTACCAGCTTGATTGGGGAGGAGGACGATATGGAGATTCCGGTCCCCGATGCATCTGTGGACCTTCGAGTGCTAGCTCATCAACAGTTTGTGATGGTCGGGAAGCTCATGGCTCAACGTCTCCCCCGGAAGGAAACACTACTATGGATCATTACCAATGCATGGGGATGATCGGCAGATCACCTGGTCATCAAAGATATTGACCCATGGGTTTTTGGTTTCTATTTTGCAACCGAGGAGGCTCGTTCTTGGATCTGGGCTAACAAACCATGTTGTTTTGAGGGTCACCCCCTCCTACTTAGGGACATCGACCTGTTGGCCAAGAACCTTCCCACTCTGAACCGGCTGCAACTATGGGTCCATGCCCATGGTATCCCACCGTTGGTGAGGACAGTGGGAACAATTAGAGCCGTCTTGGGTTCCTTTGTGGATACGCCATGTGATGAAGGGGGAAATGTTGTGGAGGAGCGGTCAAACTGCGTTTCTGGCACTCTGTGGACCATCCCCTCCGTTGGAGTCTCCTGCTACGCTTTAAGGAATTTCGTGACCCGGTCCGTTGCTCTCTCACTTACACCAAACTGTCGACCTTCTGCGGCAATTATGGTTGGATTATTCATACGCCATAGGAATGTGATCGGGAGATGTTAAGTGTTCCTCGCTTTGACAAGTCGTTGTTGGAATATCATCATGATCAGACAACCAAGAGGTATGCGACTGATTTGGGGAAGTCACCATAGTGTCTCTCAGGATTCGAACCGTTGACCTCTGATATGCCACCTAAGACCCCACCACCTCGCAGTAGGGGGTCCATTGTAACCTCACATATCCCACCTAATCATCAGGAAGTGGTGGATCAGCGGGGAATGTCCAGGGTACCAACTACCCACCCTCAGACGCAGCCTGCCCCATTGGGGAAGTTGCACCTAAGGAGGTTGGGTTAGAAGGACACTACAGGGGAACCCCGGGAGGATCAAGAAAAGGCTGGGAAACAACCTCGTGAAGAGAAATGAAAGGAATTCATGGCTTCAGGGACTGGCCTCGGGAGGGGTCGCTGGTTCGAGCCTAGCCTCCCTATGAAGCTAACGGATTTAGGTTCGGTCGTACTCTATAGAGTATGCAACGTCTAGGAAACACCTTGAGCAGCATTCATTGGTTTCGTCTTAGTTTACTTTCAGTTCTCCTATATGACTTTTTCCACACCGTTTATACCAGTCCAATTGTTCTAGAGTTTTTTTTTGTAAGGAGACCTTCTGGGGCTCTATACAATGTAATTACTCTATTTACTTATTAATGAAATCTCTGCACCTTTTAGTCAAAGAGAGAAAAAAAACTAGTTAAAAATTGGTAAGAAAAAACAAAGGGAGGAGAAACGAGAAAAAAATCCTATGTCGTTGTTGTCGCCTTCACCCTTCAGCTGTTGTTATATCGTCTAAGATTGTAAGTGGCCATCTTCTTCTAGGTCGTTTTATCTCAATCGTCTCTCCGGGATCTTTAGAGACTGCACGTCTATGCACAACTCTCCCTGGCTCTCGATCTCAACAACAAGGCTTCTCGATCTCGGGTGACTCAGTTTCCTCCATCCGTCTGGTCAGTTTGATCCTTTCCCCCATTTTTTTTTTCTGTTTGGTTCGTCAGGTCAGTTTGCCGGGTCTATTTCCGGTTGGGTTTTTATATAGGGTCGTCCGGTCTGTGACTTGTTTGTCTAGGGTAACCGTACTAGAGGGAATCGTTTGTTTCTAGGAATCTGCTTGTCGTCAATTGGGTGCTTGGTTTGAACTGTGATCGTATTTTGGAGGATGGACATTCATGCATGGAAATTATAGGGTATGAGAAATGAATCTATAAACGCCAACTGAAGTTGTTCATCCAACGGTTTTGTCCATCGATTTTGTTCCTCTCGATGACATTACTCTTAGATGGGGACCTTGCGGATCTCTGGAGGAATTTGGGCTGCCTTGGAGACATCTGGATTGCGACGGAAGGCCACTAGAGAAGGGGAGCAATGATGTAGACGAATGGTCTCAATATTCGTGTGGGGATGCGATCCCCCATCACATCGACATTTGTTGACAACTGCGAAGGGATCAAAGATTATACTCACTGGGATTTAAGGGGAGGCTAACCAATCACGTCGGCATTAGACGTGAGACCTCCTACAAACCCTTGTGGGGGATAACATGTGGGAGGTCTGATGCTTTTGGGGGATTTTAATGGTATTCTTCACCCCTCAAAAACTCAAGGGGCGACCGTATCTGCCCCAACTCATTGCATATTTTCGTGATGTTATCATACCCATTGGAATGAAGGATAATCCCATGGTAGGACATTTATTCATTTGGCATAGGGGAATGGACTACTGTAATCAAATTGAGACCAAGCTGGACTAGAGCCTAGTCTTGGGGGGATTTCTCCATGATTTCCCGAAGGATTGGCTCCTTAAGGATGGGTATTCAACCTCGGATCAAACGCCAAAGTACGTTTCTCTTGAGTAGGACGTTATCCTGAGTCGTTCGACGAAGTTTCGGTTTGACAATCAGTTTGTAGACGACCTGCAATGTAGCCATCATCAATGGTCGTCTTGACTGCCCCGATAAAATGGAGAGGGAGGCTATATAGAAGCAATGCGAGACCCTTCTCAAGACCCAAGAGAGTTTTTGGCGTCAAAGGACTAAGCAACAGTGGTTGAAGGGGGAGAATGAAACACCAAGTATTTTCATACGGTGGCTTCCCGAAGTTGTCGCACGAGCTTGGTTATATCGTTGGAGAATGAGTAGGGTTCTTAAGTTTTTTGGGAAATGGGACACAAGGAGTTGATCATTACCTACTTACGGGATATCTTCACGACGTCTTTGAGCAGTTCGATTGAGATCCCGGTTCAGGTCACGATCAAGGTGTTAGAGGAACATAATCAAAAGCTTGTAGCTCAGGTGGATGGCCGAGAAGTTCATACTACAGTTTTTTGGATGGGGCCGAACAAGTCCCGTAAACCGGATGGGCTGAATCAATATTTCTACCAGAAATACTAGGACACAATCTGGATGCAGATTACCACTTTGTCATGTTGTAGTGGAATTGGGGATTTTTCTACGGAGTTAAACGCCACCACTTTAGTCCTCATCCCGAATAAAATTATGGATAATCGTTCTATTGCCCTTTGTAGCGTCATCTTCAGGATTTTATCACCAAACTGATTGAAGCCCATATTCCAGGTTCTCATTTCGATGCATCAATGGGCCTACATCCCGGGTAGATCCATCCAAGACAATATTTTCATTTCCTACAAGGTTATCCACTAGATCCGTCGTAGGACCTAGGGGCAGTTGGTTATACGGCTCTTAAGTTTGATATGAGCTAGGCCTATGATCGGGTCGAGTGGTCGTTCTTGTTGGAGATAATGATCTGGTGTGGATTTGGGAAGGGATGGCTGAAACTGATCGAAGCGTGTCTCGTCTCAGTCTTCTATGTTGTTTCATCAAGTGATCACTTTATGCGGGACTTTTATCCGGGGTGCGGTACCAGACTGGATGGCCTGTTGTCCCCATATGTTTTGTTCTTCTGTATGGAAGGTTTATCTTGTTTACTCCAACAAGCGAAGAGGGAGGGTAAGCTGCATGGGGTATCAGTTGCCAAGGGTGCTCCGGGGTCTCTCACATGTACGTCGCATATGATTTTTACATTTTCTACCGGATGAACCATCATGATGAAGCCAATCTTTGGGAAATTTTACAAGTGTTTGGGATGCTATCGGGTCAATTGATCAATGGGGACAATTCATCCCTTTGCTTCAGCTCTAACACCTTTCAAACTAACAGATTGGCCTTATGCTATATTTTGGGAATTCCAAAATATTTCGAGGCCTCGATGTACCTAGGAGTATCCAATCTTATAGGGTGCAATCGGGGAAAGTGCATTCAGTTTGTTTTAGGCTTCACCTCCAATCCAAGCTTCCGAACTAATATAGTTAGATAAGCAACATGCATTTGAAAATGCACGGAGATCGCGGAGAGAACGACTTGGATATTTAGAGATCTTCGCCCAAATCATCTCTGTCAAATGATCGATCATCAGAACGAATCACCAGGCAACCGTCACACGAATCTTCACCGGCCGACCTGAGAACATGAAAACGAAACCACCTCCATCTCCATCGAGTCCTTCACACGCACACAACTGGTCCGACTCTGAATTGATTCAGACCTCCCTAAAACTATGGAAGAAGGACTACCCTCCTTCCCAAACGACTTCCTCTATTGCACATATCAAGAGTTCACAACCGAGCCCCGAATTAATGCATGACTGTTCATGCTTTGTTTTGAAGTAGAAGATCGTTTAACCAGAAATGGGACTTGTTCTAGACGAGCTAATATCATTGTATTTTAATCTATCATAACCCTCAATGGACTTCTATGTAGCACACGACGAATTGAAATCCACAAAACCAAAAAACCGGCCTTTTCTATTCAGTCGTTTGATCGGGATGGCTGACACTATTTCACCAAATTCTCGGAAGATATTTCGAATCCAATCGTCTGTTGTATCAAACGGAAGATTACAAACAAATAACTTATTACCCAAACTCCTTGTACAAATCGAATCCCCCTCCAACATCGATGACGCTGGAGAAACCAACTGAGGAGAAACAGAACTACCCGGTCCCGTCATGGACGGTGATGCTTCCGTCCCCAAAAACTTGTCGATCTCATCTTAAGGAACTGAATGAGACGTTCGCTGATCGATTTCAACTACCAAAGGGACTAGTTTCACATCTACTTTGCGTTGTTTCGATCGACGAGTGGAGTCACCTATCTTCAACCCCAGTCCCTTAATCTTCACACTCAGCGTTACAGGGGAGGGCACAACCTTACCGGCTCTATTTTTTCGATCCAAATCAACAAGACCTCCATCCTGCACAATCAGCCGAGAAGAACCACAAACCACACAGAAGTTAGAAGCTTTTCTCAGAAAACAAATCCCACAAACATCACAAAATGGAGCTTTGTGATGCTTGGGCTTACGAGGCTTACTTTACTTTGACATAGTCCAACTATTATTCCTTATTCTAGATTTTCTGGAATATTTGGGATTTTCTTTAATTCTATTTTAATAAATTAACACTATAAATATATAATTATTACTGGGTTGGCCGAACCTCCTAAGGGTATTTGGCCAAACCCTTAAATATTTATATATTTAGCCCTTTATTTGTTCAGTTTAATTACTATAGTCTTTAATAACTAAATACAAATATTGGTCTTGTCTTATAAGTGTAAGATTAAATAAAAGGGATGTATTATATCAACATATAATTTCTCACTAATTTATTTTATCGTAACACATTTCATTCACTTCATTGTGGTCTTTCTCTTTGTGTGTGATTGTTTATGATTCATATGACGTTGGTAGTGACATGAAACAAACGTTTCACCCACGAGTCATGTGTAACTCCTATCAAGGCACATGAAGATCCAAATCATAGAATTAATGACTATTTTTTTTGTCAAACCATGTTTTCATGAGTAGTCTTATCCTCTTGTTGTTTGGCGATTGTCATGACTGAATAAAGGAATAGAATCGTCATCCTTTCTAATTCAGTATTACAAGTTCACTTGATCGTGAGTAAGGAATGTAGGTGAAAATCACATGCATGACCATGCTTCTTGTAAAAACATCCTAGTCATCAAGAGTGACCCTTTAAATGACATCTGACTTGTATAAATACAAGTGACAAGTCTCTATGACCATGACCCATATGTTTCAAATGTGCATATCCAAATCTGAGCATAACCTTTATAACCATTTGTTTTAGGATATGCATTTAGTTATGTCAAGGTGTATATCATCATCATGTAGATCACATGGTGATGTCATGGTCGTAAGACGAAGAACTACTTAGGTAGTTGAGATATAGTAATGTCTATGTTCTATAGAGTATTCTCAAGGTGAATCGGCCAATGTGAAACTATTTGGCATCTATGACTTTGACTCATATCTCTGTATTCATCCTCAAGTCAACAATCACACTAACTCTAACTATCGGTTTAGGCTAAGGACGAGTGAATAGACTCACACCTTTATCTATAAGAGTTCTATTATTAGAGAAATGTTCTCTAATACCTTATAGAAAATAGTTTATTCATAGGTTTCATTAATACTACAACTTAACGGTAATAAAACGATTGTCACCTTATCTATTAATCACAAAGATGTTGTAATATGTCTATATGGATTGTCCTAGCACAAAAAAACAACAACATAAACTGGGATGTCCATTTTAAAATCGAAATCCATCTCAACTAGTGATTTTGTCCCAATCATTAGTCACAAGCCTTTTGAACAGATTCAGATTGAAAATGTGTAAACTAAAAGCTTCCGGTGTGATTACTGATTTCGGTAACCCAAAACTGGTGGTGAACTAGTAAAAATTGTCTCAATACACATTATTCAACCCTATTGTAGATTTAATTTGATATCCTAGCAACAGTTCATATTGCACGTCTGTTTAATTTTTTTATCTTGCATGTCACCACTTACCACAATTAATACCGATCCTTTCATTTTTTTCCCACAATTTTAGAACACTACCTCCATTAACATTAACATTAAAAATTAAAACATATATATGTACCCCTACAATTTTTCCACTCACTTTCCTAGTCTCACCTCTCTCTCTTACAATGATCTTTCTTACCCGGTCTCTCACTCCACCTTTTTATTTTCACTCTCTTATATATCAAGGCATAATTGTTTGGTTTTGTGCCCTAGGACAATCCACATTGGCATATTACAACATCTTTGTGGTTAATAAAAGTTGGAAAACGTTTAGTTTTCATTAAGATGTAATGTTAACTAACATGAATATACCACTTTGTCTAGTGTCTAGAATATCGGGGTGTCGTTTCCCGATAGTAGAACTCTTATAAATAAAGGAGTGAGTCTATTGTTCATCCCTAGCCTAAATCGATAGTTAGAGCTAATGTGATGGTTGATTGGAGGATCATATTGTACTGATCATACATATAGAGATATGAGACAACATCACAAATGTTAAAGAGTTTAATGTAAGATGACCCACCTTAAGAATACTCTATAGAACATGAGACATTAGTATATCTCAACTACAAAAAGTATATGTTAGTCCTCAAACCATGAAATCACCGTATTATCTATATATACTAATTCATGTCATTGACACAATCGAACGTTATTCATAATAAGATGGTAAAAAATATTGTGCTTAGATATGGATGTGCATATGAGGAATATAGGTGATTGTCATATGGACTTGTCACTTGTGTCTCTAATACAAGTTAGATGTCATAAGGGCCCCCCTTGATGAGTAAGGATTGTGAGACAAAAGTATGGTCATGCAAGTGAATAAAGGAGTTTTTCAATTACGATCCAAACTCGAGATCAAGAAATGCAAAGACAAAAGTGGAATAAGGATGATACTTCTATACCTTTTGTTCAGTCATGGCATCGCCAAAACTGACAAAGGATAAAAATACTTATGGTAACAGTTTATGACAAAGATAAAGGTAAAATTTATATGACTTGGGTAGTTATGAGCCTTGCTATGAGTTACCCATAACTTGTGGACGAAATGCGAATTTTGGTCTCACTACCAACGTCATGTGAAATCTAAAGGGTCATACACATAAGAGTAAAGCACACTACGATTTGGACTTTGGAGGTTCGACTTCAATAAATAAGAGAAATTATATTTTATATAATAAACCTATTTATTTACTTGTTCATGAGATGATATCATTATTTGTATTTAATTAAATGTATTGAGTGACATTTATTAAAATTAAATAAAGCATTAATAAATAAATATATATATATATATATATATATATATATATATATATATATATATATATTAATGGGCTTAGCTGAACACCCCAATATGGTATCGGGATTTTCGGCCATCCCATTATGCGATTCCAAAGTTTGGATTAATTCGTATTTCGTATTTAAAGATGGGTTCGTACCTGAAAGTTCTCATATATATATATATATATATATATATAGGGGACCTTTCAGGTACGAACCCATCTTTAGATACGAAATACGAATTAAAACTTTGGAATCGCATAACACCAAAGGGTTGCGATTTCGCATGGAGTATTTTATTTATTTATTTTTTTCACCAAGTTTCTTATTTTGATCTTTCCCGCAAGAAAAAAAATTAAATCGGAGTTGAAACGAAGCGGGAAAGATCAAAATAAGAAACTTGGTGAAAAAAAAATTAAAAAAAATCAACCATGCGAAAATCGCAGCCTTTGGGCATTCTACGATTCCAAAGTTGGGATTAATTCGTATTTCGTATCTAAAGATTGATTTGTACCTGAAAGGTCCCCTATATATATATTTGAAAAAATTTATCATTGGAAAACTTGAATTACCTTTTTAAAAATATTTATCAAAATTATTTGATCTTTAAGGATAAAAATTTAAATATAATTTTAATAATCTATTAGATTGAATAAAATATTCTTATATAAAAAATGAATTTTAATTTGAAACGGATTTGAATAAATTAGTTAAATATGAATTATTTTTGTTTAATTTATAATGAGGGTATTTTTGTCCTAAAAATTAAAAAGCATAGTTTTCGAATTTTAAACTATACTATCATAAATTACAAATTCATACTATTATGAAGCATAGTTTTACAAGTTTCCTAATATATATTGGTATTTTATTTAATTAGAATAAGGAAAATAGAATCCTAGATTGTCTACACCAAAAGGAAAAGCCTAGTTGGACTAGAATAAAGGAAACAAGACTCCTCTATGAATTTTCCTTTTCTAGGTTTCCTAATTTTATTGGGAGTTGATTTAAGGGAAATCAAGGCCTATATATATAACACCATAGGGGCCGAAAATAACAAGGTAATTTGCTGTAAATTTTCGGCCACTATATGGAGAGAACAAGCGTGAAAAGTTCAAGAGCTACTAGCAAGATTTGGTGGTGGAATTTCTTAATCGTGTGGATACCGTTAGAGGGAAAACACTTGGGTACCTTGACTAGCCTTCACCAACCCAAAGGTCCTAGTCTTGAATTAATCGTTGTATTACAACAAGGTAATATCTATTAAATACAAACACTAGATTAGTCATTACATGATGCATGAATCTAGGAATGTAAGGGTTATGAAAGAAAAAAAATCGTCTTGTTTGTGAAACACATAATCATACAATACCACCATAATCTTTTACCTTTTTCTTCATTTTCTTCTCACTTAATGGTCGTATGTATTTCCTATTTTCTCATCTCTCTCATCCATATAGATGTCTCTTATTTTTATTTATCTCTTCTCGCACCAATGCAAAATTGGACATTTCGTTCATGCTTAGTCCTACATAGATCTGGTGCTTTCCTTGCTTCGACATTGGCATCGGGACGCTGTCTTCGGCTTTGACATCGATATCAACATCGAAGGTTTTACTCCCATTAAACATGCCTCTAAGAGCATGTACAATGAAGATGTTGAGTTTGGGATGTCGAGTGGAGGGGATGTTAAGTTTTGAGGTGTTGAGTTTTAAATACCCATGATAGTAAGGTGTCGACGTAGATAGATTCTGAAAAAAATATTTTAGTTTCAATTAAATAATATATTAGATAAAACATTACATATTAAACATTAAATAACACTTCATATAACAAAGATGAACATATTTGAAAAGATGTGGTGTAGCTAAAAAAATGCATAAAAAATCATATAATGAATATTTAGATAGCTAACTAATAAGCAGAACATAGTTTAAGTAAGTTGAAAATAATGAGACCCCACTCTCTCTCAGCCTTTGGTTCCATTTTGTTAGTCTTGTATGCAGATTACTGCGGTTTAGTTGCAGGATTAGCAAATGGATCGAAGGACGTGACAGAAGTGAAGAATGGTTTGTCAACATCGGCCAAGAAGGGTTCACCCCGAGCAACTGGAAAAAGACGTCCAGGTTCCGATGAATCGAAGGTCGTGACAGAAGAGAAAGGTTTTTCATCACCGGCTAAGAAGGGATCACCGGCTAAGAAGCATGTTGCTGGAAATCGAAGGCGTTCGAGTTCTGTAGAAGCAGGCCCGGTCGGGATCGATGTGGAGATTCCAAGAGTGGCCGGAGTCTCTGTTCCCGGGGAGAAACCGATCTCGACCAATCAGGTGCTATGTACACGTCGAAGTCCGGCGACCTGTGTGGAAGTCATTCCAAACGAGGTGTATCCGCGAAATCTACCTTATGAAGCGTCTGAGGAATGGGTTCGGCACACTTTTGGAGCCTTTGGCGACATAGCAGCATGCTCTGTTCCGAGGCGTGTGAACAGGGGAGGTAAGAGATTCGGTTTTGTTGTTTTTTTTGTCTCCAGAAGCTGCTGCAAAGGCTGTAGAAACTTACAATGGTTTCAAGTTCAACGTGTACGTGTTGTTCACAGCCTTAGCTCGGCGGTCGGCTCCGGTTCCGGCGACGTTGGATAAGGAGTTTGCAGTCAAGGAGGTCGCAGTCAACGCTTCGCTACCGCATCAGACTCCTTCCCTTTCCAGTCCAGATTCATCCCAGGTTGTGAGGGATTCAATCATGCGTGATTTGAGGGATTCAATCAATTTGGATTCAATCACTTTGGATCCGGTTTCAGCGCGCAAGATTGTTGGAGAAGAAGGATCGAACGCACTTGAAGCTGTCGTTTTGGACCGTGCTGGGCCTCAAGCCCGTACACAAGGAGGAGATGTCTAACTTGTCCAAACTCGTGTGCTGGAAATGGGTTGTGGTGTGTGCTCAGTTTCCACGCAACCGATTCTGAATCAAGAGCTACGTGGAGGAGTGGCTTCTAGACCGGAAATTGTAGGCCTTGGGCCAATTGCAGGTAAGGTTCTAAATAGTCTCGAAGAAGGTGGACTAGGGGTAGCTACCAGTCCAAAGCCAGGCCCAGGTGATCAAAATTCGGCCAGCGATCCGAGATTGTTTGACATTTTTAAACGCATGAACACTGATTTGGGTCCGTCGCTTGTGGGCTCGGGCTCAAACATTTAGCCTCGAGGTGAAGAACCAGCTTTGGAAATCGAGTGTCAGTGTAGTCCGTGGAAAGACATTCTTCTAAGTAAACCCAGGATTCTCGTAGAGGTTCCAAGGAAGCGTGGTTGCCCAAAAAAGAGCCAGCCAAAAAAGACAGTTCCTCCAACTGTTTTTTACCAGACAAGAGCCAAATCTAAAGTGGGTCCCGCTGGTAGTTTCACTATTGTTATTGCTAAACAAAGTAAAGACGGAACGTGGTGTTTTAGCAACATATTTGTGAAAAAGGCTGTAATAACCACTTCTGGTCAATGTCAGTCAAACCTACGAAAAACGGGAAAATTTAAAAATTTTGAGACAGACACTTAATTTAACCTAATTTGACCCCGAGGGTCATACCGGACTTAATTTTACCCCGTTATCGACCAAAATGAGTTCCAGGGGACTCAGGGCAACTTTCTGATCAATTTGGGAAATGTTGACTTTTCGCTGGAAAAGTCAACCGATCGACGTTTTGGTCCATTCGAGGACCGTTTTGGACCCGAAAATCTTATCCGTCGTCGTAGAGGTCTTAGTTGAGCCGTTTCCTTGTAGACCGTCAAGTTTCGTAATTTCTTGGGAAAAGTGCCCGTTCGGGGCCCGAAATGTCCGTTTTTCGCGAAACTGATTGGAAAATATCAACTAGATATTTTCCAAAAGGTGTGGGACCCACCTTGACACATGTCCTAATTGTGGTGGTGTTAGTTTTGGGGGGAAACTAGATGGGACTATAGGGTGGCCGGCCATGTGGGTTAAAAGAGAAAAAAGTAGAGTTTGTTGTTAGTTGTTTTAAATTAGAAAGAAGAAGAGAGTGTTTAGAGAGAGAAGGAGAAGAAGAAGAGAGAGAGAAGAGAGGGAAAGCTAGGGTTTGGAGGGTTTCAAACCTTTGGATCATCTCAAGACAAAGAGAAATCGTCTTCCCCTCGTCGTCCTCGTTGGTAATGCCTAACCCGATCTTCGTTTTGTTAACTTTGGAAAGTTAGGGTTTTGTATAAAACTATTGGTTAGGGTTGTAGTGAGTTTGGGGGTTTGTTGGAGACGTTTTAGAGGTGGTTGGAGGTGTTATTGGACGTTTTCCGGTGACCGGAGACTCGGGAGGAGCTCCGGCCACCGTGGGTGGTGGCCGGCCGGCCATGGGGTGCCTGGCCGGAGCTGGTACCAGCCACCACCATGGTGGCCGAGCCCCCCTTGAACCCTAGGGCTCTCGGCCAAGGGTTTTGGGTGGGGCCCACGTGCTCGGTTGCTCGGGTTTTAATGTTCGGGTGGTTTAAAACGTTCCCCGGACCATTTATCCTTAACCGAATCGAAAATTGGAATTAAATTGGAAAAGTTGTAATTAACGGGTTTTAGAAACTTTCAACGTTAATTAATTGACTTAGAAGTCGGAATTCAATTCCGTCAAGTGCGTTGGGTTCCTTGCAATATTCTAAGACCGTAGAAACGAAAACGGGGGCTTTTGGAGCCCCGAAAGGCAATTTACAAAACCCGGGCAGATTCGCCATGTCGGGCGAATCGGGCCTTTACGGGTCCTTTATCGACAATGTCGAGTAATTGGGAGGTTTGGGAGTGATCGACATTGTCGGGGTTACGTTTGGGCGTTAAGTTCATTGAATTTCGGTTTATTCGTACTAGTTTAAAAGTGCTTTAAAATTGTGCTCTTTTAGATCGTGCTGCGGACCGAGGCAAAGAGAAGCTCGGCGAGTGACTGGGTTTACATCGAGTTTTATTGGAGCGCTTTTGGAGTTATTTACGAGGTAGGGAAAAGTAGCCGGATCTCGGCCCTGATTAGGGAAAGTTAATAGTAGAATTGCATGTGACACCGGGGTGTCGTGGGTTGAGTAGATTTATTTAAATATTAGAAAAGCATGATACGGGACTGTAGCGTTTAAGAGAAAAGCATGTGACACTTAGTAGTGTCGTAGGAACAGAGAACTTAGCGATATTAGAATTACTGGAGGCATATGACCATGCCCGGAGGTTGTTTGTGAAACTAGTGATCTTAGGACTGTTGGAGGCATCGAGTATGCCGGAGGTTGTTGTGCGTTATTTATTGTGGAGTTTGGGTGGCCTTGAGAGCCCGTGTTATTTATTGTTGAGTTTGGGTGGCCTTGAGAGCCCGTGTCATTTATTGTTGAGTTTGGGTGGCCTTGAGAGCCCGTGTTATTTATTGTTGAGTTTGGGTGGCCTTGAGAGCCCGTGTATTTAAATTGGTGTCTTGGGTGGCCATGAGAGCCCGTGTATTTAAATTGGTGTCTTGGGTGGCCATGAGTGCCCGTGTTTTACTGTTGGTGTGTCTTGAGTGGTCGTGAGTGTCTGTGGGGTCGTTGAACCCGATTTTGACCGTTGGTGTGTCTTGAGTGGCCGAGAGTGCCCGGGGGGTTGTTGAACCCGAGTCTTGACCGTTGGTGTGTCCTGAGTGGCAGTGAGTGCCCGTGGGGTTGTTGAACCCGAGTCTTGACTATTGAGGTGTCTTGAGTGGCCTTGAGTGCCTGTGTGATTGAACTTGCCTGTGATTGTGATTGTGGTTACCTGAAATTGTGAGTTCGAAAGGTCGACAGCCTGATCCGACTTAGTGTCGATGAACTGCGATAGGTCGACAACCTGATCCGACTTAGTGTCGATGAACTGCAAAGGTCGACAGCCTGATCCGACTTAGTGTCGATGAATTGCGATAGGTCGACAGCCTGATCCTACTTCGTGCCGAGGAATTGCGATAGGTCGATCCTAGACCTGATTGAGATTGGTTACTGAGCAGCTGGTGTGCGATCCTTTGTGATCTTGTTTGGCGTTGTGTAGTCCTTCTGTCGTGTCCTTGGAGGAGGTCGTCGATAGTTGTGTCGGGTCTACATTACTTTATCGAGTGTTGAGTCTGTTGAGGAAAGTAACGGGTTGTGGGTCAGTTGGGTACTTGAGTTGGGGATTGTAGTCCCGGTGTTGGGTTTGGTTTTAATGTTACTGGCTTTTTCTGCTAATTATGCCATAGTCAGTCTGTTATCCGTGGAGGTGAGCGAACGCTCACCCCTAGCTGCTTTTCCTACAGGTACTGATCACTGGACAGACTAGGTTAGCTCTTGAAGTTCATGGAGCTTGGAACGGAGTCTGGTCTTTATTTTGTTGAGTCTAGTGACGGATAATGTACCTTGTCCACTTGTTGGGACGTTTTTGTATTGTAAATATTATCATTATTTTTGGTAACTAAATGGAAATATCAGAGTTTTATTCAAAACAGGTTTTAAGTGTTTCGTGTTTTAAATGTTCGCGTCCCGAGTTCGGTTCGCTGAAATTGGGGCGTGACAAAGGCGGTTTCTCATTCCACAGGTTTTGAATCCACTCAGCATGGTGAGGTTGAGGAGGACGTCGAGGATAGCGAGTTTGAGGTTATTCCGGAATTATCTCCTGTTCCGGTTTCTAACCGATTTCTCTGCTTGAATCCGGATAGGGAGTAGGTTCGGAGAGCGGTGCTCTGTTTCGTTTGCTTCCTGTTTTGTTTTTTGTTTTTTTTAGTTTGGCTTTTTTCCTGTATCGGTTTGGGGAAAAGGTCCTTTTAAGGATCGTTTTTCTTGCTTCGTTTTAATTTCTTGTAGAACGTTTTCCTATTAAATTATTTCGCTTATAAAAAAAACTAATAAGTAGTACAAGCCGAAAGAGGTCCCAATGGTTCTGTTGCAGGAATCGGGATCGTTTTGGTCCATTCACTGGTAACTGAGGTTTAGGTGATGTGGTTCAGGAATAAAGTTACTTTCAAGACTTATGAAGTGGTACGAGGGTAGTCTCGAACGTTTTCTGTCTTTTGTGGTTTATTTGTGGGCTGCGTCCCTACTGTTTCTTTTTGTTTTGGTTCTGGCTTGTTGCCTTGTTGCTCTTTTGAGCTGTTTTAGTCTTGGGACGATCCCTTTCTGAGGTTGATCTCCTGTCCTGTTTTCCTGACTCAGGAAAGCAAAGGTTTAATAAATTTTCGCTTATCAAAAATAAAACTAATTAGCTTAAGTTAGCTATGTGGTTTAAGAGTTTTTCATTTCAGTTATGATAAACCATTAGTTGATCGAGCATCATTTGAGATGCGTACGTCTCCTCGAGCAGTCCATTTTGATGTTCAGTTCATTCATTTAGCAACCCTAGTATTCTCTTGCTTTTCTTTCTCTACCTTAGCTATCTTAATCTCTAGTGGGTTGTGCAAATCTTTCTGCCCTTCTGTTCCTCTCTTTCCTTTTTGTTGCCTACGTTCCTTGTGGAAACACTTGCAAAGGTGTGGATAAATCTCTTTCATCTGGATCTGGGGTCAATTCTAGTAGTAAACCAGATTTACCTTGACATGTTGATGACAGTGTCAGTATGAGTTATATGTATAAGCTTTACTGAACCTGTAACTCTTAGCAAATTGGGTGCCTTCCTATGTGGTCCATTTCGGCTCATACGAAACTGTGTTACATTAATATCAATAGGTGAAAGTTTTTGTTTTTTTTTCCACATACATTGGCATGAACTTCTCATAGAGTTGGTCGTCGGACTACCCATTTGTGTGCGATTTTTGAGCCTGCAAATAATAACCTTCATATGTTTCCAGTCCATGTGCTTTAGAGATTGAGTTCGACTTGTACTCATTCGCAAATAACCCCCAACATGTTTTTCTAGATTTTTCACCGACCCATTCGAATGATGAAGCAAACAAGAGACTAACCTAAAGCCAAAAAGCCAACTTGTTCACCGTCATGACTTGAACTGTTATAGAGTTACAAATCTAGCACTTGGTAATAAAATTGAGACGAATCCAACAATGCAACCATGAAACTATTGATGTTTTCTTTATCATGCATCATTTGGGAGAATTTTTTGTTACTCGTCGCTCAACATTGTCATTTGAAAGTTCTCTTATTTTTCGCTCGACATTTTCGATCATATGAGAGTGTGAGAAGGAGCTGATAGAGAAAAGTATAACTAGGAGGAGTTTAGAGAAAAAAATAGAAATAGAGGATGGGAATTGGGGTGTAGTGTACTATAGGAAAAATAATTCTTTTTTTGTCATATTATCGCTAGTAATTGCTATTATTTTTTTTGTAAAACAATCAAATCATTAGTTTTTTTTTATATTAGAGAGAAATAAATGCATTAAAAAATGGTTGTGGGTCCTGGGATAGAAACCACAACCACCAAAACAAAAGCCAACAAAATCCGGCCTTAGAGGCAAAAGCAACAAAAGAAAGCGACCAGAACAAGAAAAAAACCCACCCCGGTCCACCACAACAACCACTAACACGCCAGACTAGTGAACAGTGCCTCAGGAGACTGCTCGGGCAACCTTGATCGGACTAGTGAACAGTACTACAGGAGACCGCACGGGTGAATCCTCTGGCCTTAAGAAGGCTAAGTGATTCGTGCTCCTCCACCCAAAAACGGGCAGATCGGCCCCAAACTGCGACCCTGGAACAAGTACTCACCGGACCCCACCAAGGAAAAGCAACCCCAAAACAACTCTTGAAAAAACACTCACCAGACCTGACAAGAGAAACCACCGAAGAGGACCAGGGGAAAATGTGTTGAACTCCACAAACATAACACATCAATCGTCAGACTATCCTTAGGCGCTCCTAGTCAGCGCAACAACCGAAGACTCTATCCACTCGAGGAAGGTAAAATTTCGGCTAACCGCTCTCAATCTGGAAAATGACCACTACTGAACCCTAGCTAGGAGAATGCCTGGTTCAATAGCAGCAGACCCTGAGAAGACACGACTAATTCGCTCTAACCAAATATGCCAAAGGCACAACAGCCCGATACCAGTCCACTCAGACCTCAGCCTACGTAAACCCAGCAGAGAGGTACAAGACTCAAGAAAAATAGTTGGCGACATCGTAAGAACACCCACAACTCCCCACCATCCCAAGATCAGAGACCCGACTCTCCAGGTCCATGAGCAAGCGACAAACAAGTGCCTAGAGTCCTCCCCTCCTGAACCACACAACATACACCTCCACCGGACTAACGGAATCGACACACCCCTATCCACCAAGAAGGAAATAGTGGGAACCCCATCATGAGCAAACAACCAGGAAAATAAATGGATCTTAGGAGGAACAGGAGCAGACAAGATGACAGAAGCCCAAGGAGCAACCTCATAATCCACCCAGCCGACAATAACCTAAAAAGCTCTAGCTGTAGAGAACCCTCTCTGATCCCAAGACCAGACCAACGAATCTGAACGCTCGCGCACCAACTGAACCCCAACCAGGCGAACCCTTAACTCCTCTAATGGATCAGTATCACGGACCCGAAGATCCCTCTCAACCAGAAAAACTCATTCCCCATGTGCAAAAAACTCTGCAACTGATCCATGATGGCCAACCACCAAGCTATAGAGCCGGGGAAAACGAGTCGCTAGAGCAGTATCAAAAAGCCACGGGTCCTCCCAAAAACGAATTGTGGTGCCATAACCGACCACCCACCTCAAAGTGCCAGGACCAAACACTCTCGCAAACCCAGGGTCCCGATCCAATCGAACCACATGCCGAATGAAGAAAGAGGAAGCCCTCGAAGGAACTGTAAGCGATCCCAAGTCCCACTCAATCTCCCTCCACCCGAAGCAAGCACAGATAAAACGCCTCCAGAAGGTTGGCCCCTCAGTAACAAAACGCCACCACCATTTCAGGAGAAGACTGGTGTTTACCTTCGAAAGAGAACGAATACCTAGCCCCCTGATTCCTTGGACATGCAAACCACCTCCCACGGAACCTTGGAGAGACACCTCCTCTCACGACCTGAACACCAAAGGAACCTCCTCTGAAATCTCTCTAGCAGCCGAACCACCTTCTTAGGGGTGCGAAACAAAGACATGAAAAAGACCGGCAAGCTTTCCAGGGTCGCCCTGATGAGCGTATAGCGTCCCCCCAGGAAGAGAAAACGGGTCCGCCATACCGCTAACCTCTTTCTGTGCCTATCCACCATCGGGTCCCAATAAAGAGCATTGTTGACATTTCACTATTTTTAAGTTTTGGAAAATCAATGTATGGTTTCAAAAATTTGATTGTTAGTGAGAGGTATTATGGACAGGAAAATAACGGAAGAGACTAAATTGAAGACAACTTTTTCACTGTAGCGAAAAAAAGTTAGGGGTATTCATTTAAAAATAAAACTTTTCCGGAGTAACGAGGTAAAAATTTCCTATCTTATATTGTAGATATGTTTTTAACATAATCATGTTGTGTTTACCTTTTTTTGCTTTCAAAAACGCACTAAATATCGTTACTTTGGTCAGAATATGCTAAAATTTGTTGCATATTTTTGGCTTATAGGATATTATATATCATAAATACTTAAATTACAATTCTTCTTCTTCTTCTTTTGTGAGGTCTTTATTCAGATCTGGAACCTCCGACATACAGATTTAAAAGTGGAGCTGTAAAATCGAGATTGAAAGGGTGTGTATTTTTTGGTGTGTTGATGGGTGAAAAATTATCAGCAACGACAAAGAAGCACACGCAAAGGAAAAAGGATACGAGTTTATGATATAAAAAGTAAAAGTACATATTATGGAGAAGAGATCAGGTATGGAGGTAAATCTTTAAAGTGTGTAGACGAGCGATATGAGACATAAATTTTAATGTACGAAGAGGTATGAAGATTAAAGGTTTAGGACTCAAGAAAAAGAACGTAAAGGTAAGAAATTTAGAAATTTGAAATTCAATTTTAATGGATTAATGGAAATTAACTAAATTCGCTAATTTATGATAATAAATAAAAGGGTTAAATACTTTTTGGTACCCTTATGTTCGGTCCACGAACGTTTTGGTACCTTTATGATTTTTTATTCCAATTTGGTACCCCTTATGTTCGGTCCACTAACGGAATATTCCTCTAATTTAGTCATGTGAAATTACGATTTTTCCCTTATCTAATTTGTCTTGAGAATGAAATTACCATTCTAACCTTTTTTATTATAAATTAATTAATAAAAGAAACAACATTTAATATGTAACTAATTAAATTTCATTTTATGTAACTGAACTAAACCTAATTGCAGCTTCAACTTCATCGCTTCAAAATAATCTACACCTATTCGCTTCAACTTCATCTCCTCCGCTTTAGAAATTGCATCTCAACGTCATCAACTCCCCGATGAGATCCTAATCAGGAGCTCGATGAGGGAGAGGAAAGGGAGAGTGAGGCCGGAGAGTGGCCGGTGAGCCAAAGCTGGTCGGCGAGGGTGAGGGTGGCCGGGATCGAGACGTGAGAGAGAGGGGAGGGAGTGGGTTCGGGATTTGGGAGAGAGAGGCGACGCTGAACGAAAATAAAAGGGAACCCTATTTCCTTGCTGCTATTTAAAATAGAACTCCAAATGGCCTTGGTCTTAAAACCATGCTCGAAATTTAGGGCCCAAGACCAACTCTTTGGGTCTGAAACGCCCACAGCCCGCACAGCTCAAAACCTTTTTTTTTCTTTGAACGACTAAAATTTAAAGCGAAATTTAGACTTGTCGTTACCAAAAACCGACCGAAAACTCAACCTCAACGTTCCGATCGAATAAAAACAAAACAAATAACTCTTCTTCTTCTTTTTCGAAGCGTTCTTTACAATCTTCCCCCCTTAAAAGAATTTCGTCCTCGAAATTTAAAACGAACGCGCTCCACTTAACCCTATCTCAGGGACGTCCGAATAAATCTCTCAGCTCACCAACCCTCAAACACACGGAAAACACTTACGCCAGTTAGTCGAAACCGAAATCCCCCGTCGGTAGAGGCGTCACAGCGCCA
The DNA here is from genome assembly GCA_963921825.1 of Erodium maritimum. Classification (NCBI taxonomy): domain Eukaryota; kingdom Viridiplantae; phylum Streptophyta; class Magnoliopsida; order Geraniales; family Geraniaceae; genus Erodium; species Erodium maritimum. The sequence goes on along the minus strand of OY997589.1, from coordinate 21,175,177 downwards.
CACGCAACTTGGTCGAGACGTCAACCCGGAAAACACTCCCGTCGCCCTCAAAACGGTTCCAACCCAACGACACATCTCCTCAACCACCCTCTTCGCTTAAACAAGTAAGGCAAACAAGACGAAACGAACGTAGTCCACCACGCTTCCGCTGCGCCACTCTGATCTCAACGTTAACTGGTCAAACTCGGGCGCGAACTTAAAAGTAACAGAAAACGACTTAAATGAAACGCAAGCTCAAAGGTTGCAACAATAACCAAAAGTAACAAGCCAAAACAAGTCAAACACAGGTCTCAAAACGAAAGCACAGTTCTAAAGTCAAAACAAAAGCAACTCCCGGACTCTCGTTAGTCCTACGCTCCTCGATGTCCTCTAGCATGCTCGAAGTCACGAACGGTCTCATGATCGGAGACATGTCTCTCTGCCCGTGAATCGACAACAGCATACACTCGACCCTGCTGCAACGGAGGTCCGCCTCTCGGGGGTGGTGGAAGTGTCACCTACTGCTCAGCTCTCTGCCTCGGCGCTGGCACGCTCGCTGCATGCCACGGAGCTCTCTGCGTCTGAGCCTGACGCTGCTGAAACTGCGGTGACCGCCCAGTCTGTGACTGATGTGGTCGCAGGGCTGACACCTCCAAAAGTCGATCGGGGCACCTGGAGATGAAGTGCCCAGACTGGCCACACTGATGACACAGTGATGGACTGGCACTCGACCTCTCCTCGGGTCTACTCGCTGGGTGGCCCATCGATCCGCTGCTCCCCGGGCAGTCTCGAGCCACGTGACCCGGTCGTTCACATCTATAGCACGTGCGCCCTCTCATGAAAGGTCCAACTGAAGATGCCGACCCAATCTGTCGCGGTCCTCTCGCCTGGGTCTGAGTCTGAAACGATCCTGAGGTCCTCCGCCTCCTCGGATCCTGAGACTCGGGTGGCCTCTGGAAACCACTCGGCCTCGGCCTGACTTCTCGAACCCTGTCTGCCTCCTGGAGGCGTCGCTCCACGACCAAAGCCCGGTCCACCAGCTCTGAATAAACCTGAGTCCTCATAGCAGCGAGTCGGTCTGCTATAGTGGGATGCAGGCCGTCCTCAAACCGTCGACAACGCAGAATCTCCGTCTGCACCATCTCAGAGGCAAAACGTGACAGGGATGTGAACCTCGTCTCGTACTCAACGACGGTCAAACCGTCCTGTCGCAGCTCCAGGAACTGCTGGTATCGATCATCCAACACCGACTGAGGAAAATACTGCTCCAAGAAACGCTGCTCAAACAGCGAGTAGTCATCTCCCACGCGCGCCTGCTCGCGCTGCCACCAACGGTAGGCATCACCCTACAGCTGAAAAGTTGCAAAGGACACTCTCCTGCGTCCATCCAGTATACCTGAGGTGTCCAGGTTGCGAGTCATCCGCTCCAGCCATCCCTCGGCTGCATTGGAGTCTGGTTCCCCGGAAAACACTGGTGTGCCCAGCCCACGGAAGTATCGTAGCATCTGAGCGGTGATGTTGCCGACCTGATCGAGTCTCTAGGTCGCGGCTGCATGTGCAGCAGGTACGATCTCCGGTGCTGGTGTCGTAGTCTCTATCTCTGCCTCCCTACGGGTGAGGGTCTCTACCAAACTCTGGACAGTGCGGGTCAACTCCTCCAGAGCTACCGTTTGAGCAGGTTCGGTGACTGGTGGAACCCTAGAGGGAAGTCCCGATGACCCAGTATCGGTCCTCTCGTGCTCCTCGGCACGTGCACCCTGGGCGCTAGACTGCCCTCGGTCCCTAGCCGGCCGGCCTCTGGTGCCTCGAGGTATGTAGGTCGGCGCCATGTCGTATGTCCTCTGCACGGACAACGCACAAGTTCAGTTCCTTAACTTCGAAAAAGACGCGCCTAAGTAACTACGTTCACACACAGACAGACAGACACAGTAAGGTCAAACTATACCACCAAAACGGGGAAGTCCCCACATAACAGCCAAGTAACACAGCAGAAATACACAAGTCACACCAATCACCAACTTACCACACACGAACAATTCACATTAGACAACGACCACTTGGAATTGAAGTTTAAACACAATCAATTTTCATCCAAAACATTCATGTCGATGTCGTGTCGTTACAACCCGATTTAGGCGTCCCCGAATTACGTTTTAACCACCTGACATCCCCCTCATTCATGTCCGGCTATAGTGGCCCCCTATAGCCAAATCATGATGGTACATACACTTCAGTTTCTGCAGAAGTTCGGGCATGACCCGTTCGTAAATTACACTAACCCTTCGCTTAAGTGGACACTCAAAACACAACCTGCACAAATAAACAAGAACCACAATACACCGCAGTTCAACCAACAAACAAACCGAGACTTTCTCGTCTCGTTTATACGCTTAGGTCATCTCCGAATTGCGTAAACGACACACCGACACTCAACAACCTAACTCTACCCACCTAGATGACGTACGGTCCGAGGTTTGAAAACATTTTCAAATGAAACCAGGCTCTGATACCAAATTGTCACGCCCCAAATCCAGTTTTGACCGGACTCGAGACGTGAACTAAAACAGTAATAATTTTAAAGAAAAAAAATAAAGCCAACGAGTCTCCAAATCAAATTTTAAAACCTTTACAATGTCACGAGTCGACACTCGGTAAAAACAACAGTAAAAGAGTTTAACAAAAACGAATAGTACGTCTCTAGACTACTAGTTTAGGACCCTCGTAAGCTCCCAAGCATCGAGCATCCAGCTAGTACAATTCCCGCTTAGAACCTGAAAAAAACAACAAGGTAAAGGGGGTGAGCTTTCGCTCAGTAGGAAAAGTAGTTAAGGTTATAAGCAAGCGCTCACCACCACGGGTAACCGTCCAATTAGGGCATACTAGTACAACACACAACTAATTCTCAACGGAACTCGTAACCACAATCCTCAACTCAAGGCCAACTCACGCTCACAACCATAAACAAACAAACAGCATAGACAACAACCAGCACACCAAGTGACACGTCATCAAACATAAAGTAAATTGTAAAAGCATAACACGTCCCATACCGCAGTCCCCTACTCGGTCGGCTGTCCACAGCCTGACACCCACATATCGTACTGGAACACTCAGCAGAACAAACCCATAACCCGAACGGCAGTTCCCAACACCACCGAATGCACCCAGCCATTTATGTCGTACCGTAACACGAAGCCTCGGTCCCGACACCTACCCGTCACGTAGACTCGGGGTAACATCCTAGACCGAAAATCCCTCAGTCGAACGTCTGCCTGTCACGTAGACTCAGGGCCATAATCTTCCCGTCATAGAGACTCGAGTATAATCTTCCCGTCACAAAGACTCGGGTATCAAACACGCCATCCTTGGCCTCGCGGCACACTACCCCGGAACTATCCCACGGTGCAAGTATCACTCTAGTTACGTCTTTTCTCGGAACACACAACAAAATAAATAATACAATTGTCATAATTAAACACGGCTTACCGAGCCCAACAGTTTTACCACAACCAGTCACGTCGGTCTATCACTCACCCGACCATCACACAACCAAGGGTTCAGATCAACACAACCACGGCACACTCGCCCATACATGACAACAACAAGCTCAACGGTTATACTAATCTTGTCTATTAACCCTAACGACAACGATTCACGAGGCAGGCATATCAAACAACAATCAGGCAACCAAACAACACGCAACCTACGGATCGACAAGGCCGATCTACCAGCACAACAATTCCCAAGACAGAAACTTAAGTGTTCACAGTTCAATCGGCTATGCTAGTTGTTCTCATCCTACATGCTACTATGACTCGTCCGGTTATTATCTGATATAAACGTCTTTCCAGTTTTATTAATTCCTAGCATGCATACTAGTAACTTTCCGCAATTAAACCGGTATCCGCTACTTCCCTACCTCAAGACGATACCACAGCAGCGTCTCCTAGCTGCTGACGACCTGGCCAACACCGTCTTCTAGGGCGAAAATCGCGTCTGGTTTAAGTCTGGTCTACTCTTCGATCGAAGCCGAACTCTAATTTAAACCGAAAGCCACAATTAAAACAGGTTTCACAATTTGATTTAAAAGGTTACGAAGGTTTCGATTTAAGTTCAGAAGTTGTCTTTTAGACTCGAGCGGGCTAAAAGCAGGATTACGGCGAATCGGGTTCGAGCACCCGAGCACCGAAACCGGTGCACGTTTCTCGAGGCACGGGTTTCGTGGCACGATTACCGAGGTACCCGTTTCAGCGTTCCACTTTTATCCCGTTCAAGGTCCAATTTAGCGTCCAGTTTAAACGAATCAGGTTTTAGTCCTTGTTTAATTAAATCCGATTAAATAGCAAAGTTCCTTTCAGATATTTTCAAAACTCAAATAATCAAGTTCAGATCTAAAACGACTTGTCTCGAACCAGCAAAACTGCTTTAACAAATTCTAGATCCAAAACGAGCTCGGGAAGCACAATAAAAGAAAGGGGAGAAGAAGAGGTTCGGTTAGGAACTCCGGCCGACCACCGGCGGCGCCGTTGCCGGCCGAAGCGCTACGGACCGGATTCTCACCGTGGGGAAAACAGACGGCGAAGGCGGGGAGGGTTCGGCGCGTTGGATCTAGGGCGGCGCTGGAAAGGGACGGAGGCTCGTGGTCCGAGCATCGTCTTCCTCCGTAGATCCGGCTTGCTACGGCCGGAAGGAGGTCGGAGTGGGCAGTAACGAGCGCGGAAGGCGGCGGGAGTTCGGATTGAAGGAGAGGGTCGTGAGGACGACGACGGCGGGTCTGACTCGGGGAAGAAGAAGTTGAGACGAAGATGGAGGAGCTCGGTGTTTTTCCGGTACTTGCGGATCTCCCTGAGAACCACGATTCCGGCCTGAACCTGAGTGGGAATGGGAGCTTCCGAATCAGGAGCTCGATGAGGGAGAGGAAAGGGAGAGTGAGGTCGGAGAGTGGCCGGTGAGCCAAAGCTGGTCGGCGAGGGTGAGGGTGGCCGGGATCGAGACGTGAGAGAGAGAGGAGGGAGTGGGTTCGGGATTTGGGACAGAGAGGCGACGCTGAACGAAAATAAAAGAGAACCCTATTTCCTTGCTGCTATTTAAAACAGAACTCCAAATGGCCTTGGTCTTAAAACCAGACTCGAAATTTAGGGCCCAAGACCAACTCTTTGGGTCTAAAACGCCCACAGCCCGCACAGCTCAAAACCTTTTTTTTTTGAACGACTAAAATTTAAAGCGAAATTCAAACTTGTCGTTACCAAAAACCGATCGAAAACTCAACCTCAACGTTCCGATCGAATAAAAAAAAAACAAATAACTCTTCTTCTTTTTTTCGAAGCGGTCTTTACAGGCCCATAATCCGGACGGGTGGGTTCAAAGGTCCTTTTTTGGGCACGGGACCGGGAGCGGGTTAAATTTTTTGAACCCGGTCACTCCGGGTCGGTTCAAAATTTTGGCCACGAGGCCGGGGCCCGGCCCATGGACACCCTAGCTCAAGGTAGGGCCTATGAACCGTTGGGTCCCCCGAAGGGGTCGCTTTTCTTCTGCTGTAAAACCGAACATGTGGTCGTCAGTGATGAGGGAGGGAGGAGGCGGTTTAAGAGGCAATGACGACGATGACTTCAGAGACGGCGACGACGGCAACCAGGGAGACGGACGCGCCGGTTGCGGCATCAACAAAAACCATCGGAATTGCAGAGGTGATGCCGAACAAAATCGGTAGACCAACGAAGACGACAACTTCAGAGACGGTGACGCCACGACCAGGGAGGCGGACACAGTGATGGCAGCGTCAACAAAAACCATCAAAGTTGCAGAGTTGGTGTCAAACAGAATTTGGAGAGAAAAACTCTAACAAATTCCTCAGAAGAGGCACATGGAAGTAATTATCCAGAACAAATCCGTAAGATGCGATTAGGAGAAAAAGAATAATGATAAAAATCATTATTATAGCCATGACGGTCACGATCTTATGGTGTTAGGTTAAAGAGATAACTAACAGTGCATAATATTAGTTTTAAAAAAAACAGTGCATAATATTAATTCCCAATTCGATGAACAAGAAAAATAACTAATTGCACTGCCTTTAAAAAAAAAACTATCTTGATTTCCTTATTTAGTTTCTCGGGTCAATTGGCCAGAAATGCTCCTCTATTGATTTTCTGTGCCGTGAATGTCAATTCGCACCGACCATGTTTGCTGACATGGATGATACGCTGACGCCAGTCAATCTTGCAGCCGAAGCCAAGCTGAGTCGAGCCCATTCACAAAACAAAATAAAAATATCCTGAGTACAAAAAACCGGGAGTAGCCGGTGGACCCGAAATCTGCATTTGGCGTGAATTTTGGGTTCATTTGATTTGAATTTGCCATTTGGCAAAGAGACCCAACCCCAGAGTCAGATTCTAACCCTCGATCTAACCTGACCCAAGCCACTTGGGTTTTATTTAAGGGCTCAGAGAAAGTTGTGAGCTTCAGCTCAGTTTCTGGGTTTTGTTTTCTCGAGAAATCGGATAAGAAAATCGTTGTAGTAGGAAATTTGTAGCTGTATTAGTAGCAGTCGTGACTCTCTCTCTCTCATTTTAATTTCCATTTTATTATTTTCTTTTTCAATTTGTAGATGGAACAGTCATAGACTAATTGATTTGTTGAGAGTTGAAACCTTGTTAAGGTTTCTGGGTTTTGATGGGTTCGGATAAAGGTAGAGAAGGGAAAGCCATGAGGGAGAAATGGGTGCACAGATTTTATATACACCAACTTCAGTATTCAAGTTGGTCTACTCGTTCTCTTTCTGGGTTTGTTTTCAAGTGATCAACAACATCAAAAACTCACTAAACAAAGACCCAAAACATTCTTAAACAACAACAACAACAAAAGACGCCTGTGTGTGTTTGTTTGTTTGTTTTTCAACATGAAGAGACTTGGCAGCACTGATTCCTTGGGTGGTCTCACCTCCATCTGCCCAACCACAGGTTGTAATTAATCTCTCTCTCTCTCTCTCTCTTCTTGCTTGTTCATGGTTTTGATTCCGAGATTCAGACATACCCATGTGATTTATGTTCCCCAAAATTGGTTCTTTTGACACACAAGTGACCTTGAGCTGATTCTGATTCTCTCAAATCCAACAAGCTTTAGAGTTTGGACCCAATTCTGTTTTTCCCTTTATGGGCTGTCTTTAACTCAGTTTCTGGTGCTCTGTTTCAGACCACCACAGTCCGAGAACCAGCGGCCATGTCTACACCATGGAGTTCCAGTCCATGCTGGACGGATTGGACGAGGAGGGTTGTGTGGAAGAGTCCGGCCACGTCGCCGAGAAGAAGAGGCGGTTGAGCGTTGACCAAGTCAAGGCCTTGGAGAAGAATTTCGAAGTTGAGAACAAGCTCGAGCCCGAGCGGAAAGTGAAGCTCGCTCAGGAGCTCGGTCTTCAGCCCCGCCAAGTCGCCGTCTGGTTCCAGAACCGACGCGCGCGGTGGAAGACAAAGCAGCTCGAGCGCGACTATGGAGTCCTCAAAGCCAATTTTGACTCGCTCAAGCACAATTACGACTATCTGCAGCGCGACCATGAAGCTCTGCGCAAAGAGGTACGGAACTGAGCTTAGTGCGGTGTTCAGCTCTTGATCAATGTGTGTAAAGTTTGTGTCTTTCGAGAGAATTACGAATCGTTGATGATGGGTTTGTGTTCGATTTTGATTTTGTGACAGATACGGGAGCTGAAATCGAAGGTCGGCGAAAGTGGAAAAGCAGAGAGCAATGATCTGTCAGTGAAGGAGGAGATGGTGGTGCCTGAATCGGAGCACAACGAGATGGATCAACAGATCAGCGACGGCAAGGAGCAACCTAGTCCTACTCCGACCGCTTTCGGTTCTTCCGAGGTCAACAATGGCATAGCCGAAAGCAGCACCGTCCTCGACGCGGCCTCTGTCTTTCCTGATTTCAAAGACGGATCGTCCGACAGCGATTCGAGCGCGATCCTCAACGAGGAGTACAACAACAGAAGCCCGAACACGGCGGCGATTTTGATGTCCCCGCCGTCGTCGCCTGAGCTTAAATTCGGGTGCTCCTCGCCGGCGCCGTCTGGGTTCCAGTTCCAGAAAATGTACCAGACCCAGTTCGTGAAGCTGGAAGAGCACAACTTCTTCACCGGAGATGAGGCCTGCAATTTCTTCTCCGACGAGCAAGCTCCTAGCCTCCAGCAATGGTACTGTCACGACCCGTGGCCAAGCTCCTGAGAAATTAATGGAAGGCAAATCGATCGATCTGATGATGATGATAATAAGGTGAAGAAATTTTGGGAATATGGAAAGGTGGGTCGGAGGTGGATCGGCAATGGAACAGAAGATCTGGAAAGGAAGGGTTCGATAATGGATTGGTCGTGCGGGAATGATTTGGTCGTAATTGAATTGTGCCTGTAAAAATACTTGGAAAATCCACGGGAAAAACAATTTCCTGTAATTGGATAAATAATCATTGCCTCGCTTTTTCCTTGTTATCCAAATCTATTTACTACCTTTAACTTATTTTCGGATCAACATTTTCTCGTAGTTTGCAAATTTAATCCGACTATATTTTTCTTCTCAAGAGCTCAATTATGTTCTTTTTTTTTCGAGTCTCTCTCTCATTATGGGTAAGAACAAGGAAACTTAGTCATCGGATCATGGAGATGTGGAAGACAACGGCGTCAGTTTTTTTTTTTTTTTCCGGTGATTCTTCTTGTGATTGCGACTGTCTTATTACCGCAGGGATGTAGTGTTTTATTACCATGGCGGTGCAGCTCTTCATGCCTGACGGAAGAGAAGTTTACTGCACGTATGTACCTGCGGTGGAAATGGGCGGGACCTAGCAAACCTCCTGATGGTTTTGGAATTTTAACCGTGATGTTTATTCCTCTTTTCAGTGTATAAGTATACAATACAAGATAAGGAAACAACATTCAAACTATACAAGATATATCCTATTAGAGTTTGATTCTATTCAAACTCTAGTACACAATATCTCTAACACGCCCTTGCAGTCTGAACGGGAGATTCGCAGACGTTCAGGCTGGACCGAAAATCAAGAAACAGAATCCGCGGCAAGCCTTTGGTGAAGACGTCAGCTATCTGGGAACGAGATGGGACGTGTAGTACCCGGATGTGGCCCTTGGCCACCTTCTCACGAACGAAGTGGATGTCTAGCTCGATATGCTTGGTAGGCTGATGTTGGACGGGGTTACCAGACAGGTAAATAGCACTGATGTTGTCGCAGTAGACCAACGTAGCACGGGAAAGCGGACAGTGCAGCTCAAGAAGGAGATTCCGAATCCAACATGCCTCGGACACAACATTGGCAACGCCACGATACTCGGCCTCAGTGCTAGACCGCGAGAGGGTAACCTGTCTTTTCGAGGACCAAGAAATCAGGTTATCCCCCAAAAAGACACAAAACCCCGAAGTAGAACGACGAGTACCTGAACACCCGGCCCAGTCAGCATCAGTGTAAGTCACGAGGCCGGATATCGGTGACGAATATAGATGAAGACCAAGATGTGACGTTCCCTGAAGGTACCGAATAATGCGCTTGAGAGCAGCCATGTGAGTAACCCGAGGATCATGCATGTGCAAGCACACCTGCTGAACTGCATAAGAAATGTCAGGTCTGGTAAATGTGAGATACTGGAGCGCCCCTGCAAGACTGCGGTATAGAGTCGGGTTCTCAAACGGTGAGCTGTTAGAAGCACTAAGCTTCCCTTGAGTGTCAACAGGAGTCGCTGAGGAAGAACATGACGACATACCGGCACGGGCGATGATGTCGGTGGCATATTTCTGTTGAGATAGAAACAAGCCACCGGGATGCCGAGTAACAGTTATACCCAGGAAGTAGGACAGAGGACCCAGATCCTTCATGGCGAACTCGGTATTAAGATGAGACATAACAGACAGGCGTAGAGCATCGCTGGATGAGGCAAGAATAATATCATCAACGTATAACAGAATGTAGGCCGTGTCCTTGCCATGGCGGTATATGAACAGAGAATGGTCGGACCTGCTATGAGAAAAACCAATCGTAGAGACAAAGTCAGTAAATCGTTGGTACCATGCTCGAGGGGCCTGCTTGAGACCGTAGAGAGACCGGCTCAACAAGCAGACATGATCCGGATGAGTGGAGCTGCGAAATCCGAGAGGTTGATGCATGTAAACTGTCTCGTTCAGATTCCCGTGCAAAAAAGCATTCTTCACATCAAGCTGATGGATAGACCACGACCGAGAGACGGCAATGCTGAGTACCGTGCGAATGGTTGCAGGTTTGACCACGGGGCTGAATGTCTCATCGCAATCCACGCCAACCTGCTGAGACCTGCCATCACCAACAAGACGAGCCTTATACCGCTCAAAAGATCCATCAGATTGGGTTTTGTGGCGAAATATCCACATAGACCGAATAATGTTCACACCCAAAGGACGTGGAACCAAGACCCACGTCTTATTATTAATCAAAGCATTAAACTCGTCCGTCATGGCTAATTTCCAGTTTGGATCCAGAAGAGCATCTTTGGGATTTTTTGGAACGGGTGATAAGGTAGTAGTGGAATGGAGGTTAAAGGGAATCTTGGGCTTGGTGATACCGGCCCGACCTCTTGTGACCATGTGATGAATGGGCACAGAAGATGCAACCGGCACACCAGTGTCAGGTGAGGGCTGGGGTGGCTGCGGAGGTTGGGCTTGCAAGGAACAAGGGGAGTCTGGTGGGCTGGGCCTATGCATAGGGGGGCTGGCAGATGGAGTTACAGTAGGCCCGGTTGGTGATCTAGAGGTCGGAAGAGGGGAGGATGGGTGCGGGCCAGGTGTGGTGGGCTGCACGGTGGCTTTGGTGGGCTGTGGGTCATCGGGTCCAAAAAGCAGCTGTGTACGAAGAGCTGGAGAAACCGGGTCAGAGAGGAAATCATATGTAGGAGAGGTTGGGTTAAATAAGGTAGAAAAGGGGAAAACCGATTCATCAAAAATAACATGCCTCGAAATAATGAATTTATTTGCTTTTAAATCAAAACAAATATACCCTCTGCGATTGGGAGGAAATCCGAAGAAGACGCACGGCGTGGAACGAGCTTGCAATTTGTTAATGGACGACGAGGGAAATAGAGGAAAACATAAACACCCAAAAGTACGAAGATGAGAATACGAGGGAGTACGGTGATAGAGTGCAAATGTAGGAGAAGAGAAATTAAGTAACTTAGACGGGAGGATATTCAATAAGTAAGTGGACATAGAAAGTGCAAAATGCCAATAAGATGGAGGAATGGACGCATGATGAAGGAGGGTACGAACCACATTGTTGACACTCCGGATTTTGCGCTCTGCACGTCCATTCTGAGAGGAAGTGTGTGGACACGAAAAACGAAACACCAATCCTGAGGAGGCACCGAACGTGCGAAATGATGAATTGTCGAACTCCTTTCCATTATCACATTGAAAACATTTGATAGAGCGACCAAACTGAGTGGACACTAAAGCACTAAATGAATGAAATATTTTGAAGACATCAGAATTTTTACCTAGCGGAAACGTCCAGATAAAATTAGTAAAATCATCAAGTAATATTAAATAATATTTATGTCCCGACGTGCTTAAAACAGGGGATGTCCACAAATCAGCATGCACAATATCAAAAGGCGCAAAAGTAACAGATAATGATGTATGAAACGGAAGTTTAACATGTTTCCCAAATACACACGATTGGCAAACAGAATTAAAATTGTTCTTACAACCAATAAAATTTGAGCTACGAAGAAAACTAAAAACCGGGGCACCCGGGTGACCTAACCGAGAATGCCATAGATCCGGAGACACAGTTGTAGAAGCTGAAAATGGAAATGAAGACGAAAATGACACATTAGGTGTGACCGGATACAAGTCGCCTGTGCTATTGCATCTCAAAACCGGACGTCCCGTCGGAAAATCCTTCACAGAAAAACCAAGAGGGTCAAATTCGATTGAGGCATTATTATCAGAAACAAATCGGCGTACAAAAACCAGGTTTTTGACAAGGTTAGGTGCATGGATAACATTATGTAAAGTATACGAGGGATGTGTAGGGAATATAGATGCTTGACCATAACCAGATATAGGGATGTGATTCCTATTACCAACAATAACAGAACGAGAATTGCTAGAATTAATATAAGAACGCAGAGTACCTGAATTCGCTGTCATGTGGGAGGAAGCACCTGAGTCCATATACCATTGGCCATCGGGTTGTTGCTGCATGGAGAGATTTGCCATTGCTGAAGCAATATCTGTTGGAACTGCGACAAGGGCCTGTGAGGGAGTCGAAGGTCTGGAGCACAGTAAGCCCTGCTGCTGCTGTGTGGGCCCACGAGCCCACTGTTGTGGAGACGTGGGATAAGGGCAAGGGGGGAGGAACTGTTGCGGAATGGGCTGCTGACCTGCCCAGTTCTGCTGTGGTTGGCCGGTCCAAGTAGAGGGGTGATACTGGGCCCAAGCCGGAGGCCCAGTCCACTGATACTGCTGGCCAGGTCAGGCTGGAGGTGGAGAAGCCCATGGCTGTTACTATGTCTGCGCACCAGTTCGAGCAGGCTGCCGAGAAGTGCCACGCCCTTTGGAGGAAGCAGTCCGACCACCACGAGATGGAATTTTATCCAGACCATCCTTATGAGAGTACCCGGATGTGTGGACATGCATAACGGATGCCGACGAATTCGAAGCAACTTGTTTCAGTTTTCGAGTCTCTTCCAAAACAAGACGAGATCGAGCCTCATAAAAGGGTGGAAGCGGATCACTCTGTTGAATGATCGTTGCCACATTATCAAAGGATTCCGATAACCCCGCAACCAACTGTAAAACAAGTCGATTGTTGGATACCGGTGCTCCCATGTCAGATAGCTGATCTGCGATAGTTTTTAATTCTTGGCAGTAGCTAGACACATTAGAAAAATCATCTAATTTTGCAGGAGAGAATTGATGCTCTAGGTAAACGGTTCTAGAATGCTTATTATCACGAAATATGAGTCGAAGTGCATTCCAAGCATGAGCAGCAATATTATCCGGTGTAATGATTGTTTGAAGCAAATCATAAGAGATCGTACCGTAGATCCATTGAAGGACTGTAGCATCTAGGCGATCCCATAAATCAGCCGGAAGTTCGGATCGAGAATCAGCCGGTATAGGAGAGGCCGTTGTCGATCCGGTTGGGGCATCACTGGGGGCCGGATCCTCTGTCTCTATGGCTTCAGTTGAAGCATCAGAGGAGCTGGTGGAGATGACCAGCGTAGCAGGTGGTGTGGCAGCTTGTGCAGCAGGCGAACCGATCGGAGCAGGAGAATCGGGAAGTATGTGATGAAGAACTCTGTAGACTCGGCAATGAATCTTGAACAACTCAGCCCAAGAGGAATATTGCACTTTGTCGAGCTCAAGGGTGATGGGAATGGAAGCTTTGATATTAGAAACTGACAACGCAGGGTAATGGCGTAGTTCGGCCATGGCTGTGCGAGTGCAGGAAGCGGAAACGTGAAAAAATGGAATAGAAAAGGGAATAGTATAGATAAGGAATAAAAGAGTGGTTTAGCAGAGATAGGGCTCTGATACCATGATGGTTTTGGAATTTCAAGCGTGATGTTTATTCCTCTTTTCAGTGTATAAGTATACAATACAAGATAAGGAAACAACATTCAAACTATACAAGATATATCCTATTAGAGTTTGATTCTATTCAAACTCTAGTACACAATATCTCTAATTCAAACTCTAGTACACAATATCTCTAACACCTCCGTGTTTACGGTAGAGGTATGACTGGCCGTTGGAGAGATATCTACTCCGCCAACTGTATTAAGGGACGATTTCGATGGGACTAGCACTCACATTTAGAGTTAGGATGGTCCTCTTGGCTCTCGCGATAGTAGTTCAGGTCCCCGATACATATGGTGGATTCAGAACATACCTTCGGTGACGTGGTACCTAACATTTAGTGAGGCAACTCGGGATCGTAAGAGATCCGATCATAGTCGGCATGGGAGAAATACCGGATCGCAGAGATAGGGATACCCGGTGGGCTAGTTGTTAATAGTGGCTCCAGAAGTGTGGTTCCCAAGAACTCAACAAGTATTTTGGAAGCACCATCTATTATGATGGTGGCCAGTAAGTAAAAAACACAAGGCGCTAGTCGGCAATTAATCGAAGACTAGTTGAAAATTATTCAGGGATTAATTGGATTTGTATTTTTATACTTTTTAAATTTGTTAACAAATATATTAACAAAATATGAATAGTAAGAAATGTAAGAACCGCCCCTGGTCGATCCCGGTCGAACTAGTGATTTTTGGCGAAAGTTGACTTTTGGCCGGAAAAGTCAACCGATGACTCCGGGAGTCATTCGGGACCTTTCCGGGACCCAAAAAGCTTAGCCGTCATTACGGTTTGATTAGTTGGGTTGTTTCCTTTCAAATGACTGTCTTTGCGAAAAAGTCAAACTCGGGTCAAACTAAGGCTAATTAACGACTAAACCTAATTAAATTAAAGGTGCTGGAATTTATTAAGGGCAAGGTGGCCCCCACTAGGACACTTGTCCATGGTGGCTTGGAGTAGAAGAAATGGGTCTACAATGACCCATTTGCCCCCATAAGTGCCAAAATAGAAGAAAGAGCAAGAGAGGACCTTTTGGTCAATTCAACCTTAGGTTTAAGACCATTTTTGGATAGCACTTCAGCCCATTTACACCATTGCAGCCGAAATTTCACAAAGGGATAGAGAGAGAGGAAAAACTTCTTAACTTGAGTAAGAAGAAAGGGAGGAAAAGAGGAAGCTTAGAGCAAGTTCTTTACCAAATCATCTCAAAAACCTAACAATCTTCATCATCTCTCCATTTCCAAGGTAAGTAAGCTCTAACAATCTACTTTCAATCATTTTTGGGTTATGGGTGTCCATTGAAATTGCATGAACTTGTTGGGTTTTGAGTTAGTTGTTGTTAGATGGTTGTTTTGATGAAGATTGATGAAGGTTTTTTTAGAAATTTATTGATTGTTGATGTTTGGAGAAAACCCATTATGGGTATTGAAGTTTGAGGGTTTTGGTGCCTGATTTTGGGGTTTGATGAGGTTAGAAATGGAGTTTTTGAAGTAGATTTTCATGGAAACGAAGTTGGGGAAGAAGGAGTTGGGTCTGCCCAAATTTGGCACGGAAAGGGCCTCTGGCCGGCCCTCTGAGCGGCACGGTCCGGGCTTGGTACCGGCCCTCTGAGCGGTACGGTCCGTGCTTGGTACCGGCCCTCTGAGAGGCACGGTCCGGGCCTGTTGTCGAGCCTCTGAGGGGCACGGTCCGGGCCAGGTGCCGGGCCTCTGAGGGGCACGGTCAGGGCCTGGTGCCGGGCCTCTGAGGGGCACGGATCGGGCCGAGTGCTGGGCTTGTGGGCTGCCTGAATTGGCCCTTGTTCGGGCCCAATTTACCCTTTTGGCCCAAGTTTTGTCGTTAGGGGAAATTTAGGTATTTCACTTTAAAACTGACTTTGAATGTTTATTAATTCTAGTATTAATTTATGATCCTAGACTTTATTCTCGAGCTCGGAGGAGACTACTAGGCGTTCGTGTGACTAAGCGTTTGGAAGGCACTTGAGGTAGGGAAGAGTAGTAAATTCCGCTTTTAATTAAAGAATGTTAATAGTATGCATATAGAACGTTAATAACCGGTAAAGTCTTAGCTTGCATATAGGATGTGATTAACTAGAATAACCGCTTTCAATATGGGAATTATCGTGTTGTAGAATCACATGTGGTCATGTCGAGCCTTAAGATTGATTGTTGGTTGTGTTTAATTGTGGTTAATCGTCCTTAAATGTCGGTGTATAGTATATCCTTTGGTTAATCTAAGAATCACATTAAACTATATGAATTACGATGAATGTGATATGAATGGTTGCTTCGTGACATGATTGGTTGAATGAATGTGTTGAATGTGATATGATTTTTTCCTTGTGATATGATCGGGTGAATGATAGACCAATGTGGCGTGCTTGGTAAGTTGTGTCGGTAAGCCTTATTGGTATGATGAGTTCGGTGTAACGTGTTTTGGTTTGGTATTGTGTGGTATTGTTTGTTTACCCCGATGTGTGTTTCCGGGAAGACCTTTAGGCCGATGTGCGTTTCCGATATGAGGTATGTTGTTGTTGCCCCGAGGTATGTTTACGGGAAGACACCTAGACCGATGTGCGTTTCCGGTATGGTGTATTGTTGCTTGCCCCGATGTGCGTTTCCGGGAAGACATCTAGGCCGATGTGCGTTTCCGGTATGATGTATGTTGTTTCACCCCGATGCTATGTGTTCCGGGAAGACATATGGACCGAGGGGTATTCCGGTATGATGTATTTGTTTCACCCCGATGTTGTGTGTTCCGGGAAGATATCTAGGCCGATGTGCGTTTCCGGTACGATATGTTGAGCTCGTGTGTGGATCGGAGTCTCGTGGTTTAATTATCTTATATTTCGGTATTCGTCTATTTCTTTAGGTTGTTGCTATTGGCGAATAAGTTGTGTTCATTTTGATCTCTATTTGTGTTGTCTTTTTAGTAAGTATTACTAATCGAGAAATTTGGTGATGGAGCGGGAGTCCTTTTTCCCTTTACTACTTTTCCCTACTAAGCGTAAGCTCACCCCCTCTATTTTTACTGTTTTACAGGTTTCGTTGGTGAGTAGGCTTAGAGGACGTCTCAGGGCTCGGGAGCTCATTGAGGGTCCCGGGGGGGTTACTTGTAGTAGAGACGTACTTTCTATTTTCATACTAAACGATGTTTTACTTGTTGGAATTGAGTGTTTGACTCATGTTTATCGGAGTTGTTTTATTTTGGAACTAATTCTGGAGGTTTATTTCGTTTAATTTTTCCTTTCATTATTATTATTTTAGTTCACGTCTCGAGTCCGGTCAAAACTGGATTTTGGGCGTGACAAGAAAAAACATTAAAATATATATATTTCTTACATTTATACCCTTAAATGACAAAAATATTCACATAAATAACATTAATATCCTTATAAAGAATTAAAAAACTAAAATAAATAATTTTAAAATTAATATGTTATTATATTTTTTTTGATGAAAAACGGGAGGCATCAATTTTATATATCAGTCAAAGTGACATACGTACAATCTGATGAAAGCGCACAAGCGAACGATAAATATTACAGACTACATACTAACTATCCTATAATATTACCGACTCCCTACCAAAACCAGAACGCAAAATAAGGCGCCCTAGAACGTGCAAATAACGTGCACATCAAAAGTGCAACAACGTTCACACCAAACCGTGCCACATAACGGGCACACCAAACCGTGCAACTAGTGCACACCCAATCTGCACCAAGTGCAGTTATTGAAAATCTGTAAAACGAAAGGAAAAAAAATAAACTTGGCCGATTCAGAGTCGCCACCGTCCGACAAGGGACCTTGACCCGAGGAATCTAGAAAATGCAAACTCTAGATCCTCGCTAAAGGTAACCGTTCATGCCGGATCTGCAGCGTAACGAGGCGTCGGAGCTGCCCATCACCGCTCAAACCCACCTTGCGCGACTGTTGGCACCAAAACAGCATTAGCTGGAGACGGACATGGACGTTGGACGCCGGACACCGTAAACGACGAAAACCGGCGCCAGCCTTGAGAGGAAATGGGTAAAAGGGGAAACGGGGGGGGGGGGGGGGGGGTTGAAGCAGGGGGAAACAAAGCAGGAGACCAAGGGGACCTACGGACGACGTCCAAGGCTGGAGACCATGACGTCGTCGGCAAAAATTGGTGAGCTTAGAGGGGCGGCGACTAGGATTGAAGAAGGGGGTCATAAATAATATGGTATTATACATTTATACTCAAAAGATAAGAAAAAAATGTCAATGAATAAGTAGTTGCATTAACATCCACAAATATTTAAGATGTAAGTATATGTTATCAATAATTATTAGTTTTATAATTAACTTCAGAAATAAAAAATATATATGTAAAATATATTTGAAGAAGAAGAAGTGATTAATGATAAATGTTGAAGGTAAAAACATAAAAAGCATGCACATCCATGAATATTCACCGGAAGAGAACTTCTCCTCGCCGGTTTGAACAGGGTAGGGATTTGCTCCCTTTTTCCACATTTTGTTCAACCTTGATTTCCTTGTATGGCAAATATTGTCAAGTTGTTGCCGGATCCGTTACCAATCCTAAGGAAGGTGAGTATGAGTTTGTCCAGCCGTCTAAGTTTGGTGGTGGATTTCCATCACCGGGCAAGAAGGGTTTCCGACGAGTTTCTGGAAAATCTCGACCACTTTCGAGATTTGAAGCAAGTCCGGTTGGGAAGGATGAGGAGACTCCAGCTGTGGTAGGGGAGAAGCCGAACCCAATTGATGCAACATCTATCTCGAAGTCAACGGAGTCCGGAGCTCAGCGAGATTCGATGGCTCGTGCACGTCAGAGTCCGGTGATCTCGATAGAAGTTATCCCTAACGAGGTCTATATACGCAATTTACCTTATGATTCGTCTGAGGAATGGGTTCGTCACACCTTTGGAGCGTTTGGAGACATAGCAGGATGCTCTGTTCCGAGGCGCGCGAACAGGGGAGGTAAAAGGTTCGGTTTTGTAGCTTTTTCGTCCTCAGGAGCTGCTGAAAAGGTTGTGGAAACCTTCAATGGCTTCAAGATAAACGGGTATGTGTTGTTCTTAGCCTTATCTCGACGGCCAGCTACAGTTCCGGCGACGCTGGACGAAGAGGCCGCAGTCCCGGTTACGCGTCAAACTTTCCTTTCCAGTCCAGCTTCATCTCGTGATTTGAGGGAGCCATTTTTGCGTGATTTGAGTGTTTCAAATTCGCGTGATTTAAGGGATACACGCGATTTGGATTCGGCGGCAGCGTGTGATATCGTTGGGGAAGAAGGGAAAAACGCGTCGGGTGTTTCCGTTTTGAAGTGTTCTGAAGATGGGCATCAGGCCCATACTAAAAGAGATAAAGCCCAATCCGTAGTAGCCCGTGTTGTAGTGGGCTATGGTTTGGAATCTGATTCCACGCGCGCGCATTTGGAGAAGCAATCGCGCGATGAAGCGTTGCGTGGTGAAGTGGCATCTGGACCAGTTTGTGATGGACTTGGGCCGAGTATTTATGAAGCAGGCCCGGTAAACAGTATTGTAGTTGGTCTTGGGGCAGCTAAAGGGCTGAGTGGTGGCCCAGGTCCAGAAGCACATAAGTCAGCCAGCGATCCGAGCTTTTTCGACATTTTTAAACGCATTGGTACTGATCTGGGTTCGACGGTTGATGTGGGCTCGGGTTCAGGCATGCAGGTTTTTAAACCTCAGGGTGGAGAACCATTTTTGGAAGACAGGTGTCAAGTTAGTCCGTGGAAAGATATTCTCCTAAGTAAAACGAGTATCCCCGTAGAGGTTCCAAAAAAGCGTGGTCGTCCAAAAAAGGGACAACCAAAAAAGACAGTGCCTCCAACTGTTTTTTATCAGACAAGAGCCAAAACATCGGCTGATAAAGGGGGTCCTGCGGGAAGCTTCACTATCGATATTGCAAAACAAAGTAAAGAAGGCACGTGGACCTTTAGCAAGCGATTTGTGAAAAAGACAGGTGTCAAGCCCCCAGGTTTTGCAACCCCACAACAGATTGAGGATGAGGAGGACGTTGAGGATAGCGAGATTGAGGTTATTCCGGAAGTAACTCCTATTTCGGTTTCTAACCGATTTCTTTGCTTAAATCCAGATAGGAAGTAGACATGGAGGGCGGTGCTCTGTTTAGTATACTCCCTGTTCTGTTTTTTGTTTGTTTGTTGGCTTTATGCCTGTTTTGGTTTGGGGAAAAGATCCTTTTTAGGAATGCTTTTCTTGCATCATTTTACTTACTTGTAGAACGTTTGCCTAATAAATTCTTTCGCTTATCAAAAAAAACATAAAAATCATATTAGTGTTGAAAAAAAAATTCTCCTAGGCGTTGATTAATCCTCACCTCGGTGGAAGACAATAGTGACCCAATTTTTTCAAAACCGCTTGTTGCCCCTAGTTTGTTAAGATCGGATAGGTGTTCTAAAATCTCCCATCTAAGTCCCGATTAATCCCCGCCTAGGCCCGATTTTTAGAACACTGGTGTTGGCTTGGCGTCCTGATTATTGATAGAGTGTGATCGAGATTAACAAGATTACATCTAGTAACGTACCAACAAAGACGAATGTCACCTTCGAGATTTACAATGACATCAGATCGTGCGATCCGGTAAATAAACCTAATCCCCTGGTCTAGAGTTTAGAGGACCCATTAAGGGGTTCGAGGGATATAGTAATGGTAACAACTTAACAAGAGATGGGCAGGAAACGCCTTCGCCTATCCGAATGCATAAGGGCAGATAACTATATGGATAACCCCTAGTCATCACACCTAAGATGGAGTCGGTTCCATCAGGTGTTATTTCACCTCTTGTCAAGTCGGACAATATTTAACACACTACCATTAACGAGGTTTTCACATCTGTCTGAGGGATGACAACAGACATTGTTAACTTGGATGGGAGAAACATCCATTTATGCTGAACCAGCTCAACAAGGAAGGGTCAACCAAGTCTCCTACATGATCATCCATCGAATATTTTCATAGTAGTCGTCACTCACTCGACATTGTTCGATACATCAATAATCTCCAAATTTTCATGGGCTAGTTTTACTTCATGTTTTCACATTTCAATTTTAGTACATAGCTTACGAGTTACAGCCCAGGTTATATAACCTATGAGTCGTCTATCTTTTAGTAATACTATTTCTGTTTTTATAAATCAATATTTGAATTGCTTCACATCTTTCAGATATTGTAATATTTTATCCAAAATCCAATGATATAGGAAAAAGCAATTTTTTTAAAGTATTTATCATAATTAACAAACCAAAGAGGACCAATGTATTATTTTCATATACATACGAAACCATTTATAATGAGTATTATTTGGAGACAACTTTTTGAACGAGTTCAATAAATCCGTCAATAGAACGCTTTGATGATTCTACAATGATAAGGCACCGACATTTAGAGATAACAAATGTTCATCAAAATAATCCAAACCGCAATAGTCTAATCTTTAAAACTAGTTTTTAAACTCATCTCACTACCAAAATGGATAGAGTTCACTATTTTGTTGCGATTACAATTTTCCTATTCTCATGTCTAGCGAATAGTCATGTTATGAAGCCATCTATATGTGAGAATAGAATCACACCTCAATCTGTGTTTGATCGAGAAGGCAGAGCTTAAGTTACTAATATAGACATGAAAAAACGAACTTTCAAGTGAATTAAGAAAAGAATGATAAATCTTGAAAAATTGTGTCTTGATCCCCTCCCCGTGTGCTCTATGTCTGAGTATTCATTCGCCACTTTTCTTTCGAGGTTGGTGATGATGGAACTAGGTCCATCTCCCTCCTCGTCCTCTCCTTGCCAGAACTCCATGGAGCTTCCTTCTTCTACGTGCTCGTCCTCTTCCCCACTATCCCCACCTCCCTATATTTCGACCAGTATCTCACAGCTCTCCCTGCCCTCAAATAAACTCTCTGCCTCACCGACCTCTCCATCGTTGTAAACATTTACCCCTCCTCCACCTCCGTTACTCCCGACTCCTAACACACTCATAACCTCATCTTCAACTCATACCTTCGCTCTTTCCTGCAATCTATGGCCTCCTAAGCAACATGCAAAGGGTGCCCTTTTAGGTGAAAGACCGGACCTTTGCCATCGAGCGTCCACCTCTGCTTCCTCCATTTCAAATCAGTTTCCCAATACGGCCGCTTTGGAGACCCTCCAAGTGAAGCTAATTGAGGTCTCCAACGAAGGCTAACATAGTGAAGAAGTTGACGACGAGGATGCGGTCATTGACATCCCAGCTAACAGGGTTCTAGCTGTGGACGATGCCCGGTACAGTATGCCCTTATTGGTTGTCAATTAGCCGACAAACGAGTAAGGCCTCGACCACTTTGTACCTTGATAGCTAATACTTGGGGAGTGAGAGGACTTATGGTCCAGCCTCTGACGGATAAAATCGTCGCCTTCTTCTTCCCTTCTCAAGTCGCGTTGGATGGAATTAGAGCTAGGGAGTCGTGGTCCTTCTATGGTGTTTCTTCTTACTCATTTACCTCCACGCACCCAACCGTAAATGTTTCTCTTTCGGCATGTACGCATGTCGGTAAGAGCCTATGACATTCTAATAGAGGCTAGAACATCCAAAATGAGAGCTTTCATAGCCTCCAACTTGGAGAGGGAAATAGAAATATGAAGACCGAGCAACCCAAATCAACCTGATCAACCAAGGGACTAGGATACGTTTCAATGGCTTCGGGTGGAGATGGATGCCACCCGTCCGCTCCGTCTCCATATAAAGATCCGATTTGATGACCTTATGGAGCATTTCACGACGCGGTTAGAATATGAAAAACTGCCCGACTTTTGTTATTGGTGTGATCGACTCGGACACATAAACCAGGTTTGCATGGTAGTCTTCCCAAGTGTGGACCAGCTAGTTGAAAGATATAGGGAGTCTCTACGAGCCCTACTGATTATGCAAACGGAAGGGTATTTTCGATCGGACTAGGAAGACGCGATCCACCTTTGGCTCCACTCACGATGATGTGAACCCATGTGGACCCAAAGTCCTCTATTTCTTTTGAAGGTTCTCAATGAAAAATGGATCCTAATCTAATACCCCAAGACATCCGCAAGGAAGACCACATTCCCACCTGAGGATCGCTCGAGTTTCAACGTACAGTCCTACCTAAAATTCGTAGTAGTCAGCATGCCCCTACGAATGGTGATGGATACATAGTATCCTTCCCAACCTCGCATGTCATTCAATCTATAGTTCTGCCTAACCTGAAGGAGTCGAAGACCCCCCTCGCTTGAGAGGTTACGATAAATCAGGAAGGTGGGGGATCACAATCATATAAGAAGCTACCCTAGATCCATTCGATCTAGCCTACTCCTCATCACGAGATCTTGGGGAATATTGATCAGTAGAAAGAGCTTTCGTCAACCCTAGGGAAGCCAAAGAAGGAGATTCAGAAGAAATAGTCCGTTAAGAGAGGCCTGCGTGAGGCAAAGAATATGAAAGAGCTTTCTCGGCAGAAAGAAAATCAAGCAATAGAAGTTACAAATAGTACCAAGAAGCGAGCTTTTGATTTGATGGACATTGACCATGTTGTACACGATGGACAAACTCCCTCCCATCCATGTTTTTCGACGAAAGCTGGTAAGCAGCCTCTTTGAGAACTATGATAGGCGTCTTTATGGTTGGGAGGTTTGAGATTTTTACCTCCCAACTTTCTCATGGCCCTATCTGGGAGGATCGTGTTCCTTATGGCGAGTTTCTGTATCCCCCCTTTGAGCTAGGACAACCACCTTTTGGGGTATTTAGAACCTAAGACTCGCGTTATTGTGTGAATCTCCAATTGTCGGACCTCTTCTATCTCTTTTTTTCAAAGTATTTGTTTTTTTTCAGTCTATTGTGCCGGATCACATCTGTTTTGACAGGGGATACCGACCTGTATCTCGACTTGTTGGGTTTTCCCCTTTGTGTTGTTGTTTGTAATGTTTAGAAATAATTCAATGAAGTACATCATTTCCAAAAAAAATGATAAGGACACATCAAAACTAATATATGCTCATTTTTTCCAAACACAAGGAATGAATAGCTATACTTTGATAATGTTTTTATCCGAGAACATTTAGTTTGATGTGTTATCTAATTTTATGTATTTTCAAATATGCTTCTCTTAATAAAAATCATATGTATTTTTGAAGACGTTTGATTCAATGAAATGGTATGTATTTTTGATATTTTTTTTCAACAAATTTTAAATATAGTCGTTGCTCTTACAACGATAGTTATCCTTCCATAAAAATCAACTCTCACACATTTTTTTTATAAGCTCGAAAATTTATTAATATGACCGAATCCAGGAAAGGAATCGGAAAACCCTGATTCAAGTAGAAGCAGGGTAGCAACCAACAATAACAGAGGGGTTCCAACACAAGGGGAACCAAAAGGCTTAACCTTTTCTTAAAAAGAAAAACAAGAAGCAAAAACAGAAAGGCTCGACCCTACAGGCCCTCCCCATTTATGCCATGAGCATTTTCCTCCTCCTGAAAGGCTCGATCGACCATATACATGTGGCACTAGCCATGTACTGGTGGGCAGGCACCCCGAGGGAAAATAAACCAATCATTTGGCAAGATTGGGCGAAACTATGTCGTCCTAAGGAGGTTGGGGGAATGAGATTCCGGGATATGCATGACATGAACGTGGTTATGCTAGAAAAAATGGGATGGAAGTTTCATTATGAACCGGAATTGTGGATAACTCGTATTCTAAGATGACTTTCTCACGGTAGATGGGGGTCGGAACCCGAGTCAACTATGGTCGGGAGTGATAGCCACTCAGGAACTTCTCCGGAAGGGCTTGCGAAAAACAATTGGTGATGGAAAAACTACACAGGCCGAAGGGATACCGTGGTTAATGAGGATCAACCCTAGTATCCCGATCCACACTACAGGTTCGCCTAATCTTCAGGTATCGGAACTAGCTCCATCTACTATGGATTCTAGGGACTCGATTAAATTGACCCAACTTTTCCACCTCCTATTATTTAGGATATTTTACAGGTTCCCCCACCTATGGCCGGTAGTAAGGACAAGTGGTATTAGACACATAATACCCAAGGTATATACACTTGTAAGGAGGGTTACCGCCTGTTAGCTAGGGGAAATTGAAGATGACAACCCTATAGAAGAGTCTCGGTCTAGACAAGAGTATGAGACCTAAATACACATCCTCGGATCAAGGTATTCCTTTGGCGTGCCATCTCAGGTACATTGCAGGTAGCAGCAAACCTCCGGACAAAATATGTCCCTATTATGGAAGTGTGCCCCATTTGCAATTCGGATAGAGGGACTACATCCCACCCACTCCTTCAGTTTAAGTTCGCCAAAGAAGTCTGGTCAAGATACAATGTCCAAACACAAATCATGCTACATCACACTATTGAATCCTGGTTAACGACTGTCCTGGCGGGTTCAGATATGGGAATAAAATCTCGTATCACTATAACATTGTGTGAAATTTGGAAAGCCAGAAATGGAGTCGTCTGGGATCAGTTTATCCAGACAGCGGAAGCCCTAGATGCCACAGTTCGCAGCCAACTATGTAATTGGTCGGAAGCACATGCAAAAATGCAAACCGGATCTCAAGCACCGAAGCTGAGAAGGGAGGTGGGCTGGTCACCTCCCCCGCGGGATTGGTGTTCTATTAATGTTGACGGGGCTTTTTTGCTGAAACAAAGCAAATGGGATGGGTTTGGATTTGCAGGAATGATAGAGGTTGCATTGTGGACGGAAATAACGGTATCATATGGGGAAAATTAAGTCTGGAATATGTTGAAGCTAAGGTCATTCTCTGAGCTCTCCAGTGGACTTGGAAATAGGGACACACTAAGGTCGTGATCAAAAGCGATGCACAGTATGTGGTGCAGCTGATTCTGGGTAGTAACCCGCTGTTTTCATCGGTAGGACGCATTCTAATTGAATGTCGTTCTATCATTTCTACTCTCGAGCATGTGAAACTCGAGTGTCTAGATATGACAACGAACGGAGCAGCTCATTGGTTAACTCGAAAAACCCATTCTGTGCTTGTTCTTTCGTGGTCCGGATTCCTTATTCCGAATACACCGTTATGTATTATCCGTCATTTCAAATAAAATACCTAAATGGTTTCGTTTTAAAAAAAAAAGGAATAAGAGAAAAGACAAGAGATGATTAAAGTAAAGAGTATGGAAAGAAGAGCCACATGATTGGATCCCACAACTACGTGTCTGCATAGACTTTGGAGCCTAACTTGTTCTTTTTTTTTTTAAGTTGACGACGACGTTGAACTCAACGCACACTAACACAGAAACTGCCACGCGGCTGAGGGGGCTCTGCATGAAACGACGTCGGATCTCAGGATAAAAACAGTATTCGCTGTTCCCTACCCACAGAAAAGTAAGATGTCTGTTTCCTTTAAAATAAAATAAATATAATCAGTTGTAGTGATATTTATGGGTGTTGAACTGTACGGTTTTGGCAAGTAGCGCGAAACGTGCTGGACGATCTAAGTCGTCGATCTGGTTGAAGATCATCATCAGAGATGCACATGGCGGCCCCACCTTCTTTCTTCAACCTTCTCTTCTCTTATATCTCCTGACATGCTTTTGTGATTGTGCGACAACTCTGTACTCTTACGTTGTGTGTACACGTGTGCCTCCTCCTCTAAGGTCATGTAATAAAAAGTATTTACCGTACAAGACTGTTTTTTTCATCTGAAAACAAGGAATTATCGTAATAATTTGTATATATTTTTTTGTAAGTTATTGGGAAATTGCGGTGACAACTCAATTAATCCGAGCTACTAATCAATTACACAAGTACTTATCACAAGACAGATATTTTATTATTTAAATAATTTATTTTGATGGGGGTTCATTTTCCACATCTTCAACTAGGGGTGGGCACGGCCGGGTAATCGGCACCGCAGAGCTCAAGACCCACCAAAACCGAGACTCCCGGTGGAGCAAAGGGAACCACCGGACCCGTCCCCGAAACCGACAAAAATAGAAAAAACCGGACGGTTAAATTAACCACCACCGACGGTTTTTAACCGATTTAACCAGCCCATAAGGCCTTAGACTGGGCCTCATAACTAAGGCCCGACTTTATTTAAACTCTTAGGTTTCTAATTGAACTTCATTTTAATTTGCCAGTTTTTAATCAATTTCCATTTTAACTCTCAGTTTTTATTTTAACATATAAATTTGCATTTTCATTAATTTCAATAAAATTCTTTAATCGAATAAATATTAATGCTAAATTATTTTGAATGTACAGATGAATGAACAATATAAGTTAAAATGGCATACGATTAGTTAATTTATTTTCAATATAATATAAACATACATAATATTACTAATTCATGTTTTCTCAATTATTTCATATATTACAATTACATATACCTCATTTCAGAAAAAAAGAATTATATTGGATAAAACTAACAGATCTAGCAATATTAACAAATAGATCTAACATGCAAATATAAACATAAAAAAAAAATAACTCAAAATAAAAGAACATGATAACAGATCTGAGTGCCACTACTCACAGCCAATCTGAAGAGTATAAACAAGTAAAAAAATGAAGAACGGCTTATTGTGTGATTCACATCATTGATCTTAACAAGAAGATCTCAGTTTCAAAATATTACACACTAACCCTAAGTCCAAAAGAAAGAGGCAAACAAATCTAGAAATAAACGATATACAGATTTTAGAGTATGGTTTACATCACAGATCTAAAAATTAGATCTCAGTCAAATACTCGTAGATGATATAAACATAGAACGAAGAAGAATGGAGAGTCGTAGATGATATAAACATAGAACGAAGAAGAATGGAGAGGGAGAGACACTGCATGTTGGCTGAGGCGGCATGGAGAAGCAAATAGGGTTTTGTTTTTGTTTCACATGTGCTTTGATAGTGTATTTATAGGAGGAGTTGGGTGAAACTAGGGTTATTTGAATTGGGCTGTAATTCATTGTGGGCTGAAAGTTTAAAGAAAATTGGGTTTGGCTTAAATGGATTGGGCTTGGACAGGTTATGAATCAGACTTGGACTGGGCCCGGTTGGTCTGTTAATCACCGTTTCTCAGTTCCAAAAACCGACATCCACCGAATATCCAGTCGGTTTGTTGCTTTTCTCGCCGGCACCGGCACCGAAAACCGCCGGCGCCGGTGGTTTCTGTGACGGTTCCGGCCGGTGACGGGCGGTGCCGGTGAACTCGGTTATCTTTGCCCAGCCCTATCTTCAACTCTCTCTTTTTTTTCTACTGAAACAGTGTACAGAGCAGCTACTATTAGCTAATGGTCCCACCGGAAATGTGTTGTCCCCAGTATTTTAGTCGCGGGTCCCATATTTCCTTTCATTTTTATGTTGGTATTGGTAGTGCCATGTGATATGGGGCCTACCTCATGCGTCGTCATCACGAGGGTTGAATTTTGAAACTGCAGAAAAGCAGAATTGTAGCGAATATGAATCTCTAGAGATGAGAACGGACAGTCTGATTGGTGACAACTCATCTTCAGTACAGCTGCTACGCTACACTGTGCACATAACGACACAACAGCCGCCACGTGGGAATCAGATCTATGTACAGATGATCCTAACCGTTTATCATGGTCGTCTCCTGGTAACTCCGAACGTATCGGCGCAGAAGTTTAGAAGAAGATCAATTTTTTCAGGTGTTCACATAGGATACTTTAATGCATATCATTTCAGCACTAACAATTTATTTTTAACTAATCCATGCAACTAATTAATCATCATTAGGAGTATTATTCTAATGATAATTTGTGGGTCATTAAAACAATTTATTAATGCAAAATTTATTTGGCATTTTGAGGTAGCTTGCAAATAGGGTGGCATGTTCCCCTTTGTTCACACAAACAGCACTCAACTCTTGGCCTTTAGCTTTTGGCATTTTCTTTTTTTCCTTCTGTACTTAAAGTTTCACGATCCTCTATTGGAAGAGAATTTGAGATGCATAAATCGTGTTAAAAACATTCGACCAGTTTTCTAAGCATAGAGATGACATTTGTTAAAAGAATAAAAAAGTAAAACATAATCCTAATAAATTTGATACGTCAGTATAACACAAAAAAAAATATTATATTAATAATGGTTATTACAAGTGTGTACTTGACCACTTTGTCAATCTCAACTCGATTTATCTGGTTTTATCTGAGCTACACCTCGATCCTTAGGTGAGGACCAGGGGGAGAAGGAGTGGAACATTTCAAGTGGTACGGATAAATAGACATTGGGAAAGAAAAAAAAGACAATAGAACATAACAACCTAAAACTGGAAGAAAGATCAAGAAACCCCCTTAATCTAATAGAGCTTGTTAATCTAATTAATTAGTCCAAAACTTAGATTCATATTCTTGAGACTGAGTTTTAGGTTCTAAAAATATACTTTGTGTTGAGCCTTCTTTTTTATTTATGATGAGTATTTCAAAGTTTTGTTAGTCTCTTACTTAGACAAGGACCAAGTAATGAATCTTATAACTGTGTTGAGCCTTCTTTTTTATATGTGATGGGTCTCTCAAACTCAAACAATAAATGAAAGATCTTGTACTTTGAAGTAAAGTAACAGGACAAGAGGAAATAACCTCTCAAAGGAATTATGCATTCAAGAGGTTCGAGACATGCTTTATCATCAAAAATCAAGGTCAGTGTTAGTGATGTTATCCGATATAGAGAGTTTGATATTATTCAAACTCTAAGGATAGATTTTTGTATAGTTTAAAACTGATATTATCCTGTAAATTGTATCTATATAGAGAGAGTTACAAATGGAATAATACACAATAGATTAAATTGATATTAAAACATTTCAGTGTGACAATGGGAAAGAATTTGACAACACTCCATTTCGTGACTTTAGTGCATCCTCGGGATTGGTTTTTCGTTTCTCGTGTCCTCACACCTATTCTCAAAACGGGCGTGCTGAATGGAAGATTCGAAGCTTGAATAATATGGTTCGTACTTTGCTTCTTCACGCTTGTGTTCCACCTTCTTTTTGGCACCATGCCTTGTCGATGTCCACTTACTTGTCTAATATTCTTCCCTCTAAGTTACTAAAATTTTCCTCTCCCACGTTATCTTTGTATAAACGTGCTCCCTCCTACACTCACCTTCGTATATTTGGTTGTTTGTGTTTTCCTCTCGTTCCCTCCACTTCTATAAATAAATTGCAGGCTCGATCTATGCCGTGTGTCTTCGTCGGTTATCCACCGAATCATAAGGGGTACAAATGTTTTGATTTGACAACTAAGAAATTTATTATTTCAAGGCATGTTATATTTGATGAAACGGTTTTCCCATTCTCATCCACATTACCCGCCTCACCTGACTCATATGATTTCTTATCTGACAATATATCCCCTGCTATGAAAAGCCATATTTTTTTCCTACAGACTCAGCCTTTCCCTCTCGATTTGGGCCTGCTCAATGCCCTGTCACCAGCCCAGCCCGGACTCCTCACCAACCCACGGCCCAGCCTACCCACCAGCATGTGCCTCCTGTTTCAACGAGTCCGCCCCAACCTTCCTCTCCGGCCCGGCCATCTCTCCTACCCGCACGGACCCATCTGCACCGAGCCCCCCACCGAGCCCACCCGCGCCAAGCCCACCCGCGCCAGTATCCACTGCTCCTGCTCATCCGATGGTAACCCGTGGCAAATTGGGGATCATTAAACCCAAAGTTCCATTTAATTTATCCTCCACCACCACCATTTCCCATATCCCTTGGAACCCCAAGGATGCTCTACATGACCCGAACTGGAAATCAGCAATGGTAGATGAAATTAATGCTTTATTTAACAATAAAACTTGGGTTCTAGTTCCTCGTCCTGCAGGAGAAAATATTATCAGGTCCATGTGGATTTTCCGCCACAAGACTCGCTCTGACGGATCCTTTGAGCGTTATAAAGCTCGGCTAGTTGGGGATGGCAGATCTCAGTAGATAGGAGTTGACTGCGAGGAGACTTTCAGCCCGGTGGTCAAACCCTCTACTATTCGCACAGTTCTCAGCCTACCCGTTTCTCAGTCTTGGTCTATTCATCAGCTCGATGTGAAGAACGCATTTTTGCACGGACATCTCAGTGAGACGGTTTACATGCATCAACCGCTCGGTTTTCGGAGTTCTGTATATCCTGATCATGTTTGCCTTTTGCATCGATCACTCTATGGATTGAAACAGGCTCCCCGAGCGTGGTATCAACGTTTCACTGACTTTGTTTCCACTTTTGGTTTCTCACATAGCAGGTCTGACCATTCGCTGTTTATATATCGTCATGGAAAAGACACGTCATACATACTACTTTATGTAGATGACATCATTCTTGCTTCATCCAATGATGCTCTCCGGATTTCCATCTTGTCTCGTCTGAGCTTGGAGTTTGCTATGAAGGACTTGGGTCCTCTCTCCTATTTCTTGGGCATCCCGGTCGCTCGCCATCCAGGCGGGATGTTTCTGTCCCAACGGAAATACACTGATGATATTATTGCCTGAGCCGGCATGACATCCTGTTCTCCTTCAGCCACACTAGTAAACACTCAAGGCAAGCTGAGCGCCTCAGACAGTGATCCTTTTGAGAACCCTACTCTCTACCGTAGTCTGTGCAAGGGCGCTTCAGTATCTTACCTTCACCAGGCCGGATATCTCCTATGCGGTTCAGCAGATATGTCTTCACATGCATGATCCTCGTCTTAGTCACATGGCTGCACTGAAGCGAATTATTCGCTACCTTCAGGGGACTCGTCACCTCGGTCTTCATCTATACTCCTCACCGTCTGCTGGTTTGGTTGCTTACATTGATGCTAATTGGGCCGGTTGTCCCGACACACGTCGCTCCACATCCGGGTATTGTGTTTTTCTTACAGATAATCTGATCTCATGGTCCTCCAAACGACAGCAGACAATGTCCCGCTCCAGCACAGAGGCCGAGTATCGTGGTGTAGCTAACGTTGTTTCCGAGGCTTGCTGGATCCGCAATCTTCTGCTTGAGTTGCACCATCCCGTCTCTAGAGCTACTCTGGTGTATTGTGATAACATTAGCACCATCTACCTCACCGGTAATCCGGTACAGCACCAGCGTACGAAACACATAGAGTTGGACATTCACTTTGTACGAGAGAAGGTTGCTAAGGGACATGTCCGTGTGCTACACGTTCCATCACGGTCCCAGATTGCCGATGTCTTCACCAAAGGTCTGCCCCGGGTACTGTTCCTTGATTTCAGATCCAGCCTGAACGTCCGGGAACCTCCCGTTGTGACTGCAGGGGCGTGTTAGTGATGTTATCCTGTATAGAGAGTTTGATATTATTCAAACTCTCAGGATAGATTTTTGTATAGTTTAAAACTGATATTATCCTGTAAATTGTATCTATATAGAGAGAGTTACAAATGGAATAATACACAACAGTTTAAACTCTATCAGTCAGAACCTAAGTTTTTCTAACATAAAATACAAACAGAAAAACCCTAACAAAAGAGAATAAGGTCTAAATCTAGATTTTACAAACTTGAAGCAAATAGAAGAACACAAAGGTGATGAACCTAATAAAACCATTCTAGAGGCTAAAACAAAGAAAATAAGGTCTACTAACGGTGATATATGTCCTCTTTATGGGACCAAATATATTTGTCATCTACCCTAAATTTACACTTGAGAAATGAGACTAAGACATATTCTGGAGTAATCAAAATTTGGGCGTAAATCCTAAATAGAGACAATAGAGTAAGCATAAGAGGACTAGCCATAAATCTACAATTTAAAAGTTAGAGGATTCTTGGAACTTAATTCTTTGTGTCTTTCTACACCTAGATTATAGATAGTAAGGTGGTTGGATTGCATTGGGAGATGTTCAAGACAATCAGACGGTTAGATAGCAGTTAAATATTAGAGAAATCTCATTTTCCCTAGTCTAGTTATTTGCAAATTAAGTATAATCCCCGATATCACAATTGTCACATTATAATCTCTTCTTTTTTTAGCATAAATATGTTTTGTTATTAAAGCACTTTTGAAAGATAAAAAATGATAATACAAACTAGTGGAACTAATGAAAATGACAAGACTTAGTTCCGTTGACATTCGGAATGATGACCCTTTAGCAAGACGACCAACTATTCTAAGTGATAGGTTAGGGGTAGTTCCATGTTCTTTCGGTGAGCGGCACAAGAGATCCAGATGACTTTACTCGTCTCAACTTGATTAGGCTTATGGTGTCTCAATAGGTTTCCAAAGAATATTCCAAGGAAATGAGGAGTTCGAGGGTCAGATAATGTCCTATCCCTAGGGGTCGGGGTGTGGCTCCTCTAGGACACCCCGTGATACCCTAGTGGCCTCATGGAGACCAACGAGGTTGCTTTGCAAGCCTCGTGTCTGACACACCAGGGCCATTTCTCCTCCTCCATAGTTAGGGCACCCCACCCGGACCAAGCACCGATGTTGTCGTTCATTACTTGCCTCCGGTCCCCGATCGGTAGTAATAACCCGAGATGAGAATACGAAATAACACGGTCTAAAGGTGAGGGTCCCCTTTTCGACTACTAGATTGTTTTCATTCTTGATTTAGATTTATTTACTTTGTTGCACTCTTTATTTGATAATTACATTGTATGATTCTTATTTTCAATTAAATAAACAAACACTCTCCAACTTGGAAATAACTTAAGTAATATTTTTAGGATTCCTAGTGATTTACTAAATTTCCCCTTAAGGTACAATAAGCGGACTGATGGTGTTGCACGTAAATCTGTTTGACGTCATTTGCTCTTCATCGTCGGATCTTAAAAAATGGAGATTGGTTCCTTCTGCGCACTTGGTCGAAGCCTCAACCATCGCGATCAGATTTAAGGTCTAAGAGGTACTTTTTCTTTAACTGGTAATTAGATTAATATTCTTCGTTAAGTATGTTGAGTTGTGACTGAATACCTTTTCTTATCATTGATTGTCTCTTTTCTATCTTTCTTTTTTGTAAGAACATGATAACAAATCAGTGGAACACGTCCTTTATATATGGTTTTCTACATCTCTGAGTTTCATGTTATTTAAGCCTATTAAACATTTGAAAATGATGTAATTAAGAATCACATATTTGAAATCAGATTAGTTTATAAGTTATAGTTATATTCTGCTAGATCAATAGCAATATTTGTTGCATATATCATCTAATCATATTGTTGATAAAAAAGAGTATAATCTTTTCCCAAGGAAGGAAAAGATCTCCTCTAGCAAAAGGTACACATAAAACAAAAACCACCCCAAACAGAAGGAAACAAAATTACCACCTCATCAGGATGGCATTGAATGCTTGAATATTGAACAAGGGGTAAAAAAACTACATTGCATAATCGTTTACTCATAACATTTACATGCCTAAAAGTGCAATACCCTTATGAGAAACTTTGAATCAAGAAAGTTGTGCTTAAACCTCACTATTTTTATTGATCTGATTTACCATACCATTTTTTGAGAGTATTATGGGCTTCTTGTTATGTGTTCCACCTTGATAGGCTCGGTTCTCCCCAACAAGTGGTATCAAAGCCAAGTTTTGTGGTCTCTCCCAGAAAACGGTTCGGGGTAAATCTCATAAGGCTATGTACACCTGGAAACTATGATCGATGCTTCTCATGGTGGTGGGTTAAGATAGAATGAAATGGGCTTGTGAAGGATTGAGTAGAACAGGTAAAGGTTGTGCTTAAGAGTGCGAGCAAGCCGATGTGATGAGACTTAATGTGAAGGGGAGATTGTTAGGCGTGTCCACATGTGAGTCAGGAGTCCCACATCGGATATTTAAAGAATAAAGAAAGACTTAATATACACCTTGGACCTATGACCTGATAGGCTAGTCTTTTGTGTAAAGTGTGGTGGACAATGTGTATATTATGGGCTTGTTTTTTTGTGCTCCTCCTTGATAAGCTCGGTTCTCCCCAACAAGAACAATTTGTTCTTCACTTACTTCATAGGAACACACACAAGACTTTGAGAGACTACATCTTTATCGATTTCGTAATGCTCTGATATTGAGCCTTAATTATTATTGTCTTTTATAAGGGAAAAGAGCAACTTACACTTTCAACTATTATGCATATATGCATCTGCAAATAGAAAAATGGATCCTATAAACTTAACAACATATCACCACAAACCCATCATAATAGGTACTTTTAGACCGTTAATTTGAAACTACTAAAGTAATATAAATTAGGTTAGTAACAGGATTAAACCTAACATTCACCCCCTAATCTTGTTGTACGATCTTCAAGTTTGCTCCAACATGTCGGTTTCTTTGTTGAGTATAGCCATCGCGACGTTGTTCAATGGTATTCGACAACTCGTCTGTACACATAATGCCCGCATCAGGAACTTTCATGGCCCACACCCCACAGGTATGTCATCGTCAAGCCACCTCCTCGTGATGACGATACCACTCCTTGGCATCCTCTGAACCAACAAACCTCACTGGTATGTCGTGTCAAGCAACCTCCTCGTGTTTATGGTACCACTCTCTATCGTCATATGTGCCAACATACCTCACTGGCATGGCATTGTCAAGCCACCTCCTCGTGATGACGGTACCACTTTCTAGAATCCTCTATGCCAACATACCTCACTGGGATGTCATCGTCAAGTTATCTCCTTATGCTGATGGTACCACTCTCTGACATCCTCAGCCTAACACACACATAACAAGTTCTACATAGCGGCTTCTTGTTGTTTCACAACAATCACGTGCTTAGTGATCGTGATTCTCAACATGACACATTTTGTCACCCTCTCTGCGACGACTCCATCACCGGCATAATGTTGTACCATCTTTCTCTTGACAATGAATTCTCTAGCTTGACAACTCTCTTCTTCTGTATTTCTTCAACTACTCTTCTTGTATGAGAACTTCAAATATCGGGTTAAATCCCAAAATTTGTAGTCCGCTGTGGATACGTAACCTTCTCTAGCTTCTCTTTATCTCCTCCCGCTTATTTGGACCCATCTCTGTATCTGCGCCTCGAGCTCATTTTGTTCGTCTGCTCAAAAATTCATATTCTATTTGTCTCTTTTGTTCTGCAACCTTTCTCGCAAAGTTTGGACAACAGCTCGTCTTTGCTTCCTCGTGCACCATCTAATTCAACTTATGCACCACTCAACACAATAAGTTCTTCGTATACTTTTACAATATTCATGATCGCCTGGCCAATTATTTGGAATACATAACACACATAATTTCTCTCTTTTCTCCTATTTTTGTATTTTTGAGTTCACAGTACATCATACATTGCTTCTCTAGACTATTGATACAAGAACCAATGATTTTTACAGAAAACATACTTCTCTCTTTGCACAACAACTCCACCACGCAATTTTGACAAGATCTATCATGTAGAAGTTCAGAGATTCAAAACCTTAGTTGTTCAACGCAAGCTTATGGAGCTGGTAGCCATCATCCTCAATGATTGAACTCTGCCTTCAAATTGAAAGAAGGTCTTAAGTTCCCTCACCAATCGTTGGGAATCAAAATGAACATCCTAACCCTCGGCTTCCCTTTCAATTTCAACGACTCTAAATAGGGAAATCTACGCCGCAACTGATCCAAATTGTCATGTAGTAGAGCACAGTCGTCACGTGCTTCCCCGTCTGCACATCCGGACCACGCCACCTCCGGCACCACGTCCTAATCACACCACGACCGACATTCAAAATAAATATGCTCCATGCTTGTCTAGCTCTCGCTATTAAATCTTGCGCCACCGATCTCAGGCTCGGTACATTCACTAATGTCGGTACCAACTATTAGAGAACCAACTCAACTAAAAGCTTAAGCTGAAATTTGAAGTTGTCACGCCCCAAATCCAGTATAACCGAACCCCGGAACGTGAACGGAAGAACAAGGACAAAAAAACAATAGCTAAACAAATAAGACAACGCTTAGAATCCACAACTCAAGCATTAGATAAAACTAATAAATGTACTCTCTGAATTTTAAGCTCAAGTTCGAACAAAACAAAACTAGAACAAAAGTGTGTACGTCACTAGACAAAAACCCAGAAACCCGGACTCTCGCTCCCCAGCTCTTCAAGCTTCGAGACGTCCTCCTAATCAG